>CM052538.1:126429549-126446497 GCA_028533065.1 Trachops cirrhosus
CTCCTACTTTCCTCTTCTTTCTCAAAATTGCAGCAGCTATTCGGAGTCATTTATGGTTCCATACAAATTTTTGAAGTGTTTGTTCCATGTCTGTGAAATATGCCATTGGTACTTGAAAAGGTATTGCATTGAATCTGTACATTGCTTTGGGTAGTATGGACATTTTGACCCATGTATTATGTTTTTAAATGTATTTTTAATTTGGAATTTTCTAGATCTACTTCTCTTGTTGATGTATAATTAATTCCATACGTACAGTAAGTTAATTCTCTCATATGAACTTGAGCCTTTAAATTCATTAAGACTTACTTTGTGACACAGAGTTTTGATGGCTATTCCATGTTTGAAAACGTGTTCTGCTATTTTGAAAAGACTATGTATTCAACTGTTTTGAATGAAGTGTTCTATAAATATGTTAGGTCCACTTGACAGATAATGTGGTTTAAGACCTACATGTTCACTCATTTTCTGTCTACTTTTTCTATGAATTACTGGGAGAGGTGTGTTTGACTGTAATTGTGGATTTACCTCTTCTTTTAGTTCTATAGCTGTGTGTTTCATGGATTCTGAAATTCTGTTATTAGGTCCATACTCATTTAGGATAGTTGTCCTCTTGGTGAACTGACCACTTTATCATTACATAATGTCTCTCTTTATATCCATGGTAATAGTCTTTGTTAAGTTCTCAAGATAGTATAAAAGAGGACCAGAAGCTGTGTGGCTGATTGGCCCTCCCTATTGATGCCTGGCACATCATTTTAAAGCTAGAATCTCACATATAATGATTTTTAGGACACATGAAATGAAGCTTCTTTTGATTTTTAAAGTCTTAGAGTGTTGATTTGCAGCCAATCAATGACAACAAAAAATGTTCCATTCCGTATACTTAAAAGCTAACGAATGAAAACATTCTCTTTTCTCTCTAATCAAAACCTTGCCTTGACTCCCTCTGTTTGCCGAGGCCAACACAGTTCTTGCGTGTTTGGAAGACTGCCACTTGTTGCCCTGCCTGTGTGAAAACAGCTGCTGCTTGTAGATAAACTTGTCATTAGTTGCTAAGTCAAACTCCCACCGGACTATGTTGATTAAACTGTAAACCCCAAAACTGCCACCCCAACCCCACCAGTCAAAAGACAATCAGGTAACAGTAAAACCAGCCATATGACACCTCAAAGCCCTACAAACCCCCAAAGTGACTCAGGCTTATCCCACCTAAGGCCTAAAGCCACTCAGCCAAAGCCTCGTGTTTTAGACTCCCCATATCCGACTGCTTGTCTGTCGCTCAAGGTTCCTGGATTGTACTCCAAATGTTAGGGGAGGGATGCCACATATTGGATTTCCCCAAACTCTATCACTCTCCTGTGCCCATACCAATCATTATAGTTGATCATACAGTATGTTTAACACGGCCTATTTCCCAACTATCCAGGAAATATGTGTCCACTGAAAAAACTGAATGTTTTTTTCTACATCACTCAGCACTCTGTAAGTCAAGATCATGTGCTTGCTCTATTTCATGAGGGGAGAGCTTGCTAGTATTCTGGAATAGTGACAAGAGTGGGAGATGTCCCCCTCAGGACAGTTTGGGTGGAGGCTTGGCCACATCTGGGATCCCCGTGGGTGTCCCACTCCAGATGAGCCGCAGGCAGTGAGCAGTGCCGCAGGCTGTGTCATGCTCTGCCTCTCTCTGTGGTAACTGCTGTCATACGTGGGCCCCTCATCTTAGTCACTTGATTTTTTATATAGCTTCTGGCTGCCTTCACAGCCGTGTCCAGAATCACCTTCTGCTCCCCACCCCCACTCATACCGGATGACCCTCACACTCCTGAGGAGGAGGGAGGGCCACCAACCTGTTCATCCATCTCTTATTAATCTCTACTATGGCATGCACTATGTTCTCTTCCCCTCAGGCTCTTTCTTTTCTGATTCTTAAAAATCTAGTTTGAGCCCTGGCTGGTGTAGTTCAGTGGATTGAGCACAGGTCTGCGAACCAAAGGGTTGCAGGTTCAATTCCCAGTCAGGACACATGCCAGGGTTGCAGGCCAGGCCCCGGTAGGGGGCATGTGAGAGGCAACCACACATTGATGTTTCTTTTTTTGTTTTGTTTTGATGTTTCTCTCCCTCTCTTTCTCCCTCCCTTCTCCTCTAAAAATAAATTAATAAAATCTTTTAAAAAACAAAAGAATCTAGTTTAGAAAGTCAAACAAAAGAAAACAAAATTGAATGCTAACCATTTCTTCCCTTTTAAATGTTTTTTAATTATTGATTGATTTGAGAGAGAGATAAAGAGAAAGAGAGAGAGGAGAGAAATCAATTTGTTCCACTTATGTATGTACTCATGGGTTGATTCTTATATGTGTCCTGACTGGGGATTGAGCCCACAACCTTGGTGTATCAGGACAATACTCTAACCAAGTAAGCTACCCAGCCAAGGCAACCATTTTTTTCTTTCCATTGGAATGTTCTGACTAACTAGGAGAAGCATCCGGGCTTATAGGAAAGTACGAAGAACACAAAGGTGAAGATTTCTGGATTCTCAGTCAGGACACAGGCTCACTCATTCTGCACTAAGGGGGCCTCACAATCCTTCTCAAGATCTATTCCATTAGAGTGTCCCATACAAGGAAAACTGTTAACCATCTGCTCTGGTCAAATGACAGTGCTGGTAGTTAAGTCAGGCAGCTTTACAAAGTAAGATGCCATGGCTGGGAGAGATTAAGCTACATGTCCCAGACACACTGCTGGTTGGAGGCAGGGCTGGGATTCGACTCCAGGCCACTGATGCACCAGCCTATATGCTGAACCATCATCTGCGGTGACCTGACAGGACTGGCTGGCAGTCAGCTCAGAGCAAGATTGGGACACAGGGCAGAGGCCAAAGCAGGAGGTCACTTCTAAATGAAACTCACTTCTAAAATGAAATGGCCACAGGATAAGATGGTAGCAGAAGGTCAGGAGTGATCTGGGCCTGACCTGGCTCTGTGTGTGTGAGAGCCGACCAGTGGCGTCTGGACACCCTCCTCCCAAAGCACCAAATCCCAGCGACACTCTCTTCAGATGCCTTTTGATTGTTTCTCATTCAAAGCTGTTTTCTAAAGCTAAGGATTTTCCACCTGCCTTTATAAACAGGATACAAGTGTAATGTAGAAAATCTAGGGGAGAAAAATCCATATCCCGTGGAGGTGGAGCTGTGTGTGGCAGAGCTTAAGGCTGCAGCAGGTACTAAAATTCCATCCAACGATGTCATTCCCCTTCTAGGTTGTTCTGTAGTTAGCTGTAAATATGATGTTTTAAAATTGTTCAGATCAGCAGAGAGCACTGTTGTGATGGGACTCTGAGGAAAGCCCTCATATGGCTTTCAGAGATATAGTGGGAAAAATTACCAGCACTTGGGAAATTTTGAAATATTGGCCTTGCACTTACAATCCCTGAGGAAATGGACGCTTGATGGGGTTTTCGATGTTGATGAAGGACAAGCACGTTTCTTTCCCAGCTGACTTTTCAAATGCAAGGCTCATCGGTTAGGGATCATTCTGAGGGAATTTTGGCCATTCTTGCCAACTCTAACTATAGCTGGATCTGAACTGGTACCCGGAATAAGGTCTAAATCAAGCAGTCAGTGCAGCAGCTGTGGCTCTCCTGAAAGGCCCTTTATCCAAACGCCCAAGGCTGTGTCTGCACAGTAAGTAGTCCGAAGTGCAGTCAACCCAATCGCTCTCCCATCAGCCCAGCTGCCTCGCCTTCTGAGCTCCTCTCGTGCCATAATCTTCTTCATTCATGACACACTAGCCTCCCTAGCTGTCCTTACGTTCCTAGAGCACACCGAGGTTTGCTCCTTGTAGCCTCTGCTGTTCCCTCTGCCTTGAATGTCCTGGCCCAGATCTGAGTATGGCTGGCTTCTTCTCATCATCCAGAGCAATCCTTAGAGAGGCCTCCCTCACCAACCATTCTAAAGAAGTTACCCAGGACCTCTCTTTCTCACCTTCATGTTTTATTTTCTTCATAGCAATTATTACTACTATTAATTTCTTATTTGTTCATTATTTTACTGCACCTTTCTCCCACTAGGAGGTAAGCTCTTGTCTTCCTTAGGCACTACTGCATCCTGAGCATCTACAACAGTGTGTGGCACATTGTAGACACTCAAGAACTATTTGCCAGACAGGTGGGGGAAAGCATGACGATGGATTAAAAGTCCAGCGCTGCTCTAGGTGGGGAGCCACCTGCTCCACTTGCCCAGGAGCAATCTACAGGGCTCTGGGAGGCGCACAGTACATCAGCACTGGCCAGCAGGGCTAGCGTTTAGACTCAGAGTTGAAAGAAAGAATTGTGGAATTTGTGCTGATAGACTCGCATCTGTCACATATCAGCTGACATGTGAGAAGAGCCACAGGGCTTTCTCATTTTAAGGAAAGCTACCGTTTCCTAACTCATTTCTTGAAGTGGTGACCCATTTTTAATAACTGTGGTTTCTCTGGTTTTTCTTAAAGTGTCATCCCCAGCTTGTGGCCTGTCCTGATCTGCAGCACTGGGGAAGGTTGAAGAGCCCTCTGACACAGTGCTGGAGGGTTAGGTCACTGGTTCTGGCTCTTCGCAGGACAATCTGGCGGACTTTGTTAAGACTGAAGGCAATCACCATTCACGTGTTTCATTTACAAGAATGTTAGAGTTGCTGGGACCTTCCTCAGGGGTCCTCTGGTCCAGCTTTCCACGAAGTGCGGCACCTGCCATGACACAGCCAACAAATAATTGCCCAGCCTCTGCATGAACAGGTTCAACCGCACCGCAGGGCGGGCAGCCCCTATTTAACTCTGGGAAAACTTTTCTGAGGAAATTTTCCAATACAATTGATTCTGCCATTCTCTTTTTAAAATCTTCTCTGTGAGCAATGGGTAGATATTTTAAGTTTGGGATTTGGACCCTATGGAGTGGAATATCTGGAAACGTTGACAGCTATTTTGTCTCTTATGAAAACGAGACTGAGAATAACCTAAGAGAAAGAATAGCACCATTGGCTTTCCCATTCATAAACATTCTTCTTGGCATTTCTCAGACATTCTATGAGGTGAGGGAGCCTGAAGTTTACATTTCATTTGCATGTTATCCCACTGTGATAAGAAATGAGTTCTCCTTGGCCAACTCTTATCATGCAGTTGCTCCAAAATCAGATTACAGCTGTATGTTTTGATTGATTAGTTAGTTCAGCCTTTTAAAAAATCATGTGTATCTTATCAGTGAGAATAAAGCTAAGAAAGCAATTACAACACTTACTTGTGGGTTTCCAAGAGTGTTTTAATAAGAAGCTGGGAAGAAACAACTCCTATATAAAGGTAAGACACCAATCAAGAGTAAAGTTATCAAACACCCAAGGGGTCACAGAATTTAACTCAGTGCAAGTAAGTTATCACTGGGCACCCATTAAAGGCCAGGTCATTCCAGGAGCTGCACAGGATAGAGTATGAATATAACTTGAAGTTCATGTTCAAGTTGCCCAAAGAAGAAACCTGCCCCTCTGTCCCCCAGTAGGAAAATGTGTCCACTTCATGTTCCAGCCTAGTGTCATGGGGTCCTTACCAGCATAAGAAAGTGGGGCTTACCTTTAGGAAGATGCTATGTGTATTTCACACTTTGGGACCAGAGGTCCTGGAGTGAGTCCCTGCTCAGCACTTACTAGTTTCCTGACCTTGGGCACATTTTTTAACTTTGTATTTGTTTTCTCATCTGCCACACAACAATACTACTTTTCTTGCAAAGCTGTTGGGGAAACTAGAGATAGTATACGTAAATCTCCTAGAACAGCGAGTATGTAGCCAGCACCTCGGTAGGGGCCGCCAGCAACAGAGTCTGCGTTTGTTTTCCCTGTCCAGTCCCAGACATGCTGGGCGGGCACGCAGCTTTTAGTGGTTCCTAACTTCATCCTGCTGAAAGGTCACCTTGGGGGTCCTGTGCCAAGCCAAGCTGTGGAAGCCCCGTCTGGCCCTTCATTGTTCAGGCGGCTGGGGCAGCAGCTCTGCAGAGGGCGTGATGCGGTACAGAGGCTGAGACTCCGGGTGGGCGTGGGGGTGGCGCGCACACAGAGGCCACGGAGAAGGCCGGTGAGGGGAGGTGAGGGAAAGAAATCCGGGATAATGTGTTTAATTCGATCGGTTCCCTGGAGTCATTAAAATGCATCCACCCCTAGACTCTAAAATTCTTGAGCTGAAATCTTCAGTCCGACTAGCTTTTTGCTGAATATAATGGAAGCACAATTTCAAGGGACGATGAAAATCTCAGGCCTGTTGAAATACTGCCCTCTTGTGTTTCGGACGGAGAGAAGTCTCCTAGGAAACGGCTCTATCACCGGGCTTCTGACCCCATAAATTTCCAAACCAGAACTAAACGCAAGGCGGCCCCAAGTGATCCATCTAATGAGTGGGGTTTGGGGCGGGGGTGCCAGGAGTCCAGCCCCGTGCTCACGCGATGGAGAAACACAGACGCCTCTGTCGTTCCTTTTCAAAGGGTCCCCAGTTGAATTCTGAAGGAACTATTGGCCTCGGCTGCATCCTCTCCACAGGGAGAGGAAAGTACTTTAGAGAACTGACCAGACTCCAAACAGGAACTCCTCTCTGGTTCGTTCCTTTCACGTCTTCATTCCCCTTCCATTTATGGAGTGACTTTCAAGAGAGTGGAACATAAATGTTCTTACCCTCACCTCCCAAAAGGGCAAGGGGGTAAAAAAGATAAAATATTTGGAACAAGACCTGTCACACTGTAATAGTAGTTACAACTAGTCATCATTACATATTTTTCCATGTCTCAGGCTTGGCCCTAGGTCTTACAAATGCAGCTGGGAAATAAACATGTTCCCTCCTGAAACACACATCCACAAATCCTGGGCTTCAAGCGAGTATTAGGGGTTTTATCCACACTGGAGGGCAAAGGGAGTTATGTTCCTACTGTGTAAAACAAAAAAATTAAGACAAAATAATTCGTGGTAGACCCACTAGGAATACTAGTGCCAATTCTATACAGAGCCAGAATTTCCACAGGTAAGTGTCTGTATGCCTTGGAGAGCTCTCGTCAGATATTATTCATGAACTAGAATCTCCTTCAAATTCCAGGGATTATCCAGATTTTTAGCAAAAAGGGAAGACTGGTCTTCAGGTAGGTAGGCTATGGAGCCACCTGATTTGGGTCATGAGCTGTCTTTGGAATTATATTCCTTCGTCTCACAGAGTTTAGTCTCCAGAAGTCCTCTGCTAAGAGGTGCGTGTCCCTGCATGTGCTGGCTCGTTCATTATTGGTCCTTAACACACACTGTGAGGGTGAGTTTTAAATCCTTCCCAACTTGACAGCTAAAGCCAAGGAGGCTCAAAATGAGTACATTTTCAAAAATAACTTTTTCTGATTTTTTTTCTCCAGCATGGTGACCTCAGGGTAGTTGTACCTTTTGCATGGTGGCCGGCTGTCCCACCAGCAAGTGTTCCGAGGGAACCAGACAAAATTGTGTGGGCTCCTCGCACTTAGCCCTGGAAGCCACACATCACGTTTCAAACACATCCTATTCATTACTAGACAGTCATAGGCCAGTCCAGGTTCAAGGGAGGGAAGTTAACACCACCTCTTGATGGGCGGGATGACACCGTCATGCTGTGGAACCGCTGCTGGGACAAGCAACATTGCTTCAGTCTTCTTTGGAACATGCTATCTACCATAACTGGGCCAGACCTTGGCAAGAGTGACATTAGATGTGCTTGTCCCTCCATTCCTGCAGCTCCAGCCCCACGTCTCTCCTCCCGTCTGTTGCCCTTACCCTCAAATTCACCTAGCCCCAGATTCTACTTTGTTCTCCTGACTCCTCCTGACATTTCCTGGCACATCCTCCCTTACAGCACTTGTCTGTTTTATGTCTGGTTTCCTCCTGACTCCATTATATGACTGGAGGCAGCACTTCACAGTGGAAAGAACACTGAACTGGAAAGTCACGTCCTAGTGCTTCACCAATGATCTGGGTAAACCTGACTCACAACTAGCGTAGTTTTCTCACTTAATGCAACACTGGGAAGGGGCTTGGGGACTAAGATAAAACCATGCTCAGTATCAAGTCTAATCATTCCTAAATTAAATCTGGTAAAGAGTAAATGGATAGCACCAACAGACCACTATTTAATCCCACTAAAAATATTTACTCAGTATCTACTTTAAACATTTCTGGAAAGAACTGTTCCTGTCTCTACAGGAAAAAGAAGTTTAAAAGTTCATTGGCATGCACAAATAGGGAAAAATTTAGCAAAAAATATGAAGCATGCCCCTAGTTGACCGACCATGGTTTATTGCAAATAAATAATCCAGTAAGTGTATTCTGAGTCCCTTTGGTAATGTGACAATTTACTGCATGGTTTTGGAGGTGAGACTCATTTTAACAGGGTCCTTTTTCAGTGTCTAAGGCAAAAGAAGGAACTGTCTGAGAATTTGGGTTTCATTGTCAGGGTCAGCCAGAGACATTCTTGGCTTGTGGGGAGTACACATTCCACAAAGCACTTCACACGTTGCACCTACAACCATGTATTTTAAGAAAAGTCACATGATGTGTGGATGTCAATAAAGAAAAAAACTTCACAGAAATACTGTTTTCTCCTTGCCATCCTGAAGCGACAGAAGATAAAGCTTGTGTTTTGTGCACGGCACATGGAGACCTGCTGCTTCTGCCCTGCCTGTGCTGGCTTCCACACTCAACCACGGAGGGAGCTCTGGTGTGCCGGGTGCGTGGCAGTTTGGCCATCAGGACCCACCATCCCCTCCTCCACTGTGACCTGATCACTTAAATAGCAAATCATGTCAGTGGGGGAAAACAGCCCTCCTCTCCAGTCTATCAACAGGACAGACTCTGGCATCCTGAATTTAATCTAGACAGCCATTTGATCTTGAGTTTTTTCAAATGTAAGTGACCTGCAGAAGCATTATAAAGTTGACATGAGAAAGCCCAGGTGTGTCAACAGGGCTACCATGGTATGGTGCCTGGCACTCAGCAAATGCTCAGTGACAGTTTTGCAACTTGCAGTTCAGATGGTTTCTCAGGCAACTGTGGAGACCTAGCTTCAGTTGGATAAAAAAAATGAGGTAGAAAAGAGTCAAACCTAAGCCAGGCCTAGAGTCAAGTTATAAAGAGAAGGAACTAGTATCACTGCTCAGGGTCAAGGCCACTGGAGAAAAGCCCATCTCATCAGGTAGCTCTGTCCAACCCCCTCCCAGCCACCTGTGCCTGCTGCAGGTTCACCTGCTGGGCCGCAATAGTCCTTCATGGGCTCTAAGACAAGGCAGCACTGCAGAAGAAGTCTCAGTTCTCCCATGAGGACTTAGTTGATGGGAGGGGACAAGTCACCACAGAAGGGACACAAACCCAGCTCTGAGACTGCACTGTGTGAGGCTGAGCAAGCACATTCCCGTTTCCTCTCCGGGTCTGAGTCCCCTCACCTCTCACTGCAATTGGAGGTCGAAGAGGAGGAGGGGGTTGGACTAGATCATCTCTTAAAACCTATCAGCTTTATTCATTATTTTAAAAAATTAAGTGGACTCCTGGTTTCTAAACTTTTCAGTTTTAGTCTGGCCTAAATTTTGAGTTAATGTAAACCAGGCATCTCCATTTAAAATAAGGACTTACATATGTATTATTTCTTATGGACAAATGACTTGTTGAGAAATTTGCTTTTGTCATCTTTTTCTTAAAAGAAAGGTTTAATGACTTGAAAGTTACAATAGAAACAGGTGAGAGAATTCCGGTCTTCTAACTATAAGCGTATGCTCTTCTAATCCTACTTCTATGATTTCTATAATCAAATTGGGCAACATTGCAACAACCCATAAAGGTAAAGTATTGAAGAATGCTGCACAAAGCACCTTATGTCTTCCGATCTCCCATCTTACTTCTACTACAGCGCGAGGAGGGTGGAGGAGCACCCACCTCACTGCCACAACACAGGGCGCAGGGGCAGGTGTGTACATGTTCCAAGGACCAGGCGAGAAGATGGGATGCTGGACAGGCACAGTGAAGAGACCCTTTAGAAGACGCAGGCCCACTAGAGGGTTCTTAAAGAAATGGTCCCGGAAGAGTCTTTCTTATTGTGAACTCTTCTTATTGATATTTCTCCAAAGCAAACATAAGTATTTCCAGCCAAGGTTCTGGTCTTTCCACTATTTCAGTCTAAGATTCTTTTTCTCTTGAAAATCACTTTTGTACCACTAGGTCATTTATGCACTTCCTCCTCAAAACTTGAAAGTAATGACATAGATTCACTTTCTAGAACCCAAGTTCAAATCTCTGTATTTCAAGTTTTTTGTTATCACAATCGTTTTATGTGAATAATCTGTTTTGTTATTGTTTGTTTTGGTTTTCTTTTTTAGTCATTTCAGGGGTTATTGAGCTGTAAAAGGATAAAACGCTTACAAGAAAAAAACAAATTTTAAAGAATGCTTTTTAAAAGGCTTTTTATCTTTTTTGTTTACAAGTTATACATGCTCATTGTAGAAGATTTAGAAAATATAATAAAACATGTGAAAAAGAACTACCTGACTATCATAACCCACCACCAGGAAAAGCATTGCTATAGACACTATTTTTTGACGGGATCAGTCTGTACTCTCGGGGAACGTGGCTTTTTTCTCACTCAGCAGCATGTGATGAAGAACGGTTTCTGGCAACAGCTGAATGCGTACCCTACTGTCAGTCTTCAGTCAGAATGCCACTTCAGGGGACATTGTTTTTCCAGCTACGTTTTGAATAAGAGGGACTTCAAAACTAAACAACTCAACAATATAACAATTTTTGTTTTGTGTACCTTGTATATTCATAAAATTGATAGTTATTAAACATGGTTTTTGAATGATGCTGATATAAACACTTTTGTTATCTTCATATTCTTTGCATTGGAGCAGTTCCAGTCAGCCATTTTGCAAGTAAATGTAACTCATGTTAGTTTCCACAAAAATCACCAAATCTCAGAGGCTTAACACAATAAAAATTTATTTGTTGCAAACAAACAAGTGAGCAAACTAGAACCTGAGATGCAGAAATAAAGAATAAACTAACAGTGACTAGAGTGGGGCAGAGGGGTAACAGGGGAAAGAAGGGGAAGGGTCCAGTCAAAGAACACGTATAAAGGACCCACAGACAAGGACAATGGGGGAGGATGCAGGGTGGGAGGGGGTGGGTAGGGCAGGAGAGAGTAATGGGGGAAAATGGGGACAACTGTAATAGGACAATATAAGTAAATAGATAAATACATAAATACATAAATATCAAAAATCAAAAAAAATTTTTAAAAATTTACTTGTTGCTTATGCAATATTCAATAAAGTTTGAGCAAATTCCCTCCTTTGCTGTGCTACAAGCAGTGACTTGAAGATATGAGTTCTTTCTGCTTAGAAGTTCTCATCTGGAATGTATTGACCATGGAAGAAGAGTGTAGAGAGAGGGAAATCTTACTGGTGGTATTATGTTCAACCTTGAAGTTCAGTGTATCTCCCCTTCACGCATCTTATTGGCCAGCATGGGGTCACATGGTGTAAACCTACCTGTGAGGGAGTCTTGGAAATGATGTCTTCCTTTGTGGCCCCCAGTCATGGGGGGAAAAAAAACAAGATTGGTAAACTCTAACAACTGACAGGACCACTTACAAATGTGTCGTTCCTTATGTTTCTACCTTAACATTCCTTATTGGTTTGGCCATTTGAAAAGCTATTTATTGGACAACCAACTGGATCCTATAATCCAGATCACTCCTTGATGTCTAAAATAGCCAGAATGTAGTGTATGAACACACACTCACATTCATTCCCTCTCCCTCCTTCTCTCTCTTTCTCATTGCTAACAGCAAAGTTGATTTGGGTATATTAATAACAGATCCTCATAATAAGCATAGCTTTATCTCACTATGCTGTGTGCTTTACTTTCATGAATTATCTCAATTGATCTTCACAAAATTATATGAGGCAGTCATTAATTATTATTCTCATTTTACAGATAAGGAAATGAAACTTGAGTGAGGTAATTTGCTCAAAGTCATACAATGACAAAGTCATACAATGGAAGGCTGGGACTCCTATCTGAGTTCATCTGACTTTCAAACCTGTGTTCTTAACTCCTGCTGTGTACCGGCCTTCTGTTTGGAGAGACATTTCTGGAGTGAGGAGGAAGAAAACCCTACAGGGAAGGAACTTTAGGCTTTTCTGATCTTACATTACACTGATTCTAAGCTTGATTCTCTGCTCTCTGATCCTTCCTGCAGCTCTGTCGTCCATGACCTACATTGAAGCTGCATGTGGCCAGGCTTTATGTTGTTCTACAGGATGATGCTTCTGCTGCTCTGCCCTGCCTCAAACTTCACTCCATGCTCCACCCTGGCCTATGGAGTGACCATGATGTGGAACACAGCTACGAAACACAGCCTGTTACATTAGTATGGGCCACTCTTGCTCAGGCTTGATATATTGCCCTATACTATTTTTAAATGTTTGCATTTGCAGCTTTATCTCCCCCAACTAGAGGGTTAACTGAAACCAAAGTCATACATTGTCCCCCATCACCTAGCCCAGTACAAGGCACAGCAGAAGTAGCTGGAAAACACTTGCTGATTTAGATTAGCAGCCCTGATGCCACCACTGTACCTCAGTTTCCTCCTCTGTAACATCAGGAGCTTGGGTGGGAAAAGATCTATGGGTTCACACAGCTCTAGGATTCTGTGTATCACAGGGAATTTCTCTGCAAGGGTCAAAACACTTCATAAAATTTTCCTGCAAGCCAGAGTCACCAAATGGTCACACAATGAGTATAGTCACATACTCACTAGCTAACCTTTCCAAAAACATGTGACTATAACTGAATTTCCATAAAGAAAATTGCATTTTAAAGAAACAAAAAGCCATTATTGTAAAATGACTTGTAATGAAGCAAAGAACCGTGAAGTGATTCTTGCCCAAATCATTAATCAATTGGTGCACTTTAAAGAGGAGCGTCCTTATGCGCATCAGCAGTCATTTATTCAAATCAAGTAAATATTGTCTACATTGTCCCCTGAGAAAGTGCAGGGTGACTTATTAGGGAATTGAGCAGGTCAAATTGCTTAGAGAAATTTCACAATGAGTCTTTCAGTAAAGTGTTTTCAAGGCATCGGGAAGTTTCTGCAAGCTGCACACTCTGTTCGCCCCTCTTCGGGCCTCATCTGGTTCTGTCTGATGGAATAACGCAGTGGGGTTCGAGGCAACCTCCAGCTGTCTCACGGGTCAGTTGCTCCCAGGCCTGAAGACAATACCCTTCTAGAGGCAAGAGCTTGGTGACAAAGACCCTGACACCCACTTCTACTTTCTTTTAAGTAAAACGGCTTGCCTCCCTTTCCAGTCAATCAAATGCGTAGTTACTTTGTAGAATCCAGAGCCTCAAACACAGGTGCATTTCGTTTGAATGTGATGGCATCTCATGACAAGATGTGCTATTCCAGGCTTGTTTCAGAGCTGTACAGCTGCCACCAGAGAGAGAGAGAATGGAGGAGAGATTCCAGGACCTGCACATGGTGATTCTTTATCTTCATGTTTGAAGAACAACTTCAAACATGAGGCTACTGAAGAATTATGAATAATTGCCCACTTTATCATTAGTGGGATGTAATAGAGCAACCTATGGGTGCCAAGTTAGGATAAAATTTAGAACAGGTTTTATCTACCCAAATGGCAAAGCATCTAGTAAATTCAGGTAATTTTTCAAAGCACATCCTTTAAATCAAGCAAGCAGTTAAATTTTTTCCTTTCATAGGGGCTGTTGCAACACCTAGAAACACTGCCAGGGACTTCTCGAAGGTGTGTGTGATCTGATTTTGCACACTGGCTTCAAATGTACCTGCATACACACTCAGAAACACACACACAGACACCCAGTCAGAAAGTTGCTTCCCTTCTTGCCATGTCCTCCAAACACCTACAGGGTTTCCGACCTCTCAGAAGGAATATTTGTAAGGCCTCCACAAGTGTGGAAGAATTTGCCCTCCTCCTTCTAGAAGAAATGGTGGCACCAGAAGGGAGGAGCTACATGGGCAATACCTTAACCCATTCCACCTTTCATTCCTGTCATAATTTACTATCATTCTCAAATGAAAAATGGATGACTTTACTAGTAGCTTACTTGGTGAAGGAATGCTTCATATAAATGTGTCATTACAATCTGTCCTTCTTGCTGGCACTTGTGGAGACTCTGAGTGTGTGTCACCCCAAACTGTCTTGTCCCCTGACTGGCCCATTTCTCTCTGTCTCATTCCTTCACCAGCAAGACTGTAAAAGTCTCCTGAACGCACTCCCACTCTGCGTTTGCCCCCCTCTGATCGTCTCTCCTCACAGCAGCCACAGTGAGCTTGGTTGGGTAAGCCCAAATCTCCCTTCATTTGGTTCCCACTGCTCTTGGACCCAAGTCCAATCCTTAGTATTGGCTGAAAAGTCCTGTCTCTGCCTATCCCTTCCACCTCATCTCTCTCTGCTCCCCCGTGCCCCTGACTCAGCAGGGAAAAACTGTCTCTTTCAGGGCCTTCAAAGCGCCAGAGTCCCTCCCTTAAGCCTTTGCCTGTGCTTCTCTCTCCATCTAACCAGCTCTCCCACCCTCACCCCTCCCCCTTTTGCTCCCACTCTTCCTTCAGGCTCCATTGAATGTTACTTCCTTGCAGAAGCCTTTCCTATTTTTTTCTCACTGTACATTGTATCTTTCCTTCATAGTATTTCTCAGCTGTAGCTGGATAATTGTTTTGCTTGTGCATTTGTCACAATTGCCTATCAGTCTGCAGAACCGACCAGGGCCTGGGGTCTGGAGTCAGACTGCACAACTCAGGTCTGAGCTACGCCGCTTGTTAGTGTCACTTCTCCATGCTTCCATTTCTTCATCTGCCAGATAGGGTTAATAGCAACATCTATTTCACAGGGTCACTTTGGACTGTGGATTAAACGGCCAGTAGCTCATGCCTGGTGAATAGTAAGCACTCAGTGAATATTAAGAAGAAAACCTCAGTAAGTACCAAATATTTGTTAGCTGAAAGAATGAATGTCATTTATATAAAATGGGGATAACAGCCCTTGCCCTGCCAACCATTCAAGATGGATTTAAGCTGAAATAAATTGCAGAGTGTGAAAGGCTTTTTAACTTGTGTTAGGCTCTACTAACGTGGAGTTCTGCTGCTGCTGTTTACGCTTTCAGTCTGAAGCCTTAGCTTGCTTGACCAAAAAATCTCAGTGACCTAAATTCTTTTTTAATAAGAGTCAGGCTAAAGCCAGATGTCTTATATGTGAAAAAGTTTTCCCAGAAGAACAAATACCACCCCCACTCCCATTTCCACCAAAGAGAGACAGCATAGGAGACACAGGACTCCTTCCCAGGAGGACCCAGAGAGAGCAGGGGCAAAGCAACTTCTCTAGGCCTCCTGTCTCGTGTGAAGTCACCCCAGGTCTAGGGGCCGGCAGTCTGGCACTTTATCCCCTGGGAGTAATACTAGCCCATAGCAAATGACTGGACCTTGAAGTTTTCCTTGGGGGAAACAGGTACTATTTAAAGCTCTGGAACAGCTGAGTGCTAATGTACAGCACCAGCAGGAGCAGTGAAGGAGAGGTACAGGCCTTAATTCATCAAACTACTCCCCACCCTGTCCACAGTCAATGTGTTCTCTCTAATTTAGTTCAGTGCCACATGGAAGTGGATATTCCTGCTATAAATAGAGTTCTAGAGGTTTATGAATTCTAAGGGTCAAAGGCATCTTAGAGCCATTGAACCCAAAAGCCTGTTCCATGCACACCTGTGATTCTCTCCTCAACACACAGCCACGCCACAGGCCCCAACCTTCTTGGAGGGGGTCCCTTAGCACAAGGGTGGGCAGGCCCCAGGCTGCACCAACATGGAAACAGCTCTTGGTTGATCTGCCCAGTGGGATTCTGGGTCAAGGGAGGAGACCCTATTGCAACAGAGATGACATAGCCAAGATTCGTTGTTAGAACCAAGAAGAGACTCCGGGCAAAGAAGAACTGGGTGAGGATTTTAATGAGGAGGAAATTGAGTGAAGCAAGGTATGGAGATGAGGTGAGATGATGTCGAAACAGTCCTCCCACCACTTCGGGCAAGCACTCCTCTTAGCCACTCACAGGTCCCAGGGGAAAATTGCAAGCCAGACTGAAGTCTCAGGGGTGCAACCATCCCAAACAATGAGGACCAAAGAGGGAAATGAAATATCATTCAAAGATACTGAAAGATGCACTGGACTAGGAGTCAGGGCCCCGGGTTCCAGTTCTGACTCTGCCACTTGAGCCTTCAGCTAAAGGTTTAATCAGAATGGAGTGATTTCATAGCTGTCAGAGCACTCTCAGCATTTGAGGCACTCTGTAGACATGGCGCCAAGGGCTTTTCTGTTCAAGTTGGTGCAGTTAGAACTTCCCATTTTGATCAAGAAGTTTCAGACAACCCAGGCTCCAGGTGATTTAGAAGATGTAGAATTGCCAAACAACTGTGATAAGTAAATGTTTTACAGCATAAATGTCCAGGAGGGAGGACCTTTAACAGAAAATGGCAAAAAGGGATATGGATTTAAGGTATTACGGTATCTGGATTTACATTAAAAAAATAAGATGTATATGTAGCACAGCTAACAGGACTTAGTACTATGGGAAAAGCTTTGAGATTATTGTTACTACAATGTGTTTTGTTTTTTACTTTTTGGAAAATATCATATGTGCAATTAAACAGGTATAAATGGGTAAATAGAAAACAGCCTTCCCCTCAACGCCCTTCGTTGGAAGCAGCCATTGCCTCAGCTCCTTCCCGAGACTCAGGTGACTCAGTAACGCTGAAAGTTGCGCTGCACTTGGGTTGGATCGATAGTCATGCTCAGGGAAGCACACCTCTTTTCAGATGGAAATTTTGTCCACAGACACAAAGATATGTATTTGTAAACAC
>CM052538.1:126446997-126463077 GCA_028533065.1 Trachops cirrhosus
CCCCCTAAAAGAGACCGCCCACCTGAGAAGGTAGGGAGGCCATGGGGAGGCCAGTGTGGTCTTTCCTCTCTCTGCCTACAGGAGGCTCCAGAGGCCACTTGCATCCATCAACATGACCCAGGGAAAAATTGGAACGACTGTAGTGGAATAACAATTTAAAAATATGATTTTAAAAAATGGAACAAACACCTCCAGGTCTTTACCAAGCTCCTGAGCTTCCTGCCCTGGAGAAAGAGTTCAATGAGATCAGCCACTGCACTGCACCCCTTCTGTGACTGACCATTTTCTTTAGGAAAGATGGCACACCTTCCTGTGTGGAGGCCATGGACATAATAAATATCCATTTCTAGATGGAAACAACTAATTTCTCCTTAATTTATTGAACACCAGTCACTGGGTACCAGCTATGTGGGCCAGGCTTGCCTCTGTTCACTCTGCTCACATTTCTCCTGTTTTCTGTTTTCTGTTTTCTGTTTTCTGCTCACCCTCACCTCCCCTCATCTCCTCACAAACCCTTGCTGTGTTATGACCCAGCTTGACCCTTTTCCACACCTCCTGTAGCTGAGCCCATCACATGCAGCCCACACCCCCATGGGCTCAGAGTTTCCTGATAAGCCTTTCACTCACAGCCTCAGCCCCTTTCAAGCTGGTCTCATGGTCATCCATGGTAATTTGGCTTCTAGTCTGAGACCCGTGCTGTCCACTTGGGCTATAGCTACAAGTTGAGTAAGGAAGTCTTTGCAGCAAGACTGAATGGCATGACTTTGCCATCAATTAGCAAACAGATATTGAGCACCCATTATGTGCCAGGCACTGGAGGCTCAAGACTGAACATGGCAGGCACCATGCATCCCCTCATGAAACTTATAGCCTAAAGGACTTTCATTAGAACTTCCTCAAGTCTCTCTCCTTGTCTGAGTTGATCCAAATGGCCTGAATCTGTGTGGGAAATTCACACAATAAAAATCATCTTCTTAGAAAATAACAGCATTCTTTTCTGTTATGACTTCCGGTTTCCATGTGCATTGTCACATTTGACTTCAGAACAGCAGTGTATAGGATTGACAATAACTTTCCAGCTCTGTAGTCAGTGGAGCCCCACCTCTGGGTGAAGGGGAGGTGCAGGGAGTTAAAACACAAGCAGAGCAGGCATTTCCTTATGGATGACATATAGTATACCCTATGGGTATAAAATTCAGCATAAATTCTGACATGGAAGAAATGCCACATTTCCTTACCTTCCTTAAATCACATCCAATCAGGCAGGCTCCCATGGTGCCAGAGAAAATGAAGAACAGCCTCCAACTCATGGGCTATCATGATTACTGCTACATCCTTCGTTTCCAAGCCCACAGTGACCCTCAAAGTCATCCAGCTCTTAGCTTGTAGGCCTCTCATGTGGGTGTGGTATGAGACTCTATGTTGACACTGGGTCCCCCTGCCTGGGTTAGTCCAGCCAGGCAGGCCCAGCAGCCATCCCTTCCAAGGTCTTGATGCCCATCTGGAATACTGCTTTGGAGATAAGTTCACTGACAGTTGCAGATGAATACTCCCCAACCAAAACACACACACCAATACCAAACTGATTTTTAATCAGGGGAAATATCTCTTTCTGGGTTCCCGTCACCCTCAAAGGTGTCTTCTCACATCTTGTTGCCCACAAAGACCTCTGTAACAGAATATCTTAATGATCTTGGCCACTTTTGTATTGAGGGGAGAAAAGCTGACTTCACACTGCTTCTGTCTGAGTGCTGAAAATCCTAAAACAAAGATGTACCAAGATCATGCTTGGAAAGGGAAAATGAAGGGGTCAAAACAAGCAAAACTATGCAACTATACACACAAGCAGACACAAATATATGTATACACGTATATGTATGCATGTAATTATATGAAACATTTATTAATAAAAATATGTATACATGTGTCTACATACATAGCTATAAATATAAATATAGGTATAAATAGAGATATATGATTTCAAAAAGCTACATTGACACATACATAATCCATTCAAGGGGAGGTTTCTATTGTTAACAATGTTTTAAAACCCTTATAGCCCAATCTTCTTCTGTTAGATGAGGATGATGAGGCCCAAAAATTAGCAACTGAACCACATAATAACTGACCAGGAGCCCAGGGCTCCTAAACCCCATTCCCAAGTCAGGTCTCTTCCAACTGAGAGATAAAGTCTCAAAACTGCCAAGGGCCTTAAAAATCACTTTACACCCACACCCATGATGACCTTTCAGAGCCCTCTACTCAGAGGTTTCCCAGCCTCTGTTGCAACAATTCCCTCGGCTACCTGAGCAGCCATGCCAGAAAAAAACTGTAATAGAACACTCTTTTTGCTGAGTTAACATCTGCCTGCTGTGGCTTCCACCACTTCTCAGAGTGGTACAAAGGACTATGTGCAGTTTAGCAGGCATGTGCTCTGTGTGTGTACACATTTCTGTGACCATGTGACCTTGGGCACATGACTTAATATCTCTGAGTCCATTTCATTTGAAAATATGATTAATGATAATGCCCATGCCGAAGGTGTATAATTCAATGAGATAACACGTGTAGATTATATATGTTCTGGAGCATAGCATGGTATGGATTCACATTAATGCTTTTTGCTTCCCCTCTTCCCTGACTTTCCCCACACTGTATTTGTGTTTAAAAAAAAAAAAAAAAAAAACAGCTCCCAAACGACAGCCTCAAACTGTTTAAAGTTAGCTAGAATGCACATTCACTGCCCAGCTGGTCTTCCCCCTACATGAGTCGGCTGGGAGTTAATTTGTCAGTGGAAACCCTCTCCTCTGGGACACTCAGCAGAGCCTATGGTGGACACCCTCTTAAGCTAAGACTTTCCTCCCTTTATCTGTTATAGCTCTATGAGGGCAACAAAAAAGGCTGACCTTCTGCCCCTGTGAGACTGTGACAAAAGTGAGATTTCTGGGAGTAAGGGGCCAAGTCATAGACATAAACCAATGCAAATCCCACTGATTCTGGCCCCCATTATCTCCTCAGGAATTATCAAGTACCACTTATGAGTTGGTATTCACGTGTAGACATTTAAAATGCTTGTGGCTGTACAGCCAAAGTCTTAGCATGTGATGCCAGAGGAGGCCTCAGAAAACTGACTCCTCGAAGCCTCCAGGGCTCAGTTCAATGCCTTAATCAATAAATCTCTGTCCAGTAGCAGATGGGTCCTCAGTCCCAGGCTTAAAAACCTGAGACAAAGGAACATAAAATATGTCTAGAGCAGGGGTGTCCAACCTGTGGCCTGTGGGCTGCATGCAGCCCAGGATGGCTGTGAATGAGGCCCAACACAAAATCATAAATTTACTTAAAACATTATAAGATTTTTTTGTGATTACATGTTGCAATGTATTTAATGTGTGGCCCAAGACAACTCTTCTTCCAGTGTGGCCCAGAGATGCCAAAAGGTTGGACACCCCTAGAGAGGTTTATAATCACATACTGGGGGTGCTGGCAAATGATTGAGCACAGATAATACAGAGAGAATAATATAGTTGTTATCACAGTAAATCATCCTGTCATAGTTCCACTGGTAAAATGCTCTCAGGGGCCCAGCAGTTGACTGCAATACCTGATTTCCCTGGGCAGATTTTGAAGGGCTGACTGGGATGGTGCAGATCTTGTGCTTTGTTCACATATGGTTCCAGTGTTGCTTCCTAGTGTTTGGTCAGAAACAGAGGAACTTAATAGCAGTGGGGTATCTACAGCTAGAAGATATCATATCAAGATTGGGGGACAGCTAAGGATGTATCCCTAGGTGTGAATTAGATTTACTGAACACACTTTGTCACATCTGCCCTCAACTGTGAAATAGAAAGAAACACCCACAAGTTTTGCAGTCATATACTAGCAGTTTTGGTAAATGATTCAGCAGTATCCTTCTCACCTACCCCAAACCAAACCACTGGCCACAGACATGGTAAGAAATGCACACTCTGAGCAAGATGGGAAGACAAAGAATTCATTCACTCGAGAAGGGTGAGATGTAACCTTCAGGCCTTCTGAGAACTAAATGCTTTGAGGAAAAGAAATGACTTTGGTGGGCAAAGTTCCTGAGCAGATAAAGATCCTCAGGTGGGGAGTAGAGATTAAGGGGGCGGGTGTTGAGTGTGATCCAAGGTCACATCAAAGGCAACATCACAACCCAAAACATTGCTCCATTCAACCCTGCTCCCATCCAGAAGTGCAGCCAATACCAGTTGATTTTAGAGGGGTCTCTATTGTTATACCTAATCCCAGTTTGGTGGGGATGGGCACACTGTTTTCACCCAAGCCCACTTCTCCTCCCCCTTTCTCTGTAGTCCTTTCTTCTACTCAGCACTCTAGACACTTACCCACTCCAGAGTTTTATTCGTTATCCCCAATCCTGCTCTTTGTTAGTAGCTGAGCAATAGGAACAATTAAAAGGTGTTCTAGTGGATGCCAAAACTCTGGAAATCTCATAGATGTACATCTGTCCTACAGACAGTTTTCTCTCCCCATCCCTGCCCTCTGTCCCTCACCCTTAACTACAGAGGCCATGTGGAAGGACAATCTTCCTCACTCTAACACATAACCTAGGTTCTCCTTCACTGATAGGTCTCCCCCTTAAAACTCTTTTTGATGTTGTGTAAACACTCTAGATATTCTGACTGTCATTTTAGCCTCCTGATAAGAATGTGGAGATCACTCCTAACTGAGGCAGGAATCTCTTCTCAACAACACAGCTGAGTCTCATGGTCAAAGGAAATCAGCCATGTTCTGGCCCCTTATGCCTGTAGGTTCTGATTCTAGGTGTAAACTAAGAGAATGATCAGGCTCAGGGAAATTGGTTTATAGCAGCAGCCTCAAATGCCATGTATGAGTGTGGGCATGTCATGTTATTGTACCATTGTCATTGCCTACAGGGAATGGCCCTGACCATTACAATAGCTAAGAGGCTAAGGCCCAAAGGGGATTGCCCATCATAGGCCAAGAATGACATCCTCCTGTGTGTTGGGGAAGGACATCAGCAGATAAAGGATAAGAGCAAAGGGAATATGTGATCCAAATGAACTTTTCCATCACAATATGGTAGCCACTGACATACCTTTCTCTTCTAAAAGAATCAGCGTCCCACATTGGAAATATGGACAGAAATTTTCATTCTTCAACACCCCTTTAATTTTCTCCCAAGTTTCTTGAATAAATAAAAGAAATGATGATGTAGAGCTGTGGATAAGATCACAGACTATGGAATCGCATTCTTTCATTCTAATCACTGTTCCCCTGCGCTAAGAGATGAGTGATATAGAACAAGCCCCTTACCTTCTTAAGGTCTTAGCTTTCTCATTTGGGAAATGAAAGTAATATCAGTAGCTAACTTAAAAGGTGAAGTGAGGGTCTACCATCAGAAATTAATGAATATTAGCCAGCTTTAAGATGTTAAATATTATTTTCTCATCTGTTCAATGAACTGAATTATCATATCTTATTTTTCACATATATTTATTACTATATTTACTAAGACACAGATTCTTAAAATTACAAGTCACAAATGAACTTCACCATCTTTTAGTTTGACTCAACTTTGGTCACATCTAGAAAGAAATTTAGTCTCTCCTGTGAATCTTTTCCCAGGTGAGCCTCTTTTTTAGGAAGGTACTTATTCACACTCTTTTCCACATGTCTACCACCTCAGTAAGCTTTCCTTTCCCTTAAATTATTATTACTACTTCCAGATTTGGGAGAATTTTCCTACACTGCCTTGGCGAGTTGACTAGCCATTGAAGTTTAAAGAAAATTCTCCCTGAACTCCCCAGCCTTTCATTTTCAGCCCAATCATCATAGCATGTCAAGGTGGTTATGTTCAGGTATGTCCCAGACAAACTCTTGAAAAACCAATCCAAATAGTGAGGGAGACAGGAATGAAGATGGTGAGAAAGGTCAACATTTCTCCAAAGAAGATATACAAGTGACCAGCAAACACAAGAAAAGATGTTAAACTTCATTAATCATTAAGAAAATGTAAACCCAAACCACAAGGAGATACCACTCCATACCCACTAGAATGGCTATAATGAAAAAAAAAGAAAAATAACAAGTGTTGGTGAGGATGTGGAAAAAATATAAGGACTTGTACATTGCTAGTAGGAATGTAAAATGGTGCAACCACTGTAATAACAGTCTAGTGGCTCCTCAAAAGTTAAACCAGAGGATCATCATATGACCCAGCAATTCCAGTCCTAGGTATACATACAGCCAAGACAAAGAAAAACATATCATCCACACTGAAGTTTTTACACAAATATTTATAGAAGCATTAGTCATAATGGTCAAAAGGTGGAAACAACGCAAATGTCTATTGACAGATAAATGGATAAATTGGGATAAACACACACACACACACACACACACACACACACACAATGAAATATTATTTAGCCATAAAAAATACTGACACAAGCTACAGTTTGGATGAACCTCAAAATCATTATGCTAAGTGAAAGAAGCCAGTCTCAACAGGTCACATATTGCATGATTCCTTTTACATGAAATATCCAGAATAAGCAAATCCATAGAGACAGAAAGAAGGTTAGTGGTTGCGAGGGGCTGGTGCTTGTGGAGTGGGGGGTGCTGGGGAGGAAGTTGGTGAGAGAGGGAGAATGGAAAATGATTAAGTACCCATTAATTTGGTGATACACAAAACTCAATGGGACCACAACTTAATAAGTATGGGCAAAATGTTCTTCTGGGGTCATGAGAAAGTTTTGAAACTAGAGAGAAATGATGATTGTGCAACATTTTGAATACACTAAATGCCACTGAATTGTACCCTTTAAAATAATTAATTTTATGTTATGTAAAATTTTTATTGTTATTCTATTACAATTGTCCCAATTTTCCCCCTTTGCTCTCCTCCACCTCCCTCAATTTTTAATGAGGCCATAACATAATCTTATGTTTAACATAACCCCCTTTTGTTTTTTAAAAATGCAGATACACATGAAAGTAAAATATGTTAGTACATACTTCAATGCATTAAAGATGATTATCACTGAATTATATGAAATCAGGTCATTTTAATTTTTTTCTCCATGATTAAATTATTTTTAAATTTTTCCAATAATTTCAAAAATTAATTACATGTAAATTTTTAACAACTAGGAAACAGAGGCTATAGTGATATGAATAATAGCTTTATAAGAATGTAGCAGAAATTCTTATGTCATAGGGTGAAGTGAAGATAAAAGAAAATTTTATTGTATATATAATATGATCCCAAGTATTTAAAACACACTTCTTATAGTAATACTCTGTCTGTGGGAGATGAGAAAATGAGTAACATTTTTTTCTACTTTCCAAATTTTCTAAATGAACATATATTACCACTATAATTAGAAAGATCATTTTATTTTTAAAATGTCTACTACTAAGCAAGCTGAGTTCAAAAAAGAAGAGGTTTGGAATGTACGTGGTATGACAAGGAGCGTGTTTACATTGAAATGATGTATTTTGATACATAATATTCTTCAGAGAAAAATTGTAAAGTACAGAAAATGTAAACATGGAGATTTAAATTACCAGATTCTACCCACTGAGACACTTTAGTTGATCTTTGAACAGAACTGGGCATAGCTTGTTTAGAAACAATGGTCCTTCGTGTCCATTACAGTATAGTGAGGTCATCAGCATAATCTGCTTAGCACGTGTGAGCCTATTAGGTGCCAAGCCTGCTGTATCAAAAGTGTGTCTCTTTGAAAAGGGAACAAAGAATACTAAAAGGACAATTATTGGGCTCTGGTTGCTGAGCGTGGTTTCCCACTTCACATAATAACAACTTCCTTTGGGGAGACAGCCCTTTCCAGTCTTAGTTCATGTGGTTTGGATGAAACTGATCCCAGGCCACCCAAAGTAAGAATGATCTAGGCTTAAGTCAATCAGCGGAATCAACTTTAAGAGCCACAATGATTCATTACTTTAGGCCAATACATGTCAGGTGCAGTACTTTTGTTAAAACTATTGACAAGAACCCTGTCAGTGTGGCTCAGTTGGTTGGAATGTCGTCCCATAAATCAAAAGGTCCTGGGTTCAATTCTCAGTCAGTGCACATGCCCGGCTGGGCTGAGGGTTTGGTCCCCAGTCAGGGTTTGTATGAGAGGCAACCAATCGATGTTTCTCTCTCAACATCAATGTTTCTCTCCTTCTCTCTCTCATTCCCTTTCCATCTCTCTAAAATCGGTAAGCATGTCTTTGGGTGAGGATTTATATACATATCACTCTGAGCATTTGTAAATTAAAGGGAGATGTTAAAAATGCCCTAGGAAAAAAGCTACGATGATGACCAGGTCGGTATATCAGTTTCATAGACGGTGGCCGTGCTCTGTTATTCCCTTGTTCATCCCTTGTTATGGCCCTTCCCATATGGTAGTCTGCTGCCTGAGGTTTCTGTCTCCCCCACCAGATGGTCAGCTCTCTAAAGCAGTGATTTTCAACTGGCGTGCCTCAAGAATTTTTAAAGCATGCAATACCTGATGATTTAGTTAGGGGTACTGACCTCTTTTTCTTTAGATTGTTAAATTAAAAAATGACAGCAGCCAACACCACAATAGTAAACCAGTGTGACTACCCTGTGTTGAACCATAAATATATCTGTATTTTTTGGGCTATAACATGCACTGCCCCCCCACAATTTGGGAGGAAATGGGGGTGCATCTTATAGTTTGAATGTGGCTTATCTGGCTCACTGTGGGGGGAAGGCAATGGTAGAGTGGGGTCACAGGTTATTAAATATTTTACCACATTTTTTGCTTCAAAATTTTTTTCCTATTTTTCTCCTCTAAAACGTAGGTGCATCTTATAGTCCTAAAAATACAGTAGGACATATAATAGAATTGCATCTTATTGGTCATATTGCATAACAAGTTTGCATCTGATTGGTTAATTCTTTGTACCAAAAATCCTGATATACAAGCACAGGCACCTGATTTTTTAAAAAATCTCTTTGGAGCAAGAAGAGTAGATTATGACTGTTATTTTTATTTTTTGTAAATCAAAATTATACCTATCTTTCATCAGATGGGCAAAACATATATTTTTCGGCATGGCACAGAATTTTTGTAACTAGTTTATATGTGCCATAAGATGAAAAAGGTTGAAAATCACTACTCTAAAGGAAGAAGACACATCTACAATGTGTTTGGCCATAGCACAGAGAAGGGTATAAACACACATGTGTGAAAGAAATTATCCTGATGGAGTTAGCAGCATGAAAATCAGGCACTGATGTTTCTGTCACTAGCGCTCAATTTTTGGGCTCCACTGGTTGATACCACATCCTACCGTCCCCACTTTGTACCCTTGGGCTAGAATGAGGTGTCTGTTCTGACTCATCAGCTGTGGGTCCTGATGTGGTCACTTCTTTCTTCTCACAAAACCACCCAGAGAACATCATCAGGCAGGAGGCGTGGAGGCGGAGAAGCTTTCAAAGAAAGCCTTCTAGGATAAAGCACTACAAAACCAGAGGGGAACTCAGGACACCGAGCCCTCCTGCACCTCCTTCCTCTTCTGTAGCGTAAAAGGCAGCACAGAAAAACATCAGAAGCTCCAACCTGGACAGCCTTCCCGCGAAGATGTGGCCACTTCTGCTCCTACACCTGCTGGCCTTTTTACTACTCCATGAGGCAGAGGCAGGTAAGTGACCATCCCTATCCTCACAGGCCCAATCCAGCACACAGTGGTCCCACACTCCTATCTCTTCTGCACATCTCTGATCCATCTATCCACCAGCAATGTTCTGGAGCCCAACTCCCTTCCCATCTCCAACCCCCAAGCATGATGCCAGATAAGGTACAGGCAGAAGTGACAGGGCAGAAGGCTATTCTCAAGAAAAGCCAGTAGGCACAATCCCTTCACCCTCCACCCCCAGGTCCTACCTTTCCATCTAGAGAATGGAACTTTCCTAGAAGTGCATGGAAAAGGGTAGGAAACTGCAGAGGCCTCCTTGTCTGTAATGAGACAGGTGCTCTCCTTAGGATCTGCTTAGGAGAGAAGCCCAGAGCTCAGCATACCCCATAGTTGCTGGGGTCACTGTCCCCAACAAAGAAGACTGCCATTGCCTTTGCTCCATCCCAAGGCCCCTAAGTCCCTTTCTCCAGCTCTACTTTTCCTCCCAGGCCTTTAGCGATTCCCCTCTTTAAAGGATGAGCCACTGTGGTTGGCAACCCCTCTGTTCTCCAGAGCCCCACAGCACTGGCCTTACCACCCTTTCTCCAGAGGCCTGTTGAAGGCCATCCCTAGAGGCAGCCAAAAGCCCTTAGCGGGCACTCGCTACACATCAGGTGCTATGACACACTCGGCAACATCTAGTTCCCCAAACTTAAGTCCTGGCCACTGCAAAGTGGCGCTGTCCTGAACATCACAGCACCACAGGGACCTCAGACACTCACTTGAAACCAAGTGAAGTCAGGAGAGGAATTTTCAGGAGCCTCTAGGTTTTCTCTCTCACTAAAACAGGTATGTTCACCTCCAACTAAGGCCCCTCCCCATTCTCTTTCAGCTGTCAGCCAACTCTGGCTCCCAACTGTCCAACAGTTCTGAGTCATCAAGCAGATGCCTGCCTGATAAACTCAGTGAGTGCACAAAAGCAAAACAGACTTTTCCTTCAGGGGAGATCATCGGGGGACATGAGGCGAAGCCCCACTCACGCCCCTACATGGCCTTCCTGGACATTCAAGGTGGAGAAAAGATGAGATGTGGCGGTGTCCTTGTGCAAAAAAACTTTGTTCTGACAGCTGCTCACTGCAATAGTAGGTGAGGGGCAGCAGCTAACCTACACCCCCTGAGACCCCTGTCCCTTATCCCAGGGGCTGAAGCCCAGGGCAGCTCCCCAGGTCCCTGGTAACTCAAGCCAAGAAGAGCTCATCAGAGGAGCCCTCTGGGATCTTGACTGGAGCAATGAAAGGCTAAGAAATAGGATGGGTAGGCTTCGGGCTCAGAGAATCACAGGTGAGAGTCAGTGAAACAGATGAGAAGACAGGGACCACAATGGCCAAATAAAGCAGCAGTGGATGATGACCACATACATGCACTGGGGTCAAAATGAGAACTCAAGCAATTTCATGATATGGCTTGAGGGCGAGAAAAAGTTCCCGGAAGCCTTACCCTAAGTGCCCCTGAGAAGCAGAGTCACCCTGCCTTCCTGTGGCCTTGATTTCCCCTAGCTGCAGCCCTGCCCTGCCCCAGCTGTCACCTACCCTTCTCAGGCTCCTGAGCTCTATCTCCTGTGACTCCATGCCTCCACGTGAACACCCACTCTGCTCTCTGTACAGGTTAATGAATGTCACTCTGGGGGCCCACAACATCCGGAAGCCAGAGGAGACCCAGCAGGTCATCCGGGTGAAAAGAGCTGTCCCCCACCCAGACTATAATGCTAAGGACATCTCCAATGACATCATGTTACTGCAGGTAAGAAAAGCTCCTGCTGCTCTTGCAGTTCTGGGTTCTCATTGTTTCTCCCCTCACTGTGACCTATCCCTCCCTTTCCTCCCATCCTGGCTGCCTGACCTGTCCCAGTAACTCAGGTGTCCCATCACAATGTCCAAGCCCAGAGGCCACTGGCTGACCTGGGCTCTCTTGCCTCTTCCCCATCAGCTGGAGGAAAACATCAAGCCAACAAATGCTGTGAAGCCCCTCTGCCTGCCCAGGGGCAAGAAGAGGCTGTGTCCAAAACAGAAGTGCACTGTGGCTGGCTGGGGAAAGGTCGCCCCACAAGGCAGATTTTCAGACACACTGCAGGAGGTAGAGCTGACCGTACAGAAGGATACAGTGTGTGAGAAGCTCTTTAACCATTTTTACAACAGGACCATTCAACTGTGTGTGGGGGACCCGGTGGAAAACAAGTCTTCCTTTAAGGTGATACTGAGAATCTGCCTCGCCTGGCTCTGGGGAAAGGGATGTTTAGGGAAGAACTGAGACCTGGAGAGCCAGGCAGTGTGAGACTCCTTCACTCTCTAGGCTGTAATCATTCTCTCCGAGAAGAAAACGGGAGGAGCCAGCACTGGGGTGAAATAGGGCCTCTGAGAGGCTACCAAGGGCCTGTGTCAATCTAAATATGATGCTCCTCCAGAAGGATGAATGTACAACACTCTGGCCCATGCAGAGGCACAGTGGTTAGAATACTGTTCCCTGCATGTGCAGCAGTTAAATCTGGTGGCTCCTTGGAGCTGGCACCCACCCTGATTAATGAGCTCATCCTCTGTGCTAAATGCCTGCCCCACCTACCTGCTTTTGTGTACTTACACAGGAGACCAGAGCCATAGTCCCACAACACGTATGTAGGAAAGGGATCCAGAACCTGGGGGAACAGAGGGAGCTGCCACTTGGGGAGAAGTGAAGCAGTGATGATGTCCAGGCTGGGGTGCCCCCAGGGGCCTGCATCACCTTGTATCTCCTACATGAAGGCCATGCCAGGCATCCTTCTCTGAGGGGGCCTGGGAGGGCAGGACCAGGAGAGTTGGCTCAGTCCTTCCCTCTTTCTGTCTACAGGGGGATTCTGGGGGCCCTCTCATGTGTCACAATAGGATTCAGGGCATTGTCTCCAGTGGATTCCGCAATGGGACAGCGCCACGGATCTTCACCAAAATCTCAAGTTTCCTGCCTTGGATAAAGAAAACCATGAAAAGCCTCAAGTTGCAGGAGCCAGATTATCTTCTCTGGTGATATCAGCAACCATGCAAATAAATGTCTCTCACCAGAATGGGAAGAGCTCCATTTTTGTTTTCTCTTCAACCCTCATTCACAGGAAACAGCACTGTGCTTAGAAGGCCAATTAATGGCACAGTTCTACTGTGTTCTGTTTCCTCCTCTTCCCCCTTCCCCCACCACCTCCCCAAACACCTTGCAAAGCTGTTACCCAACTCCTTCCTGGGCCATACCTCCAGGGCCTGCCCTTCTGCCAGGGTAGAGCTGAGCACCATTAGGAGAAAATATGAATCTCTCAGGTCCTGGGCTCAGTGTGAAGGTCTTCTCTCCTTCCCCTTGTTACAAGGCAGAGAGGAAGGGAATACCACTGTGCAGCTGGACACCCAGCAGGCACAGCCTAGGGCTGCAGCTCAATGACATAGCCCCACCACACCATGGGGGATGGGAGGAGACAGGGTTGGGGGGCAGGGGGTGTTGAGCTTCCTGAGCAGGATACTTTCTCCCAGTGGCAGCTTATGGGGGACTGGAGGGGAGGGAAGCAAAGCCTGAGAAACTCCTCATTCTCGCCTGGGCTGCATTTCTGTCCTTGCCCTTTTCTGCCCTCCTCTGGGCTGATGGCCCAGCTTGGTCTCCAGCCTCCTGGTTGCCCCTTTTTCTTCAACCCAGCTATTCACTGAGAGTTCTCAGAGTTCACCAACTCCTGTCCCCTCCAGACCACACTGATCTGAGCTCAACACTTCCTCATATCCCTCCCATATAGGACACCCAGCATTCCAAGGTTCCAACAGGTGCTCATCACTGAGCTGCCACCCCAGCTTATGTCCTGGCAGAGGGTTACCATGGGACCACGCCTGTGCTGGCACCATTCAGGGCCATGGAGAGCAGGCATGGCAGGGTGTCTCTCCAGAAGACCTGGCCCCACCTCTCACTTGGGCAGAGCTAGCTCAACCCCTCACATCCAGCCCAGGGTCCCCACCATGTGATCAGTATCTACTGACTTCCTGGTTGCTCAGGAGCCTTAGTCCCTTTCAGCCTGTTCCTCTGCGTCACTGCCGGCCTCTAGACTCAGACTCCTTGCTGGCCACTGTGGGCTATATCAGCCTTTTGAGTTAGAAAGGGCTCCTCTCTGCAATAGCACTGGAAAGCAAAATTTGCCCATCAACCAACAAACAAATGCTGATTGATCACCAACTAAGCGCCAGGTGTTGGGGATATACAGTGAACACAATACAGATTCTATCACCTGAACCCAAGTGAAACTGACAATGTTGACTTTCATTCAAATCTAATTCCCTCTCCCTCTTTCATGTGGGTCCACATGGCCTAGATCTCTGTGGGAAACCCACGGGAGTAAAGTATTCACGTTTTATTTTTATTGCCGGTTACACTCTGTTTGAATTTTATTACTTGTGGCTCTAGAACAGCAGCATATGGAATTTGGAAGTGACTTTAGTTCTTTCATTTCTAGACATGAAGTTACCAAGCTGTTCACTGAAGCATCCTTTCACACCTACTCACACACGAATCATGCAGCAACACAATCTCTCAATGACCTTGAGTGTGTTACCAGGAAAGAGCAGTCTTGTCACACAACTACTGACTTGGAGCTGAAAAAATAAAAAAAAAATCCCTGCATCTAACACTTACTAAGGACCTACTGAAAAATGCAAAAAAGGAAAAATGTGAAAAGCAAGGCAAAAATAGTATTTTTAAAAGTTGCCCAGCCACATACTCATTTAGGTACAACATATATGAGGAAATGATTCTATGGTGTGAGGCAATGATTCCAAGTTTTCAGGAAATGATTCTATGGTTTAAACAAGTTTTAGAACCACACTGGAGGTCCTCATCCTTTTCTGAGATCTAAGGGAGAGACAAAGTCCCAGGATGGTGTGTGACCGAGTGAAGGTACCACCAAGTTAGGACAGAGTCTGGTCTGAGCCCAGGCCCCGACAGCCAGGCCAGCTAGAGGCCTTACATGTTTTCTAACACCCACCCTGTAATGACCTCCTGCCATCCCTGAACACAACATGAGCTTCTGTTCAGACACCTTCCTGGAGAGAAAGCCTCTGTGCTCCTGCAGCAGCTGTTCTACAAGTATGCAAAACATATTCTTCGGGGAGCTCAGGTCTGCTTGTGGGCACGTTGGGAAGAGGCAAGTAAGCACCTTGAACATGCTGATTCATTCAACTCTCCTTTGTCTGTGGAAGTATTTTCTTATCTCCCTCCTTTGAAGAAACCTGCTTAAAAATCTTTGTGATGAAAATTTTAAAAATATCTTACTAATGCCTCTACTCACCAAGACCCACATCCACACACTTCTTTGCTCCAGACCCACAAGAAGAGTCAGGTCTCAGTGTGACTGGGAGAGACCCACACAGCCAGCTCCTAGGGTAGGGGAATAGGCCTGAAGGAATGCAAGATCTTGGTAATTTAATCCAGGAGTATGTACAGAGATGGCTCTGCCTTTCCTGCCCACCACCATACTTCTGCCAGGACCGCTCTCTGCAGACTTGTAAAACTCAACAGGGTTTATTCCCAGTCTTATCCCATACAACATTGAATTTGAACAACAAACATATTTTACTTGAAAGGAGTGCAGCGACAAATTTCCTTTTTTCAAAGTCCTATTGTTAGACTACATTTCTCATCCACAGATTCAGACAGCACAGTGAACATCAGGCAGGACCAAGGAAGCCACTTTTAAGCACAGAATAGTCAAGTGGATGAACATCAAAGATAAAGATAAAGTTGAAAGTAGACAGAAGAAATAAGATAATACTATACTTTAGAGGAAGCAACAATGTGAATAAGAATGAACTTTTCTCCAGAAATAATGCAAGTCAGAAGACAGTGAAATGACACTTTTAACAGTTCAAAGAAAGGAAAATAGGCAATCTCTTTCTGGAACTCAACTTGGAATTCTATGTCCAGTGAAAGTATTGTTCAAAAATGAAATAAAGACACAAAAGCTAGATAACAGACTTTCTTGCCATCATACCTGCACTGAAAGAAATACTAAAATAAATTCTTTAGGCAAAGGAAAGTGATCCTCATTCTAAGCAGAAGGAAAAAAGAGAAATAAAACTATAAAATGTGGCTAAGTATAAATGGTGGCAGGGGGAGGATACATAGAAATGCATCATTACAGCATTCCTCTTTGAGCAGTATACATGAACTTAAAAGTACACTCTGATATGTGAAGGGGGCATATTGTAATCCAGAGCCACTAAAGTAATATAGAGAGATAACTAAAAGCCAGGAGAGAAGACAAAATGAGATACAACAAAAGAAGGCAGGAAGAGAAGGACAAAGGAACAAAGAATAAATCACACAAATGGAAATCAAATAGCAATGTGATATTCTTCAACCAACCCTCTCAGTAACTGC
>CM052538.1:126463577-126497804 GCA_028533065.1 Trachops cirrhosus
AAGGATGGGTTCTGGGGCTTTCAATTCTTCTTCTGTTTGAGCCATCTCTTTGCTATTTTTTTCTTTTTTGTTTTTTGGTTTTTTTTTGGGGGGGTCTGGTCGTGCCTGTTATGTATGAGGGGCAGAGCCTTAGTTAGGTTCACCAGGGCGGGGCAACCTAGTTGCTGGGTTGTAACACTGTATGTGGGGTTGGGGTCCAAGAGGGAACAATGGTGCCTGCTCTGCTCTCTGCTGGATTTCAGTCCCTTCCACCGCCTCCCCCAAGCAAACTGGACCATTCTGGTGCCGATTCCTGCGTGGGTGGGCTTGTGCACCCCATGGGTCTTTCCAACAACCACTCCTGTGAGGCTAGGAGTCTCTCCCTGTGCCTCAACCCCTACAGGTATCCTCAATCAGTGCCCCAAGGCTCTACTTCCCAGCGCTGGCATCCTGGGTTGCACACAGTGCCTTCCTTCACAATGGCCGCCTCGCTAGGTCTGCCGGTTGCCACCTTTTGGCCAGGGTTTGCCAGCTGCCGCTTGTGCGCCCTGAGTCTGCCCACTGCGGTCTTATGTGCCTGGTCCCAATGCTCTTTGTGCCGTGTGACCCCGCTCTGCCCGGCTGCCTGACTGACTCCGCCCCTCCTACCGGTCTGGATGAATGTGTCTATTTTAACTCCTTGGTTGTCTGACTTCCGTACAGTTCAATTTTCTGTCAGTTCTGGTTGTTATTCTGTTTCTAAATTGTTGTTATCCCTAGCTTGGTTGTGTGAGGAGGCACAGTGTGTCTACCTATGCCTCCATCTTGGCTGGAAGTTCCAATTTGTGTTTCTTAATCCCTGCACCTTTTCGCCTATTCTCCCATTTCCCCCTCCCAGCTGATAACCCTCCAAATGATCTCTATATCTATGAGTCTGTTTCTTTTCTGGTTGTTTGCTTAGTTTGATTTTTAGATTCAGTTATTGATAGTTGTGAATTTATTCCCATTTAAATATTCATTTTTATCTTCTTTCTTTTAAATAAGTCCCTTTAACATTTCATACAATAATGGCTTGGTGATGATGAACACCTTTAGCTTTACCTTGTCTGGGAAGCACTTTATCTGTCTTTCGATTCTAAGTGACACCTTTGCTGGATAGAGTAATCTAGGTTGTAGATCCTTGCTTTCCATCACTTTGAATACTTCTTGCCAATCCCTTCTAGCCTACAAAGTATCTTATAAGAAATCAGCTAAGTCTTATAGGAACTCTTTTTGTAGATACCTGTCTGCTTTTCTCTTGCTGCTTTTAAGATTCTCTCTCTATAGTTAACCTTTGGCATTTTAATTACAATGGGTCTTGGTGTGGTCTTCTTTGTGTCCATTATTTAGGACTCTCTGTGCTTCCTGGACTTATATGTCTATTTCCTTCACCAAATTAGGGAAGTTTTCTTTCATTATTTTTTCAAATAAGTGTTCAATTTCTTGCTCTTTTTCTTCTCCTTCCAGCACCCCTATGATTCAAATGTTGGTATATTTGAAGTTGTCCCAGAGGCTCCTTAGCCTATCCTTGGTTTGGGGGTATACTTTTTTTCTTCTAGCTATTCTGATTGAATGTTTTTTACTTCCTTACATTCCAAATCATGTATTTGATTCTTGGCTTCATCCACTCCACTCTTGAGTCCCTGTAAATTTTTATTTATTTCATTTAGTGTAATCTTCATTTCTGCCTGGGTCTTTTTTATACTGTTGAAGTATCCAAGGAGTTCCTTGAGCATCCTAATAACCAGTGTTTTAAACTCTGCATCTGATAGATTGCTTATTTCCTTTCTTGTTTAGTTCTTTTTCTGAAGTTTTGTTCTGTTCTTTCATTTGGGCCATATTTCTTTGTCTCCTCATTTTGGCAGCCTCCCTGTGTTTGTTTCTATATATTAGGTAGAGTTGCTTTGACTTTCTGTCTTAGTAGCATGGCCTATTGTAGAAAAGCACAACAGTAAGTTGGATGGGGCAGAGCCTTAGGTAATCGCCAGGGTGGGACAATCCGTGTTACCCAGGTTGATGGAGTCTCAGATATGGTATCGCCACTCTGTGGCTCTGTGTGGGAGAAGTCTCAGAAAGGGGACAATGCTGCTGCATGGCCTCTGGAGTTTGTCTGAGAGGAAGCTGTCCCCAAGCACTTGCCCTGATGCTTTAGTTTCTCCCTGTATGTCACTGGTGCCCTTCCAGCTACTGCCACAGTGCTGGAGCCCAGAGGGAGTGAGGCTGGGTAAGTCCTAATTCCATTGCAGGACCTTTAAGAGGAGAGGCTTGAGAATCCTGCAATTTATTTTGCCGTCCCAACCCCCACTGGTTTTTACAGCCAGAAGTTATGGGGACTTATCTTCCTGGCACTGGAACCCTGGACTGGGTGCTCTGGTGTGGGGCTAGGATACCTCACTCCAGAGGTATCCCTCCCAATTTTTATCCACCACATATGGGTGTGGGACTGCCCATTCCATGTATCTCTGCCCCTCCTACCAGTCTGGATGAATGTGATCTCTTTAATTCCTTAGTTGTCAGACTTCCATACAGCTCAACCTTCTGACTATTCTGAGTGATAGTGGTTTGTACTTAAGTTGTAATTTTTGCTGTGGTTGTGCAAGGAGGTAAGCCATGTTTACCTATGCCTCCATCTTGACCAGAAGTCTTTATTATACTTTTTGAAGGAGTGTTTTTTAGCCCTGGCTGGTGTGACTTGGTGGATTGAGTGCCAGCCTGCAAACCAAAAGGTTGCTGGCTCAATTACTGGTCAGGATACATGCCTGGGTTGCAGGCCAGGCCCCCACTAGGGGGCATGCAAGAGGCAACCAGTTGATGTATCTCTCATGCATATACCAATGTTTCTCTCCCTCTCTCTAAAAATAAATAAAGAAATAATTTTTTAAAGGGTGTGTTTTCACCCATAGCAGTCAGTCTCTTAACTATGCTGGTTAATCACTAAAAGGAGGACTACTTTAAGTGCTTGGAAACATTAATCCAGGAATTTTATTTCTTAATTTAAATGGTTTTTATGGTGTGTTGCCTTTTAATATTCTATCTTTCCATTTCATTGACTAATTTTCCTATTGTATCTCAGTTATCTCCCTCTTCTGCAAGGATGTTGGATTTAATTTGGTATAAACACTATTATGAAAGAAATTACAGCTAACACCTGGCGTTCTTTATGTTGTAATCTATTTGCACATCCCAAAATCTTAAGTAAAGACATCACTTCTAATTTCCACCCTCAAAAGGCATCTTCCATGCTTTGCTTCCTCAAGTAATACAGTTTGTATTCAATTAGCAGCTTCTCTCACCTCCCTTTATACTCTTTGGACTGTCAGATGATCTGCCATAGAGAGCACTCCATTTTTTTATATTCATGGTTCATTTTTTATTACTCATTCAACCTTAAGTGATAAAAGATGATAAAACTTTTATCAAAAAAGTGACAAAAAAGTGATAAAACTTTGCTTTTCACCACCTCACCCACTCACTCAAATATTCCCAGAAAGGATGTCAAATTGTTTTAGAAGGCCACTGAAGAAGTTTTTTGCATCTGGACAAGATACATAAAATCTGGTAATATTTTATTGTATGTGAAGGTGATTCTGAAAATCACATGGGAATATGATTTCCTCCCACAAACATTATGTAAGTTTGTACTTCACGCTTATTTATGTCCTCCCCACACAGAGAGTCACTTCACTCTCACCTGCCTAACCTTATGTTTCTTTTACTGTGAAATTATGTCCCATGGAGCATCTTCCCATTAGGTCCCTGCTGATCAGATAAGCCCTCATAAGCTGCCCATAAAAGCCACTAAGGGTTTCAAATCCCCTGTTTAATAATTCATGACTCAGCTATGAAATAGAAACATTTCTCTCACCTGGACTGGCTTGACTTTTCCTGCCTGCATCTATTTTGCTACACTGGTTGGCCAGGGGAAAAACCCAGGAAAAGCCTCCTGATGGCCACTGTTACAGCCCAGAGCCTGCAGCCTGTAGCCCTTTCTTTGAGTAGGTAAGAAATGGAATTTCTGGCTCCAGCCAGGTGACTCAGATGGTTGGAGAATTGGCCCGTACACCAAAAAGTTGTGGGTTGGATTCTTGATCAGGGCACATATGGGAGGCAGCCAATCAATGTTTCTTGCTCACACTGATGTTTCTCTCTCTCTCTCTCTCTCTCTCTCTCTCTCTCTCTCTCTCTCTCTCTCTCTCTCTCTCACACACACACACACACATAGAAGATGGAGCTGATATGGAGATCAGAAGATATCAATTCCTGAGTTGAAACAGATGTCTCCCCACTAGAAACAGATGTCTGGATAACGGTCTCACTAGAGAGGGAGGCATCGAGAAGTCTTCGTGGAGGGGAGAGGAGAGGAGAGAAAAGGAGGTATACTCCCATGGGACAAGAGCTGGTCTCTCCACAGAGGGAGAGATTCAGGGACCCTGCCTCTGTCATCACAAATCCAGGGGTCATAGGAGACTATCCTACAAAGGAGGGGCAGAGGGTTCTAGGATCCTTTATCTGTCAGGTCCCCATATTAGGATTTTGGTTGTTTTGTTGGCTCTACCATATTTTAATCAGAAGCCAAGTGAGATGATGATTTGAATAGCATTTAGCAAGTAACATTCCAGAGCCTGAGAGAAGTTGCAAAAATCTGCCCCCCAAAATGAATCAGAGGCCATTCACAGTTGGAGGTGGCATAGGGGAAGGGCAGAGGTGCCTATCACCAGCAAACCCCATCCCACCCTGCCCCAGCCACGCTGAGGGAAGCTTCCTGTCCCTGCCCAGTAGTGATGGCCTCACTACCCAGAGGGACTGTGCTCAGCTCCTTTACTATTTCAGGAAACAGCTGTGGGGAAAAGAGTCCCATTTCGATGAATGAAGTCCTGACAATTGCTGCAGACTCAGGAAGGACCCTTGATTTCCTGAATGGCTAGCCAACTACATTTTCCCCTACATCCAGATATGTAGACAGAAATTTCTCATGTCGTGTTGTCTGGCTTAGTTGTGAATGTTTTAACTGCCAAAGTGTCAGGTGGACTGTGAGAACTACAAATAGTTTAACTAGTTCAGTTTTAAAAAGGAGGCTAAAGAAGAATACATTGACCCACCCATCCCCAGAACCCAGAAAAAAAAAGTTTAAGGCATTTGAAGGGAAGCCGGGTACACTCCAGCAGAGCCTGCTTTTTATCTGCCTCCCTGGAGAGCAGCAGGAAGTGGCTGCTGGGAACAGAGCACTGTCCTTATGTGTATCCCCTCTCACAAGGTGCACAAAGCTCTGGAAGGCATTCCCATCTCACCTCCATGAGGATATTGATCAACCCCCACCCTCCTGAATCTGTGATCTAAAGACATCTAATTTAAAAGAATCTCCTGTCTCTCTTCCCCACCCCTCAAGCTCACTAGAAGAAAAGACAGAGTCAGGAGAGAAAGAAGGGACTGTCAATAACTAGGGTGTGACTAGAGAGGGGATGAGACCCTTGACACCTCAGAAACCTAGCTGAGATTCCACACTGGAGGATAGGAAGGTGAGTGGGGACCCCCATCCACCCCTAGTCCAACAGTAGAACCATGTCCCAAGTATGGAGAACACTCCATACTTGGCCACATTGGTTGGTTCAGAGATGGACACATGAACCAAATCAGTCCAAGGGGAGTCAACTTCTGAGATTTTTGCTGGGATTAGAAATCAAGAATCCCTCCTTGCCATAAAGGGGAAAATCTTCCTGAAAATGAAGACAAACTACAAAAAAGAAGAGCTGAGAACTAGAAAGATGTGGATTCCTGATGGCATTAGAGCACTTGGATCCAGTCATGCTGGAAGTCAGTATGTTTTGAAATATTATCCAATGTATCTTCCCCTCTCTGTACTTCCTTCTCTTTCTGCATAAAGCATAAAGCATAAAGAAACAAATAAGATAAGCCTTAGCTTTGAATCTCGAAATAAAGTTATTTTGTTCCATATTTAAATAATAGCTTGGAAAGTAGGAGATTCACTTGTAAAAGCAAGGTTTTGTTGAGAGAAGAAAATATTTAAGTGTTCCAACTAGCTGGATCTTGGAAGACTGAGCATAGAATCTGTTCTATAATCAAAGAGTAGAAAAGAGCTCTGGCTGGGTGGCTCAGCTGGTTGGAGCATCATCCCATACACCAAAAAGTTGTGGGTCCAGGTGCATACAGGAGGCAGCAATTGGTGTTTCTCTCTTCTGTTTTCCTTTCTTATCTTTTTTCTTTTCTTTTCTTTTCTCTTTTTTTCTTTCTCTCCCCCTTCACCCCCTTCCTCTCTCTCTAAAATGAATAAAAAGCATATCCTCGGGTAAGGATTTAAAAAAAAAAAAGTAGAAAAGAAACAGGATATGTATGACATCAGAGCAGTTTTCCATTGCACAGCTTTTCCTGGGCTGGGGGAGCAGCTAGAAGAGATTTGGAGAGAACAAAACTAGATTATAAATGCTGCCTGGGTTCTCTGAGAAGGAACCCAGCTAAGAAGGTAGGGGATTGATGCTCAACCCAGAGCAGCAGAAGGGGTATCTGAAAATAGTAGGATTGTATCACCATTCCCAGTCATTGCCAAGAGGCTGTAAGCCTCTCAAAGAAGCCCTAATTGCCCCCACAGAACTTGTAGTGCTATTAAAATATAGTCCACAAATTCTTTGACATTTCTCCCTTCTAGAGTTAGAGCCAAATTCCTCTCCCCTTAGACCTAGTGACTCACTTCTAACATACATACAGTGATTATATGCAACTTCTGAGACTAGGTTGGTAATTAAGGGCATTGAGACTTCCTCCTCATTCTCACTTTCTTAGATCACTGGCACCAGGGAAGACAGCTTCCAAGTCGTAAGGACATCAGGCAGCCCTATGAAGAGGTTTATGTGGTAAGAAATTGAGGTCTTCTACCGATAACCAACAAGAAACATGGCCCCCCACCAACAACCATGTGAGTGAGCCATATTGGAAAAGGATCCTCCAAGTCTTCAGACAACTGCAGCTCTAGCTGCTATCTTGACCATAACCTAATGAGAAACCATGAGTCATAATCACCCAACTAAGCTGCTCCCAGATTCCTAACCCACAGAAATCATATAATAAATATTGTTGGCTCAAACCACTAAGTTTTGAGATAATTTGTTAACAGCAACATATAACTAACACTGCCAGACTGCAGCAAGGCACCTGGGCAGTGCCTGAGGCAGATAAGCAAGAGATGAGACTGAGAGGAGACTACCCAACACCCGTAAAGTCCATGCTGTTGGCCCGAAGACAAGCCAAGTGTTCTTTAGTGCCCCAGGGAAGGCTCTGGAACACTGAGATCGAGGAAAGGACCATGAGCATCAAAAGCAAAAGGTATGATACTCAGAAGCATGGGTATCAGTATCAAAACACTGGCCCAAACACCTGGCCTAACCAGCTGCACCTTAGATGTCAGCAGGCAACTTCTAAAGGCCAAAGGAGACAAGATTCTTCTGAGCAAGCACTGAGAACTAGACCACAGTCCCTGGACCAAAGGGCCTCCTACACCCAGGTAACTAGCTGAGAGAAGGAAAAGGAAAGTGGGATATGGCACTCTAATAAGAATTTACTCAGAGAAACTGAATTAACTGAGAAATTTTAAACTAGAAATGATAAAGTTACTTGGGTTAGGTGAGTTTAAGTTTATTCCATTTCCAAGGAGAAATGTTCATGAATAATTTATGTTCAACTATAAAAGATAAAATTATGTTGCTGCATATCTGAGATCTGACTGTAAATTTTAAATCCACCATATATTTTTATTTATTATGAAATATTTCAGACATACAAAAATACAAAGAAAAATAAAGTGCATGAATGCTCACGTACCCACCACCGAGCATAAGAAATAAGAAATCAGCTCTGGCTGGTGTGCCTCAGTGGACTGAGTGCCAGCCTGAGAACTGAAGTGTTGCCAGTTCGATTCCTATTCAGGGCACATTCCTGGGTTAAAGGCCAGGTCCCCAGTCAGGGGTGTGGGAGAGGCAACCAATTGATGTGTCTCTCACACATCCATGTTTCTCTCTCACTCTTTCTTCCTCCCTTCCCCTCTCTCTAAAAATAAATAAATAAAATACTTTTTAAAAAGAAAAGAAGGAAATCAAAATCCCCTATGTACTCCTCCCTGATTGCATTTTCACTCTAGCCCCTCAGGGAAATGCTATCCTAAGTTTCTCATTTTCACGCATTCCTTTTTACTTTGACTACAAATCTACTTATCTCCTCAATAAAAAATAGAATAATTTTGCCTATTTTTAATCTTTAAATAAATAGTATCATATTGTAAATGCTTTTCTGCAACTTCCTTTTTGCTTAACATTATACCTGTGAGATTCACTCATTGAAATTTATAATTCCAATACATCTAGTTAATTCAATTTCTCCATCTTTTTAAATATATTATGGTTACTGATTATTCCTGTTATCTTATTTGGAGCCTTCTAGTTTTACTTACACTTTTTTTCAGGTTTTAAAACTTTTAATTTTCATATTTTTTAAAATTGCATATTTTAATAAAATCATTTTAACAAAAGAAAATGGCACTCTGGCTAAACTGCATTTTACAGCCTGCAGGACACCTTGGACCAGCTTGGTTTTTACTCGAGATTTCACTGTCGTCCCACCCAGCTTCTCCCTTCACCAACATGCAAGTTCTTTTCCTTCCCTGACAACCAAAGAGGCAGATGGGAGCAGCAGGTGCGGCCTTCACTGTCAGTAGTTCTGATGTGAAATGGGGCAGCACAGTCATTTAAACTGATCCAACCTCTTTGAATATTACAAAATTAAACAGCTAAATGTAGTAAATTAAGAAGGCAATGCTTGTGGAACATACAGAGCATATAGGCGGTTTGGGCCTCATTACAATTTGCCTGCTTGATCCTCCTGTTCAATCGTTTCTTTGGAAGGCAGTGGATTTTTCTCTTCCATTTCAGTCTTCTTCCATTTCGACTTACCAAATTTCTCTTAGCCATATCAGGTTTATCAGACATAGTTGCTGAGGAAGAGGAGTGAGGCGCACAAACGAGAAGAGTCCAATCTGCTCAGTGACCACCACTGAATTATATCTACACTTTCTTTCTTTTTATGGTAATTAAATGGTTAAATTGCTTTCTTGTTTCTCTCTGCTGATTTGGAAGTGCACATTTTATTACTTAATGCAACAGTTGCCCTTAATTTCTTTTTAATCCTCACTGGAGGATATATTTTTATTGATTTGAGAGAGACAGAGAAAGAGAAACATCAATTGGTTGCCTCCCATATGCATCCTGACCAGGGATCGAACCTACAACCTGGGTATGGCCCTCACTGGGGATTGAACTTGCAAACTTTTGGTGTATGGGACAACACTCCAACTGAGCCACCTGGCCAGGACTGCTCTTAATGTTTTAAGTATATATTCAACAGTTTAATATTATTCAGTATTGTTATCCTTTCCCCAACAATTCAGCTGCAGTCACATACTTCTCCATTATTGGTGACTAATATTTAGGTTCTCTTTTCATTCTTACCCACAAATTATATATTATGGTTGTTGCTTTATAATGTCAATATATGTTTATATTTACCCATTCTTTTATAACATTTGGCTTATTCTCTTGCATATCATACCCTCCTTTCAAGATAATTTTCTTTTTTTTTTCTGACAAAGTTTAGAAGTCTGAGAATGGTAAAGTCTCATTTTTTGCTTGCCTAAAAGTATCCTTGTTTTACCTTCATTCTTGAATACCAGTTTGTAGACAACCAATTCTAGGTTGGCAGTTATTTTCTGCTAGCATTTGAAGGTACTATTGTATTGTACTACTGGTTTATATGGTTGTAGTTGGGGGGTCAGTTGCCCATCTAATTGTTATTTCTTTATGGATAATCTGTTTTCTTTCTGTTTTTAAAATTTCTTTGTCTTTGTGTTATAGCTTTATTATGATGTGATTAGGCGTGAATTTATTTTTATTTATTCTACTTGAGATTTATTTTACTTGCTGAATCTAAGTATTCATTATCTTTCATTACTTTGTAAAGATAATCTTCAAATATTTTCTCCATCTCCTTCTCTGTCTCCTTTCTTTTGGAATGACAAATAGAACAGTTAGAATCTCTCACTTTATCTTCCCTGTCTCTTACCTTCTTTTTCATATTCCCTACCTCTTTATCTCTCTGTGTTGCATTATGGGTCATTTCTTCATATCTTGTTAATCCTCTTAACCAATGATAACTCTATTCCCTGCTGCTTAAACTCATTCGATGAGTTTTTAAATTTCAATCACTATGTTTTTAATTTTTAGGAGTTTGAATTGGTTCTTTATCAATTCTGCTATAATTTTTTATAGTATCTTGTCTCTCAGGTTTTTAATGTCTCCTCCTTCTTTAAAAATTTTAAACTTCTAAGTTTTATATTCTATACCTCAAAATTCTAATATCTGAAATCCTTTTTGGTCAGACTCTGCTGACTCCTCCCCAGAGTGGTTTGTTTCCCTGTGTTTTGTAAGTTTGGAATGTGTGCTGATGGTTGGCAGGATTTTATCTAATAAGATCCTGTGAAACCTAGCGTTTCCATTGGCTCCTATCTGGAACACTTCAGTTGAAAACTTGGCTTAGGGCTCCTTAGGCCAAGCAGGTAGGTAACAACCAGTTCAAACTCCAAAACTGTATCAGGGCAGGCCAATGGATACAACTTCTCAGAAAAGACTAATCTGTTGTTGTTTTACAGCAAATCCTACCCAAGAGCCAAATATATAGAAACAAGTTTCCTAATCATGTTCTTTGATACTAAGTGGACATAACCCACTCAGGACTTTATGCATGAGTCTCATTCCCAATTCTGCTTGGGTCCCAGGCATCATCTCCTGTCACCCAGGCCTCCGGGTTACTGAAACTGACAACCAATCACAAAGTAGCCTCAGTCCCAAGGCACATTTTGTTTTTGTTCTCTGGGGCTTTCCTTTGTTTTCCAGCTAGCTCACAAACGTATTTAAATGGAGATGTGTTAATTTTTATCCAGCATATCCAGGAACTTTGCAATTGAAGGGGTTTTTTAGGATATATATGCCACCATAGTGTTCTTTCCACATGTTCTTAAAAGATCATTCAGTGTGTAATGTGCAGACCACTTGGGAGAGGAGAAACAAGCAGAAGCAGGAAAAACCTATTAGGAAACTATTGCAGAAATTTACACAAAAATTTAGATAATATCTTGGAGGAGAGTGGTGGTGGCAGAGATAAATAGATGGGCAATATTTAGTAAGTAAAATCAACAGGATTTCAGACATTCAAGAACAGGTGTTTAGTGGGAAGTTTTTATAGGAGCCAGGAGCTCAGAGGAGAGATTCAAGTTGCATAGGAGATTTGGCAAGTCTTCCTTGAAAAACTGGTAACTGACTTCACCGACAAAGACGCTTGGGCGTAAGTGTATAGAAGGAAGAATGGTAGGTCGTAGGACACAGCTTTGAGGAATACCAACATTTTAAAAGCTTAGAGGTGGTCAAGCAAGCAACAGAGACTGAAAAGAGCTAAGAGAAAAAGCCAGAAGAGTGTGGTTTTCACTGAGGCCAAGAGATGAGCATTTCCAAAGGGAGGGAGGAGTCAGCACACGTCCAGTAATAGAGTTCAAGAAAAATGACTTAAAAGTAGGCATTCGATTTGGTAACACACGGGAACTGTGTTCCTTGTCTAGAAAGGCAATGAATAATAAAATCAGAACCAGACGACAGTGAATTGGGAAGTAGAAAATGGACACCCATCATTTAGAAGTTTGGCAATGAAGGCGAAGACAGAAAGAGGCCATTAGCAGAGGACACAGAATGTTTAAATGCCAATAGGAAGGGACAGGAACAAGAAGAAAAAAATAAAAGCCTGGTTAAAAAGAAATCCATTGTAACGGTGATCGCATGCTTTTGGATTACTGAGCCACCAAGCTGAATGGACCTTAAGAATTTGGCGGTTCGAACAGCTTCAGGTTGTTGGTCAAGGGTGTTTTTCTGCACTAAAACCTTAATTTTTCCACTTCCTCCCGTTCGTTTCCGTACCCTGGGTCAATTCCACCACCCCCTCTTCGGCCCCTCCCCCTACCTCTTTGCGGACAGCGCCCTCTTCCCGGTCCCTCCCCCAAACACCCACACACAAGGCGGACCACACCTCCGGGTGAAATACTTACACATGCCGCCCTTGCTGTGAATTCTTCCGGGTCATTGGGTAGAGCCACGCCTTGTCTCAATCCTGCACACTTCCCAATTGGAGCTCACAGCCCAAAGGGCGCTTGCGCAGCGGAGACTTGGTGGGGGGGGGGGGCGCGGTTCGATCTCGCACAGGCGCATTAGGTCCTGGTTGCTATGCGGGTGCTCGTGGGTGAGGGAGGGAAAAGTGGGAGAAATGGGGGGTGGCTTTATGGAAAAAAGATTGAACCAGAGGTTAAGGGCTAAGTGGACCCCGATGGAGGGCACTGTTTCGTGCACTGCCAACCTGGCCTTATCCTCCTAACTGAATCCGAATCTCCCAAATCCCTGTGACCTGTGTCACCTGTGTGTCGCAGGGACGGGGCCGAAAGAGGGGAGAAATCCGGGGTCAAATGGGATGCACCAGAAGATGGGGCCACATGCGGGGAACGGTAGGCACCCAGGCCCGGAGGATAAACACCTTGTATTTTCTGATCAGGTGGAGGGACGGGCTTCATTGGGACAGCCCTAATCCATCTGCTGAAAGCCAGAGGCCATGAAGTAACTCTGGTCTCCCGAAAGCCCGGACCAGGTCGGATCACATGGGTATGTCCACCCTCTGGAAACTAGTGGGTGGGGGGAGGCCCGATTTGGCGGCGCAGGGCTAGTTTGGCACTGTGAACTTTTCTCTGACAGAACGAGCTCGCTACGTCGGGGCTGCCCAGCTGCGATGCGGCAGTCAATCTGGCTGGAGAGAACATCCTCAACCCCCTTCGAAGGTCAGTTGCTGCTTGACCCTAAAACTGATATCCTCTAGAGCAGAAGGAGAAGAGGAAGAACTCTGATGAGACCTGAGATGTGAAGAATGGAGCAGCCCCACTGGAGCAGCCTCCAAATCCACCCTCCCTCCTACCCACAGAGACAGTTGACTATAGTCCTCACTTACAACTCAAGATGCCCAAAAAGGACATGCCTTTTCCCTCTCCAGGAGAGATGGACAGTTTCTTTAAACCACAATGAAGGGTTTTACTAGAAATGGACATGGACAGGCCCCAAGGGAAAGGAGAGTAAGGGATATGTGCATGCATGTAATAAGTGGCTTATTTCCTGTTTCTCCTGCAGGTGGAATGAAGCCTTCCAAAAAGAGGTTCTCAGCAGCCGCTTGGAGACCACCCACCTGCTGGCTAGAGCCATCACCAAGGCCCCACAACCCCCCCAGGCCTGGGTCTTAGTCACTGGCGTAGGTATGCCCAAATCACCAGCCTCTTATGTTAACCAGGGGAGAATACACAGTGAAGAGGTAGCTCAGGCCCTTTGAGGTATACGTGCCCAGAAGTCTTCTTCCTAGGCCCTTGATCCATGCGTCTTTCTCCTGACTTTTGTGTACTTTCGCTGAGAAACAGGGACCCTCAGAGAAAGAGGGTAGAATGGTGCTGCCCCCAGTGCCAGGAAAAATTCCACCTACTCCCAGGTCCTTTGCTTCTCACAGCAAAGTTCTTTAGGAATAGAATTTCTGATTCTTGTATTTTTGGGGACCAAATAATTGCAAACAACTTGGGCATAAATACCAGCCAGTGAGTGTTTCACACGTATTATGGCATTTAATCCTCACAAGAATTCTATGAGGTAGACTATTATTCCCCTTTTAAAGATATACAGATTTTGCAGAGAGGTTATGTAACTTGCCTAAAGCTGTAATTAAAGCAGTGGAGCTGAGATTAAAACAGCCTGGCGCCCATGTATTTATTTTGAACCACAACCCTCTATCGGTCTCTCAACTTAGTTCTGCTTTGCTTAGCTCTGCAGCAAAAGATAAGTTACTCCAGGGCAGGAACAGGTCAGCTAATGGTGTCACTCAAGGGAAAAATAGCCACAGCTCCATCTCATGGGAAGACCCCAAGGGCCAAGGTGGGTTAGGCCAAGGGGGCCCTTCACTGCGAAGGACCAGCCAGGGCAAACAAGTGCTATTCCACCGGCAGCTTACTACCAGCCCAGCCTGACTGCTGAGTATGATGAGGACAGCCCAGGAGGGGATTTTGACTTTTTCTCCAATCTCGTAACCAAATGGGAAGCTGCAGCCAGGCTTCCTGGAGATTCTACGCGCCAGGTGGTGGTACGCTCTGGTGAGAACAAGGGGCCTGCCTATCAGGTGGGATTGGAATGTGCTCTCTCTCCTGGGAGAGTTGGGGGGTAAGGGTAGCGGAACTTACTGAGTTGAGGATGCCACCACTTCTGGCCAACCTGCAGATGAGAGGATGGGAAGTCCCCAAGACAGCCATACCCCCGGACTGCTACAGAGCTAAGCCAGCAAGGGAAAAGAGTGAGGAAGGGGAAATGGAAGGAACAGTGAGGCTGCCTGGAAGCTGAGGGGTCACCCTGTACCATTCTTGCCTATTCCAGGGGTTGTGCTGGGCCGTGGGGGCGGTGCCATTGGTCACATGTTGCTACCCTTCCGCATGGGCCTGGGGGGCCCCATCGGCTCGGGCCAACAGTTCTTCCCCTGGATTCACATTGAGGACCTGGTAGGAATCCTGGCCCATGCCATTGAAGCCAGCCATGTGCAAGGTGTCCTGAACGGCGTGGCTCCAGCCTATAGCACTACAAATGCTGAGTTTGCTCAGGCCTTGGGCACAGCCCTAGGCCGCCCAGCCTTCCTCCCTCTCCCCAGCACCATCGTGCAAGCTGTCTTTGGGCAAGAACGTGCCATCATGCTGCTAGAGGGCCAGAAGGTGATCCCACGGCGGACACTGGCTACTGGCTACCAGTATTCCTTCCCAGAGCTGGGGCCTGCACTGAAGGAAGTCATAGCCTAAGCGAGAAAGTTCATGGCAGGGCCCATGGCCTGGCCCTCAACAGGCTTCCCAGGTAGGGACTGAGGAGGATGAGGTACTCTGCTTGCCATGTGAACCCATCTGGTTCTTGGGGATTCCTCTCCTCCCTGTCCTTTCTCATTATTCTGTTGCTGCACTTCGCCTGTCCACTGTTTCAAGGGTGCAGTCTCATCAGGTTGAGACCGTAACGTCTTCAACTCCTTGTGGAAGAGTCTCCAAGTTCAGTGCCCCTACATGACCCATTCCTGCCCCATTTCTCTTTTGCTATGTAGTGAATGCTCTACAGTTTAGGCAATAAAGATAAGTTATCTCATTGCTTTTGGCTCATCTCTTTAGCCTAGATTCTCCTTGAATTTATTTCAAGGAATGTCACCCTAGAAGACCCCCGCATGTGGGGTTTTTTAAGTTACAATGGGAATTACGTCCCTTCTTGTTCCCTCCAAAGAGCTAACACAAATTTGGGGCATGAGGTTATGATAATGGCAGACACTGGAAGACAAGAGAGGTGATGATCCATTTCCAATGGGTTCGGTGGTCACCCTGCATACTTGTTCACATGGTACCATTAGGATGCCAGCAGAGGAAGAGGTGAGACCCAAGTCTGGGGCAGCCTTCAGTCTGCTGCTGAACGGCAGTGAATTAATAAAGTGATCACATAATGGTCCCAGTTCAACAAGCTGCAGGAGTAAGCCAACAACCCTGTCTGTAAGAAGCTTCGGACTGGCCTCACATCTGACTGAGGCCACTCAGTCAACCAGAGTGCCAGTCACAAAAGGAAAGAAACCTCTGGTCTACTTCACACCCACCATCACTGAAAGTGAAAGGGGCAAGGAATGTACCTAAAACTGTAAACAACCCTAATACGTAAACAGAAATCCCAAGTGTTCATTTAAGACCCTCTCCCTGTTTACCTATCCTGATACCTGCCACAACTTGACCAGTAGTTCCTCTAGGCCCCCAACCAGGGCCATATTAACCAATCACCTTTCTTACAAAGGGACTTTGAGTCCCTGTCACCTACCTCCCCAACTAGGTCTAGCACTACACATCACAACAGGGAGGAAGGGCAGACAGTACGACCCAGAGACCCTCTCCATCACCACTCAGCTCCCACTAGTTGCTGGAATGAGGAACTGGGTGGCAGCCTTCAGCTCCCCAGTGCTGCTCAGGGAGCAGAAGCCAGAGCCTGAAAAGGATCCTGTCCAGGGGCTTGCCCAAGAACCCAGACAACAGAACCCTGCGGTCCCTGTCCCTCTTTATCCAGTCTTGGACTCTAGGAAGTTGGCCAGCCCCATATTGTTCCTGGAGGAATGACCAGCCTCAAAGGCAGAAGCATGAATCAGGGCTGCACTAGAGGAAGGACTACTTGGAAGCAGTCAGTACCCTGGCTCAGGAGGACCTCAAGCAGATACAGGACAATGACCTGTAGGAATCAGGGCATAACGTTTCAACGGGACAGCAGTTGGTCTGAATCTCCGTATTCTAATAATTCCTCAGTTTTCATTTTCCAGATAATTAGCTCATCCACATACAACCTGTATAACCCCCCATATATACATATATACTCACACACAAAGCAGAAGTGGGCCTCGCTTTATGCAACATGTGTTCTGTAGAGAAAACACTAGGGTTAGATCACATTGTCATTGCAGAGCATGGCTTCCATTGAGTTCACAACACCACGCGTGCACTGAACAGGGGACTTTCTGACACATTCGTCAATCTGTAAACACGAATGCAACAGGAGAGCTGCCATTTAGAGGAACCCTGAGAGTATCTGGTAATGCAAACAGTCACCCCTAACTAACTGTTTTGTAAATGTGGATTTGGGGGTTGCCCAAAAGGGACGCAGCCATTATAGGGCACATCATGAGGGTGCAATGTTAAAATCTAGGGCACAGGCCCTGGGGACAGAGGACCCTCAGTTCTCTGAAAATGAGGTTTTGGTTTGGAAGCCTGTGCAGTCACAGACAGACACACCTGAGACTTGGTCCACGTACTTTTCCTCCAAAGAGCCCTCCTCCATGTTCTCATTTCTCCCAACAGGCATTTTTACGTCTGATTTAAAGGCAGAAATAAAGGCCAAGTAGCTCAACCAAGGTCACAGACAGGCATAGCTGAGACCAGAAGCCAAGTCTTCCTCTACCTTTCCCACAAGCTCCCTGCTGCACCACTGTGACCCAGACCCCATCACACTAGCCTTTCCAGGGCCCAGCATTCCCTTCAAGGCTCCCAGGAGCCCTGCCAGGCCTGGGAAGCATCCTGTCCTCTGGCTATCCAGAGCAGCAACCTGGGGTAGGAAAGGCTCAGCTTTCTTGCCACCTGTTTCATTCCCTTCCTGCCCACTCCAGCTTCCATCCCCAACTCAGCTTCAAGGAGGAGCTGGCAGTCCCAATCTCCAGGACCTACCCTTTCTGGCAGCCCCCACTCCCTACAGAAACCCTGTGCTACAGTTGAGGAGTTGAGCTGAACAGAACCTCTTGAGAGCTGGTTGAGGTCCTGCCTCAAGAGGAGATCAGGTCACTTTATGGACCTGTCCCCAAAGTGCCCCAGGCAAGAGCATTGGAATGCTCTTCCTCAGTCCTTCCCTGACCCACGGCACCAACTCAGAGTGGATCTGGGTCAGGGTCTGAGCATCACGGGGATCCTCACAGAAGAGGCTAAGCTGGACAAGGCTGATGCTGATGGGGAGGCAGCCACTCGGGCCGGCGAGGCTCAGAAGTTGAGGCTGAGCAGGGCCTCAGAGAGCTGGTTGATGTCCCGGCAGTAGGGCTCCCGCTGCAGGATGAAGTCCACCTTGTGATCCTGGCCCCAAAACACTTCCAGCAGCTGGCGCCGGAGCCTCTCTGTCTCCCGGGTCTTCCGAATGCCACCACTGCCTTTTTCCTCCTCTTCTCTCCCCTGCTGCTGATTACCGTGTTCTGTGAAGCCCCTGGAAGGATGCTGAGCCTTAGAAGATGCCTGTGCCCTGGGAAGAAGCAGACAGAAGAGAGGAGCTGATGTACATCCTGGAGAGAAGTTAGAGCTCAGTGGGCCTCCCAGCATTCCACTGCTCTTAACTGCCCTGCCTGCTCCTGGCTCTGAAGTTCCCCAAGCTAACCACTAAGCGGCAGTATCAACCCACTCCTGAAGGGGAGAGGGGAGGTTCCTTTGAAACCAGGAAAGTGAACCCTGCCACTATGATAATCTAGTTCATGTCTAATAAATTGCTCACTTACTTAATGGCCCAGCAGAGGGAGTACTGAATACAAGCAGCTATAAGTAAAAGCAACCATGTTCCAAATAACTCCAGCAAACACTGACTAGGGGAAACAGGAAACAGGAGCTTCCCTCCCAGATTGGAGGGTCTGTGTCAGGGTTTCCAGGGAAGCAGTTAGAGCCAAGCCAAGGCAACATAAACCACTACAGAATTAAGCTGGCCCAGATTGAGGTCACACTTCTCCCAAGTCTCCAGGTCTGCAAGGCCCCTACAGAAAGGGGGCCAGGGCTGGGGGCTGCCTAGGACAGACTGGGGCATTACCTGACTGGCTTCTTCAGGAACTCATCCAGCATGGGGCCATTTCGCCCCAGTGGGTCATCAGGGACCATGAAGAGGTTTCCCACGAAGGTGAAGGGCAGCAGGCTGGATGGGGACAGAAAATGTAATGGTCACAGAGGGGTCCCTGCTCATCTCTCAAATAGCTGACACTAACCCCACCAGCAGCTGTACGCTACCATCCTTCAAGCCAGTGTCACGGCCGTTTCCAGAGTCTTCACCCAGGGGCAGAGCAGAACTGGTTTTAGAGAAAGCTCTAAGTCCAAGCCCTTTTCTCAGGGGATGCCCCTCACCGCTCTCTGATGATTGCCATCCACTTCTCAGACTCCTCCGCCAGGTCCCGGAACTGGTCATTGGAGACAATGATCCCATCGGTCTCTTCAGCCAGTTTCACCATGAACCTGTCTCAGAAACCACGACAACATTCTGGAGTTCTCCAAAGCCTCAACCCCAAAGAGTGCTATCAACTCCCATGACCTACTTGTGGTGATGGAGATCTACCCCTCCCTGCCCCCCTCATCTTGACCAGCCACCAGGGGACGGACTGGATACAAATGTCATGGGTTAGAGAGAAAACAAAGATGAATCCACTGTGGAATCCCAAGGATATGCCCTCCACTCACCACAGCCCTCCACCCCATACTTAGCGCTTCATTAGGAAGACAATAAGATCTAGCCCTGGTTCTGTATTCTTCCACCCTATAGCACCCTACAAATCCATCAGCAATCAGTCACAAATCCATCATGTTTTTCCTCTGAAGAGTTTTCCATTCTGTCCCCTTCCTTTCTAGTTCCACCACTACCACCTTAGCTATTCAGACACTGCAGCTGAGATACTGATAAGGGGGTCCCTGCCCCCTGCCATTTACCACCTTCCAGTTTCTCCTGCCCTCCCCCAAAAGGGAGACATGCTCTGTAGCCACACTACATTCTTCTATACTTGCCCTTTACTTCCCAAAGAAAGTCCACATGCCCAGGCCTGGCAGCCAACCCATCTGGAACCATGATCCAGTCCCCTTTGTGGCCTTATCTCTCCCGGTATTCCCAAAGGTACCCTCAGCTAGTGCCAAATCAATAATCAGATTACATCCTGTTCTTCAAACATGCTCTCTGACTTCATGTTTCTCAAACTATTCCCTCCTTCTGCAAAGTGATCCCAAACTCCACCAATGAACAGATTCACCAGAGTAACTTTTAAAAAAGAGGTGCCTGGGCTCCACCCGAGTAATCCTGATTCCATGAACTGGGGGAGGGCTCATGAAGAAGTGGGTGAGGATCTTTTTAAACACATTTAGAAACCCGGAGATCCAGCCCATCCCATCCTTCTCTAGCATCAAAAAACACAAATCTCTCCCCACAAAATCCCAGCCAGAAGCAGTTTCCCCTTCCTCCAGGTTACTGAAGTGTTTGGTTTATAGTTTCTTTTGGCTCTTTGAAATAAAATTCCCAACATTCCCACCTCTTTCTGAAAGCCACACACCTAGCAATAAGTGGACAGTAAGTATTTGGAAGACAGTGTGGTATTGAAGGGCCTAGCAATTAGGATTTGGGGTGACAGATTTCGGGTTCCAGGAAACAAATTAAGGAGATGATGTACAATTGCTTATGGTGTCATGTTATATACAAACGGTATTTTCAGGCTAAGCACATTCACCGTTACTGTGTTACAGCACATGCTGTTCGACAGTATGCACCCAGTATGCCTGTGCTGTGCATGACTGTTAGTCACTGTAACTAGGCAAAACTCCAAGTTCATGTTGTGCTGTCAGCCAATCAGGACCTACAAAGCTGTACACACACACGCCTTTAAAATTCATAGCAAATGACTCAAACTTCAGCTTCAGTTCTACGTAAATGCTGGTACAAAAAGAAGCTTCCACATCTTAGATAATCTGTGAAATCTAGACATACAACAATAGCACTGGGACACAGGGAACTGCCTCTTTGTAGAATACCGTTTACTTGTTAGGGAGAAAAAGTTAAGTACTTGAAAAGATAAAATATATAATCACTGTGGTGTGGAAACTAGTTTTTTATTTGAAACTGAAAATACTAAGAGGATCAAGAACTTTCGTTGTAAACATTTTTAACTGGTTAATTAGCTTTTAAAATCTGCCCATTTCCCTCCCCATTTCCAGAGGAAGTGATCCTCTAGAAACAGGAGCACAACACAGTTACCTGCAAGGTACAGTAGAGCAGGGTCTATCCCAGGACACAGCTTTAAATTCTCATTTTTCCTTTGGCACTTAGTAGACTTCACGAAGAGAGTTAACCACCCTTACCCTCGGCTCCATTTCTGGACCACAGAGACAAAACCCTCTGCCACACCTGACTGGGTTCATGAACGGGTAAGCACTATCACTGTATTCTGCCTCGCACCTTGAGTGAGAAAAGCACACAGCTTATGTTCTTCAGAGAGTCACAGGAGCATGAATGAATGGAAGAGGACCCTGAGACAACAGGTTAATTCAGCAACAGACTGGTCCACAGTCAGAGTCTTTGAGCAGTGCAACTTGGGGCTCCAAGTCAAATCATCAAATTGCAGCTCCAGTGACCTCTCTATTATACCATGTTTTTATTGACATTTTGTTTTATGTTATTATGCATGGATTATATTTCTTCAGTTGACTTGGTATTTGGAACATTGACTCTGGTTTTTCCAGAATGCTGGGAAATTTCTCCACTTGTTTGGAAATTTAGGTTGTAACAAGGCATTTGTCAGCTATTCATGTCATCAGCTTTCCCATCTTTCCATTAAACTAGCATGTTCTAGACAGTAAGGTGCTATATAAACACAAAGCGTTATTTAGTTTGGTGAATGAAAAATGAATGATGAATGGGCAAACACAGTTGTCTACCATCCATCTCATCTCACCTGTGGGCAAGTTTACCTGCCCAGTCAGAGAGGCACACAGTGGACTAACTGGCCCTTTGCTCAATCCCCAGGCTTAGAAACAGTGCAAAGGTTCAGAAGCTTCTGGCTCGCCTTCTATCTCCCACTGAGCTCCTTGAAGGGTCCAGGAAAGAAGCAAGTACCTGTCATCATAGGAGGAGATCCTCTTGCCATCCATGACTCGGGAGGGAGTGAGGGAGAGCAGACTGAGGGAGTAGAGCTTTTGCAGGAAGTGACCCTCTAGAAACAGAGGAGCACAATGCAGTTATCTTCAAGGTAGAAGCAGGGTCTATCCCAGGACACAAATAAGACAAGGCCCAACTCACCTCTGACCTTGGCATCCTTACTGAAGCGCCACTGAGGCACAAAGACAGTGATGTCCCTATGGCCACGGTCCCAGAAGTACTGTACAGCAATGGCAATGCCCCGGCTGGAGAAGTAGTGCTGGAGGCCATGCCTGCAGTGGGAAGGAGTCAGCACTCTGGGGCCCCAGCAGAGGGCCTGGCAGCCTGGCTGGAATGCTCACCCCTCAGCACATGTCCCCAGGGTGAACAATACTGCCCATCTCATCCCCCTCCCCAGGACCCTCAGCCCCACCTGGTACTCACACCATGGCCACGTTGCTGCCATCAATGACAATATGGCGGAGGTCTGGCTGGCCAGGTACATTGGCAAGGCACAGGGTAAAAGGGTCCTGTAGGGCCTCCTGGAAACGCTGTGTGCCAGTCACCAAGTTGCCCCCCCGGGTGCCTCGTTTCCATGGAGACCCCCGACCTCGAGCCACAACCTGCTGCTTGTCTCCCCTGTCTCCTCGGTCTCCACAGTACCACGGGGGTTCAGGTGCAGGCGGGGGGCTAGGCACTCTGGGAGGTGAGGCTTCCCCATTGTGGAGCCGCTGGAGGAGAGAGGCTCCCCGGAGCTGAGCTGCCCTCTGACAGGGACCCTGGGCACCAGGAGGCTCACCCTGTATACAAAACCTTCCTCTTTCCTGAGGCATCCCCTCCTTCCCCAGGGCCTTCCCCTTCAGGAGCCCTTCCTGCCCTGCCTCCCTTCCCCCTAACTGTGACCTGAAGGTCATTTCTTTCTCCCAGGCCTCTGCCCCAGGCAGCTCCTTCCATCCCAAATCCATCTCCCCGGGACCACCCTGCTTCCCTCCCTGCTTCTCCATAGCATGTCTTTCTCCCCTTGACTCTTGCCACCCTGTAGGCCCAGTGTCTAAGGACCCCCTGCCTTCACTCAGGGGAGCTCTGACTCCCTGGTGTGGAGCACCCAGCAGGCCTGGGTTCCCCCGCTCCCAGGAAGGAAGCCCTTGGGGGCCCTGCCCCCTGGATGCCTCCTGCACTAAGCTCAGCAGTTCTTCCTGGACGGCTAAGGGCAGCTGCAGCAGGGCCTCTTGGTGGACATCCCCCTGGGGCTGCAGCAGGGCACAGAAGTCTCTCAGCACTCCAGCACACTGAGAGGCTCCAGCAGACGACCCTGGTCGCAAGTCCCAGCTCAGCCGCTCTACCAGCTCCTCCACTCGGCTCTGAGCCATGACGAAGGCCTCCGTCAGGCCACTGACCATCAGTGAGCCAGGTGCCCCAGGTACCAAGTGGGCTGAGGTGCTCCAAGCCAAGCAATCAAGAAAGAGGCCCTGGGCCCCCAGGAAGATGCAGTGCAGTTTTGGTGGGTAGTGGATTTCATCCTGCAACTCCGGGCTGCAGAGACCCTTCAGGTACTCCTAGGGGAAAAAAGGGGAAAGTAGGAAAAAGGAGGCTGCTAGAAACTTCAGGCTCACTGCTCTCCCCTGAGCTCCAGGACGCCTCAGCAGACAATGGAACCCCACAGATCCTGACAAAGGTGAGGGTTAAACAGGGACCAAGAATCTCACTTCCTTCCCTTTCTAGCTGCCAGCCATGGCTAGTATTTCCATTTAGAACTTGACTGACATTAAGATACAATCATAATTAATTAGTTAACAGGACTGTCTCTCTAAATATTTATATGTGTTGTATATTCCCATCATAATTATCACTATTGCCAACTTTGACTGAACTCATGCTTTATCTCATTCACAATAAACCTAAAGAGGTGGGCACTGCTATTATTCACATTTTATAGATAAGGGAACTGAAACTCAGGTCACAGCACAGGTAGGCGGTAGAGCTGTACTGGAACCCAGGCTGAGCTTCTATACAGTGAATTCCTTGGTGGGGCCTGATTGCCCAACTGGATTTTCTCTACTGTCCCAAAGAGCACGCACTCATTTGAAATGAATCACTTGTCTCCAAGCCCTGGCAGAACCTAGGTCATCACAGCAGAAATAAAACCAAAACTCCAAACAAAGTTGGAGAGTTCTCACAGCCCAGGGCCACTGAGGTTGCCAAGAGACCTACAATGGTGGCGATCCTTCCCAGTCCCTCTTCTCCCAGGCCTCTGGAGAGGGGGAGGGAGTCATTGTTCCCAGAAGGAACAGGAAGGGGGCGTTCACCTTGGCTCTGCTGGCATTTTCCTTGGGGCCCTCCAGCTGCAGCCAGATGTGAGGGTTCTCAGGACAGTCCTTCGGGAGGATGCTCATCCCCACGCGGAAGATGCGCTCCACATGGGGTTGCTGCTCCCGTACCTTGTCCTCGGCTACCGCAGACACAGCAAAGCGGTCAGGGGACGGGAAGCCAGCCCCCCAGGTAGGCATAGCTGCTTGGCCACCCAGACCTGGAAGTAGGAAGTAGGAGCTCAGAGCCTCGCCGTCCCCTCAACCCAAACCTTGGTCTCTGGGGCTACATCAGCTACCAACAGGTCGCACCTAGTTACAAATCTGATAAACAACCCAGGAGATCTAGGGCCATCTTGGAGGTAGGAAGAGAATGTCAGATTAAAGGGGCATGGGCCTTCTCTCCAAAGAGGACGTCATGGATAAACAAGGCTGTCTCTCTGGGATGGGCGTCTGGGCCTTGTAAAAGGATGACCACAGCCCTGGGGTGATGGCGGGGGTGGGGCTGCGGCTCCAGCTTGGTCTGAGTCCAAAAAGGGTGGACGGGTGACGAAAGAGTCCCTCTCCTCGGGGGACTCTGCAATCACCGGGTCGAAGACGTCCTCTTTAAAATGGATCCTCACCAAGGCTTGAACTGCGCTGTACTCTGGAGTCCCTAGCCTGCCATTTCCAAGGTTCTAGCCACTCTCATCTCCCCTCCCCTTCCTCCGCCTCCGCTGCCACCCCCTAGGTTGCGCCACGCGCCCCACCCGGGGCCCAGGGGCCTGACTGAGCCCTGCCTACAGCCTCTAGCGGCCGCCGCCCCCGGCCACGCACAGCGCTGAGGCCTCCGACTTCCACCTCTACCCGCCTCGGCCACCCGTTGCGTCCTCTCCAGCCGGTGTCTCTAGGTGTGTGTCGGCCCCAACTTCGCCTGCGCCCCCGGCCCGGGCCCAGCGGAGAAAGACTGGGGGCTGGAGGGGCTCGAATCTGGGCGGGCCTTCCCGGATTTCTCACCCAACAGGGTCCTCTCTTCACATCTCGAACTGTTTTTGGAGTCACTTCCTGGCCGGGGGCGGAGTCAGCCGAGCTCCTCCCCCGGACTGGGCCCTCACAGCACCCCGCCCAGCACTCGCCCCCGCCCCGCCAGTCTCCTCCCAGCTCTCGACCCCTCCCCCGGCCTCGGCCCCGCCCACTTGCCCGCAGTTCACTGGGTCTCCCTACCATCGCTTCGGATTCCTCTGGGTTCTTGCCCATTCTCCGTACTTCCCAGAAAACAGGGACCACTCATAAGAGTCAGAAGTGAAGAAAGCCGTAAAGGGACTAATCCAGTCCCTTTGAATGAAGCTATTGGAAGGTCAAGGAGGAAAAGTGACTGACCCAAGCACTTTCCCACCAAAACAATTGTTGGAAAAAGACAAGGACTTTCCTTTCTAACAATGAAAAAGATGCCACTCAGAGTGCTGTAGACGTGTGAGGGACTTTGAAGAGGGTGGGGGATGAGAGGAAGGGCTATAGGATCTGTCTTGTGCACATACACACACCCTATCTCCGTGGTCCCAGTTCCAGCCTTCAGTACTCTCCTGAGGGGCTGTCCTGGGATTCTGGCTGTAGCCCTCCTACTGGGCTGCTTCATCTCTCCTCTCCCTCCCAGAGCCCAACTGCTGTCATTTTGTGCCCTGCCAAGGAGGAGGGAACTGCAGTGACAGCAGGAGTGAGAAGCAGGACAGAGTTGTGGTGCCCAGAGTGGTATGGAGAGGGAGACGCTGAGACCAGGTGACAGTGAGACACCGGGAGAGGGCTGAGAAGCAGGGTGAGGGGAGCTGAGAGTCTGAGGGAGAGCAGAAACTGAAAGGAGCAGAAAGGTGGACAAGAAGACAGGAGGACTTGTGAGTCAGAGCCGCTCAGCCATGCTGGGAGCAGAGCAGCACTGGCTACAACGTCTCTGGCTACCAGGTCTCACACTCAACTCCAGATTGCCCATGGCCCTGATGATTCTGGCCATGGGGACTGGATGGGCCCAGGAGGGAGCAGAGCCTGTCCTCCTGGAGGGTGAGTGCCTGGTGGTCTGTGAGCCCGGCAGAGCTGCTGCAGGGGGGCCTGGGGGAGCAGCTCTGGGAGAAGCACCCCCTGGAAGAGTGGCATTTGCTGCAGTCCGAAGCCACCACCATGAGCCAGCAGGGGAGATCGGCAACGGCACCAATGGGGCCATCTACTTTGACCAGGTAACCCCCTGCCCTGCAAGGGCCTGGAATAAATCTAATCCCACTGCTGTGGCCAGTTGCCCCCCAATCCCACTGCCCATCTCTTTTCCCTTCACTCCTACCCATACTCCTCCTTGCCCTTTCTCAGTATTTCTTTTGAATCTGTGCATTCCTCCTCTTGGCAGCTACTTGCAACCCCTTATTTTCCTTACTGTCCCAATCCAGCGGTTTCCCTGAGCCCCAGGTATCCCCAGCCCACTCAGCAGGGTCTGCTTCCCCTAGGTCTTGGTGAATGAGGGCGGTGGCTTTGATCGAGCCTCAGGCTCCTTCGTGGCCCCTGTCCGGGGTGTCTACAGCTTCCGGTTCCACGTGGTGAAGGTGTACAACCGCCAAACCGTCCAGGTGATCTGAGCACTAGGCCCTGTCCCTGTCCCAGGTTGGGTGGAGGGAGGAATAAGCGAAGCCCAGCTGGATCCTGGGCAGACCCTTCATTGGCCTGTGTCCTGGGGGCCCAGGAGCGAGGGAGGAAAGGGCCTGCCTAGCAGAATGTGGAGGACCTACAGAGTCCAACACTGGCCACCCCTCAGCCCTCCCAGGACAGTGCATGAGCTCCAGGTTCCCAGATTCCAGGGTATCCCTCTGGGGCTGGGGAGAAGAAGGGCAATCCTCAGAAACATGGGGTCCTAGGACAAGGTCTGGGGGGAAATGCTAACTAGGCTCCCTTCCCAGGTGAGCTTGATGCTGAACACATGGCCTGTCATCTCAGCCTTTGCCAATGACCCTGACGTGACCCGAGAGGCAGCCACCAGCTCTGTGCTACTGCCCCTGGACCCTGGGGACAGGGTGTCTCTGCGCCTACGTCGGGGGAACCTGCTGGGTGGCTGGAAATATTCAAGCTTCTCTGGCTTCCTCATCTTTCCACTCTGAGGGTTCATGCCTTTCAAGGACAGGAATCTAGCCCCTGATGTCTGGCCTATGCCCTCTCTCGTCTCCCCTCTCCTGCCCCAAAAGCAACATCTTTGAGGCTGGAGAGAGGTTCCCTCTGGCTGTTTGTATTTCACCTTCTTGCATGGGACCCTGTGCCAAACACCTAAGGTGATGAGCAGAGCTGTGGTGTCCCCGGACCTGGCCCCTCTTAACCCCTCCCCCTTCCCAAATGCCCTCACAGTCTCACTGCATCTCTTTGTCTGCAGCCTTAGGATGAGGGCAGGATTTGGCAGGTAAAGAGTCCTGCCATACTTTGCAGACTTTGCTCTTCCTTCTTCCACCCCACCCCCAGCTTCTGGCTCAGAGCTACTTGGAAACAGGTGGGCAGGTGAGCCTGACAGGCCCCCATGAGGGCCCAGATGGACCAGGCTCAGCATGCCCTGCAGGCTCCTTCCTGTGAGGAGTGCCAGCATCATGGACCTCGGCCAGCACAGTCAGGAGCTGAGCCAGCCCATATGGACTACGGCAGGAGGCTCAGCCACCAGTAGAAGTGTGGGGAGGGCCACTGAGCAGCCCAGAGCCTATAGCTGACAGGACAGGAAGGGAACATGTGACCAGCCTGAGCAAGGTACACATTTTTCAAGGTACATTGGGGCAACCAGCAGGCAGTAAACCTGGGTGTTCATCTGTACCAGGTCCCAAATGGACTCTGGCTCTCACTTCCCCAGCTGAGACATGGGGTGTGTATGTTTGTTTGTACCAGCTGAGAGCAGGTGTACGGCACTTCCTTGGGCAGCTGTAGGTAGAAGGTCACATGTGGGCAAGTGTAGGTCACCAGGCATGGAACACATTAATGCCCACAGCCACCTTCTAAAAGAGTTCCACCTTTGCAGTCTGCACTTCGATCACTCCCTGCTCTGACCACCGCCTCCCTCCCCCAGCTCTCAGTTACCTGCAGTGAACCTGTTCTAGACTGCCCCACCACCTCTCTTCTTTCTCCTGATCTGGGCTGTCTTAAACTTTCTATTCCCTTGAATTCAATAACTCATCCCTTCAACCAATCTCCTACCAGTACTATAAACTCTCTGACCTCCCTGTCCCAATGGTCCAGCATGGGTGACTCAATCAATAAAGCAACTAGAGAATTATGGTTGATGAGACATTATCAGATCACTCAAGACAGAAGATGCCATTAGAATTTGGGTCAGGATACCACCAGGTATGTCATAGAGACTATAAAACTGTGCATTAGAGTCAAATAAAAAATGATTTAGTAATGCTTGAGTTAAGTAGGAAATACATGCAAATTTGTGGTTTTCAAAAGAAACAATTTTTCAAACTATCACTAAAGTAGCATAGAAACAACATCAGGAAAAATTCTGATAGGTATTCTTAGCACCTAGATCTTTACCTCAAACATTATTCACCTTTAAAAGGACTCAAGGTTCCTTGGAGAATAGCTCCATGTCTCAGATAATTCTAGGCCTGGAACATGTTGTTGATGACAATAAGCAAGGATACTTTTCTAAATGTATAGGAGAGAGTGAGAAGGCAAAGGGACCAATTTTAAAAGACTCCCATCTGACATTCTGTGGCAATTTGGCAATCAAAAGGAAAATAATGTACTTAATTGGAACAAGGTGATTTTTTAAAATTTATGACTCTAGTGATACTCCAAAAGGAAAAAGTCACTATGAAGCATGCAAAAAGGCAGTTCATATGCTGAGTGATGAAGAATAAATATATTGGATATTTTTAGTTAATTTTGATAAATACAAGAGTATAAATATAGTAGGTATTTTAACTATTCATAAGGTACACTTACTTTTCCTTATCTGTATAAGCAGGGAGGGGTGGATATAGAGAGCTGTGAGTAATTCCAGAGAAACGTTGGAACTGTACCAAGAATGAAAGAGACTGATTGGCACCATCTGGCCATATATTACAGCCAGGAAGAAAGAAAGCCCAACAGATAACTGCTCGCTGCTCAGACTTGATCCTTCATCTCTTGGGAAAGGGAGCCTCTATATTACCTACTAATTAAAATGAGATTACAGTAACAGTAAAGCCCAAAATAAGATTGGCTTACATAAGGTAGAAGAATATTTCTGCCTCACATAGAAGAATCTGCAGACAGAGTCCAGGGATGGATGGCAGTGTTTTTGGGTTCCTGTATTCAATTCTAATGTGTGTGGAGGGGAGGGGGTGCTTTCCACAAAATACCAAGCAATGCTCAGACACCAGCAGGATATCCAAGATTTTGACTCAATTCAACACAATTCTGACACTACCTGCCTGGATTTTGCATCAGATTCCACAGGTTAAGGATTTGTCCTACACCCCAACTCTTTTCACTTCAGACCCCAGTGGAAAACCCAGTCTGTTAAATGTACTTCAGATCAACTGCCTGTAGATTGGAGGTTCCAGCAACCTCACTCCTTGGCAACTCAGTTCAAACACCAGTTTCAAGTCCAGGCTGCTCCCTGCACCTCTGATTGACTGGCTGGGTTCCAGTGTTAAATAAAAAATTTTAACTTCCATAGCTGGGTTTTTTTAAAGAAAGGATTTATTAGGCCGTTGCTAACAGAAGAAGAAGAAGAAGAAGAAGAAGAAGACAACTGGTCTTGGGGCATGGAATCTAAACCACTGCACGGCTAAGTACAAAAGATACATTACAATGTATCTTTTAATGTACAAAAGTACATTAACATGTCTGATGTCCTGGGGTTTTGCAAGTGTTTTTTACATCAGGTATAGGGGAGTAAGCTGTAAGCCCATTCTGAAAGAATTTACATTTGCTGTACACAAAGGACTTGGGGAAGCTGAGGCAGGGCTAGTTCTGGGAGGGGTGCAAGAGTCTGTAAAGCTCAAGTGCAAAGAAGAAGTGAAGGCTACTGGGGTTTGATGGTACCCTGCTATTCTCTCTTGGATAATCACAGAAATAGCTACCTGGAAATTAACCCTAAATTCCAACAGTGTACAAGAATGTGAGCAGTCTTTTGTCATGCAACAACTGCACTGTCTCTTTCTCTCACTCTCTGACACTGTAGCTTTAATTTAGACTGTCTCAGAATTTTTCCCTTGTCACCAGTTGCCCCCTCCTTGGGTTCAATTACTTTGCTAGAGAGGTTCATAGAACTCAGAGAAGCGTGTTACTTACTTGCTGCATCACCAGTTTATTATAAAAAGACTCAGGAACAGCCAGATGAAAGAGATGCACAGGGCAAGGCACAGGGAAAGGGCACGGAGATTCCATGCTCTCTCTAGGTGCCACTCCCCCAAATCACATGCTCACCAGCCCGGAAGCTCTCTGAACCCTGTCCTTTTGGGATTTTTGAAGGCTTCATTACAGAGGTGTGTTTAATTGGGTCTTTGGCAATTGATTCAACTTTAGTCCCACTCCCCTCCCCAAAGGTGGGATGAGTGCATGATGGGACTGAAAGTTCCAACCATCCTTTAGTTGACTCCATTGGCAACCAGCCCCCAACTATAAGTGCTTTCCAAAGTCACTTCATTAAATAACAGAAGACACTTTTTCAGTCTCAACACTTAGGAAATTCTACAGGTTTCAGGAGCTATGAGCCAAGAATTGTGGAAGAAGACCAAATATATATGAGAAATATATTTTGGTCATCTGAATGACCAAGTACTTTTTTCTTATAAATCATAATATTGCAGTAGTTTTATGAGCATCGCAGCCCAGTTTCTCTCCCCTGTGTGTACCATCTGTAGCACATCACCTTCTGACAGGATGGCTCCTTGAGTTCAGCCATTACATGATGAGCCTTACAGCCCCAGGAAGGAGTAAAAAAAATAGTACAGCCACACCCCTTTTCTTTAAGGACACTTTCTGAAAATGCACCTTACATTTCTGACTGCATCTCAATGACTGGAATAGTAGTTTAACACAACACCCATGTGTCTCACAGTTTCTGCAGGTCAGAAATCCAGCAGGGCATGACGGGATTCTCCACTCACAGTTCCCAACACCAAACACGAGGTGTGGGCAGGACAGCCTCTCTTACTGAACTGTGAGAGTCTACGTCCACGCTCATTCAGAACTCAGCTTTTGATGGTTGAAGGGAAGAAGAGTTTGCAACCCCAACATATGCCTGTTTGGAATATTGATTATTTTAGGCTGGTTAATTTGAAGAGCCAGCCGACTTGGGAGAAGCTCTGGAAACCAAGAGTAAGTTACTCTCTGTAAAGGACATTTACATTTGCAAGGGAAGTCTCCATCTTTAAGGGTGTTTATCTCACTATACCAGGCCTGCCTTCACTATCAGTGGAGAAGGTCTTGGACTGAACTCTGCACGACAACCTTACCTTTGTTTACTGTGCTTTCCCTGGTAAACTCCCCTAACTGACCCTCCCTGGCCAACACCTCTGTCTTCAACTGATGTGGTATGACAAGGCAATGGCATCCACCCTGTTGGCGAGTTAATTCAGTGTTCCTGGGGCTGTCCCGTGTATACAGGAGGTATACATGTTATTAAACTTCAATTTGATTTTCCCCTGCTAATCTGTGTCATGTTAATTTCATTATTAATACAGTGAGAAGAACCTTATGGTACAGGCTAATTTCTCCCCAGCATGGCTGTAGGACTGAGGCCCTGGCCCCCTCCATCTCTGAGCCAGCTACATCAAACCAAGCCCTTCTCACAGTTTGAATCTCTCTGACCTACCCTTCTGCCACCTGCCTGACTTCAGTAGAGAAATTTCTCTGATTCTAAGGACTCCTGTGATTAGATTGGCCCTTTCCAGATAATCCAGGGTACAGTAAGCTATTTTAAGGATCATGGCCTGAATTATATATTCAAAAGTTTCTTTTGCCATGAAATATATCATACTCAGTGGTTCCAGGGATGTGGCATGGACAGCTGTAGATCATGGTCAATAAACTCAAAGATGACATCATTTAAAGGAAAGGCATTTGGTTACAGTACACTAAATGCATGGAAAAGGTGTAAGCTTGAAAGGGCCCCATGAAATACAAAATAAGCTTGGGTTTTAAAGGTAAGCCCATTCCTAGGCCCCAACCCAGAATTCATCCTTTTTTTTTTAATTTTTATATGAGTTTATTTGAGCCAAACTGATGACAAGCTAGAAAGCAAGATCTCAAATGCTCTAGAGAAAGACAGTTTTGCAGTTTCCTTTATACATTTGGAATAAGAATATATTTAATGATAATCCAAAACTTGATCTGTGCTGAAATAATATTCTTGTGGATATCCAAATTCAAAACTTGCTCTCAAATGAGATAGTGCCTGTCTCCTGGGTCTACAAACCAACTTTTATAATGAGTTTAAATGTTGGTGTGATAAATTTCATAATCCGTGTAGGATATATGTGCTTTACCAAATGTTCAATGTTTTTAGAGAAGCCAACCTATTATACTGGTGATTCTGTCAAAGTGTGGAGGAGGATTTAAGTTTGCAGTTAATGTTTAAATAATTTGATGTGTAAAACGTGTTGACTTTGATTTGTTGGTTATATAAATCATGTTTAAATGTTGAGACAATTTTTGCTAAAATGGATTTATGAAGTAAATAGATTAAACAATAAATAAAGCACAGATGGTGGTGAGCATTTTGCTTCAGGTACAAAAAGCTCCTCAGGCCTTAAGGATCCTAAAAATAGAATCCAACTGCCCTGTTCTCCCTACAGCCATGTCCTGGCAGCTGATCATTGCAGAGAAAAGTCCCACACTGGAGGATTCTCTGTAGACCTAAATCCATGGTCTCCAGCCACACCATCCTCAATCCTCCAGGCCAGTGGTCCCCAACCTTTTTGGCACCAAGAGGGCTTGGTTTCAAGGAAGACAATTTTTCCACAGACCAGGGTTGGGGGGCGGTTTCGGGATGATTCAAGCACATTACATTTATCTTGTACTTCGTTTCTATTATTATTACATTATAATGTATAATGAAATAATTATACAACTCATCATAATGCAGAATCAGTGGGAGCCCCAGGCTTGTTTGACCACAACTAGATGGTCCTATCTGGGGATGACAGGAGACAGTGACACCCGAGGTGTGTTGCTTATGTCCTGTCTACTCCGTAATCTCGTCTTGGTTGCTGTCACTGCAGAAAACCCTGTCTCACAAACATAGGATGTTGGAAATGGCAGCAGGCTTTTCAGTGCCTTTGTGGCAATCTCAGGATATTCCACCTCAACTTTAATCCAGAATTTATGGAGATTTGAAGTTGTCTCAGACATACTGGTAAGGCCACTGTCATTTGTGATTTCAAGCGGTTGATCCTCTTCTAGCACGGACAAAATTGAATCACCTGGCTTATTCACAAATGGGTCTTGGATCCATTCCTTCCCAGTTCAGGGGTCTTTTGAGATTGGACAGTAATGCTCAAACCCTTTTGAAAGCTGAGACAGGTGATCATGCACCAGCTGGGAGAAAGAAGGCCCTGGGTCAGACTCTTTCAAAATCTCTGCTAATGTTTGAAAATCCCAATGTGTCAAAAATCCCAATGTTCACTCATCACCCCTGTAATTCCAGGTTGGCTTTAAATGCAGCCACTGTATCTGCCAACTTGAACACAGTTGTCATTCTCCCCTGAAGTGACAGATTAAGTTCATTGAACAGGATGAATATGTCACACAAGTAAGCAACTTTTGCAAGCTATTCTGTATCACTGAAATATGGTGCCAGTGGTGAACCTTTTTTAAATATATTTTATTGATTATGCTATTACAGTTGTCAAATTCCCCCCTTTATTCCCCCCGACCCTGAACACCCTCTCCCACCCATATTCCCCGCTTTTAGTTCATCTCCGTGGGTCATACATATAAGTTCTCTGGCTTCTACATTTCCTATCCTACTCTTAACCTCCCCCCTGTCTATCTTCTACCTACCATTTATGCTACTTACTCTCTGTACCTTTTCCCTCCTCTCCCCCTCCGACTCCCCCACTGATAACCCTCCATGTGATCTACATTTCTGTAATTCTGTTCCTATTCTAGTTGTTTGCTTAGTTTGTTTTTGTTTTTGTTTTTGTTTTAGGTGTGGTTGTGAGTCAATAACCGTGAGTGTGCTGTCATTTCACTATTCATATTTTTTATCTTCTTTTTCTTAAATAAGTCCCTTTAACATTTCATAAAATAAGGGCTTGGTGATGATGAACTCCTTTAACTTGACCTTATCTGAGAAGCACTTGATCTGCCCTTCCATTCTAAATGAAAGCTTTGCTGGATAGAGCAATCTTGGATGTAGGTCATTGTCTTTC
>CM052538.1:126498304-126520394 GCA_028533065.1 Trachops cirrhosus
CCTGTTAAGTAGTAAGGGTTGGAGCCTTAGGTGTTCACCAGGGCAGGGCAACTCACCTCACTGCATTACGATGCTGTAGGTGGGAGAGGGGTCTGAAAGGAAACAATGCTGCTTTTCTGCTCTCCGTGGGTTTTCAATCACTACCTACAAGCAAATTGGGCCCTTCTGGTGCTGATTCCCGTGTGGGTGGTTTTGTGTACATTCTAGGACTCTGTTGGTCTCTCCAATAAACTAACTCTTCTGTGAGACTGATAGTTTTTCCCTCTGCCGCCTCAACCCCAACAGGTGTTTTCAATCAGAGGTTTTAGGCTTTATCTCCCTGAGCTGGAACCCCAGGTTGCTCAGTCTGTCTCGCTCCCCAGTTGTTCCTCCTGATTGATCTGCACACAAATGTGGGACCGCCTAGTCCACCCTGTCTTGCCTGCCAGCCACTCCCTTGCCCACCCTTGTCCTCCAGCCACTGCCTTGCCAAGAGTCTTCTCTGCCTGGCTGCTCATCTCCGCCCCTCTGACTGGTCTGAATGAATGTTTCTTCTTTAACTCCTTGGTTGTTGGACTTTCATACAATTCGATTTTCTGTCAGTTCTGGTTGTTTTTTGTTTTTAAATTGTTGTTGTCCTTCTTTTGGTTGTGTGAGGAGGCACAATGTGTCTACCTATGCCTCCATCTTGGCCAGAAGTCCCTGTTTTTCTAAAAGAAATCTTTGGAGCAGCTCTCGGAACTCAAAAACTCTGGCCAGTGATCTACCTTTAGAAAGCCATCACACTTCTGTGTATAAGAGAAGATGGGTGTGCACTGCATCCATCTCCTCACAGAGCTGTGTGAACAGATGTGAGTTAAGGGTATGTACTTTAATGTGGTTGATAATTTTAATTGCATCCTGCAAAACACTGTTTAGTTCAGGTGACATTTTTCAGCTAGCCAGCATTTCTCAATGGATGACAGACACAGTGGGTAGACTCACATTCAGAAGTGACCTCTTTGACCTGAGGAGTGAAACTAGAAAGCCATCCAGTCACGGCAGCCACTCCATCCATGCACATACCAACACAAAATGACCAATTCAGTTTTCCTGATATGTAAATATTCAAAGACTTAATAGTTCTGCATCTGTGGTGTCTGTTGGCAACAAAAAGTACACAAAACATAACCTCATGCACATCCTCCTAAAAATATATCACACAAAAATAAGCATTGTTGCCTTGTTGTCAACATCCGTACACTCATGAATCTGGATTGCACACCAGGGTGATTCATTGATTCTCTCTAACAATTGTGCCTCAATATCCTCTGCTATTTCCTCAGTTTGTCTATTTATGGTGCTAGCCAAAAGAGGAACACATACCACCTTTTTGGGGTTTTTTGTTTGTTTTTTTAGTATATTTTATTGATGATGCTATTATAGTTGTCCCTTTTTTCTCTACCCTTTGGGCCCCACCACCCTGCACCACCCTTGCCTCCAGCATTACCTCCCTCTTCGTTCATGTCCATGGGTCGTATACATAAGTTCTTTGATTCTCCATTTCCTATACTATTCTCAACCTCCCACTGTCTATTTTGTACCTACCATTTATGATTCTTATCCCCTGTACCTTTTCTCCCACTCTACCCCCTCCACCTCCCCACTGGTAACCTTCCATGTGATCTCCATTTCTGTGATTCTGTTTCTGTTCTAGTTGTTTGCTTAGTGTTTTTGTTTTTGTTTTTAGGTTCAGTTGTTGATAGCTGTGAGTTTGTTGTCACTTTACTGTTCATATTTTTTATCTTCTTTTTCTTAGATAAGTGCCTTTAACATTTCATATAATAAAGGCTTGGAGATAATGAACTCCTTTAACTTTACCTTACATGGGAAGCACTTTATCAGCCTTCCATTCTAAATGTTAGCTTTCCTGGATAGAGTAATCTCAGATGTAGGTCCTTGCCTTTTATGAATTGGAATACTTTTTTCCAGCCCCTTCTTGCCTGTAAGTTTTCTTTTGAGAAATCAGCTGACAGTCTTATGTGCACTCCTTTATAGGTAACTGTGTCTTTTCTCTAGCTGCTTTTAAGATTCTCTCCTTATCTTGCCCTGGCTAGTGTGGCTCAGTGGATTGACTGCTGGCCTTTGAACCAAAGGGTCACCAGTTTGATTCCCAGTCAGGGCACATGCCTGGATTGCAAGCCAGGTCCCCAGTAGGGGGCATGTGAGAGGCAACTACACATTGGTGTTACTCTGCCTCTCTGTCTCTGTCCTTTTGCTTCTCTCTATTTATCTATTAAAAATAAATAAATAAAATCTTTTTAATAAAAGAGAAGAAAAGATTCCCCCCTTATCTTTAATCTTGGGTAATGTAATTATGATGTGCCTTGGTGTGTTCTTCCTTGGGTCCAACTTCTTTGGGATTCTCTGTGCTTCCTGGACTTGCATGTCTATTTCCTTTGCCAGATTAGGAAAAAAATTTCATTATTTTTTCAAATAAGTGTTCAATTTCTTGCTCTTCCTTTTCTTCTTCTGGCACCCCTATGATTCAGATGTTGGGACATTTAAAGTTGTCCCAGAGGTTCCTAAGCCTCTCCTCCTTTTTTTTTTTTTTTTAATTCTTGTTTATTTCTTCCTTCTGTTCTGAATCATTGATTTGAGTCCCAATTTCCTCCCCTTCACTATTGGTTCCTTGTATATTTTTCTTTATTTCACTTTGCATAGCCTTCACTTCTTCCTTTATTTTGCATCCATACTCAGTCATTTCAGTGAACATCCTGATTAGCAGTGTTTTGAACTCTGCATCTGATAAGTTGGCTATCTCTTTGTCACTTAGTTCTTTTTCTGGAGTTTTAATCTATTCTTTCATTTGAGCCATATTTCTTTGCCTCAGCACACCTGTTACATTGTAAAGTGCAGAGCCTTAGGTGTTCATTAGGGCGAGGCAACCCACTTCACTGCCTTGTGGTACTATGTGTGGGGGAGGGGTCAGAGAGAGAACAAGACCTCTTGCTCAGCTCTTGCCCCCACTTTCAGTCACTTCCCCCACTACCCACAAGTGAATTGGGCCTTTCTGGTGCTAATTCCCAGGTGGGTGGGTTTATGCATTTTCTAGGACTCCATGAGTCCCTCTAACAAACTCTCCTGTGAGACTTGGAGTTTCTCCCACTGCCGCAACCCCCACAGATTTTTATAGCCAGAGGCTTTGAGGCTTTAGTTACCCATTCTGGAATGGGTTGTGTGGCCTGTCTCACTCCCCAGTTGTTCTTCTGGTTTATCCACATGCTAGTGTGGGAGTGCCTGGTCTGCCAGCCACCACCTTGCCCACCACTGCCTTGCCTTGCATCCTCTCCACCCTAGCTGCCTGTCTCTGCCCCTCCTACCAGTCTGGGTGAATGTTTCTCCTTTAAGTCCTTAGTTGTCAGATTTCCATACAGTTTGATTTTCTGGCAGTTCTGGTTGACTTTGTTTTTAAACTGGTTGTTGTCCTTCTTTTAGCTGTGTGAGGAAGCAAAGCAAATCTACCTATGCCTCTATCTTGGCTGGAATCACGTACCACCTTTTGAACTACAGCCTCTCCTAAAAGTTAATGACAAATGTCCTTAGCAGCAGGCAAGATCAACTGTTCACCAGTAGCAAAAGGCTTTTTAGCTTTGGTAATACAGTTAGCTACTAAGAATGATGCTCTCAATGCAGACACATTTGATGAAGTGGTGGCCTTCAATAATTGCTTATGTTCTTTGTGTTCACATTTTTTACTTTTGAAAAACTCCAAAGGCTTGTTCTTAATGCATGGTGCTTGGTTTCCATGTAGCAAAGCAGTTTTGAAGGTTTCATGGCTATGTTGGATATCCAGTCGCCACATATACCAAGCAGGCTTAAAGAATGTGAATTATCTGTTGTAATAAACGCACAATAAGTAGGTCCCTTTAAGTAGGACTCTTGGTATTTTCTTTTAAAATGCAGCTTTCTTTTTGTTGGCAGTCTTAAAAGTCTTTTGCTGTCTCATCCTTGGGTCTTTCCCCCTTTTCAAAGAAGCTCTCCAGAGACGTTTGTCTTTTTACTCTTTTTGGCTAGGGTAGTTTGTGGCCTTCCCAAAACAGTGACTGAGACAAGTATGCAGTGCAGGAAAGAGGCATGGACAGAAGTGGTAAATAAAATAATGGGCAGGTCATATGTGGACTAAAATAAGTGTCAGATTCTGACTTAAAGACTGTCACCAGATGCAGCTGTACAATTGAAGTACATCAACTCACTTGCCACTGTAAAGCCTGCCACCAGATGCAGCTTAATTGTCACTTGCCACTCACTGATAGGGTTTTGGTATGGGTGGGTCTGCAAGAAATTGATTTATTTTGGTCCCTGTGCAGTCAAATTTCTCTGCTAATGATAATCTGTATTTGCAGCCACCCCCCAGCACTAGCATCACCGCCTCAGCTTCACCTCAGATCATCAGGCATTAGATTCTCATAAGGAGCATGCAACCTAGATCCCTTTAGGGTTCCCACTCCTGTGAGAATCTAATGCTGCTGATGATCTGACAGAAGGAAGAGCTCAGGCACTAATGCAAGCAATGGAGAGCAGCTGTAAATACAGATGAAGCTTCACTCGCTCACCTGACACTCGCCTCCTTCTTTTCAGCCTGGTTCCTAACAAGCCACAGACTGGTACCAGTCTATGACCCTGGAGTTGGGGACCCCTGCTCCAGGCAATTCTTCTGTGGTTTCCTTTGCCAGACTCTTTCCTCACCCTCCACAGAATCCAAGTGAAGCCTTCCATCTTCCCCTTAAACCTCTACCCCACCAACTTTGCCCCAACTTGTCAGCAACAGACGGCTTTGATCTTACTTCACTGAAAAGGCAGAAACACCAGGCAGGAACCCTTCCCATCGCCACATGTAGAAACTCACTGTCCTCCTCATCTGGGTTTCTTCCTACCTGGCTCAGTAGAAGATATGTCTTTCCTCTTGCCAATGCAGCTATCTTCATCCTCCAGCCATGGATCCCATTTCTTCCAAACACACCCTCTTCTTTTCTCTCATCTCTCCTATATGTCCAATTTCTCCCTTTCTACTTACTTCTTCTCTTCAGCAGTTAAATAAACTCAAGTCTCTAAAACCTGAAAGAGAAAAAATGGGTGTGGAAATGCTTGTAGATGTATAGTTATTCTGGGCTCTATATGTCCCCACAGTGAAATGACATCATTCTCCTCCCCTTTAGAGCCAAATATCTATGCTCACCAGTCACTCATCTCTTAAGTCAACTCTGGCTTCCACAACTCCGCCTAAATTGTGCTCAGCTGGTCACTACCTCCATGTCACTGAAGTCAACAGACACTTCCTAGTCCTTCTGTTACTCAGCCTCTCCTTAACATCGGACCCTGTTGGCCATGCCCCCCTTCTAGAAGCACTCTCTGACCTGACTTCCCTGACCATGTACTCTCTGGGCTCTCCCTCCACCTCTCTATCCAAGCCCCACTTTTTTCCAGGCTCCTCTACCTCTGCCCATCTCCTAACTGTTGGTTTTCTTCAAGGTGTTGCCCTAGAATTCCTTCTATCTGATGCACTCTCAAAAGCAGAAATTTCCCCCCCTGTGCTGGCAACATCTGCATTGTTTATCTCTATCCAGAATTTCCCTCCTAAATCTTGCACTTATACATTGTATGTCCCAGCTTGAAGTCAATCTACTGAAATTAGAGTCTTTCCTCCCTAAATCTGTTCTCCCTCCCTTCTTCCCTGTGTCTCCAAATGGAACCTCCCTGTTCCCCCAGTCAAACACCAGCTCTTCTCTTCAATTCTTTCCCTGCATCCAATCACTCACATCCATGGACTCCATCCATTGTTTTCCATCCACCCTGGCTCAAACCACCCATCTCTCAGAGTTCTACAAAAGCTTCCCCACTGGCCTCTTGGCCTCTCTTAGTCCATTCTCTGCACTGGGATTGCTGTAGTGTGATCTATCTGAATGAACTTCACTGCATAGATCTTCTCAGGGGAATCCCCAGGAGGGGAGTGGGTCTCAGAGTGAAATCCGTGTTTCTTAACATGGATTTCTGAGGTCTCTTACAATCCAGCTGCTGCAATCTCCCTGCTTCATTTTTTTTTTTTTACTATCTACAAGAATAGGAAAACTTGTGGAATAACACCCTTTATTAGCTGAGGGAAAATGGCACTTCTTGGAAAAAGAGGGTATAGCATTCGAGTCAAAACTTACCAGGGCCAAAGGAATCATTCTCGGACCCAACTGAGGTCAACCAGAACCTGTTTTAGTCTATACATCGCATTAATCAGGGCCAAACTGAAATGCAGAGATCTTAGCTGAGACTATATAACATATTAATAAAAGATGGGGAGGCTATAGACTGTGGAGGGAAAGTAGCTCCGAGAACACAGTTAATGCACTGGCACGAGAGGCAGCGGGCACAGTGGTTAAGACGGTGAGCACGGGAGCCTCTCACGTAGCAGCTGCACAGGACCTTGAGCAAGTCAGTTCACTGAGTCTCATTTTCTTCGTCTCTACATGGAGAGAACAATTGTATCTACCTGACAGGGTTGGAAAACAGATCCGTGCCTGGCCCAGAGAAAGTGCTCAATGTGTGTGAGTTACTGTTATTGTATGAATTAGTAAACAAGTTAAAATTCATACATTTCCCAAGGATTCTTGGACAATCTTTAAAAAGCAGGCAGAATTTTTACTTTGTTTCACTGTGGCCATTTATCTGTTCCAATGCTTCTTTCTTTCAGGCATGTTCACCTTTACCCACGAACACAGGACTTAGCAAACAATTGCTAAGAAAACATGGCGCATCGAGGCATGCGAGGTGGGGGTGGGGGTCCTGATCTCACCAAATAGTTTATGTATGTTTTAACGTGGGAATAGGATGCAGTGTGGGACGCTCTTTATAGTTTGTGTATGTCATGGACTGTCTGCATGGTGATGACTTTGTAATTTCTCAGTTAGAGACTTGGCTAAACCCACCGGCCAGTGCCCCCAAGGAGAAGGGAAGATGGTGATGAGCATAAATGAGAGAAGTAGTGACTGGTAGTCTTTGGTACCCAAGGTGCTCAGCTGTGGACAAACCTTTTTTATTTACTCCCTCAAAAACAGGAAGAATCTCTAGTCCCTGCTCAGACCTTGTCAACTGTCCAATGGTGAAGAACAGACATCCCACCATCAGAGGGCTCAAACGGCCAATGTGGGCAAAATCTAATATATGATTAAAGTTATCTTGAGTAAAAATGAAGAGATGCTGCTGAGCCACCTTTCTGACCAGTTTTCCACTTAGGCATTCTGAACCTTTCACTCACTGACCTGTACCAATAACCTGTGCATTATGCTTGGAGCAGGGAGTCAGGGAAGACCAGACCTATCTGAGCGATGGGTGAGCTAAGACCGCCGGCCCCTGTGCCATGGGCCCCTATGCCACGCCCGTTCCCGTGCCACTCGGAACTGTATTTGCTTGTTGGACTGTCTCCCTCACCTGACTGTGGGCTCCAAAGGGGCAGAGACCTATGTTAACTCACAAAACCTACTATCCACCCCACACCTAATCAGGGCCTGGCATACAGTAGGTCCTCTATAAATACTGAATGGCAGTGTACACGTGAACTGGGAGTTGTCAGCTCCCCAGTTCAGAAAGAAAGGCAGCAAGAAGCAGAGGCCTGGAGTCAGGAAGTGTGGCCAGGTTTAGGAAGGTCTCTGAGCCTTAGGGGCAGTAACAACAGGAGTTCTAGAGGCAGGATGGAGAGAAATGTTTGCTACTTACTGTGTGATCCTCATAGTCAGTTTGGCCCACTCTAACCAAAACACCATAGACTGGGTGGCTTAAACAACAGAAAATGTACTTCTCACAGTTCTGCAAGCTGGGCAGTCTAGACCAAGGTGCCAGCAAGTAAAGTGGCTAGGGAGCGCTCACTTCCTCAGTTGCAGAGAGCCATCTCCCCACTGTGTCTTCACAAGGTTGACACTGAGAGCAAGCTCTGGTTTTGTTCTCTTTGTTTTGTTTTCTCTTCTAATAAGGACACTACTCCCATCGTGGGGGCTCCACCCTCATGACCTCATCTAAACCTAATTACCTCCCAAGCTCCCCCCACTTTCTAATACCATCCCCCTCACGGTTAGGGTTTCAACATATGAATTTGGGGGAACACAAATACACGATCCATGGCTGACATATGCTTACTACATACCCAGCACCACAGGAACCTCTCCACACAGATTATTTCATACAGTCCTTGCACCATCCATAATTTAGGAATTGTTACCATGCCTTTGATAGATGGGGAAACCAAGACCTCAGGAAACAGGCCACATAAGTAGCAGATAATAGAGTCAGTATTCAAACCTAAATCTAGCATGTTTCCAACACAACTAAGCTGATTCAGCATAGATGCCATGCCCTGACACCAGTCTTCATTCATCTTCCCACCCTGCCCATCTTCAAGACACAAACTGGAAGGAGCACTAGCTTGGAAGCCACAGCCTGGGCTTTCCTGGCAGCCCTGCCATGAGCCAGCAGGGGGCCTTCAGATCCCTTACCTGAGTGCTGGTCTCATCTACAAAATAAGAGCTGGGGTCAGATGAACTTGAAAAGGTGCCACCCTGGTCTTCAGATCTGCAAGTCGGCCTGGGAAACACACAGCAGTCATGCCCCATGGCTGCCCTCCACCCTCCTCACTCCCATAATTGAACCGAAGTTAAAAAAGAACGGGACATTGGCTCCATGTTAACCTTTTTATTGATAAATCAAATGAAAAATAAAAAGGTATAAGATCATAAATGTGGTTAGCAAGGGGAATGGGTATAGCACTGGGGAGGGAGAATGAGGTTGGCCATACCATAGAGGAAGCGGGAGGAAAAGTGGGAAGGGGAAGAAAAGGTCTCTGCTAAAGCTCCCATATCTCACCTTTCAATTTCTCAGGTCTCCCATTCTTTCCTGGACAGAGCAGCTGGAAATGGTTTCAGGGCAACATATAGTAGTTTGTCTATAAGATATGGGAGATGAGGAGCTGGAGGGAACATGAGTATGGGATTTTGAGGGATTCTCTCACTTGCACCTGTCACCAGGACCCTGTCTATGGTGAACTGGGGGTCAGGAAACTTAATCCCAGTCCCAGCTCAACTGCAAACAAGCTGTGTGACTTTAGGTAAGTCACTTCTCCTCTCTGGGCATTTCTTTGGCTGTAAAACATCACATTCAACTCTATGGCAGGTTCTATTCTGGCTCTTGCAATGCCAAGTGTGTTGACAGCCTGAGCTAGGCCAGGAGACTGGCTCAGCTTTGGAGAAATAAGAGAGGCCTAGCCAGAGGGATACAGTGCTGGCCTTCACTGGAGTTTATTTTGTCAGCAGCAGCAGCAGCAGCAGCAAATCAGAGTGAGTGTAAGCACACACACTTATGAGAACTCACTCTTGCTGTAAGTGTGATCATTGCAGAGTTCTCTGGCAGATCCCAGATTTTGCTCTACATAGAAAGCAGGTCCAGGGAATGGGGACAGAGGAGGGGGGAAGTGATCCAACCACAGCAGTCACACACTAGGTGGGGGCTGGGGATGTAAGGTACAGTGGAGGCGGGAGGAGGGCTGTGGGCTTTGGAGTGGGGCTGGGAGGTAGAGCCACATCAGCACCTCACTGTCTGCCATGCTGCTCATCTCAGACACCCTCCCCTCTTCAAAGAGAGGCCTGGGCCTTTGGCCTAGTTGAAGCAGCTCTTCAGGTAGAGACGCCACATTTGGCATCGAGATCCTTGATTCCTGTGTGGTTGATACCATCACAGCAGGGGTCAGGGTTGTCTCCATTGGCTGGAGTTCAATGAGGTAGGCTGACTCGGTCTCCCCCTTGCCTTTTTGTGCTGACAAGTTCATCCATGGCTGGCCACCCTCCCACCCCAGCTCCGAGTCTAGGGGTCCCGGACTGCCAGCCCTTCCTTAACAGGTGGGTAGGCCTCGCCTGGCCTGAGGAAACTGACCATGAGACCGGGAACAGGCTGCCTCTCCATAGCCTGCATGGACTTGCATCAACTGTGACAACTTCAAGGGCAAAGGGTCCCCACATAAAGATTGGGGGAGAGGAGTCTACATCTGAGGTTTCTGTTTGAGAGGGGAGAGTGTGGTTCCAGCCCTGAGGTCCTGAACCGCACTGTTTCTTGACTTGGTAGCCAGAAGTCAGACTCTGGGTGTGCATGTGCATGTCTGTGAGTGTACACCTGCACATGTGTGACAGGGTGAAGGGGATGCTTGGGGAAAAACATTGAGCCTGGCCAACTCAGTAAGGGGACTTTGCAATCCCCCAGGTGAAACTGCCAGAGGCCCGTATCTGACAGCAGATTCTCCCACAGGGACACTAGTTCCCAGTTCAAGGCAATTCAGCAAAGCTTTATGAAGTAACTTCACAAAAGGCACAATGGAGGCCCCCCAGGGCAGCTTTGAAAGGAGTACTGATGGGGGGAGGGGGAGGCCTAGCAGCAGCAGCCCAGGACTCTGGGGGTGTGGCCCCCCCTCACTACTTCAACTCACTGCTCCAAGACCTTGAAGGACAGGGGGGTGCCACTCTTGGCAAAGGACTTCATCAGACTGCTGGGGTAGATGCACCCAAGCTTCTCCGGGGTTGGGAAGCCCCAGACCCTATAGAGAGACAGGCTCAGCCGGTCCCCAATATAGAAGGGACCCACCCATTTGGCACTGCTGCCATTCCTGGGGAGGGACAGCAAGAGGACCTGGTCACCCACGTTCCACTCTTTCTCCTGGCTCTCCCGCTTGAAACGCCTGTTCTCTGCCTTTTCACTGGCTGTGTCTGCCACCCTCCAGTGGAGCTCCAGCAGCTCCCCCACCAGCTGCAGCAGGAAGACATCCATCTTGAGCCCTTCAATATTTGCAGAACTCATCTCCCACCACAGGGGTTCCATCAGCCTCTCCCGGCCCCCAGTCAGGATCTGGAATGGTGTGGCCTGGAGGGAGGAGGCCCTGAAGGCCAGGTGCAGCAAGGGCAGGGAAGCTGCCCACTTCTTGCCATGCAAGAAGATAAACTCCTTGAGAGCCCTCTTGAATTCCCAGTAGGCCCCTGAGCTTGTCAGGCAGGGGAACTGAAGGTCTCTACTTAGCGAGGCAGGCTGGGCTCCCAGAGCCAGCCCACAGCTCACCAGAACGTGCCGAGCAAACTGGGGGCCCTGGGCAGCCTCCAGCCTCACGGGAACGCCCCACCTAGCAAACACATGCTGCAGCAGCACTTGGGCCACGGCCATGTGTGTGTAGGGCTTCAGCGGGAATGCTTCCACCCACCTGGTGTTGGGGTCAGCCACAATCAGGACATGCTTGTGGCCCTCCTCACTCACAGTGATCGGGCCCACCACCTCAATCTGCAGGTTCGACCAGGGGGCGGTCGACCTGAGGGGCCACAAGGACTCAATAACCTTCAACTCACTGCCAAGATTTCGGGGGACGCAGAACAAGCAGCTCCTGCAATAATCTCTAACATGCTCCTGCATCCCAGGCCACCACCCCAGCAACCGCAACTTCTTGTAGGTCTCCTCCGGCCTCTGGTGGGACCCCATGGGGAGGTCATGCACGGAGAAAATCAGATCCCTCCGGAGCTGCCTCGGGACTACCCAGACCTTGGGCTTCTTATCTCCCTTGAACAGAAGCAGGCCACTCTCCTCGTCCAGGCTGAGTGAGTTAAAGGCAGAACTGAAGGGTGAGGAGCCAGACAATTTCTGCCCAGCCTGCAGCTTGGCAATGATATCTGCCAGGGTGCTGTCACTTAGCTGTAATGCCAGCAAGTTGGGCCTCTTGCCCATAGTATGGGGAGACACCATGGGGGCTGGCACATCCGTTGGCAAATTCCAAAACTGCCCGCCCCCCTGCGCACCCTGCTTGGCCAGGGTGTCCACTGTCACAGCAAACAGGGAGCCACGGTAGGAGGTTCGGTAGATAAACGGAGGGGATGAGAGGCCAGAAGTGAGGGATATGATGTAGGAGAGCAGGCTCGGGTGAGGTAGCGGGGCCCCATCAGAGGACAGGAAGCCCCGGGCCCTCCACAGGGGCAGGAGTTCCCAGAGAAGGCTAAAGACCCAGTTGCAGTGTGTGAGGAAAACCACAGGGAGGTGGGACTGGCCGAAGCGCTCCAGGCCGCAGGCCACGGCAGCCAGGTGGGCATAGGTTGGTGTATAAGGCGAGCAAGAGAAGGAAAGGGAGACAGGTGGGCTGGTGGGAGACAGGACATAGAGACCAAAGCCAGCACACCACTCGTCCTCACGGTAAAAGCAATAGCCTGACATGTGGATGCAGACAAACGTGGACAGGTCAGAAAAAGGAGGCAGAACCTGGAAGAAACGAGGCATGGAGGATATGGGAGTCAGCAATCGGTTTTCCCCCAGCAGGCCCTGGAGAAGGGCCAGTTCCAGGGCCCTCTTGCCTTTGTCCTGTACCAAGAGGGACCATCGGATCAACCACGCTTTCGACACCCTGCGGCCCTCCCACGCCTCAGGGTCCACAGTGGAACGGGCAGCGTAGGAAAGGTCCAGGACCACTGGGGTGTCTCCAATGCAGCGGGAAAAATGCTTGAGCGCCCAGGCCACAGCGTAGGGGCTGTCTCCCCCTGACTGGGGGCCCTCACTCTCCTCGTCAGGGAGGAGGGGTTTCGAGGTATAGGCAATGGGGTGCTTCCTCCCTGAGTGCTCCTGATAGACAGTGGCCGTCAGGGCCACCTGGCTCACTGTCACCTCCAGGCGGAAAGGCAGCTGGGGGTTGGGGGCCGTCAGGCAGAGGGCAGACACCAGGGCTCGCTTCAGGGCCAGGAAGGCCTTCTCGTGGTCCTGGTCCCACTGCCAGTCTGGCTTCTGCTTGAGGAGGCTGTGCAGGGGGCCCACAAGGGCTTCGTAGTCAGGGATGACATCCCGGTGGGAGTCCATGAATCCCACGAAGAAGGAGAGTGCAGTGAAGTTGCTGGGGATGGTCATCTGGGCCAAGTGGGCAAGAACCTGCTGGCAGGGAGCCTGCCCATCCCAGGGGATGCCTAGGGACGGAGAAGCCACCGCTGGAAGGAGATCAATGTCAAGGGCTCCATCAGTTGGGTCATGGAGGCTGAGGCACCGGAGGATTTCCTCTGAGAGGGAAGGGCACTCAGCCCTAAACACTGACACCAGCGAGGAGTCCAGGTCCTCTTCCTCGGCTGGCCTCTGCGTACCCTGCCCCTCCCTGGGCTCCTCATCCTGCCTCTCTTTCAGCTCTTCATCCTGCCCCACCTTCTTCTCCTCCCTGACTTCTTCCACTTTCTGAGGACTCTCCAGGGGCCTTGGATCAGCAGTGTCACTCAGCTCAGAGATGCTGGCTGAGCTAGGAGGAAGAGCCTTCCACACCTTCAGGAAGTTGCCAATGTCGGTGTCCAACCTGTACCAAAACAGCAGAGCGGAGGGGCCCCATGGAGTAGGGAGAGGGGCAGCCTGCCCCAAGAGGTCCGCCAAAGGGAAAGCACACCTGTGGAAGCCCTGCAGAGCCCCACCCTAATGCTCAGGTTGGGCAGAGTGCCAGCCTGCCACAGAGCAGGCCCTCAGGCGGGACCCTGCTCACAGGTACTCCCTCGACCCCCACCATTTGCCGGGCCTCAATATGAGATTCCAGTGTACTCTAAAGGCTTATCCAGTCAAAACCTCAGTGGCCAAGTGACATTTTCTTTGTTTAGCCTCACCCGAGGACATTTTTTCATTGCTTTTTAGAGGGAAAGGAATGGAGAGAGAGAAACATCGATGTGAGAGAGAAGCATCAATTGGATGCCTCCCGCACGTGCCCAGATGGGGGAATCACATGCGCCTAGACCAGGGACCAAACACACAACCCCAGTATGTGCCCTGACCAGGAGTTGAACCGGAAACCTTTCAGTTATGGCATGACGCTCCAACCAACTGAGCTGTACCGACCAGGACAGCCAAGTGATATTTTCAACCAGTTTTAAGTCAGCAGTTTGATGGGAATTAGATGACTGCTACTTCCAACCTGACACCAGGATGAGCGAGCCAGGGAAAGGTCAAGAGAGGGAAGGGGGCCTGACTAGGGATTTGGGAGAACGCAGCAGACAAACTTCAACCACATCTTTTTTTCCCAAACTGGGAGCATGAGTCTGGGGGACACTGGCCCAGGAAGCAGTGCCCTGCCCAGACAATCCACCACAGTCCCTTGTGGGACCAGGGAACTGGGAGAGGGGCAGCAAGGTGGCTCAGAGGAGGCCAAGGTCAGAGGACCTGAGTTACAGCAAACTAGTTCTGCTGGCACCAGCAAAGGAACCTTGGGAAAGTATTTGACTCTTAGACTGTGTATCTATAAAATTAGGGTAGTGATCATGTATGTCGAACTTAAGTTGTAAGGACCAAAGGAGATAATAAATGCGGAAAAAAATTCTACTTGGCATAGACTCTAGACACAGTTGCTCTTGCACACAATGGAACAAGAACAAGGCTGCAGCACCAGTTCCAAAACCAAAGTACTAGGAAACCATCAACGGCCCTCCACAGGAGATCCCATACCAGTGGGTGCCCCTGTGATGGAGTACCACACAGCCACTAAAGTGAGCCACAGGAATTAACCTCTGGAAAAAACAGTAAGAATTGAGTACAAATGCCAGTTGTGGAAGGATACACATAATATTAAAGCACGTGTACAAACCTGTAAAACACAAAACCATACTGGAAGTGGTTTACCGATGCACAAATAAGTGGGAGAAATGTAAAGACGTGAAAAAGTCAAATCACTAGACAAACGCTCGCTGGCACTTAGGGGAAGATTCTGGTCAGTCCCAGGACGGGCAGGGATGCAGGGCAGGCCCATTACCTGTTTGGCTTCCTCAGAAACTCGTCCAGGGTGGGGCCATCACGGCCCAGGGGGTCATCGGGCACCATGAAGAGATTTCCCGCAAAGGTGAAGGGCAGCAGGCTGGATGAGGAAGAGAGGACGCACAGTTGCAGGGGAGCCCTTGACCCACCCACACCCCACTGCTGCGTGGGCGTCTCCATGGGGGCAGAGACCCACATATCCTCTCGGCAGGTGCTGGTGGACACCGTCCCAAGGACTCTCCCCCTGCCCCAACACCCTGCTGCCAGGGCTGCCCGACAATCAAAGGGAAGGAACAGCCCAACCCCCTCACCGATCTTTGACCATCATTTTCTTGGAATTATTCATCAGGACGTGAAGCTGCTCATTGGTGACAATGATGCCATCTGTCTCCTCTGCCAGCTTCACCATGAACCTGCAAAGAGAGAGGGAGTCACTGATGACCAGTGACCAACCCCTCCCTTCCTGGGCCTCTGGGAAAATGAACTTGCAGCTTCACTTTATGTTGGACCAAGGCCACCCTTGGTAGTGGGAAGCCAGGGCTCAGGAGCCCACACCCCACCATCTGTGCAGGTATTTGGGATCACTGCTAGCCCCTGAGAGGGGAACTGAGAGGGATGCCTCCCAAATGTATATACAAACACAAACCCTTATTTCACACGTAGGCATTCACATACCCACGCACAGATACCCACACAAACCACACACTCGTTCACATCCAGACGTGCATTTTGCTGCTTCAGTTTCTGCATCCGTAAAGCATTAAATGCCTCCCATGTATTGCTATGAGGGTTAACTGAATGACAACATAGCGAAGTATCTAGCTCGGTGCTTGCCCCACAGCATACTCACAAATTTCCCATTATTATCCTCCACCAACACATAACACTCATGTAGTATACATATAAAAACACACATCTGAATAAACAAACTCATTTCCCAAGGATCACTTCTCCTTAATCCCTTTTACCAGGAAAGAAAGTGAAGGCCACCTCCTTAGGCCTTCGCTGAAGATTGCCTTTAGGGCTGCCCCAGACATGCTATTCCACTAGTGCCCAGCAGAGGGCTTTCTTCAGAAAAGCCATCTTCCCTGGAACCCAGGCCTGAATCTACAGGTACTTAAACACCTCACCCACGGGCCTCTCTCTTGAAGGAGAGATGCCTGAGCTGCCCTCCCAGCCCTTCCCAGGCCTGAACGCTGAGAGGGTCCCAGGTTTTGGGAAAAGTAAGGAGAAACAGAATTTCTCCCTGTCCAGCTTAGGAGGTGCCTTGGTGAAGCCAAGACCCGTGTCTGCCAGTATGGACTCCAGCCCACGCCCAGGGACTCCAGCAGGGCCTTCCTGCCCCACAGAGGTTGCATCACAGACACCCCCATGGGCACACTGGTTGTGCAGCCATGTTGGGGACTGGGTGCTTAGGACTCACAAGTAGGGAGGCATTAGGGCTCTAGCTAGGAGATAGGGGCCGGTCCAACCATATTCAGAGCCCAGCCAGAGCTCCAACCACACATAGCCACACACATACCTCCTCCCAGTGACAGGGCTGGGGAAGGGAAAGACTGAAGCAGGTCGTTGAGACATGAACTTCAACTCAAAATCAGCTGCTTGGGGGCACGACTCCCTCGACATACCAGGAGTCACCTGGGCTAACCCCATCCAGGGCAGTGGGTCTCGGTTCGTAGGCCACGGGGGAAGGAAGCCTGTTAACTAAGGGCAATGGAACTGCAGAGCCCCAAAGTCAGGAATGCCCCTTGGCCTCGGGTAGAGCAGACACTGGAGCCCTCTCTCACTGTGTCCCTCTCTCTGCCTACAGAGGGTCACATGCCCCCTCTCTGAAATGACCCCCTCAGACATGTTTGCCTCCATCTCTGGAGAGCAAATGAAGCAGGACCCCACTTGACACACCAGCCCAGTTTCTGGAGCCCCACAGAGGCCTGGGGACTGGCACACCTGTAATCATAGGTGGTGATCTTCTTGCCATTCTCCAGCTGGGAGGGGGTGATGGAAAGCATCTTGAGGGAATGGAGCTTCGTCAGAAAGTGGCTCTCTGGAGGTGAAAAGCGGAAGACAGAGATCGTCAGAGGAAGGGCTACATGGAAAAGGCCATGGCAGGTACAGAGAGGCAGGGAAAGAAAAGCCGGGGGCTGCTGCAGGAACTGGGGGAAGGGACAACTCACCTCTCACCCTCCGGTTCTTCTTTAGTTGCCAGGTGGGTACAAACACAGTGACCTCTCGGTGTCCCCGGTTCCAGAAATACTGCACTGCCATGGCAATGCCACGGCAGGAGAAGAAGTGCTGAAGGCCGTGCCTGTGGACGTGGCGGGATGTGAGGGAGCCACTTCCTGACCTAGGAATGGCCCTGCCTCTCCCCCTCCCTCAGAGCCTGGGCAGCATAGCAGGCAATGCCAGGGCACCAGCATCAGCACCACAGGCACTGACAATGCCTTTCTCCCTTCCCTCCATCATTAAACATTCCATGAGCACCTGCTGAGTAGGCTCACCTACTGTGTGTGTATGCATGTGTGTGCATGGGCACATGTGTGTAGGGGTCTCCAGGGCAAGAGGAGGAAAAAGGCAACCTCTACACTCACAGAGTTCAGGTTAGAGCTGGAAGCAAACATTCACTGACCACCTACTGTGTGCTGGGAGTGTGCTCAGCACAGATAACTCTACTGTGTTGGTACATTAAGTGGTTTTGCATATATTTGTGCTAACACACACACACAGTAGGTGCTGTGCAAAGAGGGCCATCTCTAAAGGTTGGTCAGGAAAGACTTCATAGAGAAGGCCTGTGCTGGGTCTTACAGTTCCAGCTACACATTTGAAAGCTGGCCCGGGGTGGACTGGTGCCATGTTACATGAGGCAGGCTGCAGTGGCAAGAGCCTGGGCCTCGGTAGTGGACAACCTGAACCCACAGGCCAGCTGGACCGCTTACTGGCTCTGGGACCTTGGGCAAGAGTCACCACATCTCTGAGCCCGTTTCTGCTTTTGTCAAAGAGGGAAAACAGAAACCTGCACTTGCAGAGCTGCTGTGACAATTCCACACACACGGCTTAGCAAGCAGTAGCCACTCAGCATGGGCCACTTCCCTTCCACTTTTCCACATGTGAACCCCACGTCATTCATATACAGAGGTCAAAAGGAATGCCCACACCGTCCGCCCAGGGATGCCCTGCCCCAGCTCCCCAGCATGCCCAGCCTGCCCCATGCTACTCACACCATGGCCACGCTGCTGCCATCAATGACCACTCGCCGCAACCCCTGGTTCCCAGGCTCTCCCGACAGGTTCAGCTCGAATGGTGTATTCAGGGCCTCATGGTACCTCTGAAAGCTGGTCACTGTGCTATTCGCCTGTGGTTGCCGAGGCGGCTGCCTCGGGGCCCCCTCCCAAGCCCCCAGAAGCCCGCCCACCTGAGAGGGCTGCTTACTGCTGGGAGCCAAAGTGCTGCTGGACTGGAGGACCTGCCTCCTGGCCTCCCCCTTGCCCTTTGCGAAGGAAGCACTGCCCCTTGAGGAAGGCTGGACCTCTCTCAGGAGCTTGGCTGCATCCAAGGCTGGCCCTGGATCTGTGAGTGCCTTCTGAGCTGCAGGCATTTTCGGAGCTCTGGAGGCTTTGGGAGCCACAGGTGCTTTGGGGGCCGCAGATGCTTTGGGAGCTGTGGATCCTGTTTTAGCTGCAGGCCCACTTTGAGCTTTCGATGTTTTGGGACCCGCAGGTGATGTTTTGGCTGCAGGCATTTTCTGAGCTGCAGGCACCACTTGAACTGCCAGTGCCAGTTGATCCGAGGCTGCCTTTTGAGCTGTGGGTCCCCCGTGAACTGCTAACTTTGTGGGAGCCAAAGGCACTTTGGGGGCTGCAGATTCTGAGTGCACTGCCGGCATCATCTGGGCTGTAGGCACTTTGGGGGCTGGAGGCAGCACTGGGTTTGTGGGTGCAGTTTGTGCTGTGGGCGCTGGGGCAGTCACGGGCACTTCAAGAGTATCAAGCACTGTCTGAGCATCAGGTACTGACTGAGCTGTTAGCCTCCCTTGACCCACAGGTTCCCCTTGGGTTGCAGGCACCCCTTGCCCTGCCAGCAGCACTGGAACGGACCCTTCTTCTCGCCCCTTACAATTCCACTGTACACTTTCTTGATCCCCCAGCTCACTTCCAGCTTCAAGTTGGGGTGTAGAGGTCAAAGGTGGCCCTACCTGTGGAAGTCCTGGGCTAGCTTTGTCCTTTACAGCTGAGCTCCCTGAGACCACCAATAAACTCATGACTTTGGGGGAGGTCTCTGCCCTTGAGCAGTTCTGTAGGGCTGCCTCTCCTCCTGGCCCCCCTTCTGGTCTACAATCTGGGCTTTCCACACTGGGCAAAGGAACAAGCTCTTTCTGCTTCCACTCTAAGTTTAAGGGCAAAGGACTCTGCCCTGGCAGCTTGAACTGAATGGGGCCCAGAGGCCTCTGCCAGAAAGGGAAACTGAAGCATGCCTGGGACAGGAGCCAGGCCAGGTGGAGAGAATGCAGTTCATTGATCCTCCAGAAGGTTGCAGCAATAGTCCCTGGCCACAAGGGCCCAAAGGCTGGCCCTGGGGCCCAGGCCTTCCAAGATGGACACACACCCAGGGCTGACACTGGAGGCTGGAAGGGCAGTTTGTCATCCACCCTCTGGACCTGCTTCTGCTGCAACAAGGCTTGTGAGTGGTTCGCAGAATCCTGGCTGCTGGCGGCTGGCACCGGCCCTTCCTTGCGAGCACTGTCCGTACCACTTTGGTGGTTGGAACCGACCCTGGAGGAAGCCCAAGTTCATTGGAAAGGTGAGGAGGCCAATTAGGTCCCAAACTCTTTCCTTGGGGTGGGGAAGCAGGGGCAGGGACAGAGATGCCAGACTGACTCTCCAGAACTTACCGCACCAGCTGGTTTGCTGTCTCCTGCTGTGTGTTCTGTCCTGAGGTAGCTCCCAGGCTGGTTAATCTCTTTGAGTTTTCTGTGCTCCCATTCTGGAGGGCCCTCATCTCCAGCAAGGGACCAGGACCATCTCCCACAGACGCCATGGACGAGCGTTCCTTCTGCTGGTGGGGAAGGCAGATCAGGACCTCTGGGTTGGAGCGGGTGTTGGAGGTGCCAATGCGGCTGAGCCACTCGATGATGTCCTCCTTGCCCGCAGCATCCTGCACCAGGCTCAGCAGCAGCTCCTGGACCGCGGGGGGCAGCTGCAGCAGTTCCCCTGCATGCTGGTCACCACGGATCCAGATCAAAGCCCCAAAGGCCCGGGTCACCTCAGCCTCCCAGATCCCCCGGGGGGTAAACAGAGGGGCAGGGCCCCAGCGCAGCCGCCCCACCAGCTCCTCCAGCCAGTTCTGGGTCATGATGAAAGACTCGGTCAGCCCGCCCACCATTAGGGAGCCAGGGGGGCCGGGCACCAGGTAGGCCAGGGTACTCCAGCAAAGGCAGTCAAGGAAAAGGCCCTGGGCCCCAAGGAAGGTGCAGTGCAGGGCTGGCGGGTAGCGAACCTCCTTCCACAGCTCTGGGTTGCACAGGCCCTTCAGATACTCCTGCAGCCACAGTGGGGAGAACACAAAGGCAGTCATCCCTTCAGGAGGCGGCCACTGGCTCACACGTCCCCATCCGGAAAGCCCAACTCCACCAAGCAGGTGCCCTCCCCCTGCCTCCCAGAAGCCAATGACTCCCCCATGGCCACCCCCTCTCTCCCTAGTCCTGCTTCCTCACACAATCGTTTCTTACCAGGAAACTGACAGAATGGGGGAGCCCTGGAGAGAAGGGAGCACCTAGGTTTGGAGTCAAGGGACCTGGTTCTACTTCCAATTGGACCTCAGTAAGTTAGGTTAACTGTGGGAAATTTATCATCTTTTCAGGGCCTCAGCCTCTTCACTTGTATGACAGGTTAAACGAGGTGCTCCTAACGTCCAGTCCTACCCTGACATTCCAGAATTGTGAAATAACCAGAGGGAAAGGGGTTGCACCCTCCACATGCCAGGAACTTAGGTGACCTGGGGTGAGTTATTTATCCTCCCTGTGCCTACGTTTCCTCATCAGTAAAATGGGGATAATAGTTCTGCCTCATTGGGCTATTGTGGAGCTTCAGTGAGTTAATACAAAGGAAGTGCTTGGCCTAGTGCCTGGCATGGCCTATTCCCATTTTGCCGGCTCAGAGGGCTCTGCAGCTTGTTCAAGCTAGAGGGTGACTGGGCCAGGACCACAACCCACATCTGTCTGACCCTGAAACCAGGGCTCTTTCCACTTCCTCAGGCTGACTACACATGACAACAGGGTAATCCTGTGGGATTCTGGCTTAATCCACCTTCAGAGAGTCTCTAGCACAATCTGTACCCGTAACCATGGTAACTCCGTTGCCCAGAGGGGACAGAGGAGGCGAGGAGGAGATAAGTCGTTGGGCCAGTATCCAGGAGATAACCTCACAGATACGCACAATATGTATGTGCAGAAGAAAGGCCTCTGGCTTTCCAGGCAGACCAAGTCCCCCTGCTTGCAGGGCTCACAGACTCAGTCTTTAGCAGTCCATGGGATGGGAGAGGTTGCTTCCTTCACCTCATGGCTGAGTCCCACCAGCATGAATCCAGGGGCTCTAAGTGAGCATGAGCACTCCCTCTTCATCAGCCCCCACCCACCCCCACCCCCCACACACACCCACCACCACCAGCTGACTGCATTTGCCCTCCTGTTGCTCCATATCTCGGTGTGGATAGCAGTCACGTTCACCCTGCTCTCTCCGGACAGTTCCATTAGAAAACAAATGCTCCATTTTGGATCTCCAGCAGCCATCCTGAAGACCACTCCGGGCCCTCTGCTCAGTGCCCAGCCCATCCTCCCCTGCTCCGGCCTGTGCTTACTTCTGCCATCTACGGAAGAGGCCCAGGTCATATAGACTGCCAACCCCTTCCCCAAAGGGCCCAAAATGCACCCAGGCACTTAGGCCCGGGTCTAACCCGTTTCTAATAAGTCCAAAAGCCAGTTCAAAACAGACATCCCAAGCCAAACCCTCCCACCCGGAACCTCAGCTGGACCCAAGGAGGAGTCTGACCAGGTGTGGGATCACTCTCCAGAACTTAACAGACTCCTCCACCCCGTGCACCCCGCATTCTAACCACATGAAAACAATATTCAAACATGAAGACACGCTGGGGAAGAAGATGGTGGCTGGTTTCTTTCTTTTGTGCAAAGAGCTTAAAATATTTATTGTACCATTAACTGTTCAATATTTTTAAACTAAAAGATATATAGGAACTGAAATACTTTTTAAAATAATAAATCTGAATATTTATTGAACATTTACTATATGCCACACATTATCTGATT
>CM052538.1:126520494-126533594 GCA_028533065.1 Trachops cirrhosus
GAAGGGAGGGAGGGAGGGAGGGAGGGAGGGAGGGAGGGAGGGAGGAAGGAAAGAGAGAGGGAAGGAGGGAGGGAAGGAAGGAAGGGAAGGGAGGGAAGGCAGGGAGGGAGGAAAGAAAACAACAGGCATTTACATCCAGAAAATACCTGGAACAATTTTCCTGCACAAAGTCCACCTACTCCTTTTTCCTCCAAGAGGAGAAAAAGTAGAGACATGGCAGGAACAAAATAAGCACAGAAAAAGAGCCGTGTGTTTGTAAAAATACATTGCCCAATGTCCTGCAGATCCTTTGTCAACTTACACATTAATTAGTAGTTCAACACTGCTCTACACTTGATCAAAGTGCTTTATTATTTAACACCTGACTTAGGATTCTTCTTTCGCATAAGCTAGTTGCCATCCATTGTTTACTTTCCAGAACCACCCAAAATTACACTGCAGAATACACAAGCCTCAGAAAATGGCAGCACCAAGAAACTCTGGAATTGGGAGTGAAGGGGAACATAAAAAAAGGTAGACTGAGGAAAAGTTATTTGAGGAACAGTTAGATTCAGGATCCCCCCTAAACGTACACATATATATAGGCTGGGCAAGTACATCCCTACCAATGGAAATTTGTTCTCTAGAGAGCTGAAAACAGGTCCTAGGATTAGAGGTTTATCAGCGTACTTGAGGGTGCAGGTACCGTATGAGAAAACATGGAGGAAAGGGGGAGGGCCAAATAATGATGTCTACAATGAAAACTGAGTGCAGAGAAACTCGTTCTTCCCATTTAGAGATTCAGCAGCCAGACCCTGACCCTCCAGGACAGAAAAGAGAAAAATTCATTCTAGAAATCCAGCCAGCCCAAGAGCAAAGACCACCAAACGGGTTCCCTTACAGACAGTGCCCCCATATCTCTGTACAGTCGAGCTCAAAATCAGTAAGCCTCAGCCTCAGCTCCTAAGTGACTCTTTGTTCTTCACTCTTAATCATGTGAAGATGACCAGACATATGAGAAAAACTTCTAATGTGAGATAGATACACAAAAAAACATATAGAAGGGGGAGCAACTTGAAAAAAGAGAAAGTAGACAGGGAGAAGAAAACTTCAAAAAGTTTACTACCATTACTCTCCTCAGAGGGATAATAGAGAATATTTCACACACTGAACAAAAATAGAAAGATTTTTTTAAAAAAGAGAATTCAGAGAGGACGTAAATGACTTTTAAACATTAAAAATATGATGGTAGAAATGAAAGACCCAAGAAAAGAGTTGGAAGATAAAGATAAGGAAATCTGTCCAGAAAGCAAAGCACAAAGTCAGAGTTGGAAAATAGGAGAAAAATATGAAAAGCGAACCCGTCAGTCCAGAAAGTCCAATGTCTGAATAGGAGTTCCAGGAAGAGAGAACACAGAAGCCACAGGGGAGAACATCATCCACGAGGACTTTCCAGAACATGCCCTAGATCTGAAGAAGATGAGTGTGCAGATGGAAGGGCCTACTGAACACAGCAGTGACCAACAGTGGAGGAAGACAGACCCAAGCAAGGGAATCGCACTGGGGAACCTCAGAACAGTGGGGGAAACTGCAGACTTTCAGAGAGAGGAAAAAACCTCACATACAAAGGACCAGGGATCCGCATAGCCTCAAAAAACTAAAAAGCAAAAGGTCTGTGGAGTAATGCCTTTACACTTCTGAAGGGAAATAATTTTCCACTTACAATAATTCAATGCCAAAGTATCAATCAAGTGACCTTCAGACATGCAATCCCAACACTGACCTCCTAAGAAGCCTTTCTCAGGAAGCTGCTGGAGAGTGTTTTCTAGCAAATGAAGAAGGAAAAAAAAAAGAAAGAAAGGAGACCAACATAGGAAAAAAGCAAAGGCGGTCTTCAGGATGATAATAAAGAGAACTTTTGGAATTTGTTTATCCATTCAACAAGTCATTACTGAGCATGTACTATGTGCCAGGCACTGTTCTAGGATGACAAACGTCAGCAGGCATGGAGGACAGCCAGTTCAGATTGGAGGGAAGGACACAGAGACAAGCGCACTGAGGGCAGTCATCAGCATGCCCTTTACCGCGGGCCATCTTTCTAACCAGGCAGAGCTACTGATGGGTGTGGCCAGCAACCCAAGAAAGTGAAAGACACTCAGCTCAGTAAACAAGACATTTAACAACAACAACAAAAAGGCAAAGAGATGCCAAAAATGACAGCAAACAGAAATCGCAGGATAACAGCTATGCAGGCCAGACCAACAGAAAGAAGGATGTTTCCAAGAAAAAAATGTGGAACTGAAAGAACACCTTGAACTGATAGAGTGACCTTGTAGAACACTGTAGTGCGAGGCCACTGAACATTGTAAAATTAGCAATAACTAGAAAGAAAAACAAACATTAAAAAGCAAGGGGTTCTAAACCTTGGTGAAATAAAATAAGAAAGAAAACACAATCATAGTACACTTCAATGCTTAGAAGTTAACGATATTTGCATAGGCATAATGATGCAAATACTAAATATAAGTTAACAGAAAATTGAAAATTAACTATATTGGAGATATAGAGGAGATGGCAATGTAAGGAAGTTAAATCCTCACCTACAATAATAGGAAGTAAAAAAATATCTAAAATGAATTAATCAAAAGCTAATGGTACCTACAACTTTTTTTAGGAATGTGGAGATGTGCAAATGTCTACAAGGAAGGGCACGGAAGAGAGAGTCACATGGGGAAGGACAAGGCAGGGATTCAGTGTGTTCTATTGTGAGTCCAAAATTATTGGACTTTTAAATTATTAATTACATGGATAAAAGAAAAATGAAGTTTAAAAAAAGGAGAAGGGCTCTGACCGGTGTGGCTGGCTTGGTTGGGCATTGGCGCACAAAGCAAGAGGTCACGGGTTCAATTCCCCGTCAGGGCTCTGGCCTGGGTTTCGGGTTTGGTCCAGGTCAGGCATGTAAAAAAGGCCACTGATCGATGTTTCTCTCTTGCATCGAAGTTTCTCTCCCTCTCGTTCTCCCTCCTTCCCCTCTAAATACATAAATAAATAAACAATTAAATAAATAAGGAAGGAAGCTCCTTCTTCTCAAGGAGGTGACAGAGTGCCTCACCCCCCAGCAGACACTGAGATGCAGATCTTTGTGAGACCCTGACTGTCAGGACCGTCACCCTCGAAGTTGAGTCCAGTGACACCACTGTGACCACCAAAGCTAAAATCCAATACAAGGAGGGTAGCCCAGCCGACCAGCAACTTCTGATCTTTGCGGGCAAACAGCTGGAGAGTGGCCACACTCTCTCAGACGGTGACATTCAGAGTCCACCCTGCACTGGGTGCTGCAGCTGCAGGGTGGCATCACGGAGCCCTCCCTGGCCAGCTCGCCCAGAAGTGCAGCTGCAACAAGATGGCCTGCCGCAAGTGTTCCGCCCACCTGCATGCCCAGGCTGACCACAGGTCACAAGAACAGCCTGTGCCCACAGACTTCGTTAAATAAGGCCTCCACACCACGGCCTTGTCACAGGGTGGCCTTCTGCCTGAACCCTGTGACCCTGGGGCCTCAATAAAGTTCCCTGTTCATTGGCTGAAGCAATAAAAAAAAGAGAGAGAGAGAGGGTAATGTGCCCACAACACAACTAGGGGATAGCCCTGATTTATAGCATTTGCCAATTTATTATTTTTAAAAACTATTTTGGAAATGCTTTTTTTAAATCCTCACCCAAGCACATGCCCATAGATTCTAGAGAGAGAGGGAGAGAGGGAAAGAAAAATCTACCCTCGCACAAGCCCCAACCAGAGGCCGAACCTGCAAACCAGGCATGTGTCCTGACCAGAACTGAACCTGCGACCTTTAGGTTTAAGGTACAACCCTCCAACCAACTGAGCCACAGGTCCAGGGTACATTTGCCAATTTCTCTAGTGTAAAGACTCCCACCATGCTGATTTCAAACTACCAATGGGAGGCCACTGGTTTGCAAACTTCCTGAAATGTGATCAGAGCCAGCTCCCGCATACCCCTGGCCACTACCAATGTCCACGGTACTGTGCTCACAGTTAGTGTGAAGCCAGGATAGGTGAACTTCCATCTGACAGCCAAGCCAAACCACACCCTGTCTTCCAGCTCCCTGAACCCAGTCTCTGGCTCACAATCAACACCCTCTTCCATCTCCAAAAAGAGTCTTCAAAAAGGGGAAAAGCAAACATATCACCTCTCCTCTTGTCCTCACAGTGTTGCCCAGGAGGACAAAAGGGCTTGTCCCTGGGCGACTCAGGTGCTTACTAAAACCCTCCTTTCTACTTGCTGATTTTACCTCAGTGGCCAGACCTCCCAGTGTTTGTCTCTGCTGCCTGGGAATGTGATTCTAGCAATGTTTTTATTTTTTAAATCCCACCACAACAAAACAATGTAAAGACACTCTAGAGTTTGTCAGAGATTTTTCCTGGAAAACCAGCCACATATGATGTAGGACCATAACCCAGCCCTTCTCCAGATAGGTCCAAATCCTTCTTGACCCTGTTTCCCCTCACCAATAGGCCATCCTTATCCACAACCCTTCCACACCCTGCAACTCCAGTCTCACTGAGGCCTCTCTGCCAGTTGGCCTGTATATCATAGGCCATTATCAAAATGCATGATTCCGTGTCCCTACAGCTGAAATCAGGGTCAGCCACAGGACCTCTACACAGAAACCACAAGACACCCTTACACTGACCTTAGAAAGCATTTAATCCAAGCTTCTCACTTTACAAACAAGGAGACTGAGACTAAGAGAGGAAAAGGACTTGCTCGAAGTTACACAGCTAGTTAACAACAATAACTGACATCTATACTCTATAGCTCTGCACATTTTGCAAACGTACGTACACATGCACTGTTTCCTCTGATTCTTACAACCCCGCCATAATGTGGCTGTTATTATATCACTTTATAGATGAGGAAACAGGCTCCAGAGAAGGTAACTGATTTGACCCAGGTCACCCAGTGAGAAGGGGCCAAACCTCAACTCCAACTCTCTCCACCCCACCCCTGTTCTGGTGTACCTTGGTGGCAGCACATTCAGCCTGGATCTCCTAACTCCTGGGACAAGCCTTATACTCTCTACCTTCCCTGCCCTGCTTTGAACCCCCTCATGCTATATTTCCATCTTAAACAGTGCCTCTCCCCAGTGGAAGACAGGGTGGGGGGAGCTGGAGGAGCCACTGGTCACATTATCAGGGCCTGGGGTGTGAGCGCCGATCCCCGAGGAGGCAGTGGAAGTGGGAGCAGACAGGCCTGGTGCGCTGATCCAGGATTGAAGCAGGAGCTGGGGAGCTGGGCACCTCAGAAAGCACCAAAAAGATGAAGAACCCAAAACAACCCAAAGGGTCTTCTTATTAACCCTCCCTATCCCAGCTACTGAAAAGTCTTCATCTCCAGGCTCCTACACATCTGTTTGAGGGGCAGGCACCCCACCCCTCCCCCAGCACCTCTGTCAGAATTGGAAAAACTGCTGATGCAGCAGCTCCACAGAGGGGCTGAGGGAGGAACTTTCCAGTCTGCCTGCCTGCCCTCTGGCCAGTGTCTTCTGAACCTCCCCCAGCCATGGCCTTGACCAATTGGGATGTTGGTACAGACCCAGCTGGGGTGGTCTGGGGAAGAGGGAGGCTGTAGCATTCCTGCCAGGAAAAGATAAGATAAAGGAATCCTAGGGAAGAAGGAGACCTTGGCCATGATTGGGGGTCAAAGGGAACTTGAGAGGCCCAAGTGGAGGAGAAGCTTGTGAGAGAAGCCAGAGAGAATACAGAGAAGAGCACTACGTTCTGGCCTCTCCAGTGCCCAGTGCCACACGGCAGGTCCTTTCATCTGAAAGCCCACAGCCCTCCTTCCAGATTTCAACTCATCCCTAAGGGCTGGGGCCTTCCAGAGCAGCGGGCGCCCCGGCTCCTGAGTCCCTGCAACAGGCTGCCTAGGGCATCAAGACTGTGGAGCAGGGAACCCAGAGCTCTGGGTTCATGCCCCAACCCCCCACCACCCCCACCTACCTGACCCTGAGCACTCAGGCCCCCTGACCCTCTCCAGTCCCTGATAACTCATCCGCGAAGTGCCAGCACTGCTTTACTAGCATCTCTAAGGCCCCTCCAGTCCCAGCACTCTGAGAGACTCCATGGCACAACCCAGGTTTTAAGGAGACTTAAAAAGAGATAGAAAGATCCTCCTGGTGAAGAACAAAGAGGTATTTTGCAGAGCCCATAGAAATGCAGGACTTTAAGTTTTTCCCCAGATAGAAGAGGGGAGTTGTGGACGCTGGGGCCCTGGCCAGGGAAGGCTCAAGGGGGTATGCACGCTGGGGAGCCTCTCTCAGGGCACTTGGGGGACAGAAGTGGCACGCGAGAAAGGTGTGGGGCTGAAAAGAAAGAAGAAACCCGAGAGAAGGAACCAAGGCTGCAGATCTGGAAAGAGGGGAGGATAGTCCAGTACCTGCCCGCCATTCTGCCGGATCCAGATCCCGGGGCCTCTAGGGACCCTTGTCTCCCCGGGTGGCAGCGGAGTGGGAGAGGGGTCTGGCAGGAAGGGACCGGTGGGAGAGGGAAGAAGCTGTTTACCTTGGCTTTGCCCATGTTCTCCCTGGGCCCCTCGAGCTGCAGCCAGAAGTAGGGGCTGTCCGGGCGGCTCTGGAAGGCGTTCAGCTTGACCCTGAAGATGCGCTGCACTTGCAGCCGCTGCCGCTGCACCCGGGGCTTCGATTTGATCTGCACCATGACCCATTCCTGCGCGGGAGGGTCGCCCCCCGCCAGGAGCATGGCTGCCCCGCCTGCTCCTGGAAGGAGGGAGCCCAAAGTGTCACTGGGGTCCCAGTGCGGGAGGCTCAGCAGCCCCCCCCCGTCGGAGAAGCCCAGGCCACGCCCCCTGCTCTTGCTGCGTGCTGGAGCCTCCGCCGGGGTCCGCAGACCCACCAGTCGCCGGCTCGGGTGCCCACCCTCCCGAGCTCCGTCCCTTTCGGCGGCTCCAGCGACAATCTCTTCCTGCCAGGGGTTGCAGCTGGGGGTGGGACTGGTCGGGCTCCCGCCGCCCTTCCCTCCGCCCCCAGCCTTCCCCCTTCACCACTCCGCCAGCCCCTCGGGGATGAACTCCTTCTCCGACTGCTGGGCAGCTTAAAGGAGGGAGGGAGAATTGAGGGGCAGGCGAGGGGTGCTGGAAACCTCTGCCTCCCACCCAAGTTTTGGGCCCAGAGCCAGAATCTAGGGGTCAAAGTTAATTTCCTTCCACGTTCCCCTTTCCCCAGTGGAAGGAAAAGGAAGGGGAAGGAGGGGCATTCGGATGAGCGAGAGGGGGCTTGGTTTCAGGGACCCGGCCTTTCTCTTGGTTCCTCCCTCTCACCCCACCGCCTCCCGGGCCTCCTCGGAGAACGGAAACCTGTGCCCCCGCCCTCCCTCAAGGAAAGGGTTAAGAGAGGACAGGGTGGGGAGCCCAGGAGGCCCGGGCCCAAAGAAACTCTGGGCTGGAAACCGGGCGGGCAGAAGACAGTAACAGCACAGCCTCCCCACCCTTCCCCCCAAGTCTGGGGACAGCCAGGAGCTGGCAGGCCGCCCAGACCCTCCTGAAGCCCCCAGGGCTGGAGAGGCCTCCCTGCCCCAGTTTTCAGACTTGCCTTGTTTATGAAAGCCTTTTTTTTTTTAATAGCAAGTTTGAGTTATGCCCTGAGGCTTTAGGATGGGAATGAGGGTCTGGTGGATAGCACAGCCTCTGAGGGTTTGGGTTGAGGGAGGGTTGACCTTGACCCACAGCCAGAGGCTTGGTATCAGTGGTCAGGGACTGGCCCTGGGCTGGGGGCCACCTCCAACACCGGGCCCTGGGGGCATCCCCAGCACAAAGGACACCTTATGCAGGCCTGTGGCCGGTACAGAACCTGGCTCTGCAGAGGGCACAACCTGCATCTGGGCCTCAGTGACCTTTATGTTCCAAACCCAAACCGGGAACCACAGTCTGACAGGGACAAGTGTACCTATGGGGACAAAGGGCAGTGGGCTTCAAGTCAGAGCTGCCATGGAACATCTGGGCTGAGGGAACATCGTGTTTTTGTGTGTGCGCAGGCAAGGACCAGGAGTGCCCCACTGCGAGGAAGCGGCTGGGGGGGGGGGATGGGCTCACACCACTCCTAGTCTGGACTGAACTGGGCCCAACCAGTCCAGTGCCACACCCACTTCTGCTGCTTCTCCCTAGATTGGAATCCAGATAAGGAAAAAGGTGATCTGTATCACCTCTGGCTCCAAGGCCTGGAGCTCTGCTACTTGTCACGTCCCTAACCTGCCCCTCTACAACACCTGGAAAGCAGACTCCCAGGGTGAACTTGTGTCTCTCCACTCTTCCTACCTCTAACTGCTCTCCCTTTTATCAAAGGAAGCTCCTGACTTACTGTATACTTCAGTTACTCCTCCGCTGCGAGGTGACAGCCAAGTACTTCTGCTCTCCACTGATAAACACTTAATTCTTGCTGCTCTCTTCCAATTAACTGTGGACCTCAAGCATCTTAGAGGAAAACTCTCAGCTTTAATCCTATGTTCAAATCCCATTTGGAGGGTGGGAATAGGTCAAGGTTAGGAGTCAGGTGCTTGATAAATGGGAAAAAGTGGGTAATTTATTTAAATTCTTGTGCCTCTATTTCCCTTAGCTCACAAAACAGGGGATAATAATACTTACAGCACAGATTGTGAATTAGACCAAACAGGTAGAGGTACCACACCCAGCATATTGCCTGGCAAGGAGTAAACGTCCAATATGTTTTCATTTTTCCTCCCTAAATCTTGTCAGTTCCCCACTACCTCAGCTCTGACCACTAGGTCACCACACATTCCAAGAGATTCCTCTCCTTCCTATCCTTTTGAATTTCACTGCCATGTAGATGCCACCCGTCTGGCTCCTACATCAGGCTCTCCTTAACTCTCCTGCTAACCCATACCCCTCCTGCCTCTCCACCTGAATATATCGGAGTTAGTTAGATATCCTGGTTCTAGTCCCAGCTTTGTCAGCGATGAGTTGTACACTGTTAAGCAGGGAGCTAAATCCCTTGACCTCTCCAGGCTTCCTCATCTAAGGAATAGATGGGCCATAAATAAATAAGGCCAAATTTATTCACTCATTCAACAAATTCAACACGGCTCTGAAAGTATGTATTGAGCGCCTACTGTGAGCCAGGCCCTAGGTATAGAGCCTTGACTAAGACAGGTAACTACCTGCCTTTGCAGAGTAAACGAAGAAAGAAGAAAACAGCTGTGATTTCAAGGAATGGTACTGGACACACTCTGCTGGAAATAAAACGAGGTGCGATAATGGAGCTTCTTTGGTTGGGGTGATGTTTCAGCTAGAGGGAGAGCAAAAACCCGGGCTCTCAGATGGCAACACCCTAAGCACTAAATAATTTTTGATCCCGGTCTCTCCCCAGCTTGAATACATCTATCCATTCCTTGGCTACAATATTATGTTAAAACTTGTTTGATTGTTTTGGAGGCCTTCCTCACCCTGACCCAAATCTACCTTCCACCTTGTATAGAAAGGTCCCAGGTCAAGACTAAAGAGAATCAGGTATGTCTAGGCATGTCTGTCAACAGGTAGCACACCCTGCCATGGGCCTGTTTGCATAAGGAATGAGGAGCCTCAGGGAGAAACTCCCTGTGATCAAAGGACTGGCCTGCTCTGTGATCCTGACAGTAAGAGATCTTATCCCTCCCAGGCTCCAGAGAGACAGGCAGTTCTGTCACCAGAAGACCTCCCCACCTAACCCAGACCATTCCGAGCCCAATTCCTAGGGGCGGGGGTGGTGAGGCAGCCTGCTTGGGATCTTTGTGTAGAGCAACCCTCCTCCCTGACTTTGCCAGGGTCCCTGGGCAGCTTGCCTTCCTGGAGGGCCTCCCATCAGAGAAGGGGCTTCCCAATGGCACATAGAATGGTCAAGACTTAAGGTGATTCCAAATGAGCAGGTGGGGGCAACAGCCAAGGAAACTGGAGTTACTCTAGGTATTGGGGGAGTGGTGGCACCCCCTGTTGGTTAGGATCTGGTAGGAAACACATAGTCCTCTCAAAGGGATGGCTGATGGAATTTTAAAGAATAGATCTTTTATGGGGATGTGGGCAGGGTTAAGGAAAACCAATAAGAGAGGGGTGCAGTACTCCAGGGCTAGTATGGGGAAAACTGTAGTCCTGAAAAGGAAAAGGGAAGAAGTGGTCACTGGAACCAATGGGCCAGAGCTGGATCTGTAGACAGCCACAGAATAGGAACTGTGACCTTAGGTAAAAAGGCACAGCCATTGAGAAGCTGTAGCCCAGCATGGAGGGGGATCACCTTTCAATCCCCTGCTGCTGCTGCCTAGCATTGGCCAAAACCAACCAGAAGTCAAAGGTCAAGGAAGTGTGGTCAAGACAGGCCACTGAAGTCAGCCTCAAGGACACAGGACAGGCTGGAGAAGAGCAAAGGGGAGAACTAAAAGGACTCAAAATGTCCCTTTTAGTTCAGCACACCCCTTTGGCCCTTAGCACCCACAGGCTGATGAGGCCCAAGGACATTGGCATTATACAAATTTCCCCTAGACCTCCCCCACAAACACTCTATCTCAGGAACAAGGCTGACTATCCCTGAGCTCCTATTCAGAACACAGGGCTTACAGTCAAAGGCTTGCGCTCAAATCCCAGCTCTGTCACTATATCAGTTTCCTACAGGTGTCTTTACAAGTTAGCACAAGTGGGTGGCTTAAAACAACAGAAATGCATTCTCTCACAGTTCTGAAAGCTGGAGGTCCAAAATCAGTACATATAAAACTACTCTAAGCAACTGGTGCATGAATGGACAAACTATTCAGTGGAACAGACCAAAAATCTAGAAATGCAGAACATCCACACCCTTTAATTTAATATTCTGACAAAAGCCCTTCAGTCAACATGTATTTTTCCATAAATGATCTTGTGACAATGGGGAGCTCTTTGAGATAAAATAAAATATGCACACCTCACCCCTACACCAAAACAAATTCCTGAAAAATAAAAAAATTTAACTATCAAAAATGAAATTATACCAGAGGGGAGAGGGGAGGGAATTTCAGAGGAAAAGGGGAAGGGTTTGCAGGAACAAGTATAAAGGACACATGGACAATAACAAGGGGGGTTGGAAATGGGAGGGAGGTGGGGAGGGCTGGGGGGGTGGACTGGGATGGGGGTAAAAGGTAGAAAACTGCACTTGAACAACACTTAAAATAAAAATAAAAAAAAGAAATTATAAAAATACTACAACAAACCATGGGAGAACACGTTTTACTCTTACACTGGGAGAGAAAGGCCTTTCAAAGGATGGCACTGTATCAGAAGTCATTTAACAGGTGTTCACAGATGCCACTGCACCAGCATCGCTCTCAAACACCAGAGTGACCTCTAGCTCCCCGAGCTCCAGACGAAGGAGGAGGGTAAGTAAGGAGGTATCACCCTTCATATGGAAGGGTGGTAAAGCACCAAGGAAGCAACTGGCTACAAACGCCTCTTGCTAGGTGTGCCCTCTTCTGGAGGAGTGAAGAAACCTCATTGGTACAGGCCTGGTACCATGGCACTGTGTGAAGTTAGACATTATCAGAAGTCCACTGAACTTATAATTTGCAAACTTCTCTTGCAGTGTCTGGTGTGAGAAATTGCTCAGGACTTCAAAACAGATCTGCTCTTCCAGAGAGCAACTACTGGTGCTTTGCAGGAGGTATGTGAGGCCTATCTGGTTAGTCTTTTTGAAACACCAGCCTGTGTGCTATCCATGGCAAATATATAGCAACTATGCCAAAAGATATCCAGCTAGTACGCCACGTACAGGAGAATGTGCTTAAGAATCTGTTATGATGCACTTCTCAGGCTTCCAGCCAACATGGAGGCACAGGTAGACACACTGTGCCTCTTCACACAACCAAAAGAAGGACAACAACAATTTAAAAAGAAAAAAACAACCAGAACTGACAGAAAATCGAACTGTATGGAAGTCCAACAACCAAGGAGTTAAAGAGAAACATTCATCCAGACCGGTAGAAGGGGCAGAAACAGGCAGCCAGGCAGAGAGGACTCTCAGCAAGGAAGTGGCTGGAGGACTGGGATGAGCAAGGCGGCTGGTGGGCAAGACAGGGGCTGGTGGACCAGGCAGTCCAACATTTGTGTGCAGATCAGCCGGGAGGAACAACTGGGGAGTGAAACAGGCCGCACAACCCAGGGCTCCAGCACCAGGAAATAAAGCCTCAAATCTCTGACTGAAAACACTGGTGGGGGTTGAGGTAACAGCGGGAGACACTCTCAGCCTCACAGGAGAGTTCATTGGAGAGACCCACAAGGTCCTAGAACGTACACAAAACCACCCACACGGGAATCAGAAAGTGCCCACTTTGCTTGTGGGTAGTGGGAGAAGTGATTGAAATCTGGCGGAAAGTGAAGCAAGCAGCACCATTCCCTCTGGGATCCCTCCCTCACATACAGTGTCACAACACAACACAGCAACCTGAATTGCCCCACCTTGGTGAACACCTAAGGCTCCACCCCTTACTACTTAACAGGCTCAGAGACCAAAAAAAAAAAGGCCCAAATGAAAGAACAGATCAAAGCTCCAGAAAAAATACAACTAAGCAACAAAGAGATCGTCAACCTATCAGATGCACAGTTCAAAACACTGGTAATCAGGATGCTCACAGGATTGGTTGAATATGGTCACAAATTAGATGAAAAAATGAAGGCTACGCTAAGTGAAATAAAGGAAAATGTACCGGGAACCAATAGTGATAGGAAAGAAACTGGGACTCAAATCAACAGTTTGGACCAGAAGGAAGAAAGAAACATTCAACCAGAACAGAATGAAGAAACAAGAATCCAAAAAACTGAGGAGAGGCTTAGGAACCTCCAGGGCATCTTTAAACGTTCCAACATCCGAATTATAGGGGTACCAGAAGGAGAAGAGGAAGAGCAACAAGTGGAAAAGTTATTTGAACAAATAATAAAGGAGAACTTCCCCAATCTGGCAAAGGAAATAGACTTCCAGGAAGTCCAGGAAGCTCAGAGAGTCCCAAAGAAGTTGGACCCAAGGAGGAACACACCAAGGCACATCATAATTACATTAGGCAAGGTAAAAAGAAGGAGAGAA
>CM052538.1:126534094-126568910 GCA_028533065.1 Trachops cirrhosus
TAGTTACAGAATAGCCACGGGAATGTAAGGTACAGCATAGGAGATGGAGTAGCCAAAGAATATCTATGCTTGATCAATGGGCATGAACAATGGTGTGGGGGTTTCCTGAGGGTGCTGGGTGGGACTGTGTGGAGGATGAAAAATTGGGAAAACTGGAATAGTATAATCAATAAAATATAATATAAAAATTTTTGAAAAAAGAATCTGTTATGATAGAAAACATTTCCATTTTTTTTAATTATCTTCTTCCTGTTATTGTTAGTTCTGAACATTATATATTTTTCTCACAGGGTCAAAAGGTAACTAAGTATATGATTGCAAGTGGAAAATAGGGTGCAGAAATCAGGTATTGGAAGTTTCCCCTTTTCACTTGTGTGTAAATTTTTTAAAATATCAATGTAGGGAAAGAAAGCATTAATGCAAGTCTAAATGTTTCAGTAAACAAGTTTCAGCAGTTCAACTTTATAACAATGATAAATAAACCTTTAAATTTTTCTGGACAATGCCGGCATTTGAATTTTTTTTAACAAGCTTAATTCACTTATTTTTCTTGTATAAAATTATGTGGTGGCCACAGCTGGAGCCTGCCCAGGGCCCTGGGTCCTCTGCACAGACACTCTGGGGAGGGTCTTGACTAGACGGTCAGTGAATTCCTGTAGGGAGACTTGATGAACACAGCCTCTTGCCAGAGGTCAGGGGTGAGAGAGCGATAGGCCTCAGAGACAGCATCAAAGGTGGCCTTGGCGAGGTTACCCAGGGTAGCAGTGCAGCCCCCGGTCGAGGTGTAGTGGTGGTCGATACCAGCCATCAGCAGCAGCTTCTTGGGCATAGGGGCTGAGATGATGCCAGCACCCCTGAGGGTGGGGGTGAGGTGCACCAGCACGGAGCCACGGTGGCTGAGGGGCGGCCACCTTACAAGGGATGGTGGGGCTTACTGATCTCATTCCCCCAGTAGCCTTGCCACACAGGGACAATGGAGAGCTTGGCCAGGATGATCGCCCCACAGATGGCAGTGGCTACTTCCTCTGAGCGCTTAACACTCAGACTAGCGTGTCCATTGTAGTCCCCAAAGGCGACAAATGCCTTGAACCGGGTCCTCTGGCTTGCACGTGTCTGCTTTTGCAGGGGCATAATCTTCAGAACTTCATCCTTGAGGGGTGCCTGTCCCCCAGAAAAGTCAAGGATCTCAGATTCTTGATGGGCAGAGAAAAAAGATAGATTTCCTCGAGGAAATCTATAGGTGGCCCAGTGTGGTGACAGGGATCCACTTCTTGTCCTTGGCCTTGCCTTCACAAGCTTCGTTGCCTCAGCCCTACCTTGACCCCGACCCCCACCCCAGTTGAGACCTCAGTGCCAGATGCCACTGCCAAATCCTCCATGGAAGCTGCCACAGCCTGGGTCCCCAGGGCCTCCCCCACAACACTGGCATCATCCACCATTTGGTGTTTCCTTGGAAAAGAAGCTGGATTTTTTTTAAAAACAAGTAAATTTCTTATTTATGGGAAAAAATGCTTAAAACATTCAGTTACATAAATATAGAATTTTTCCCTATGAGAAAATTAACAGCATAAACAGTCAGTTAACAAATGAAAAACCAGCAAAATATATTTGCCAATTATAACACAGACCAAGGGCCAATTTCCTTAATATTGAAACAGTTCTTACAAATCAATAAGAAAAAGTTTAACTCAATAGAAAAATGGACAAAGTATATAAACTGCCCACAGAAAAGGAAATATAAGTATTTCCTAAGCATATGGAAAGATGCTGCTCTTCACCATTACTAAGAGAAATGCAAATTAAAACTACAGCAAGATGGCATTTTTTGCCTGTACAGTAAGAAGAATCAGCAGTGTTTGCTAACACGCAGGGTTGGCCACTCTCATACCCGGCTGGCTGGCCGTCAGGGACAGCACATGGCAATATCCATCAAAATCTCAACTGGGTATACTCTGAGACCCAGCAATGGCACTAGAAGAATGTATTTTACAAATATATTCTCACAGATATTTTAAAAAATATGAGCAAGCCTATACTTTGCTGCACTGTTGTGGCAGCTTGAAATAATCAGTGTGGGTGTTCATACAATGGAATACCGGCATTTAAAAAAATGGGGGTAAAATTTGGCTCCTCTATGTGTCCAAAAATGAAACTATACCCAGACATACAAAGGTGAACTTTATAAAGCCAAGTGCAAGGGAAGGAGTGCTGGGGGCGCCATCCGACTGTTGCCGTCCCAGTATGCTGGCCACGCCCCCACCCAGAGGCACCGTTCACCTTGTCCCTTCACCGCCTGCCCTCGAAGAGGCCCTGCCAAAGCCAGCTGTTTGCACGGTCCTGTGTTTCTATCAAATTTGCAAGAGATATTGTAACCCCATTGGTTAAGGTCATGGTGCCTTTCCCTTTAGACTTCCCTGTCACACTTCCCCTTGTCTCAAGTGACAATGGAGCAGCCACAGGCATTTTGGGGATCTGATTAAGGGGAATGTAGGTTGCAGACACATGACTTACAGGTTTCATGGGATAGATTTATGTGACTCACAGTAACTTCCACACAGACTTAAGTAACTGTTTGCCATGCCTGAACCAACACGTCTTCCAGAACTATTCCCACTGCCCGTGCACTATACCACCTCGCCTGAGATGCTCACACCAACTGGACATTAAGCAGTTAATCATAATTTTAAAACACCATTTGCTATTTTTTCTGAATTTTAAAGTGTTTGTGGCATTTATGGTCTTTAAAATGTGTAATTTAGTTTGATTCTTCTGTTTTGTACCAAAAATTAAAAGCGAAATGCAGAATACCTTGCAAACCTCCATCTTTAGGAGGAAAGGGAAAAAGGAGTGGCCCTCCAATTGGCTTAGCCCTCCAGAGTCCAGGTAGCCTGACACTGGCTGCCCTGTTTGAACCCCCGAAAGAGAAGCTTTTGTTAGTGGGAAACACATGTCCTCTATTCCATAAGGGCCCTTTGTTCCCCCTACAAAGTCCCCAAAGCCAGAGTTTTTCATACCTAAGTCATTTGCTCTCTGTCTCTCCTCAACTGTATTACAGATTAACAGGCTGACTCCGTTGTTTCACTGTTGGCAAACATTTGGGGGACACAGTGTTTCACGCTGGTGTTAGCACTTCTGTAGGACAAATTCCTAAAAACAGAATTGCTGCTTTAAAGGCTGTGCATGCTTAGATTGTTCTCCAGAATTATGGTGCATACTCACGCTGCTAAAAATTATGTGGCCAATAAAAATAATGAGGTAGATGATTTCTCAACTCCTTAAAGTGGGGGAGCCGGGCACAGGCTGCAAAACAAGACACATAGCATGAATTTAAAGTAAGGGCGGGCAGAGGTGGGCAGGGAATGCAGGACGAGACTTTCACTTCCCCTTTCCGCTTCTTAGTGCTTTACATTTTTTAAAAATATTTTAAAATATTTTTAACAAGCAGGTACTGCCTTTATAACTTTTTAATATTAACAGGAGTAAGATAGACTTATTCTTATACAAATATAACAATACCTAAGGAGGAAATACTTTCTTCTGTTATTAAGAATGTCCCAATTGGTGTGAAAGGCGCTATCCACACCTCTCCTGAGCTCATTTCTGAAAGGTCATTCCTAGGACTTCAGGGTTACTGTTTATCTTGGCTTGAGCTAGCAAAGAGAGCCTCTGTCCCTGACATCACAGCAGATACAGTGGTTTCTATCTTGCTTCTGTCCTAGCAATACTTCCAGTCCTTCCTACCAAAAGCCTGAGGTATGGCTCATGGGGATCTACTCCCTGGCTTCCCAGGGACAGCAGAGAACACTGGTGGCTCCCACAATCACCCCCTATTTACTGCCTTGAGACACCGATGCACTTTGGGAAATTATTGCACAAAACCAAGGACAACGTTTCAAAGCTCTAGGGGTGTTGAGCCGGGGCTTTGAGGCTGGCTGTGAGGGCATTTGGATTCAGTGGTTGTGGAAGGCGAGAGGTCTGGTGGGGGACAGTGAACACAGTGTGTGCTGGGGCATATTCAGAGACTTGCCTGGAAGCCACCAAGAGGAGCGGGGCAAAGCTGGTCAGAGAGGGGCTCTAGAGGCCAGAGGCCATCACAAGTCAAGCAAAACAGGGTAGGCAGTGGGGAACTTCAGGAAGGATCATCTCTAACAAGTGTGGTGTATGACTGATTAGAGCCACTCCAAAGCTCTGGCCCTCCTCCTGCTCCCTCACCTCTCTCATCTAATCAGTCATCCAGTCTTACAAGACCTGCAGGGTTGATTTCTCTTTCCTTCCGTGGGTAAGTATTGAGTGCTTACCATGCACCAAACTCTGTTCTACCTGCTGGAGATACATCAGTGATCGTGGTGCCTGCTTTCATGGAGCCTATGCCTGGAGCTGAACAAATAATGGCATAATCATAGCATTGCAGTCGTTTTGAGTATTATGAAGGAAAAAGAATGCTGTGGGTCTTGCAGTTAAAAATGATTAACTATTTACCTCTGTTTTCTGTATTTGCCTCAGAAGCTACTACCTTTCTTTTTTTTTTTTTTCTTGTACACTTAGACTTTATTTTTAGAGCAGTTTTAGGTTCTTAGCAAAGTTAGGTGGAAAGTACAGGGTTCCCATATGCCCCTTCCCTCCACACATGCACAGCCTCATTCACCATCAACATCCAGCACCAGTGTGGTACTTTTGTTACAATAGTCTACATTAGCATCCTTCTCTCTTGTTTTGCTGTTGTTTGGTTGGGGGTTTTTGTTTATTTTTTGTTTTTTACTATAACAACTGTATTAACACTGAAACTCACAGCACTTGGCAGTAGTGAGCCTACAGCATCTAAGAGGGAACTGACCACTTAGATTAGTGTTTTGCACAAGCAATTCACTCACTGCTTCTCCTTATTTTACCCATGAATGTGTCCTTATCTTCTGAGATGTATTTGGTTCAGAAGCCACAGACACCACCCTGGTTTCGGAAGCCAGATTCCCAGGTAACTGAAGAATCCCACTGTCTTGATGGCACTAGCTTGCTCAGATGTCTTCAGTAACTCCCTAGCAGTAGTTTTCCAACATTATTCTCCATGGGACCCACTTGGTGATGGCAGTTGAGCATAGTGATCGAAAAGGTAGGCTCTGCTATCTGGAGCCCAGAGACTACATCACAGGTCTAAGAATCCCAGCTTTCTGCCCTGGCTGGTGTAGTTTAGTGGATTAAGCGCGGGCCTGTGAACCAAGAGATCACGGTTCGATTCCCAGTCAGGGCACATGCCTGGGTTGCAGGCCAATTCCCAGCAGGGAATGCACAGGAAGCAACCATACATTGATATTTCTCTCCCTCTCTCCTTCCCTTCCCCTCTGAAGATAAATAAATAAAAAATCTTTAAAAAAAAAAAAAAAGAATCCCAGCTTTCTCTCGAGTAAAGAGGATAATAATACTACCTAGTCAATGAGGTGGGAAATTGAGGGCATAAAATGAGATAAAGTACATAAATTGCTTACTAGATGTATAGTAAACATTTATAATCATTAGTTCTTAGTACTGTTGTTATTGTTCAAAGGAAATATATTTTTTAAAGATTTCATTTATTTTTGGAGACATGGGGAGGGAGAGAGAAAGAGAGGGAGAGAAACATCAGTGTGTGGCTGCCTCCCACACACCCCCACTGGGGACCCTGCCTACAACCCAGGCATGTGCCCTGACAGGGAATCAAACTGGCGACCCCTTGGTTCGCAGTCTGGTGCTCAATCAGCTGAGCCACACCAGCCAGGGCCAAAGGAAATATTAAAGGGAGTCCAAGATATGAGATATAAAATCAGTTGATATGATTTGAACACCTGGTTCTACCAGCTCACAGGTCTATGTCTGACCTCGCAGCCCTGACTGACACTGCCCACCCCAAATTTCACCATTCACCTTTGCCATCGTCTGACCATGCTGATCACTTACTTTGCACCAACATGTCACGAAATCTCTGAATTTTTGTCCAGGCTGTTCTTTCACTTTCTCTTACCCATCTAAACCCTACTACAGTCAGAGGTTTCAGTCAAACTCTACTTCCCACTTCCTGTTGAAGCCTCTCTTGGCCACTTTAACCTCTTCTCCAATAAGTAGTACTCACTATCTTTACCAGTTGTCCTCAACCTTTCCTGTCTTGTTCCTCCTCCTCCCAACCTGGAGAATTCATGTGGCAGATCCACTCTCTGAGTATGACCACAGTTGTGCAAAATTCCTAGTTATAATGCTGCTGGGCTCTCACTCAACAAAGTATATTAGATTGCAGTGAGTATGGTGACACAGAGGCACACATTTCAAGATGCCCTGTTTCATCTAGAAGAACCATTCACTAGTGCAGTGGGTTGAATAGTGTCCCCCCAATATCCACGTCCACCCAGAGTCTCAGATTGTGATATTATTTTGAAATCAAGTCTTTGTGGATGTAATTGACTAAGATGAGGTCATACCAGATTAGAGTGGGCTCTGAATCCAATAATGACCAGTGTCCTTATAAGACGAGGAGAAGACAGGAAGACACAGAGCAGAAGAAGACCATGTGAAGATGGAGACAGAGACTGCAGTGATGCAGGAGAAGGACAAACCAAGGATGGCCGGGAGCCATCAGAAGCTGGAAGAGGCAAGGAAGTGTTCTTCCCTGCAGCCTGCAGAGAGAGCACGGCCCTGCTGACACCTTGATATTGGACTTCTGACCTCCAGACTCTGAAAGTATAAATTTCTGTTGTTTTAAGCCACCCAGTTTGTGGTCATTTTGATAGCAGTTCAAAGGAACTAATACAATTAGCTTCAGCATTTAAACTATTTTTAATAGAAAATTACTTCTGTGCCACTTTATAGTGCCTCACGTCACTGCACAGGAGCAAGTGGTTGAGTGACCTCTAGGACACATTTGATCTCATCACACACTGTCCTCCACGGTTATCGCCAGAAATGCTAAAGACAGCAGTCACAAATAGCAGTCACAGACAGTGGTCAGGAGGAGGTTTGCTGGCTGAGCAGAGCCTGAGATAAGCGATAGAGAGTGATGGGGAGACTCTGATGAGCTGGAGAAGCAATGTCCAGTCTCAGTAGGCCACTAGTAACTCAGTTCTAGCAACTTGTTGCCAAATCTCTCCATTTTTCAAGAAAAAATAGTAAACCTGAACTTTTACGTGAAATAGAATTTTGTGTTTATGTTGGCAACTGCGGTCGATTGCAAAACATAACCTCAAATTCCTCTCCGTCTATACGCACACCCTTTGCAAAGTGACCTTGCCACTCCTCCCATCAGAGGGTGGAGTCTGGCCCGGCCTTGTGTCTGGGGTTGACCAATAAGATGCAGTGTGGGTAGCATTTGCAACATTGAGCCAAGACCTCAAGATACCTTGGGACTTTGGGTTTTCACCCTCTTGGAATTCTCTGCCATCATGTAACAGAGCCCAATATCATCTGAAAGAGGGTGAGAACCCATGTGGAAAGAAGCCATGTGGTCCAAGAGAAGCCAGGTTATCCCAGCCTTTCCAGCAGTTCCAGCTGAGGGCTCAGATGGGAGTGAGCCCATCTAGGACCAGCTAGCTGAACTGACCACTGAATGCAACCATGTGCGTGTGCCCAGGTGAGGCCAGCAAAAGAACCCCCAGGGTAAACCACAGAATCGTAAGGAAAAGTGAATCACTGTTGTTTTAAGCCACCAAATTGGGGTGGTTTGTTACACAGCAATAGATAACAGGCAGAAATTATTAAAGCACCATGCCCACCAAACACCTCAAATCACTAGCTAATGATCTCTTCACGGTGAACTCCTGGAGAACAGGAATTGTATCTTATTGGTCTTGGTATCTGCAGTGCCTACCATTGCCTGGTGCTTACTACTTAACAATTCCTGTGTGAACAAACGAATGTGGCTGGATGAGAAACTCCTCCTGCACAGCTGCAGCCTCTCTGAGGGAGGGTCTTTGTCCTACATGCCTTTTTCCTCCCAGCAGAGACTAACAGTTCTCCCTGCAGTTATATGTTTCTTTTTTTTAAGTTTGATAAACAATGAATTAGTAGTGCAAGTTGCATAATAGAATAGAATTTTGGATGACTGATGAATAATGAAGCCAACAAGAATTTTGGTGATGGTGTGTTACATCTTGGGAGAGCAAGAACAGGTCGCTCTGTCCAACTACAACCTAAAAGCAGACAACAGTAGGGAGTCTGGATGGAGGCGGGAAGCAGAGTGCAGCCAGATCCACCTGAAACTGGGAAACTCCAAAACCAGGAGAGGCTATGGTCAGTAGCCAGTGGGGTGCTAAGTTGGGAAGTGTTAGAATTTTCAGGATAGAGAAAATAATACAAAAACAACCTGAAATGGAGTTGAAACTTAATCTCCCCTGCCTTGGAAAAACCTTTCGTGCTCTACATAGTCACTCACATTAGGGGAAATAAAGCGTTTCAGCACCTGGTTGTATCTATGTACTATAGCTTTGTCTGCACGCCAGGGTGTGGGGCTGGCCAGGGACCAAGCATGTCAAGGCCTTGGCCTACTTTATTCCTCCGTCCTCTGCCACCAGAGGGACAAGGAATGAAGAAGACTTCTCTCTGAGGCTGAGCAACCTCCTTAAAGAACCTAAAAAAGGGAGGGGAAAGGAGCTCAGTTCTGCTCCTCATATGCGCATACACCCAGCCCATATGACCCTTCCCCACTCCACCCTTCCGCCAGGGACTGGGGAGGTGGGACTTGGCCATCCTGTGTTTTATCTAGCACCCCTGAGTGGGATGGGCACCTTCCACAGGCTCCTCTGCACAGTGCTATTTGTGACATAAACTCCTGGAGTGTCAGACCTGGAAAGCATCTCAGGCACTGTTCAGACCTGCCCAACCAAGCATTTTACTACTTAAGAAGTAAGCAATCTCCAAATGGGAGCATGAATCCCAAGGCCTTTGATTAAAAGTCTAAAGTTCAGCCCTGGACAGTGTGACTCTGTTGGTTGGAGCATTTCCAATAACCGAAAGGTTGCATGTCCGGACCTGTACTATCTTCGGTCCCAGTGCATAGATATTTCTCTCTCTCCCTTCCTCTCTAAAAAACAAGAATAAAAAAATAGATGTCCTCAGGAGAGGATTAAAAAAAAGTCTGAAGTTCAGTCTCTGAGTTGTCTGGCTGGTTCATTTGAAGGCAACCCTGGATGTTTGCTTTTTTCCTTTTTTTAAGCTTATTTTTCTTTTCTTTTTTTTAAGATTTATTTATTTATTTCCAGAGAGAGGGGAAGGGAGGAAGAAAGAGAGGGAGAGAAACATTAATGTGTGGTTGCCTCTTGCACACCCCCAACTGGGGACCTGGCCTGCAACCCAGGCATGTGCCCTGACTGGGAATCAAACCAGCAATGCTTTGGTTCACAGGCCTGCACTCAATCCACTGAGCCACACCAGCCAGGGCTAAAATTTATTTTTCTTTTACTTTTTTAAAAAGATTTTATTTATTTACTTTCAGAGAGAAGGGAAGGGAAAGGAAGGGAAGGGAAGCGAAGGGAAGGGAAGGGAAGGGAAGGGAAGGGAAGGGAAGGGAAAGGAAGGGAAGGGAAGGAGAGAGGAAGAGAAACATTAATATGTGGTTGCTTCTCACGCACCCACAACCGGGGACCCAGCCTGAAACCCAGGCATATGCCCTGACCAGGAATCGAGCCTGCGACACCTTGGTTCAAAGGCTGACACTCAATCCACTGAGCCACACCAGCCAGGGCTAAAATTTATTTTCCAGTCACAGTTGACATACAATATTATATTAGTTTCAGGTGTACATAGCAATTGCACATTTTATATACCTTACCAAGTGATCACCCAGATAAGCCTAGTACCCATCTGACAACATACATAATTATAATATTATTGACTATATTCCCCATGCTGTACTTTACTAGATGTTTACTTTTAATCTGATTTTACCCATGAGATAAGGAACTGGCTGCAGTATAGTGGAGAGGATTGCTGGACCAGGTGTCAGGAGATAGCCTTCGAATCGCAGCTCTGCCCTCAGGATGCTGTGTGACTCTAAGTCACTTCTTAAGTCCTCTGTGCCTCAGTTTTCTCAGCTATAAATGGGGAGAGTAATAGGAGCAACTTCTCAGGATTGTTGGGAGAGGCTTAAATGAGGCGAACTGTGTAAAAGGCATGGTGAAGCGCCAGGAGGTGAGCTCTCCCTAAGTGCTATGTACTTCCACTGCTGTAGTTCTTAAAAAGTATCTCAGAGCTTTGGCTGGGGATTGCAGCAAAGGGCATGGAGGCCTGCATAGCGCTCCCCCGGTACACATCACAAAACATGGCAGCTTTTATTATTCACTCTAACTCTTTGTATCTGCAAAGAGTTATTAATAAAAACACTGTCTCTGCTCTTTAGGACATTTCAGTCTAGTAGGGGAGACAGAGAAGTCTCCCTAAAAATGCAGTTAACATGACAAATCTACGAGTATTAAGGGCCGAATGGCTGACGGTTCTGAGAAGCAGAACCAGTGTTCCAGAAGTGGTCTGAGAAATGCGGAAGAGGATGTGGATGTGAAGTTCACAGAGGAACAGGGGCAGGGCACTGATTGCTTTTCTAACCTTTCTTCTCCCACCCTCCATCCCCACCCTCCACCTTGTTACTGCTGCCCCCTGGTGTCAGTCACCTTCCTAGCACTCCTGGGTGATAACCTCAGCACTGTTCATCCCAGGGCAGTGGGGGGGGGGGGGGGGGTTGTCGCCACCCACCCCAAAACACAGCCAAGCCAGACTTGAAGCTCGGCCAGGCTCACTGGAAAGGAAGGGGCCTCTATTCTTTAGGATTTACAGAGGGCCCTAAATCCAGTGACTGGTGTCTTAATAAGGGAAATCTGGTCACAGAGACACAGGGAAGAATTCCATGTAATGACAGAGGCAGAGATTGAAGTGATGCTTCTATATGCCAAGGAGCACCAAGGGTTGCCAGCAACCATCAGAAGCTAGGAGAGGGGACTGGAACAGACTCTCCCTCGGAACCTCCAGAAGGAACAGACTCTGCCAACAACTTGATTTCAGACTTCTGGCCTCCTGAACCATGAGAAAGTAGGTTTCTGTTGTTTGAACCCACCCAGTTTGTGGCACTTTGTTATGATAGCCCTGGGAAACTAAGACATTTGAAAAGGGCTAAAGGAATTAGAAGAACATTAAAGTGGAGTGCCACCTAGTCATGGAGCTGCCCCCATTCCCCACCTGGGCCCCTGGCGGCCTGCCCTCCCAGGACCCTGCCTCACTGCAGTGGAGGCTGCCTGGACACACTCAGGCCTAGCTAGATTCCTCAGGGTTCAGGCCAAGAGAAAAATGCATAGGAGATGCCCCTGAGTGACAAATTCACATTTCCTGACCTTGGATGCTCTTCATCTAGAATAACACTGACATTGGAAATAATCCCTTCTTCCAGAGAATGCCTTGTCTCTGCACCCCCCAAAAAAGGGGTGGATCCAAAAGATTTTCTCAAAATATAGTCATCCACCATTGCTACAAGAGATGCATAGGCAGGGTGAGGGAACAAGTTCAGTGACCTTTCTGTGAGGTCCCAAAGCCCCCAGCATTTCCCCCGTGACACTGTTGTGCCCGTTAATTCCTGAGTTCCGTGAGGGAACAAACTCTGTTTGTCTCATGCGCTGCCGTATCCCCGTAGCTAGCACAGAGGCTGGCACATCGCAGGCACTCAGTAAACATTTACAGCTGGCAGCCAGGGCCCCATTGCATGTCGGATGGGTTGGAGATCGCACAGACGGTTGGCTGAGCTGGGACTCCAGCCCAGGCCCCTTCCTGTTCCCTGTCAGGAATAGCTCGTCCCACTTAGCTGAGCTAAGTAATAGGTCAAACCCAGACTTCTCTTGCCTGAACTACTGCAAAACCCTTCTTTATTGTCTCCCTGCCACCTTCTCTCCACACAGCTTCTAAGCTTCAATCACACACATGCACACACATGCACAAACACACCTGTAGAACCTTTGACCAACCAAGTGAGTGACTCCCTGTTATTCACACTGCTTAGCATGGCCTGCTGAAGCATCCCAACTCTGATTCCTTCCTACCTATTTGGTCTTGACCTCATACACTTTAACCCACAGGCATGACCCCTCTCTCATCCCTGTTTCGTTTACCCAGAAAACTCCCTCTCCTCCTCAAAAACTCAACTCAAAATCACCTGCCTTTGTAAAATGTTCTTTGGCCCTCCTTCTTGGGTTCAGTCCCAGTGTTTCCATAACAACATATCATTTCTGCCTCTCAGAGAGCTCAGACCAACCCCCCCTCACACACACACACACACACACTCCAACAGCTCCAGGCAGAAAGGTCTCTCCCACTAGTGAGTGGGTTGTCCATCTCTCCAGAGCAAGGCCCCAGTGTGATGCCCATGTCCTTCACGCCTAGCACAGGGTTTGGCACAGACCAGGGGCCCTAGAGGACATTGTGGAGAGTTGGCTAATTGAGCAATCAGACACTGAGGCTACTAAAACCAGCTCCTAAAAAAAGCAGCCAAACCCCTATGCACTTCCCACATCTGGGATTTCCAGGAAGCGTGAAAGATACTGCTTCTCTGCAGTTGATGGCAACTTAAAAGGTCTGGCAGCAGGCTCCAAGGCACCACAGAGCCCGCTCCAAGCACAGCCCAAAATCCAGCTGGAAGGCTCCCCACCAAGCCCTCCTCAGGCATCTTGGAGACCCAGAGTTGCAACCAGAGGAGGAGACTCAGCTCTGGGGGAAACGGTTCCCACATCAGGCTTCCAGGCTGTCCCTGGCACCGTCTTATACATCTAAGCAGCAAGACAGAGCCAGATGAGGGAAGAGATAAGTTGCAATATCAGGAATGTCTGCTCCTTTCACTCCCCCAAATACATTTTCCAGGTGACCCTCTGCCCACAGCAGCCCAGACAAGATCTGTGAGGGGCAGGGAGCTATTGCTGAGTCTGGATGGGGAAGACCTGTTTGACAAATGACACTAGTTTTCAAACTTTCCTGTGCCGAAGAATCACCCAGAATACTCTTCAAAAAGCAGTTACCAAGGCCTCTGCCCCACCCCCACCAGAATATAATTTAGGGGGGGGGGGTTGCCTAGGAATCTACATTAAAAAACAAAGCAAAACAAAGCAAACCACCACCCCATTCTACCACCAACACCTAGTGATTCAAAGGCAAGTAATCCTCAGATCACATTTGGAAAAACCCTGACCAAGAAAGTCTTTTCTGGCACCAGCTGCAGATCCAGCACCCTTCTCCTCTCCCAATCCCAGCCTCAGGGAGTTAGATGTCTGTGGGGATCCTGGAAGGCTGACCCACATCAGGATTCTAATGGGGAGAGGGGTGAGCCCTAGGAACCGAGGGCAGCACAAGCACCTTGCAGAGAAGTCCCAGGCAAGCAGATGTCAGCTCACCCCTAGGAGGAACTTCAGGGCAAACCAATTGCCTCACTCCCAGCTTAAAGCCTACCACCTAGTGGGAAAGCAACCATCGTCGCTGGATAACTCTAAGTTCCCTGGCACGCCTACAGGACCCCTCAGAATCCAGCCCGTGCTTTCCTGTGCAGTCCCTCCTCAGGGCCCCCCACTTCCAGAACTTCACCTCTTCTACCTGCATCGCACAGAACCTCTCTTGAGCCTTCAAGTGCGGCAAGCCCTCCATCTGTCAACCTCCGCTGTTTGCCTCTCCTCCAGGACCTGGCCCCTTCTGGCAGCTCTGCCTGGCCTGCCTTCCCCTGCTCTTGGGCTGGTCGGTTCAGTCTTGCTGCAGGTCTCAATCTAGAAGTCACCTCAGAAGTTCCCCCTAGCGCCCACAGCTGGATGGATTACCCCTGCTCTCTGCTCCTTGTACACCCTGTAACAGATCTGTTCCCTGCCCCGCTAAGACCTGACATACTAGAAGAAATACATACTGAGTTGAACTGTTGAGTTATAATGAGATGTTGACTTACTGTTGCCTCATGAGGCTACGAGACCCTCCGGGACCCATTGGCTACACTCAGTAGCTGCTTGATCAGTGTCTGGCAATGAATCAACGGCAGTACCCTGGCCGAAAATGAAATCACCTGCCTTGGGAGGCAGTGAGTTCCCTTCACTACAGCTTTTTTATGCACAGGAGCTGACCTACCAACCCCTTTTTCGGGGTCTTGGGGTAGGGAGGGGGAGTGGGGGAGTCGAAGAATGCTGGATATAACACGTGTGTCCCATGGTCTCTCCTGACATAGAAATTACAGGGCAACGACTCGCCCCTACTGGAGGGCTTTTCATCTCTGAAAAGCAGCCAAGGCCCCACGCGCTGACCACTGGATGTCAGTTTGGTTCACAGCAGTTTATATTCAGGAAGATAAAGGAAATTCCTTGTTATGGAGGGTTGTCCTGGTTCCCTTGTTCTCCGTTTCAGAGCCAGCTTCTCTCACACCCACCCTTGAACACGTGGGTTCTTGCCAGACCTGCATGGACCCACTAGACATAGAGAAGCCCCACCAGCATGGAGGTGAGGCCAGTTTCCCAAGTACCGATGCCCTGAATACATTTTGGGTATGGTTCCCAGCAGCCAGGTCTAGCCAACTCAGGCTAGTGGTACTCGGTGCCCACTATGTGCCAGGCTTCATGGAGCAGGACTGACAAGGCCTGACTTTCCCCAATCCACTGGGGACTTGGCCCCATAGGCTGTCAAGGCAGGGAAGAAACCAGGTGTTCAGCACAGGCCTGTCAGTGGCAATATGTGGGCACACAAGCAGGGCAGGCCCAGAGCTCACACAGTGCACCAGGCCCCAGGGAAGGTGGCACTCCGAGCTGCTACAGAGGCTGCTCAGCTTCCTGCAGTCTACATCCAAAGCACAGATCTTTCCAGAATGTTTTCACAGTCCCCAAGAATCCAGACTGTGGATAGACCCATGCCAGCTCTCCCTCACCCCCAACCCTACTCCAGGGAGATAAGCTTCAGGGGCCTGAGCCCGATGAGTCAGGGTGTCTGGGGGCAGCCTGGGGGCAGAAGCACAGGTGTACAGCGTTCAACCTGCTCCTGACTAGCTGTGTGACTTTGGGCACACCCCTCCCTCTCTGAGTCTTAGATTTCTCCTTGGTAAATGAGAGAGAAGGTCTACACTGGCATTTCCTGACCTAGGCTGTGAATAAGAATCATCTGAGTGGTAGCAAGAGAAAGAAACTTAAGAAATACATATTCCTGGACCCCATCCCAAAGACCCTCCAGGCATCTGCACCCCAGGGAAAAGAGGCTACTGAAGCTCTGGCCCCAGCCTCCACCCAGCTGCGGACCTCTGAGGTCCCTTCAAATCCTCCCCAGGCCCCTGCTCTGAGAAGCTCCTAGGGACACAGTGATCCCAGCTACATCCCACCTCTTTCCAACCTCTAAGCCACCTCAGGCAAAGATAAGCTGCACCTCCTCTCTCTCCAAAGAGTTCTGGAGCCTCAATCAGCACTCATCAGTGAGCAGTTTATTACCCATCGACTGTCCCCAGCCTCCCAGCACCAGGGCCCATACACAGTCTAGATGCAGCCTTCACTCAGCCGTCCTCCAACCCAGCCTCAGTCTCCACCCAGCCCAGTCCTCCCTGCTCTTCCTCCCTGCTCTCCCTCCTGAGCCATCCCTGGCAGCACCAGGCCCAAGGGGCCACATCTCAGCTAGGGGAGGGAGGGAGGGCAGGGGTGAAAGGCAAAGGCTAGGGAGAAAAGAACCAGATTGTCCCCAAGCTTCTGGAACCACCACCCCAGGGTGAAAGGAAAGTGGGCAAGGCTGGAAGGGCGGTGGAGGCGCCGGTTGCCAGTTGACGGTTCAGGCAGGAGGCTCTTCTCCAGGAGGCGCAGGGAAGCCACTCAGGTCCCGACCAATGATCTCACTCACTGTAAAGGAGGGACAATTGAGAGACTGGGCTAGGTAGGGGCAAGTCCCCTCCTTTTCCAGAGACCCTCAATCCATTCAAGGCAGGCCTCAGTCTAGCATGCCTCTAGGCTCCTCCTCCGCTGGGCCTCAGTTTCCCCAATGTGTCCTGACACCTGCTCCTGGTGTCAAATCTTGCTCAGCTCTATCCATGTGGGCTCCCAGGACCCCTCCCGCCCTTTCCCGCTGCTTCAGCAGGCTGCAGTATCAGGACAATTGCTGTCAGCAGGACCAGTGACGGGTGCAGTCAGTGGGAGGAAGAAGACGTAAAATACGAAGGTTCCTCATCAGCAGCCCTGACCAGTCACCATGTTCAGGAGAAAGCAGAGGCAAGGGCAAACACGCCTGACTGTGGCCTCAACAAGCCACCGCTCCTCTCTGAAATTTGGTGTCTGAGTCTGCAAACTGGGAAGCAAGATTGAATAACCTTCAAAGGACTTCTAGCCTGAGACTTTGTGATCATGGAGAAGGGTTGGGGCCGAAACCCCGTGAACCCTTCAGAATTAAGTTAAATGGGTTCACGTAGCTACATGCATCAAGAATTTGCCCCTCAGACCCTCTGACTGGCCCTGAGGAATCAAGGATGCCCAATTTCTGGGAAACCAAGCTCTAGCCCTCAACAAACACGCAGGGCAATCTCACACATGCTCACACTTTCAGCTCCCAGCGCCACACCCACCTTCCTCCAGCGTGATACCCTGGATAGGCACACTGTCTCGGAAGCCGCTGCCGTAGCCACCCCTGGATTTCTCCTGCTCCGGAGTCCCCTCCCCAGGGCAATAGCTTGGCCCTACCTCATTGTACCCCTCAGCAGATGGGGGATGAACACCACTCTGGGGAGGGAAGGGACCTTCCAGAGGTGGGGAGGAAGGCAGTGGAGGCCGGAAAGGGGCTGGAGGAGGGAATGGCAACCCTAGGGGAAAAGGGGAGCCCCGTCCCCCATAGGGGTCACTAGGGAAGGGCCGGGGAAGGAAGGAGACTGGAGGTGGGCGAGCACAACCTGTGGAACCCCCAGTCTCAGGGAACATCCGAAGGCCAGGTCTGTATGATGGTGGGGGCCCCGTTTGTGGGTACAGAGGGGGTGTGCCATAGTTGAAGCCTTCTGACAGGTAAGGAGGTTCATAAGCAGGGTCTTCATGGGGATAGGAGGGGTAGGGGGGCCTGGGTGGTGAGAAGTCCATGTCACTGCCAAAGGGGGGGCCTGAGGCTGAAGGGAAGCCCCGGAGAGATGAGTCAGGCAGGGGTTCTTCCTTGAAGATCACTGGGTGGATGGGAAGCAGGAGGAGACACTGTGAGAAGGCTGGCAAACTCCCCACTGCACATGCCCCCCACCTTCCCATCTCCAGGATTTCTCCATCCCTTACCCCCTCCCAATGGGGGGGCACGGCATCCCTCTGCTCTGCGAAGCTCCCATGTCCCCACACCCCACCATGAGCTATCCTGGAGCGCACCAGGCAGGAACTTGAAACTCTGGGTAGGGCTGCGCTTCCTGCGCCCATTGGAGACATAAAAGTAGACCTGGACGGGTCGGGACACCCGCTTGTTGCTGTACTCAGGGACAGTCAGGGTCAGTGTCACCTGGGAAGGAGCAGAGGATGAGGCAGAGAGCTCTCAGGGACAAAGGCTCAGCCCAGCCCTTCCAAGGACCCGAACTCCACCTCCTGGATTTTTCCATTTGCTCAGGAGCTAAGTTTGTTCCCTAGAGAAGAACCTGCCCTCAGAGTGGCCAGAATGCCTCCTCTAGAAAAGAACAGGTCACTTCAGAGTCCATTCCCATGGGCAAGGACACAGCTGGGAATTCCCCGACTTCTTCCCTGTCCCACCCCCAGGGTGGGCACCCCAGTGACACTGGTACCTCATTGCTCTGCAACCGATTCACAGTGGCCTCCTCCTCCCATTGTAGCTTTCCATCTGTGTGGGTGGGGGGGAACAGATTGCTCCAGCTCAACTCCAGGGCCCCGCCCCGTGCCCTGTCCCTTGCCATTTCCCCTCCTGCTAGAGCCACAGTCAGACTTAGAAGGCCCCTACAAGGCCTGGCTCACAGAAGAGCCCACTGTGTGTTTGCTCAATTAAATGGGAAAGACAAGGCTTAAAACTGTCCACAAGATACAGAGCAGTAAACTGAGACCCATAGAGATAGCATGGCCAGCCTAGGGACCAGAGAGCGTGGGTAACTGAGCAACTCTTGAACCCTCCCACCCAGCTCCAAGCATCTCCTCCCGTGATAGTGCTGGGAGGAAGTTCGAGGGTAGGAAAGGGTGCTAGCTTGAAACAAGGCAGTGCGACCTCAAGACTCATGATCCAGCACCTCAAAATTTGCTAGATTTGAGTGTGGGGGTTAGTGCTCCTGGTGATCAGGGTTGTGGGAGGACAAAGACCTCAGGCTGCGGGTACACCTGAGCCCCTGTCTTCCCTTCACCCTGAAGCTCCATCTTGGGGTATGTCACAGGCTATCGTGTTCATAGCTCTGCTGCCAGGCTCATAACTCAGGAGGGGCTCAGCGTGTGGCTGTGAGGATATAAGCTACCTCTTCCTTTCTTCTCATGGGTCCTATCCACATGGAGTCAGTCATCTCAAAGCCAACTTCTCTTTAAAAAATAGCATGTTTATTACTTACATTTGTTCAGCATCCTAAGCATCGTAGATTGCTGTAAGGCCCAAGAGGAAGGACAGTCTATCTGCCTCATTTTACAGAGAAGGAAACTCAGGCTCAACTAGCTGATTTAGTGACAGTGCCAGAGTTCTTCCACCTGCCTGTTCCAACTCTTCCTGCCTGCCCTTCCCTCCCCAGGGGGTACTCACCCGGGCCCCTTTCGATGAACACCACCTTGGAGTCTGGCAGGAAGTTGGAGCCAGTCAGCACTAGCTCCTCTCCTCCTCTCACTGAGCAGGCACTGGGGCTGTAGGCCTCCACCTGGGGCAGCTCCTGGGCCGAGCGCTGGGCTGCAGAGCAGTGCAGGGAAGGCCTGGCTGGGCTGAGTATGGAGAGGACAGCGTCCTCTGCCCCCAACTCCTTGGAATAACTGCCACAGGGCCCTGGAGGAGCCCTCCTCAGTGGCAGGCACACAAGTAAACCCACAGAGTCCCTGGGGTGGCACCCATCATGTAAGAAGCCACCCAGGCAGAGAGTGAAGCCAACAGGGCAAGCCAGAGAGTTTTTCTGCACAGGGCCACCCAGGGCAGAGGGAGGACAAGGACACTCTAGTCCAATCCAGAGACAGAGTCTGCAGCAGGGGCAAACTAGGACACTCCTCCCACCCCTCCTGTATAGAAACAAGGGCTAACTCCTTTACAGGGCTACCCAGAACAGATGGGGCACAGGACACTATGCCCAGGAGAAGAGGTGAACAGACAGACACACAGACAAGAGGGCCACGAGACAGAAAGATAGCGTAGGGCCTCTTTGCTCACAGCACTCAATGGGCACGGATGCTGTCTGCACAGAGACGACCTTCCCGCTGCCCTGGGGCACGTGTACCCGGAATACCAGCCGCACTCGTGTGTTCTTGCGCCCGATGTCCGTCTCACCCTTCCGCAGCTCAATGTCTGAATTCCGAAGCTTCAGGATTCCAGCACAGTCAATGCTGAAGGCAAAGAGTGGATGGCAAGCCTTCCCTGCTGAAGCCAGAGTGGTACTGCCCCTCACCCACCCAAGAGGGAAGCCCCACCCTCTAGCAAAGCCCTGAAGACCTTCTCTGAGAGTATAAGGGGGCTATTTTAACCCAGAGATGGCCTCTGCAGAGTGTTCCCCAGCCCCCAAAGTCCTCTTCTAGATGGTGAGAAGGCCTGAAGCTGCTCCTCTGGTTGATGTCTAGCTCTTCCGGGAAGAGGAAGAATGGGTCTGACTTAGGACCCATGGAAAAGACTGGTCCCGAAGCCTGAAGACTGAGAGGAAGTAGAGTGGGGACCTACTTGGCTGCCATGTTGTTCTCAGGAAGCAGGGTCATCTCCAGCACCTTGGTACCACTGACCACGGCTTCATAGCTGGCTGTCGCCACCATCTTGCCGGTGATACGGTGCACCTGATAGAAGGCATGCGGCCGCAGGTTCCTTTCATCTGCAGTGCCAATGAACATCTGTAGGGTCAGTGGCTTCTCACTGTAGCCTAGGAGCTGGCAGAGGGAGATAGAGGTAACCCAACTGAAATCTCCACTGTCTCATCTTTCATCCATCCCAGGGTTTTCAGTCCACCAGGGGTTGAGGTTGGTAAAAGACAAAGGATATCCAGGAAGGGATTCCCAGAGGGAATTGGGCACCAGTTGTGGAGAAAACATGGCCTGGAGTTCACAGTGTTATTCTTGGAATAAGGCCCAAATTGAGCTGGGCAAAGGAGAAAATCTCCCAAGAGAGACTGGCTCAACTCAATGGAGACAACCTAACTCCCAGTGAACTTTGGCCTCGGCCTAAACCCTCCCCCACATCTGGCAGGCCATCATTTTCCAGAGTAGACATGAGGCTGGTGTCCCATGGGATGAGGAAAGTGGGGGTGGAGGGATAGAGGAGTAGAAAGCATATCCGGGTCCTTGAAGGGCACTCTTCCTCCCCCAACTCCAGCTTGCCTGCAGGGTCACTGCTAAGAGGGAGTGTGGGAAAGGGCAGTGCCACGGGTCTGCACAGCTGGATCCCATCTGCAGCGATGTGGGACTGGAGAGGAGAAAGGCTTTCAGGCCTGGCCTCTGCCCTTACCTTGACTACAGGGTGACCACCAGGGGCAGCTTTGACAGCACCTCGGCTGCCCTCTGTCTCGTAGTGTGCCCGGTGGTGGGCTCTAGGCTGCACCTCAATCCTCAGCTCCAGCTGCTCATACTGACTGGGCAGAGGCCAGTCCAGTGGGGGTAGGGCAGAAGTCCTGGACAGAAGAGCAGAGCACTGGTCATCTGCAGCCTTGGACCCTGGTCAGGGCAGCACTGAGTGTCAGCGCCCTGGGATGTGAGGGAGGAGGGGATCTGGGTGTGGGAGAAATCACAACAGAAACAAAACAGCCCCAAAATCCAGAAGCAAGGTGACAGGCCCCACAGAGCCCCTCAAGATGATGTTACAGAAGATGGCACCCCGCCTGAGACTCCCTCCTTTCCAGGTCTGAGCCCAGGGTCTGAGATGGCAAGGGTTCACTTAGACCCAGAGGAACCCAAAGCCCATCCTAATCCTTAGATCTGGATGGGAAGGGTGGAGCAAAGAAGCACCACTTCAGACTGGAAAGGCCTCAGAGATAAATCCTTTGTTTTTCAAATAAAGAAACTGAGACCCCAAGGATAGAACACAGTGAGCTGAGCAAGCCAGTGACTGACAGAAGCCAGGACTGAGTACAGACCCTGTTCCCAGGTCAGCACCTACTCCACTAGCTGGGGCCAGGCAGGTCAATTCCTGAAGTTGGGAGTTACAGATGTGCAACGTTCCTGTTTTGAGCTCCCAGATACCCCAGGCCAGGGGACCTCAACTGGTAATTGCCCCCAGGTGATATTTGGTAATGCCTAGAGACATTTTTGGTTGTCTAGGGGAGGGAATGCTACTAGCACCTAGTGGGTAGAGGCCAGGAATACTGCTAAATCATCCTACAATGCTAAACATGCAGCACAGCCCCAACAGAGAATTATCCTGCTCAAAATATCACTAGTGCTAAGGGTGAGAAACCATGCCCTATAGGAACCTAGGAGAGCAGGTGTTAAGGTTTCTTTCCTCAGGAAACTTTCCTGGATGGAGTCAGCTCAGTCTCACACCCCAAGGTTTAGGATTATTGGAATGGGCAGGTTTTTTTGAGGGTAAAAGGGGTAGAAAAATGCAAGAACAGCTTGTTTTAACATGAAATTTGTCTTGCAAATATATGCTATTTTAATTCAAATGAGCAGGTACACTTTCCACCAAGTCAGGCCCTAGAAATTAAAAGTTAGAGAATGGGACTTCTTGCCACCCGCTATAGGTCTGAAATCCAGTCCACAGTCCATGTCCAGACAGTGCCAGTCCAGAGCTAGGTGTGGGAGAACCCTAGAGGAACTCCCCTTGGCCTAAGCAGTGGGGGAGGGGGCTTTCTCTAATTGGGCCACGGGGAATGATTATTTTTTGCAAATCATTGGTTTGTAGAAGGCATGCTGTTGTAGTTGTAATTCTCCCTAAAACTGGGTAAATGGCAGCAGTCGAACTAGTTGCAGATTCATTTGAAATACCAAGGGCACAGAAACTAGGACCTTTCTGCAAACCCATCCCTGGCCTCCTGCTCTGAAGTGGAAAGGCTGGAGGTAGCAGTGGTGCCAGGCACAACCCTCACCTGAAGATGGGGCTGTGTCCCCCAATCCGGGCCTTGGACCACGCCAGAGGGGAAGGCACTGCCAGATAGTCCATGCCGGCCACCTCCTTCCGAGGACCACCTGGAGGAGCTGCAGCCTCCTCTGCTCCTGAAGGCAGCTTCCCATTGCATGGGGCAGGCTCCTCAGACCGAGTCAGGGCCACTGCCTGCTCACTGGAAGTCCTCCGGGTTTTTTGGGGGATGCTCTCTGTTGGTGGGGCCCCCACATAGTCAAAGGGGCCAGGGGACCCAGGATCCCGGGCCAGAGGCAATGGGGGTGGTGGAGGTGGCTCTGGGCCCTCCTCTCCCAGGCTGCCCCTGCGGGACAGAGCTGGAGAGGCTGAAGATGGGGTTCCCGAGCTGGAATAACGCCGTTTGCCACATGGAGAAGCAGGCCGTGGAGAGGCTGGGGTGGGCCCAGGAGCACTGAGAAGTAGCCAGCTATCTTCTGGTCCCCGGCCTCCAGGGCTTGGACCATACAGGCTCCAGGGATCATCCGGGGTCCATGGCCTAGGGGATGCTCTCGGGGAGGGCAGTGGGGAACCTAGGCCAAATCGGGAGGCTGCTTCATTTAGTTCAGACTCCACCTCGTCACAGGCCGCATACAAGGCTGCCTCGTCAGAGGCATCTGAGAAGAAGCTCCATGAGGACAGGCTGCTGCTGCCAGGGCTCGGGCTGAAGAATGGGCCCCCGCCCTGGCCCCCTGCCTCTCGGTAGCCTCCAAAACCTTCTGGAGGGGGGTAATCCCTGGGGGAGCCGTCCCCCCAGGCATCAGGGTTGTCTTCCAGAGTAGCTGGCGGGTCAGGCGTAGGAGAGATGGAAGTGATGCGGATGCTTGGACACTCAAGGACACGGCCTCCCCCAGCCCCACCGGAGCTCCCTCCCGGCCCCCCCAGCCTCACCGACCGGGCCGGCTGGCTCTCCCAAGTGCCTGGTGAGGGGGCTGGACGGGGTGGTGGTGAGTGCATGCCAGGCCGAGGGGGTGGCGGCCGGGGAATGCCAATAGGGGTGGCGCCATAGGGAGGGGGCTCCCCCAGGGCCAGGCGGCAGCATGGCGGAGTGTCCTCTGAGTCCAGGTCTGTCAAAATGGGAAGGGAGGGGAACAGAGAGAGGGACGCCACAGGAGATGGGAAAAGAGAGAAGCAGATGAGATGTCTAGGTTTCTTCAGTAGCTAGCCCCCTAAATCCCGTGTGCCACCCGCTCCTCAGCAAAGAGGGTTCTGTGCGGTGCCCTTCAAAGCCACAAAGACAGGAGCAAAGGTGGAAGAGATAGATTCAGAAGTGCCAAGCCTTTCCCCGCAAACGGAAAAGCTCACACCCTGAGCCCTCTGCCCTCGGACCTCGGGTACCAGACCTGTAGGTCTTAAGGTGAGGGAGGTGGGTCAGGAGGGGCTGGAGCCCGGCGTGAAGGCGCGTTTGGAGAGGCGCTGGGATGGGCTGGGGGCGACTCACACATGAACCCAATTAGCAGCGGTTCCCAAACCCCCAAACTGCGCTGGCAGGAGCCCCAGTTGCTATCGCAACAGTGGCCAGGGGAGGGGGGCGCCAGGGCAGTCGTGACGAGGGGAGGTGGCTCCTCCCTCGCTCCCCCCAATTCGGGGGCTGGGGTGCTGCTTGCCTTGGAAGGCTCGGCCGGGCCGGGGGGAGGAGGACGCACGCCGCGCGGATTCCGTGCGAGCGGCAGCCGCCACCCCCGGCTCAGTCCCAGCCATCTGCCTCTCGTTGCGGCCAGACGGGGAGAGGGGGAGGGGTGCCCTGACGGAGCCCGAGAGCGCCCCTGGCCCGGGGCTTCGGGTCCGCGGGATCAGGGCTCAGTCCGCAAGGGGCACGCTCCAGAGTCCCACCTTCCCGTCCCCCGGCCGCGCCAGGGGCTCTCAGGACCGCTATTCCCGTCCACCCCCTTGCCAGTGACAGTCGGCCCAACCTAGAGGCGGCGCGCAGCCCGCGGCACCCCCACCCCCACCCCAGGCACGACCTAAAAAGGAGAAAGTGGTGCCCGGCCCCCGGCAGGCGTCCGCAGACCCCAAGCCTTGCTACTCTCCTCAACCTCTGACCCCTTCATCTCCCACCCCAGGCTCGCTGCCCTGAAGTTCCCAGACTCGGGATACCCGGCAAGTCCCTCATTGACCCCGAGACCCCTTCCCAGCCCCGCACTAACCTTCCCCCGGCCCCCCCGCGCTCAGCGGGGGGGCCTCCTTTTCCTCCCCGAACACCAGCTTAAATTCCAGCTCCTCATCCTCGCAGCTTGCTGCCCCCATGGATCCGGCCTGAGACCCCAGGTCCGGGTCAGGGTGGGAGGGGGGAGCTCAGGAGGCTGCCGTCGCTTCACCCGTGGCTCCCTCCCTCCCCTTCTTTAAGATGCCCCCTCCTCCGCGGCTGCCGCCTCCCTCCGGACGCCCCCTAGTTATTATAGAAACTTTTCCAAACTTTTTCCCCCAAACTTCTTCAAAGCGGCCCCCCCAGCCTGTCCCTGATTGGCTGCCCGGGATGCTCCAGCCCCTCCTCCAGGGATGCACGCGCCCCTCGTCCTCCCCCACCCTCTCTTTCTCCCTCTGTCCTCTCTCCAGTCCCTCCCCCTCAAAAAAAAAGAGAGAGCGCAAAACTGAATTGGAAAACGGTCCCTCAAGCGTGGTATGACCATAATGATGCCGATTGGCCCGCAGTTGTGACAATCATTTCTCGCGGGGAGCACTACCACCACTACTCCCCCCAATTTAGCTTAAGTTCAGGGGCTCCGGGTCCGAGCGCCTTAAAGGGGCCACATTTGGTGCCCACAGTACAGAAGGTCCACGGAAGGCTGTTTCTTAAGTTCTGAAAGAGTTCTGCAGCCATCAACTAGCTAGGAAGGTCCACCTCTCTTCCCCTTTCCCTCAGGCCAAGAGGACACTCGGGTGCAGAGCGGCTCCAGGCTGCTCTGAAAAGCAAAAAGGCTATTCCTTCGAAGTCCTTCGCCTGAGGCGACCTGCCTGGGCCTTGGCGAAGCCTTTGCTCTCTCAAATCAGCCCTTCCGCTGTCCGTCTCTCTTTCCCACTCCACCCCACCCCCAAAAGGTGAAGAACATTCAACCTTCCTGGAGATCAGTTCATAGGTCCATGACCCCAGATGGGCGATGATCCAGGCCGGGCTTTACAGATACCCTTGTCTCAGGCACCCAGAGAGGCCATTAATTAGCCTCCGCGGGAAGTCGGCTCCCTCCTCCCCCAAAACTGAAGTCTGGAATGAGTCTCTGCCCTTTGACATCCCGCTCCGGCTCTCTCGAAAATCCTGGCCAGGTTTACTATGGGCCCGGAGACCTAGGACTTCGTGGGCCCCGTAGTGGGACACCTGTCACCTGGGCTAGAGGAGGGAGGAAAACTCGGACTGGATTTTATAGGAAGGGCAGGCAAGGGAGGGCCCTGTTGTGTGAAGACAGATTTCGATTCGAGATTCGAGCTCGGACGTTGGACAGGGTGGGGTGTTACCATTTCCCCCCACGCAGACCGTGTACTTCAAACCTTTCTAGCACGCGATCTTTAAATCTTTCCTGCTCAGGGCTGCACCCCCTCCCCCATCCGTGGTGCCACAGCCCGGCATCTAAAGGGTTAAGTGACGGCCCTCGGGTCAGACGTTTACAAACACTCGGGAGCCGGGCGGGGACCGCGCCCGTTACTCTAATGAGAAACAGGCTCGGCCGGGCTAGGAAAGAGGGGAGGGCTGGCCCAGCGGGCCTGAGCTCCGCAGCGGTCGAGGCGGCTCCCATCCCTTCCCTCCCATCCTCCCTCTGGCCCGCCCTGGGGACCCCCCAGCCCCCGGGGACCCCAGTGACGTGCAGAGCTGCCCCGGCTCCGAGCCCAGGTCCGCGACGCTGGAGGGGCGGGGAGAAGAGGCTGGGCTGGCGAGGAGGGAAGAATGTTCTGAGGCTGAGAGAGTGGGGAGGCGGCCTGGTTTGATTTTTCCCCCCTTTGGTTGGTGTTCTCAGGTTACATTTCCCTTCCAGCTTCAACTCGGAAATAAAGGAAGGAGGGAGAGAGAGCAACACCCTGAGATCTGCGACTAGCGACCACCTAAGAGGGACGGGGGAGGGTGGTGGGAAGCGGAGTCGAGAAGGGCAGGGTGAAGACCCCGACCCGGACCCAGCCCCTGCTGCCCTCCACCAGGCCATCCCCGAGGCCCCCCCCCTCCGCCGCCAACGCCACCCCGAGCCCCCCTCCGCACCACAGGCAGACGCGCACATTCTTTTCAAATGTCATATTTCCTTTGATCCTGGGCAGCGTTTCTCCATGTGTCTGGCTCAGCTCCTGCACAGCCAGCAGCCTCCCCCTCTCACCCCCTTTGTATATTTTCCTGGAGAACCTCCCCCTCCTCCTAGCATCTGGAAGGCCCTGAGGGCTGGCGTCGGCGCACATTCCCCTGGCGACTCTGGCCTCGCCTCTCAGTGACTCAATTTCCCCTCTGCGGTTGTTGGGGGAGGGTGGGGAGCAGAGGGGAGAGTTGTGAAGCGCAAATGTGGTACAAACGAGCTTCAAGACTACTCCGGGTGCCAAGTTTCTCTCGGGGGAATGGAGGGAGGACCCTCCACTCTGAAAACCCTCCAGTCTGGACTGCAGCAGAAGGATGGAATTTATGACTTTGGCCATGTCCAGCCCGGGGAAGAGCTGGTAGCTGCAAATTTAGGTTAACCTACTCTTCTACCCCCTGGCAAAGGATGACCCAGCGGCCATCTCTCCAGCGGTTCCAGGTTTCTCGCCCTACTGGCCTTTGTCCTGGCTCGCTGCCTCCCAGAGCACCTGAGCACAACTTGGCTCTCTCACTTGGCATTTTGAAGCTCTTTTGCCTCAGGCTCTGCACTTTCACTATAATTCAAGGCCTTGGAGATGGTTGATGATGATGATGATGATGATGATGATTATTACACAAGATACATTCTCTTTGTAAACTATTCAAGTCATACAAAAATATATAGGAAACCATGATAGTCCCGTTTGTATATATTTACTAATGTAGATACGTATACACATAAGCTCTCTTTATACATATGAGATACTACAAGCACTTGCAATGCCTTGCTTTTGTTGCTGTTGTTGTTGTTATTCAGTTAACAAATGGCTTGGACACCTTTACCTGTCAACACAGGTGCATCTGAAAACGGTGATGTAAGTCTCATGTCTATTTGAGGTTAGTGACAAAGCTCGGTCTGGAACCCAGGCTTCCTGGGTCTTTATCCATTGCTAATTCCATTCTACATAGGAATCTGTCTTAGGCTGGGCTTCCCCCAGGAAGCAGAGCCTGAGACAAGAACTGGATGTACGTAGTGTATTGTGGAAAGCAATTCCGAGGGACAAAAGAAGTAGACCAAGAAGAGTGAATGAAACAGGGAAGGACGGAAATTCTGGCCAAGGGTGTGGTATTGTGCCACTCAGAGGAGGAGCATTGTCCCCTGAGGACCCTTGTGGAGCCATATAAAATGTGATTCAAGAGATAGAGAGGGGAATGTTTATCTACTTGCTCCCACTCCCAGTGGTCAAAAGTTGCCCCTTAAGTGTTTATTCCCTTACTCTTCTAGGTTTACACAAGTGTCAGAAAATGGTAGGTGTCTTGCAAGGCTGCAGCAAAGAAACCCCTAAGCAAAAGGCAAAAGATAAAAACAGATACTGTCAGGTGACACCTGGAAGCTGTTGGTTCCACAGTAATAGCTGGAGTGAAAAGATGGATGGAGAGTTAGGTGAGGCAGGTAAGATGTGTTCTAGGTAAATCATTCATTCATTCAAACAAAAATTATGCATTAAGGAACCTCTATGTTCAGACGCAGTTCTAGGCATTGGGTACCTATATCTATAAACCAAGCCCCCAAGAATTTCTAGTTATTATCAGGTTGAAAATATATCTCATATCTGAGATACTAAAATATATCTGTTCCTGCCCCCATAACTGTAGAGAACTGTATCAGTGTTTTTCATGCTAGTCATGCAGCCTTTCCATTCCTTTCATTGCCATTCCAGTGTGGGCCTTGAGTTTTTTCTGATTTGGACTCTCAATAACAGTTGCTGATGCTAGTGGCATATCCTACATATTTGACAACTGAAACATATCATTTTAAAGTGCTTCTCCTCTTTAACAAAAATTTATTTTCCTTATTAATAATGATATGAAACATAATAATGGCCAGGAAAGAAAAGCAAAGAGTAAAAATACTTTTATTGAACTCATGTGCTCATATGTATAATCACGCTGGTAAAAAATATATGTATTCAATATAAATGAAATCATATAATATGTCACCTTTTGTGTCTAGCTTTTTTCACTTAGCATAATGTTTTCAATCTTCATCCTTGTGGTATGTATCATTCCTTCATTAGCTAAATATCAGTTTTAATATCGAAAATTTTCTCCACACAAAAAATAGGTATACTAATAGTTAGGAAAAAATCTTAAACCTAGGGATAAAATTGGCAATATTCATAAAAAATCCCATTTCACAATAAATTCCAAATATTGCAATATGTCTTTGTTCCTCCAGGACTGAAGCTAATAACTTTCAAATGTCTCCTTTGTTGAAAAAAATTTCAAACACAAATAAACACTTCAAATTTTTTACATAATGTATTAGTTTTGATTACTGCATAACAAATCACTCCCAAAACTTTGTGGCTTCAAACCACAGCGATCATTTATTGTCCTTCATGGTTTCTATGAGTAAGAAATTCAGACAAGGTACAGAGAAGAAGTAAGAAATTCAGGCAGGGTACAGAGGGTACGGGTACAAGGTACAGCCATTCTCTGCTCCACGATGGCTGGTGGGGGACTGGGAGCTAATGAAGGCTGGGAGCTAGAATATGTCTAGCTGTTGATGTTGACTATTGGCTGAGATTTTAGCTAGAGCAATTGGCTGCACCACCTTGGTCTTCCTTACAACATTGCAAGCATTGAGAGACAGAGAGAGCTCTGAGTAGGAGTTGCATTTATTTTTTTTATGATGTACCCTTGAAAGTCATCGTATGCCATTGGTGAAGGCAGTCAGTCACATACCCCTGGCCAGGATCAAGGGGTGAGAACATAGACCTCACCACTAGGTGAGGAGTATCAGTTACACTGTGAGAAGAATGTGTAGAATGAGATAAACACATACAGGTGGCCAGTTTTAGATTGTCACAGTCTGTCCACTGGTCACAACAATTCACACCCCTCCCATACTTATATTTCCCCATAGACCCTCAAATCTCAGCAACACCATGGTACCAAGCTCAGGCACAAGGGGCCAGATCTTATCACCTAGATCCTGGACCTCAAGCCTGAGTAAATGCTGTGTAATGAAGCACCCCCAAAATTAGTGGCTCCTTTCAGGTATATATTATCTGATTGAGAGATAAGACATAAATATATGAAAGGTTATATACTAATAAACAAGTGTAACAAAAAACAATATTCTGGAGATGGAACAAAGCAATTCTATCAATAAGAGATGTTTGGTTGGAAGCAGCAGAAACTGACTCCATATAAGAAGCAAAAGAGGGATATACTGAAAGGTGAGATCACAGAACTCACAGAAAAGGAGAATCAGGCTTTAGGAGGGGCGGAAACCAGAGGTTCTGGGGAGCTAGTCCTTGAGACCTGAGGCACGGTCTCTTCATGGTCCTGGACGTTTTCAGTTCACACTATGTACCAAGTCCTTTCTGTTTCCAGGTCTTCGCAGATGCTGTTCCTTCTGCCTGGATTTCTCTTTACACACAGCCCTCTTTGCCTAACTTGTACTCATCTCTAGATCTCAGCTACAATCTCATGGCATTCTCATAGCATTCATAACACATAACCCAATTGTAATATGATAATTGGGTACATACTTGTTTAATGTCTGTGTACCTCACTGGAGTATACAATTCTCTGAGAGGAATTTTGTCCTTTTTATCTACCAAAGTCTCTAACTTTTTAATTTTTTAAGATATTATTTATTCATTTTTAGAGAGAGGGGAAGGGAGGGAGAAAGAGAAGGAGAGAAACATCAATGTGTGGTTGCCTCTCACACGCCCCCTACGGGGGACCTGGCCTGCAACCCAGGCATGTGCCTGACTGGGAATCAAACTACTGACCCTTTGGTTCACAGCCCATGCTCAATTCACTGAGCTACACCAGCCAGGGCTCTAACTTTTTAATTTTCATCTATATAATAAACATTTGTAGAAATAAATGAAGACCATGCAAATGAGAAAGGCAAAAGCTGTTTATTCACAACTTGTTACAGCAAGGGAGTTAGCCACCATTGTTTGCATTTTGGCAGAAACTCAAAGTCAGGTAAAAGAGTGGGAAAGCTTTATAGTGGAAAAAAGGAGAGCTTTGGGTATGTTTATTGGATAGGGAAACTGCAGGTGGGCTAACTGGAAGCAGGGTGTCCTTTGTGATTGGTTAAGGGTGCATTAATTGGCTTTCTATGGTTGGTCCCAAGTTGAAAGCAGAGACACAAATTGGGGAAGCTGTCACTTATTAATCAAATCTGCTGCTTTAGGAAGATTGTTACAGGGCCTACTGTATGGCTTCCTAGCCTGGCTGGTGAAGACAGTGTTCTGAATTCCTCCAAGTCTGACCCAGACCCAGATGGTAGGTAGGCTGGCTTCCTGGGCCAGTTAGTGTGGATTATGGGTTGGGCCCCCAGGCTGGTTGCTGCGATTGTAGGTCGGAGTTCTATTGTTATATATGGTCTGGACATTGTTCATCATCTATTCAATCTCTCACATTTATCAAAAAATCTATTATATTTCACACAGCATGATAAGCTCTGGGATACAGAGATTGATAAAAGATAGTTGTTGATCGATTGAACTGTTGGTAGGAGGTGGTGTTTAAATAACTGGGTGCATCCATTAGGATTAGGCTTGGCTTGAGTATGACATAAAAACCTAAACCCCATGGTTTAAGTGAAATTTAAGTTTACTCCTCTCTTATGTGAAGGCTCTGCAGGTAGGCACTCAAGCTCTGGTATGGCAGCTCCACAACCATCAGACTCCCAAGCTCCTTCTATCTTGTTCCACTGTCCTTAGCATTCCACTTCACGGAAAGTGGTGGCTCAAGGTCCAGCCGTCACATTCATGTTTAAACCACCACCAACAAAAAAAAACAAGACCCGAAGAGCACATACCCTTTCCCTCCCCACACCACTTATATTTACTTCCCAAGGGGCCAGAATTTAGTAATATGGCCATATATAGCTGTAAGGGAAGCTGGGAAATGTATTTATTCTAAGTGCACATATGTAAAGCTAAAAATGTCAGGTTTTGTTACTAAGAAGGATGAGGAGAAAGACCATGGGGTCAATTAGCAGCCTCTGCCAACTGGAGAAATGGGATCTGGGGACTATCCATAAATCCAATTACTCATATTGTCTCTTTTCTCTAATATAGAGTACTCTTGACTTACCATGTAATTATTTTCATTGTTACAAATCAAGTTCTTTTCGTAGTTAAAAAGAAATAGCTGTATGAGATTCATGGCTATCCTATTTTAGGGATGCTGCCCAGGATGTTATCTACAGCAACTGTCAGAATCCTCACTGTAACCACGGACACTTTTCCCTCAGCTCTCAACAACTACGCTTCTCCTGAATCCTCAGGCAAAGTAGAAAACCAGAGAGATGGCAGGCACTGAGTTTTTTCATAGGCTAAGCATTTGTAATAGATGTTGGAGACCTTTATTGCAGTTAATTTGGTCCAAGGTACTGTGTTGTCTTTTTGGATGAATTTGTGATCCAATTGAATTCATGATCACATACATTTAATTTCATAATCACATAGAACTCCCTATATTTTGGCTTAGAAAATTCCTACAGCTCCTTCTGGGTATCATTCCTATTTACTTTAACGTGTTATTGCTTCTCACCCTCTGGTCCTCGTCCTGGTTGGAGGATGAGTGTAAAGTGAGGTCTCACTCTCCCCTCTGGAAGGAGGACACAGTGAAATGCTTCAAAGGAGACTGTGGGATTGGATTTCCCCAAGACTTCTAGTTCTTTTCTTAACATCCATATTTGGATTATCAAGCCCCTGATATTTTTCCAGATCATTATTCTTACTTTTGCTGCAGAATCCCGGTGAAGTTGTAAACTTATCTGCAGTTCAACAATGTGCAAGATCAGTTTCAGCATTTAGTTTATATCTGACATCTACAGGGAGAAAGATTTCTGAAGCATGCTGTAGTTTCTTTGGGTTTTGAGGTGGATATTTTGTGTTCTAAGTTCTTTGTTTCTCCCATCTTTAACCACCCAATGGCATTGGAAGATACCTCGTCCCTCATGACTTCATCTGGTTTGCCTTGCTAAAATATGGAAGGAGTCTCATCTTCTTTTGTATGATCCTTACTCCATATCCAATTCCACATGCCCCACATGTTCTCTAAGGTTTTGTTGCATACAGTCCTAACTATAGATTAGTGGAACGGCTTATTGAATGATCACTTAATTCACCATCAGGGAGATACGTATTGAGGTTAAGTGCTCTTTATACTTTGACCTAGTGACTAATAAATAGTATTGTTTATCTAATACCAGAATCCATGGTTTGGAGAAACAAGGTGTGGTAGGCAGAATAATGGTCCCCAATTATTAGGTAAGAGTCTGCAAAGAACTTTCAGCAATTTTGTGGTACTGAGAAAACAAAAATTGGAGTTAAAGTCTTGTCAGCAAGGAGGGCTCTGATTAGTACCCCCAGAGTCCTTGAAGAATTCTATCCTAGGATGGCTGCTGTATCAGTCAGAGTTTCATCAAGATACAGTTATCACACAGGGTTCTGAACCAGAAAAGTTTAATATAAAGAAGTATTAACTATAATAGTATATTGAATTACTGAGAAATTGGCTAGTAAGAAGAAAGGATAATTCCAAAGAATATAGGATAGTAGATATGAGAAAGAGTCACCTCTCCTAGGGCTGAAATAGAATATCCAAGAAAGACCACCCACCCTGCCCCAAACTCCCTCCCAGGACTGAGATCCAGACCTAGTTTAAGAGGACCTAGTTGTGGCTCCTCGCTGGTAGAGGAGTTGCTGAGATGCTGCACCTCAGAATTCCCTGCAAAGTTGCCCAAGGAGGTGCCCCGGGGAAGTCATGGGAGGTGCCTCATCATTCGCAAGTCACTGAGAATCTGCCCAAGGTGACAGGTGAAGCTGTTGGCTGCTGTGTGCTGCTAACTTCCAGGCACTGGAGGCAAAGGTCCGTGCCCCTGGAGCCTGGCCAAAGAGAGGCTCAACTAGGGAGAGACTTCATCCTCCTCCAATGTTTCTCCAGCACCCTCTACTGACAATGCTTAATATCGTGCCAGCTGGCAGAAGAAAAATATTTACAGAATCCAGCTCCGGTATAGTAAAGCAGGAAATGAAGGGTGGGTCTGGAGCTGAGGGTTAATTGATAATTGGCACAAAGGGCAATCTGGAAATAGGTCAGCCTACACTAAGACTGAAACTCAGCTTTAGGTCAACTCAACCCCATATTGGATTAACGTGATTTTCCCCCATTCCAATTGCCTGCCAAGAATAAAAGCAAATGACCTCTAAAGAAACCTGATATTTTCCAGAGACACAAACTATCTCTACAATTTTTCATGCAAAATAACTGTCATTCAATTAAAAATTACCAGGCTGAAAGCCAAGAGAAAAAAATACCCAATAGTAACAGGTCCACAGCCAATCCAAATATTGGACTTAAAGACATGGACTTTGAAATAACTGCAATTAATAAGTTTGAGAAAATAGATGGTAAGATGGTGAATTTCAGCAGAGAAATGAAATCTATAAAAAGAATTAAATGTAAAATCTAAAACTGAAAAATCCTATAAATAATATAGTTGTCTCTGTTTCCCACTTTTCATAGGAATTGATCCATTCCCAAGTCCCACTTAATTTTTCCCACACAGAAAATTGTTTTACTTAATATTATTGTTTTTAAGTGTCTATTATGTGCCAAGCACTGTACTTCTATCCACCCACTGACCTTGTTAATTAGGTATTAGTTCCCCCATTTTATATATCTGGAAATTGACACAGAGATGAAGGAATTTTCCCCAAAACAAACAACTGAAATGGTGAAGCTGAAATCCCAGGTCTATCACAGACTGTAAATTTGCATTCTTGCAACTAAATTACACATTACCTCTCTCCTTCCTATTTGTCTGAGCAGATGAAAACTACTTTCCTTCCTGTCTCTTCAGCATAATCCAGTATCTTCACCTATTTCTTATTTCTTTTTGTTTTTAAATCGTCAAATGAGGATGTGTTTATTGATTTTTTTTTTGAGAGAGAGAGAGGAAGGGAGAGGGAGAGAAAAACATCAATGGAGAGAGAAACATGGATGTGAGAGAGAAACATCAGTCAGTTGCCTTCCAAATGCTCCCCAATCATGGACCAACCCCACAAGCTGGGTATGTGCCCCAACTGGGAATTGAACCCACAACATTTTGGTGTTTAGGCTGATGCTCCTACCAACTGAGCCACCAGGCCAGAGCTCTATTTTTTTGTTTTCTTTTCATAAAAAGACTTTCTTAACTCTGAGCAAGGCTAATCCTTCTACCTGTGCACCGGACTCCATCCTTACCCACTACTCAGGGCCCTCACTTCCTCTCTTAGGCCTGCCCCCTTTCCCTCAATACAGCCACCCCCTTGTCTCCATAGCCTCAAGTTATCCAAACTTGGAAAGGGACAGGATGGGAAAGGAAGGGAAGGGAAGGGA
>CM052538.1:126569410-126750336 GCA_028533065.1 Trachops cirrhosus
GAGGTTCCTAAGCCTCTCCTCATTTTTTTTGAATTCTTATTTCTTCATTCTTTTCTGATCCTATGTTTTTTTCTTCCTTCTGGTCCACTCCATTGATGTGAGACCCAGCTTTCTTTCCATCACTATTGGTTCCCTGTGCATTTTTCTTCATTTCACTTATTGTAGCCTTCGTTTTTTCATCTAATTTGCGGCCAAAATCAGCCAATTCTGTGAGCATCCTGATCATCAGTGTTTTGAACTATGCATCTGATAGTTTGGCTATCTCTTGGTCACTTAAAATGATTGGTTCTGGGGCTTTCATTTGTCCGGTTTGAGCCATCTCTCTTTTTTGCCGGGGGCGGGGAGGGGGGCAGTCTGGTCGCGCCTATTATGTATGAGGGGTGGAGCCTCAGGTGTTCACCAGGGCAGGGCAACCCAGTGGCTGGGTTGTGATGAAGTATGTAGGGGTGGGGTCCAAGAGGGAACAATGGTGCTTGCTCCGCCCTCTGTCAGAGTTCAGTTCCTTCCCCCGCTTCCCCCAAGCAAACTGGACCTTTCTGGTGCCAATTCCTGTGTGGGTGGGATTGTGCACCCCGTGGGACTTTCCAAAAACCTCTCTGGAGAGGCTGGGAGTCTCTCCCTGTGTCTCAACCCCCACAGGTGTTTTCAATCAGTGCCCCAAGGCTCTATTTCCCAGCGCTGGGATCCTGGATTGCACGCAGTGCCTTGCTTCACAATTGCCACCTTGCTGGGTCTGCCAGTTGCCACCCCTCAGCCAGTGTTTGCCAGCCGCCGCTTGAGCACCCAGGGTCCGCCCACTATGGTCCTTCGTGCCTGGTCGCTCTTTGTGCGTGCAACCCCTCTCCATCTCCCGCTGCTGCTTGACTCCGCCCCTCCTACCAGTCTGGATGAACGTGTCTATTTTAACTCCTTGGTTGTCTGACTTACAACAGTTCAACTTTCTGTCAGTTCTGGTTGTTATTCTGTTTCTAAATTGTTGTTGTCGTCCCTATCTTGGTTGTGCGAGGAGGCACAGTGTGTCTGCCTATGCCTCCATCTTGGCTGGAAGTCCCAGTAGATTTTTAATTTCTTGCTCTTTCTCTTCTCCTTCTGGCACCCCTATAATGTGAATATTGGAATGCTTGAAATTGTCCCAAAGGCTGCTTACACTATCCTCAGTTTTATAGATTCTTTTTTCTTCTCATTGTTCTGATTGGTTGTTTTTTTGCTTCCTTATATTGTAAATCATCAATTTGATTCTTGGCTTCATCCACTCTACTGTTGCTTCCACTGTAAATTTTTCTTTATTTTAATTAGTATATCCTTCATTTCCGAATGTATCTTTTTTATGCTGTTGAGGTACTCACTAAGTTCCTTGAGCATCCTTATAACCAGTGTTTTAAACTCTGCATCTGATAGATTGCTTACCTCTTTTTCATTTAGTTCTTTTCCTGGAGTTTTGATCTGTTCTTTCATTTGGGCCATGTCTCTTTGTCTCCTCATTTTGGCAACATCCATGTGTTTGTTTCTATGTATTACGTAGAGCTGCTATGACTCCCTGTCTTGGTAGTGTGGCCTAATGTTTTAGGTGTTCTGTAGGGTCCAGTGGCACAGCCTTTTCCTGTTACCCAAGCTGGGCATTCCAAGTGCATTACACTTCATGTGCATTGAGTAAACCCTCGTCTTGTAGTTGAGTTTTGATTGATGTTGGCAGGTGAATGGAAGGGATTTATCCAAGCCAGTCAGTTGCAAGGACTGGCTGTGACCACTGACCACCAGCCTCCACCCTTTGTGGAGGATCAGCTGTGCAGGGGCAGGGTAGTGGTCCTCCAACATGATCTGTGGCTGTCCACTGGGTGCACAGGTTCTGGGGTTTCCCAGGTGGTACAGGCCAAGGTCAAGCCCCACCTGTCTTTTGCCCAGGGTCAACCTGCCTGAGCTATAGAGCAATCTAAGGTTGCTACTTGTGCTGGGCTTGGAGATTCCCAGGCAAAGCCAAGCTGTGAATCTAGGCTGGCTGCTGCGAGTGCTGGGCCTGTGGCCACTTAGCAAGAGGTACAGGGACTTGGGGCTCACTGAGGCCAGCTAATGCTTGTTTGAGAGGATTTAGGAAGTTGTGAAGCATGAGCCAAGACCAGCCATTCATATGGAAAAGTCACAGTTAACAGGGCAGGGCAAACAGTATTAGTCAGGTTAATGGAGGCTCAGATATGGTACCTGCCTGCCAGGTCTGTGGCTCTGGGTGGGGGAAGGTCTAGAAAAGAGACAATGGCGTCTGCCCGCCTTTCTATCTAGGGGAAAGCTGTCCCCCAGCTCTTGCCTTCATGCCAGACACCTGAGTTCCTCCCTGTATTGGCTGATGCCTTACAAACTGCTACCCCAGTGCTGGAGCTCAGAAGAAGTGAGTCTGAGTAATTCCGTGTATGGATTCTTTCAGAGGAACATCTTGGGACTCTAGAAGTTTCTTCCACTCACTCAGTCCCCTGGCTTTTGCAACCAGAAGTTTTGGGAACTTATCTTCCTGGCACTGGAACCATGGGCTAGGGGCCCTGGTGTGGGGCTGGGACTCCTCACTTCCAAGACAACCTTCCCAAATTTTATCCACCATGTGTGGATGTAGGGCTAGCCCATTCCACGTCTCCACCTCTCCTACCAGTCTGGATGGATGTGGTAGTTGTCAAACTTCCATTCAACTCGATTTATGATGGTTCTGAGTGATGGTTGTTCTATAGTTTAGTTGCAATTTGATGTGGTTGTGCAAGGAGGCAAGCCATGTTTACCTATGCCACCATCTTGACCCAAAGTCCCCCCATCATCTCTTTCTTTTTTGAAGATTTTCCTTATTTGTTTTTAGAGAGAGGGGAAGGGAGGGAGAAAGTGAAGGAGAGAAACATTGATGTGATCAATCAGTTGCCTCTCCCACAGCACACCAACCAGGACTGAGATCACAACCCAGGCCGAGGATTGAACTGGTGAACTTTCACTTTGCAGGAGGACACCCAGCCAGCTGAGCCACACTGGTCATGGCCATCATCTCTTTCTTAAATTCCTCTGTGGTCTCCTGTTTTCTCTGCCTCCAGACATCCCCAACTAAATTCACACTCTAATCACCCACTGACTTGATCTTCCTAAATCAGAGAACCTTCCCACAGCTTCCAAAGTTAAAACAAAGCAAAACCTTTAAACTTTTGGCAGAGAAGAACTCGAGAAGGCACATCTTCAGGTGAGAATAGTGGTCACTTAAACATTCTTGATGCTCATTTGAGCTACTTCTCTACATCCACACCAAAGCTACGGGGTGGAAGGCACCCTCTTCCACCCAAAAGCTGGTCTTAGCTACACAGATTCCCTGTCTTTAGTTCCCCTATCAAAGGTAAGTCAATCTAACACTTTTGAAATGAATTTCCTTAAAAGCTAAGAGAAAAGAGCAAAGAAAATATGCACACACACAGACACACACCATAAGCAGGAATGTCTGAACCTTTAAAATGAATAGCTTTGTTTTAAAATAAAGCTAATACCTATAAATATAAAACCATTTATAAATGTAAAACTGTTTATCTAAAACTTTTAAAGAAAACAAGAGAAAATCATTATGACCTTGGATTAGCAAAAATTTTTATAGATGACAACTAAAGCACAATTCATCAAAGAGAAAAACAATATATAAGAAATTTTAAAACTTAATAATAAGAAAACAAATGACTCAATAAAATATGAACAAAAAGTTTGAACAGACACTTATCTAAGAAGATATGGATGGCAAGTAAACACATGAAAAAAGGCTCAGTATCATTAGTCATTGTGGAAATGAAAATTAAAATCACAATGTGAAGCTTATCAGAACATCTAGCATTGAGCACACCAAGTGTTGGAAAGGATATAGAAGAACTTGAACTCTCACATTGCTAGTGGGAATGTAAGATGCTACAACCACTCTGGAAAACCATTTAACAGTGCCTTCAAAAGTTAGATATGTACCTACTGTGTGATTGAGCCATTCCACTCCTAGATATTTACCCAAGAGAACTGAAAGCATATGCTCATATAAAGACTTGTACATGAATATTCATCAGGGCTTTATTTGTAATAACCAAAAATTATTGTCCATTAACAGGAGAATGGGTGAAGAAATTGTGGTACAATGGAATACTACTCGGCAATAAAAAGAAGTGAAATATTGATACATACAACAATGTAAGTGAATCTCAAAATTAAGTTGAGTGAAAGAAGTCAGACAAAAAATAATACATAGTATGTGATTCCATTTACACAAAATAGAAAATATAAACCAGTCTGAAGTTATACAAAGAAGATTAGTGGTTGCCAGGAAAGGAGGAATGGCACAGAAGGGCAGAAGGGAAGAATTGGAAAAGGGCACAGAAACTTTTAGGTGTGATAAATGTGTTCACTATCTTAATTGTGATGGTTTCACAGACATATACACATGTCAAAACTCATCACATTATACACCTTAAATATGGACAGTTTACTGAAAGTCAACTCTACTTCAATAAAGCCGTTAAAATATTTAATTAAAAAATACTAATAGTCCTACTTGATTCAAAAATCCTGCTTCCCAAGTCATGCACTGAGCTGACTTTTACGTGTTCTCATGATTCCGTCCAGCATCTTGGTGGTGTTCTGGAGACAGGCTGGACTCCGCTACAACCTATACTCCCAGAACTGTGCGGAAGCAGAGAGATTCACTGAAAACAGAACTCAAAGCACACATCAAGAAGACCTCTGGCAACAGCATGATAATTGTGAAAGTGAAAGAGGAATAATCTACCCTGACTAAAGCTTGAAATGCTACATTTTCAAGGTGAAGATGTGAGGACACATGTTATGGCAGATTGAAAATGATCTCACTATCTTGTTTATAGATTGGCAATGCCAATAAATTGAAGTATGGTGTAAAAAAAGTTCTGCCTCTCGATTTTTTCAAAGAACCTCCCCTATAAAGGGAAGTAGCTGAAAGAGCATAGATCTGGTTTAAAACCCTGTTCTGCCACAAAGTTGTTTATGACCTTGGGCTGGTTACTTAACTTCTCACAGCCTCCTCAGTTTCTTCACCCATAAAATGGGGCTAATAATAATCTTCCTCATCAGTTTCTTGTTAAAATTTTAGTGAGATAACAGGTTAGTGAGTCCCTAGACCATTCTAGATGCCAGAATACATAATGCCCCATCTCCAAGGGAGCTAGATTCTTTTTTTGTTCTCTTCCTTTCCCCTCCTTTCCTCTTTCCTTCCAGATAGGGAGGGGTCCTAGTCACAAAGACATTCAGAGGAGAAACAATGAGGAGGAAGCAGAGCAGAGGACTTGGATTGTGTTACCCTGAACACAGTGTCTGAGACCAGAACTTGAGACTTCCTGGAGGGTGGTCCCAGGGATTGGGAGGGAGGGAGCAGAAAATGTAAGTAGGGGAAGGAAAAAATGCCAATAAAAATGTGCAACTGATGTGGAGCTCAGCCCAGCCAAAGTTTCTCTGACGACCTGTGGAATTCGCCTTATAATTGACCCCCTGAAGATTAGGAGGCTGGGCACGGACCCATGACCTCCACGGGGTGAGGGTTGCACTCAAAGCATTAACTTTCCTCTCTTTTTGCCACACTTCTGTCAACTGAGAGAGTAAAACCGAGACCAGGCCTCTTCGTGGGGCACTGGCAGGGTCATGGGACCATCCACCACAGCTCAGTTCAAATCAAAAGCAGCCGGAGAATATGTGGCATGGGGCACCAAAAGCGGCTGACTCAGGCCCAAAGCCCATGCTTAGGTTGACAACGTAATCTGCTCAAGCTTATTGAGCACCTTTGTGCCAGGCAGACGACCCCCAGTGCCTTTCAGTGGAAAAGCTAGAGACCCCAGATTAAAGCCCGCTCCCCTCAAGACCGCAGGCAGGGACACTACTGACTTCCTCCACTGCTGCCTCAGAATATTGTCTGGGAGAGAGAATACCTGAGGGTGTGAGTCATTAAAGGCGCTCTGGGAGAAAGGGGGGGCATGGGAATTTCCCAGGAGGAGGGAAAGCTAGCTATTTCACTGAGCAACATAAATCATTTTTCTCTGCTCTACAAATAAAGTGAGAGAAATGTTCCTCAGATTGGAAACTCAATTGTGATTATTGTATTAATGCCTATCACTGATTAAGGATGTGATATGTACCTGGAAATGTGCTGTGTTCTTTTATGCCTTATTTCATTTCATCCCACGGCAACCCACTCCAGTAGGTATTATAACTAACTGTAGCTCGGAGAGGCTGAGTACCTTGCTACATGTCAAACAGCTAGTAACTCGTAGAGCCAGAACTCAGTCCCAGGTCCAGTGACCTGAGAGCCTGTACTTTGACCATTGGGCTACACAGCTAGGGAATCACTCTGAAGCAGTGGCCTTCCCCACTGGGAGGGGAGAGGCTGAGAGAGCACATTAACTAGACACAGAAAACAAAGGGAGAAGGACTCCACATTGACAGAAGGTGCACACTGGTTGTTGTATGTGTGTGGACACATCATTTACAGCTGCTCAAAATCTTTTTAGTCCCATTGTGCAAAGGCAGAGTGAAAAAAAGTTAGCCTTCCCAGCCTTACTTGCCTAGAGTGTGTAGACAGGAAACGCAGGTTCTGCCGGTGGGACACCATTTCGAAATGTGCTCTGTAAAGAAACAGATGACAAGCAGGGCTCCATCTGGCTGGGGCCAGTAACCCTAGGGGCACCATGTTCTCTGTGAAAGCATCAGTCTCGGCTTTGCTGAGGAAAAATAAGTCAAAGGGGCCTTTTGCCCTGCTTGGAATGCTAAAGGAGAAGAGCATGCACTGGGCACTGGAAGGGACTCCCAAACACGGAAACCTACTGGTTCTAAACCCAACTCCAGTGGATGTGTTTGGTGGGGAGTGGTTCCCACAACACCAAGAAACTCTCTGACACCAGTAGGGTGCCCTACAGTTCAACTCACTTCTGACCCTATCTACCTGGAGAGAGCATCAGATCCTACAGGTTAAAGACTTAATCCTACAAGGCTGATTCCCCCCTTCAGATGTCAATCACAAATCCAGATTGTCACCTGTACTTCTGACCAAGTGACTATAGATGGGAGGTTCTCACAACCTTGGCCTTGAGTCCAGTTAATTTTCTAGAGCGGCTCACAGACTCAGAGAAATATTTTCCTTACTAGATTACCGGCTTATTACTAAAGGATCTAACACAGGAATAGCCGGATGGAAGAGAGGCATAGGGCAAGTTATGTGAGAAGGAGCTCGGAGTTTCCATGCCCTCTTCAGGCATCATCCTCCCCACTTACCTGTTCATCAGCCTGGAGGCTCTCTGAACACCATCCTTTTGGGTTTTATGGAGGCCTCATTAAATAGCCATGATTGATTGAATCATTGGCCACTGGCAATTAATTCAAACTCCAGCTCTTCTACCCACCATGGAGTGAGTGGGACTGAAAGTTCCAACTCTCCAAACAGGAGGCCATTTTGCCTAGCAAGTTGTCCACTTCTTTGGTTACCTAAGCAGTTTCCAAAAGCCACTTCGTTAACATAAAAAAGACACTCCCCTGACCGTTTTTCACAGGAAATTCCAAGGATTTTAGAAGGTTTGTTGCCAGGAATGGGGTAAGACCAAATATATATGTCTAATCATAAATCACAATATCACAGATGCCTTCCCCAGTGGAACGTTTTCCCCATAACTCCTCTGCTCAAACTCTGGGGTTTGTTTTTTGACTTTTCCAAGTTGAGCGCAATCTCCAGAAGTGGCAGTTCATTTGCCCACAGTTGCACCCTTTCCTTTTCTGGTCAGGGTTTGTTTTTCCACAACTGGGAGCAAAGATAAGGGTTTCCCTGATGAGTAAAGCAGACTTGCACCAGTGGGTGGGTTTTGCACAGCCACAGTAAAATATTTCATACCACTTTGTCTTTCACATCCAGGCAACAGTGAGGTGTTTTTATTTCTTCATCTGCAAAGCTTGACAACTGGTCCAACCTCACAGGCTTGTGATGACTTAGTGTGAAAGTGCTTTGTGAACTATCAAGTGTAAAAAGACTAGTTTTTATCATTATTGATGATATGATGATAATAATGATGCATATGAGGGGGGGAAAATGATCACTCAACCGGTCTGAACTCCTTGCCTTTCCCAAAGTTCCACTGTGAACTTTGCACCTTTGCTCCTCATTGGACTCACCTCTCCTAAGACTAACAAAGTCCTACTCATCATTAGACCACCAAGGGCTAAATAATCAAGTGTCAAAAGTGAAGCCAGCAGGCCTATATAGAGCTTCAGGAAATCAAGAGGGAACAGCCAAGAGTAGATTTCCTGTTAGAATAGTGGTAAGTGGCACAGGGGAGCTATTGCATCTCTGGTAATGTCCTGGGAGTAAAGAGGAGGCTACATAACTTTCATGAATTCATTTTAGGAAAGTTAGAAAATACAGATAAAAATATGAATATAAAATATAAGAAAATAAAATCATTTGTAAACTTACCAGCCATTACTTAGGACATTTTTCTATTTGTCCACTTAAATATTTTACCAAATATAGCCCTGGCTGGTGTGGCTCAGTGGATAGAGTACTGGCCTGAGAACCAAAGGGTCACTGGTTCGATCCCCAGTCAGGGCACATGCCTGTGCTGTGGGCCAGGTCCTCAGCTTGTAGCTTATGAGAGGCAACTACACATTGATGTTTCACTCCCTCCCTTTCTCCCTCCCTTCCCTTCTCTCTAAAAGTAAATAAATCTTTTTAAAAATGTACCTAGATATAGATTTCTTTATATTTATCCTTCTTGGTATACATTGTGCTTTCTATATTTGTGGATTCTTGCATTTTGTCATTTTTTTCAAATTCTCAGTCATTTTCTTTTCAAATATTGCCTGGCTCCCATTTTTTTCCTCTTTTCCCCTCATGGGGATCCATCCAATCTGATAGTTGCTAAATCTCCTAAGTCTTTGCTTCTTAATTTTTCTATCTGTTTGTCTCTCTTTGCTGCATTCTGGGGAATATCTTCAGATCCATTTTAGCACACTGCTTCTCTCTTTAGCTGTATCTTCTGTTTAACCAAGCATTGCAATTTTAATTTTAATGGTCACATACAATTTTGGGGGTTTTGATATTCTATTTTTTCCTAAATCTATCTGGGCATTTTTAATCATCTTTTGTTTCTCATTCAGTTTTTATGCTCCATCTTTTATTCTTTAAGCATTTCACAATAGCTTCTTTAGATTATCTGATTATTCCAAACTCTGGAGTCCTTAGAGATATAAACCTATTGATTATTGTTCCTGCTTATTCACCCTCATAGTGATCTGAATCCGTATATATTTAGTAATTTTTTGGTAGATTTATATTTGGCTGAATTTTATCCGGAAGCCTGGATTGAGGTTGCTTCCCTCTAAGGAGGACTCAGTTTGCAGCTGCTGGACTCCAATGAACATTAATAATCTGAGGCCTCTTAAATTTTTCAGTGTATGGTTTATTTGATCAAAGGAAAAGAGAGCAGGTCTCACATGGAAACTAACATTTTTATTAGTTGTAACATCTAGTGCTGCAGCCTAGACAGGCTTCCTTGTAGGTTCCCTCTGCAAGCAAGTGGCTTTATCCTTTCCACTAAGAATGTAGCCTCTTTGAGGGCCCCAGCTTTTGCGGGGATAGGGGTGTCTCTCACATTTAGCTCTTCCATCCTCCTAGGCCCTAGGGCTTACTCTCTGATTTTCTCCCAACCTCCCATACCCCTTCCCAGTCCCCAAAGCTCTAAGTTTCTAGTTAGTTAACCTCTCTGTTTATTTGCTATTTACCTTTAGTTTAGTTTTGTTTTGCTTTTTAATTTTTATTGTATTTTTCTACCTTTTGTTTTGTATTGTTTTATTTTGTTAGTTTCAGGGGGATGCCCTTGGGAGATTACTTTGGGAGAGCTCACTAAAGAAATTTTTAAATATCTATTTGTCGTGCTTTATACAGTATAGCATTTAAGTTTTCTGCTACAGGAGGCTTTTGAGAACTCATACTACTGGAAGATAATTTTTAAACAAACAAAAAAAGTGATTTTATCAACATGTAAAAAGTACATGTTGTTTTATAACTTGCTTTTTTCCCATTCGATATGTGAAAATCATCTGTCATATAAATAAATATAGGTCTAGAGCATCATTTTAATGACTATGTAGTCTTCTATTACAAAATTTATCTAGTTTTTTTTCTTATTATTAGATATTTAGGGTTCTTTTTTCACTATTTTAAACAGCACTTCAGTTAATATCTTGATAGCCAAATCTTTGCAAAATCATGATTTTCTTCCTTCTTTAAGGTTTTATAAAAGTGGTACATGCTGCCCTGGCCAATGTGGTTCAGTTCATTGGAGCATCAGCCTATAAACTGAAAGGTCGTGGGTTCAATTCCCGGTCAGGGCACATTCCTAGGTTATGAGTTCAGTCCTCAGTCAGGACACATGTGAGAGGCAATCAATTGATGTTTCTCTTTCATATCAGTGTTTCTCTCCCTCTCTCCCTCCCTCCTGCCCCTCTGTCTAGAAATCAATAAGCTTGTCTTCTAGTGAGGATTTTAAAAAAGTAATATATGCTAATATAAAATATTTGTACACTAAGGAAAATGAAAATTCTCCATCATCTTTTTTGCCATCACCTTAATGAATAACATTTGGTCTATAATTGAAATCTCTCAATCAAACAAAATGTGAGAGTTACTTAGGTCTAGAATATGAAGGAAGAGAGACTACACCCTCTGCTCTCCACCCCTCACCCCAACAGCTAGGGATAGGGAGCCAGAGCAGGTTACTGGGGATGGGCTGAAGGTAACAAAAGACAATCAGGAGCAGAGAACTGAAGGGATGACAGACACCCAAACAGAATCCAAAACCTGGAACAACTGGGGTCAAGGGCACCAGGCCTCAGGAAAGGCCCAAGTTTCAAAATCTAGGAATCAACTTTGCCTTACTAGTCCCCTCCAGCTAGAAGCAGAGGGTCTTTTCAGGCACACACTCCAGAGTCCCATTCCTGCCCCTCTTTCTTTTAAGGGGACTTGGTTTATCTGGAGTCAAAAACAGTACAGGCTCTAACATTATCCCCAGCCACATGTTTTACAGTGGCTCCCCCATGATTCTCAGGGTCTTGTCCCAATCTAAAAAATCCAGCCAGGTCTTTAAGCACCCCTCTATCTCCTTTCTGTCTGTCCTCCTCGAGTGGAGGCGAGATGTTGAGCCCAGGTTCCTCTCCCTAGAGATACTCACGAAAGGAATGGCACACTCTCTGATGGCTCTTAGCTCCTGACAACACTTTTCTGAGGACCTGCTGCACTTGCCTTCATAGTCTATGAAATACCATCATACCTCTATAATAAAGTCTAATTCCAATGTATTCTGTCAATGTTCAGGTGAGAGCCCTTAATCATAAAGAAGCCCAACCTCCTCTTTTCTCCCAATGAGTATGGAGCTCCAGCTGGGATGGATGATCAGCATCTTAAGGAAGCCCCAGAAGTTTTGGTTGTTCATTTATTAATTCAATTCAACAAATATTTGGTGTGTACCATGTACCGACTAAAGTCAAAAAATTCCTTAAACAGCTACAAAATAGCACGGACTGACCCCACCAGAATTCACGGGGTGGATTCTGGAGTTCTCAGTTTCTCTAACAATCACAGTTGACTACTGGCCACTTGTTCTACATCCAGCAAAGCCCATGGACCACTGAAAAGAATGGAAAGTGCATGCCAAGATGAGTACCTTCCGGTGAGAGCTGGCACACAACCCACAGGTATGGGTCTGCCTGTGAAGGACTGAGCGCCCAGAGCTGGCTGTTCCACAAGATCCAGCCAAGGTCAGGCCTTGCATGGGTAAAGTAACTTTTTGTCTACCCTAAACCCCTAAGACTCCCCAAGCTCCTGAGTTCTGAAAAGCCCTTATTCAGAGCATATGCTTGTGGGAAAGCTATGTTAACCAGAGAATGTGCATGGGAGGAAAGAGCAGGGAGGTTCTGAGGTGCTTCCTCTGCAGTGCACACCTCCATGTCAGCAACCCTCCAGCGGGCCGTTCATCTAGCTGACCACAGCACTCTGGGAGTAGGTCTTGGTCTTGACAGCAGACTAGTCACTACCAATGCCAGGAGCTTTCCTCAGTGACAGCAGCTGTCAGGGACTGGGCAGGAATACAGACAGGGGCCCTTCAGCACCCTGTTGGACTCTTCACACCTTCCTCAGCCACTCTCACCTCCCACTGAGTGGTGCAGCCCTGAAGCCTATGTGAAAATAGGAAAGCCTGATGGTTGGAGCCAGGCTCTGAAGGTCTACACTGGCTTGGCCAAGGTAAACTGTCAGCGCCTGTGTTTCCTTGTCTGTAAAGGAGTCATAAAAGCAGTATCTATGCCCTTAGGGTTGATGTGAGAATTACATAAGCTCATATATGTATCTGGCACATGGTAAGCATTATAGAGGTGTTAGCTATGATCTTAGGGTAGCTGTGGGAGAGCTGAGCCCTAGGACCAGGAAATCCTCCTCAGCACTATCCCATCTCCAGCCCAGGCCTGGTAGGTGGCGCACCTGGGAGTCCTGTAGGAGAAGAGAGAGACACCAGCTGTTGGAGTGGGTTCCTGGAAGGTGAGGACACCTTCGTGCCAGCCTAAATGCCAGTGACACCTCGCCAGGCTGTGGTGTAAAGCAGCTGTTCAAGGAAATGCCGATGAGAAAAGATAAGCAATTGCTGGGGGAAGAGGGGCATAAGGGGATTAATTGTAATGGAAAAAAATACAATAAAGATTAAATTTTTAAAAAAGAGAAAGAAAAAGACAAGCAATGAGCTTCCGTTCTGCCCGGCCCCTTTGGGGCGGGACTGCAGAGACAGGCGGAACTTTAGAGGCTCAGGGCAGCTCTTATAAAAGGAAGTTAATCAGTCACTCAGGGTAAGGAAGTTGAATCCGTGCAGTGGCCTAAGTGGCCTAGAGATAGACCCTTCTCCCCACCCCAAGACCCCTCCCTACCACAAACCCCACTCTCAGAAGTTACTCCATTCGTGTGAACTCACAACTTCCAGAAGCCTCTCGCCCCATCCAGCCTGATGTCCTGCAGCAATATATGGTGAGTGGAGAATGAGACACAGGATGCCCCTTGGACTTGCTCAGGGACCACCTTTGTGCCTGTGCTGAGGCCAGGGGACAGTGGGACCCAAGGGGGAGGCTGTGGATTGTACCAACCCTGCTGAGTCACAGGTGTCATTGTGGGGAGGGGTTGCAGGAAGCAGCAGGGACTTGGGGCCGAGGCCAGCTGGTGACAAGACACCTTCTCTCAGGCTCAGAGGTACCCAAGCCTCCTTGGTGCCCACTGAAGTATTAAAGAAACTGAAGCTCATCGGACAAGGTGGGTTCGGCACAGTGTTCCTGGCGCGACATGAGAAATGGGGTCGTAACGTGGCAGTCAAGATCGTGAACTCGTGAGTGCCCCAGCTGTTGGCTGGCCAGCGTCTTGCCTTGGATGCAGGCTGCTGTCCTTGGGGGCCTGAATGGGGAAGGGAGGGATCTGCCCAGCAGAGTGGGACCCCAGCTCTCTTGTGGAATATAGGGAGGTGATATCGAGAGAGGTGAAGGCCATGGCCAGTCTGCATAGTGAGGATGTGCTGCCACTGCTGGGAGTCACCGAGAAGCTGGAGTGGGACTACGTGTCTGGGCCAGCTCTGGTGACTCAATTCATGGAAAACGGTTCCCTGGCGGGGCTGCTGCAACCCCAATGTCCTCGGCCCTGGCCACTTATCTGCCGCCTGCTGCAAGAGATTGTGCTTGGGATGTGTTACCTGCACAGCCAGGATCCTGTGCTTCTGCACCGGGACCTGAAGCCCTCCAATGTTCTGCTGGACTCAGACCTGCACGCCAAGGTCAGCCTACCACACCCCAGCTCAGCTTCTGGACAAGGCCCTGCCCTAGAGCTGCTCCAGACCCACCCACTGTAGCATCTGCTACAGTCCTGTCTACTGAACACCCTCAGCATCCTCCTCTGGACAAAAGGCTGCCCAAGTGCCAAGGCCCACCCACAAGCTTTAGCCTCTACCACAAGTGATAGAGGCCCTGACCACACCACTAGGACTTCAAAAGACCCATGGCTAACAGCTCAGGAAAATCAGACCTTGACCTAGCCCAATAGAGGCGGGGACCCAGACCCCCAAACTAAGGGCCCCATTGGTTCCACTGTTCCCCTAACCGTCCACACCCCCTTCACAAGGCTGGATCTGTATCTCTGGTTTGGGGTGAGGGAAGAAAGAGATTCTGGAAGCTGCCTCGCTCTGTCCATCCCCTACCTCTTCCTCTTTCCCTTCCTTTGCAGCTGGCAGATTTTGGCCTGTCCACGTTTCTGGGATGCTCACGGTCACGGGCAGCATCTGAGGTATCGGGGGGTACCCCAGCCTACTTGGCCCCAGAACTGTTGGCTGATGTAAACCAGAAGGCTTCCATGGCCAGTGATGTCTACAGGTAAGGTACCCATGCCAAACACACATTCCCAATTTTTACACCTCTCTGGCCCCTTCTAGGGGGAGGTATACTGGAGAGGAGTTTTGCCAGAGATTGGGTTTGGCCTCACCTTTGTGTCTCTGGCAGCTTTGGGATGCTGATGTGGGCAGTGCTCGCCGGAAGAGAAGCTGAGAGTAAGACTTTAAGCACACTCTGGGGTCCTTAACCCAGGTGCCCTCCTCCTGAAAGTCCCCAAGCCCTGCTCTTCCCATTTATCTGCTCAGACTGTCCTACTCCCTCCTCACCTCCCCTTGGACTACACTCTCTGCCCCTTTCCATGAGGCAGCAGGTGGCCCCTCATACCCTGAGTGCTTTTTTTTCATGTCCCACACACCCACATCAGCAGTGACCCAGACATCACTGGTGCAGAGAGCTGTGTATGAGAGGAAGATCCGGCCAAGACTGGAAGAGCTGCCCCAGCCTGGCCCAGAGACTCCAGGCTTAGAAGGATTGATGGAGTTAATGCAGCGCTGCTGGAGCCATGAACCCAAGGACAGGCCTTCCTTCCAAGGTGAACTGTCATTTAACTGGCAGCTGGCTGCAGCCTGGATCTGTCAGCCAGGCGGTCTCCCTGGGAAAGGAGTTTTGCTCACCTGCCACCCACTCTGCCTTCTCTCCAGAATGCAGACCATACACTGAGGAAGCCCTCTGCCTGGTACAAAGTGGAGACGTAGATGGTACGAAGATGGATGCTTCCGTCTCCACAGTGAGTGTCCCACACCAAACCCAGCCTGAGAGCTGGGCATAAATGGCACCACATGGCTCCCCAGACCACCCAGCAGCTTCCTACTGACCACAGTTCTTTATGCCTTGATCCTCATGCCCACTCTTCCCACTGCACTCCTGAATTCCCAGATGGCAGATTATGAACCAAGAGACTCCTTCCTCTAGTTTACTCTGGCTCTCCTGCCTCCACACCCAGCAAGTTCTCCCTGTCCTTGCAGGTAAAGAAGTTCCTATCTGAGCACAGGAACAGCAACAGGTGGTTGTCCGCCCCTGAGCCAGGCCTGGGTGAAACAGAAAATGATGGCCCTGGGGGGCCCACAGGAAGCCTTGATTCCGTCGTGGTCTCTGACATGCTGGACAAACTGAATCTGCAACGGTCCCCCAGCTCTGCTCCTGAAAAAGGTGCAAACCTTCCTGAGAGGAATGAGGCACACAAAGCGCAGGCTCAGCATGCCTGGACGTCAGGCATGTCTTCTGATTCAACAGCCCAACCTCTCTCAACTTCAGAGACCTCGTCATTCAAAAACCAGAAGCCCAACCCCACCTCAGCTTGGACGCCAGGTCCTGGACCCCAAGGAAATCAGGTCAGACTCTGGCAGGACTAGAGGATGCAAATCCTGTCCCCTTCCCAGGGAAATCTTGGGGCCTAGGGGTTATGGTCTGGAAACAGTCCCCAAGACAGGGAGCCTGAGAGCTCTGTATTGTCCACAGGGGCCTGAGAGATGTGACGCCAACTGGCCTCCTAAGGAGCCAGGGCCAAATCCAACACCAGGTACCCGCTTCCCACTCCTTTTCCCCTACCCTGCTCCTCTACCAGCTTCATCCTCAGGACTATATGTAGATCCAGGGCACCTTGGGGAAAAGCAGGGAGAGAAAGGACTAGAGGCCATCTACCCCACACCTTCTCATTTCATACATGAAAAAACTGACACCCACTGGGATTGGATCCTGCTGAGGTCACAGCAAAGCCTGGATTTGTCCCTGGGCCTTCTGGCTCCCCAGGACCAGCTCTATGAACCCCCCAATTCCATTTTGGTAGGTTAGTCCAGAGGGCCTCCCAGCAGAAAAGACCCAAATACCAGAGTCAGAAACATCAGCTGCCACCACTCTTGAGCTTCTGCACACACAGTTCTGAAGGGGCAGCCAACAGGGGAAAGGCAAAGGCACACCTGACACCTTCCCTGGGAGGCCCTGGGACCCCATCTTTGCATTTCCCTAGGGTGAACAGGAGGTGCCACTGCCCCTCTACTCTGCTGCTCCTCCTAACTGAGTTGTGGACAACTCAACCCTCACACTAATGCTACTGTTTCTCTTAAAGGGCCATCGCACGTTACCATCTGTAACAGCGAATGGGTGCAGATCGGAAACAACAACCACATGACAATACCAGGAAAAACCGCTTTACCCACAGGGCAATGGCCGCCTCAGGGCATGGGTAGGGGTTGGCAGCATGCCCCCCGCAAGTAGCTTTGAAAGAAGTGACGCAAGAACATGATGTCTGGACTGGGTCACAGAGCCAGTATCATAAGGACAGGAATTGAGGAAGCCTCTAAACTGCCTCCTGCACTTGAGGCAGCTAGCCAAGTCTTTCTTTGAGGGCCATCAGGCCCGGCACTGGAACTGATTTTGTGGCCTCAGCAGTCAATAAAGTGGTGGAATTTTAACCAAAGTACTACGCAGGAGGCTATGGGTAGAGGAGGCACTGCAGTCTGGCTGACACAGGAAGCCGAATGCTGAGGCCTGGGGGTGGGCAATGTCATGGCGCAGGAGGTCAGGACCTAGCCGGTGGCAGGAAGGAATCCAGGAATCTGGGAGGCTTGGCTCCTGGGGCTCACTCTAATCTCAAGGCAGAGCACTTTCCCCACCCTAAACCCAAACTGTGGGGATAGATGCTGTGGTGCCACTATCCCCCCTCCTGTTTTCTTCTGGGCTACAGAGACTCTGCAATGGGGTGCTGGGGAGGGGAGTCTCCATGTGAATTTGCAGACCCCAGCCCGTCTTGTGCCCTGCAGGAGAGCCCCTTCAGTCTCTTGGAGGTCAACCCTCATACCGTCACCTTCCTGTACCACACACACATGCACATTACTTCTGAGGTATGAGTCATGGTTCTCAGCTTGTGTCTGGGAGTGGGAAGCTATGGCTCCTCAAAGCAACCACAGACATGTCCCCTCCCACGGAGCTGGAGATGGTGGGAGAATGGACAGTTCAGCTGGGGCCACAGCGGTTGCTGTCCAGGCACTAGGGGCAAGGGGGAAATGTGTGCTTGCCTCCATCTGACCTAGATCTTAGCTCCATCTTGTACCATGGGCATCCCTTTCTCACCAGCCTTCACTCCAGCGCTCTCTCAGGCTCCCCACCATCCAAGCCTTCCACCTCTGTTTTAACACTTGCCACTGAGTGGGCCCACCCCACGCATCTCTCCAGTGGTCCTCATTCTGCTTACTAAAGTGGGTTGAACTGGAAAGGCAGTAGTGTCAGAAGAAACAATTAGAGTGGGGGAGGGGGCCTGGGGAGTCCCGCTCGGGCACGGGAAGGGCCGGGCTGTTTCATCGGGGAAGTGGGAGGGGGCCCGAGGCGCCGGGAGGGAAGCGCCTGTCGCCTCAGGCTCTGAGCCACTAACTTAGCTGCGGGCAGAGACTCCGCAGCTAGCCCCCGGACTCCCGCCCCTGGCCTAGCAACCTCAGCTGTAGCAGCCTCGCAGGCGGTGAGTTGGGGAATAAAGGGAACCCGGGGCTCCATTGCTTCCACCTCAAATTCTGTCCTCCTGGAGCAGAGGCTTTTGCTGCGGGGTCGGGGGAGGGAGGGATACCTCCGCGGTCAGGGTTTGAGGGAGGAGGAGCAGTGCCCTCACCGCCAACTTGGGACAACACTGGGAGCCACAGGTTGTGCCTGGAAGGAGATGAGTTCCCGAGAGGTTGGGAGTGGGGGTGGCAGTGGCTTGTACCAGGTGAGAGGGACACAGCTGGGGCTGGCTGGGGCCCACTGGCAGTAACTCGGACAACGGCCCTCCCCAGCCCCGGGGGTCTGCCCCGCGGCAGTGCAGCGCCAGACCAGGGAAGACCTAAGATCATGGCCAGACTCTTCAGTCCCGGGCCACCGCCCAGCGAAGACCTCTTCTACGAGACCTACTACAGCCTGAGCCAGCAGTACCCGCTCCTGCTACTGCTGCTGGTGATCGTGCTCTGTGCGCTCCTGGCCCTGCTTGTTGTCGCCTCAGCCAGCGGCAGGGTGAGCAGGGCCTCTGGTGCCCAAGCTTCAAGGGCGACGGGAGGGGTCACTGTCTAGGGGGTATTTTCAGTGCTGAGGCTTGTGGAGTCTTCTTTTCGCTGGGCTTTCTTTGCTGGGACTCGGGAAAGAAGCATTGAACCTTTCTATAGAGACCCTGAACAAGTCACTTCACCTCTCTGGGCCACACGGTCTCTGGGTCTACTCTGGGAGGTATCTGAGCCCTGGGTGCTTCTAATTTCTCTCAGGGTGCTGACAGACCTTCTGTACTTATGAGCTTTTCTGTAATCTACTAGTTCTAGAATAAATCCAACACCCAACACCAGATTTTCCCATTTTCCAGGGTGGGGGAAATTACACCGGGCCCCGTGGGAATCCGTTTCCTGGTTTTCTTTCCACCTAACGGGCTTGGGGCAATTGCACGCACCGACTCCCAGAAATTACCTTCCATCCCGCTCTCATTTAGTCCCCAAATAAACCAATCTCTAGTTTCCTGTGGAGGAAGAAAAGGGGTCTTTAATTCCATTTCTGGAAATATCCTCCTTCAAGTTTTCTTTTCATTCTTCGGAGGTGAGGTGGGGAAAATTCACTGGACGTAACCAGTCCTTGCTAATCCGCCTCAAAGTCCAGGAAGAGATAGAACAAAGGGCGAAGACACTGGCAGGATTTATACGCCCCGAGGCGGTGGCGAGACTGCAGCGGCTGAGGGATAAGGGAAGTTCCTGGCGCCCCCTGCTGCCAGAGCACTGCTTCCCAGGGCCCGGAAACTCCGAGCCGTTTGCCTGGGGCAGGGAATTTCACCAGCAAATTGGCCAGATTTAGATGCGCTTAGCTCTAAGTGCCTTCGGTGAGCTAGGATTGTTCACGGACCCCAGGCAGGTGCCGTGATTCCTATTTGACAGATGAGGAAACTGAGGCTCAGAAAGATCACGGATACTCAATGGCCGATGTGGAGCTGGAGTCAGAACTTCTGGGTAGATGGGTGATGATGGCTCAGCCGCCTCTGCACCATGCGAGTGAGATACTAGGTTGAACCTTATGAGATTGCTAGTTCTGTAGATTAAAATCAGGTTATCAACAATTAATATGGTTCAACCTAATATAAATGGCAAGCAGAGGTGCCTGCCTCCTTTTCGTACTTGGGTTTGAGACACTTTTCAGAATTGGCCTGAGGGGCTGCCCATTTTTGCTCTTGGATGAGCTCACCAAACTCCATCCGTGCCCCTCCCCACAGGAGTTGACCTCAGACCCGGGCTTCCTGACCACGGTGCTGTGCGCGCTGGGTGGCTTCTCGCTGCTGCTGGGCCTGGCCTCCCGCGAGCAGCGACTGCAGCGCTGGACGCGTCCCCTGTCGGGCCTCGTGTGGGCAGCGCTGCTCGCTCTAGGCCACGGTTTCCTGTTTACTGGGGGCGTGGTGAGCGCCTGGGACCAGGTGAGATGGGTGGCAGGGGGGCAGGAGGTAGAGGGATGTCCCGATCTCCAACTTGCACCCAGGACACCAGCAGCAAGCAGCGCAGCATTGTCGGCCTGCAGCTTTCCGCTCCCGCTCCCCCTCCCCCAGGTGTCCTTTTTCCTCTTTGTCATCTTCACTACTTATGCCATGTTGCCTTTGGGCATGCGGGACGCCACCGCTGCGGGTCTTGTCTCGTCACTCTCACACCTCCTGGTCCTCGGGCTGTATCTTGGGCCTCAGCTGGACTCAAGACCCGCGCTGCTGCCGCAGGTGAGCACGCAGGAGTAGCACAGGCTGCGCCCAGGGTCAGCTCAGCTGGACGCTACTTGGTTCATCAGGGCATTCACCAGCCGTTTGCTGAGCTCTGACACTACGGCAGGACACAACGCTGGGCACAGGGCACACATACAGATAGACTCGGACTGTGCCCCCTTGGAGCTGGTACACTGGTGCAGTGCCATGCCTGCAGATACCAGAAGAGGGCTCTGTGCCCTCGGGGAAGGAAGTTAGGGGTGGTGGGGACAGATGTGCATGATAGAGCCCTCAGAGAGAATGCAAAAGTTGGAGCTTGAGTAGTTTTGTGCTGCTGCTGTGTGTAGGGGTGGGGTGGGGTTATAGAGTGGTATTCCAGGCAGAGGAAAAGTATGTGCAAAGGTTTCTAGACCTAAGAAGCTTATATTGGTGCAGCAGCCAAGAGTCTGGAGCTGGGGGAAGGGGGCGGGGTGGACAAGAAGCGCCACCTACCACCTACAGATCCCACTGTGTGGCACTCACTGCCTCCAAATACTTGGGTTTCTAATGGTAGTGTCCTCCCCAGCCCCTCTGGAGATCAACTCCAGCTACACACATAGGCACGGCCCACCCCTACCCGGGTCTAGCGCCCCCTGAGGCTGACCCTAACCCACAGCTGGCAGCAAACACCGTGTTGTTCCTGTGCGGGAATGTGGCCGGAGTGTACCACAAGGCATTGATGGAGCGGGCACTGCGCGCCACCTTCCGAGAGGCGCTTAGTTCCCTGCACTCTCGCCGGAGGCTGGACACAGAGAAGAAGCACCAGGTCTGCCTGTACTGTGGGTGAGGAGGGACCCAGTCTAGGAGAAAAGGGTTACTTAACTCACACAACTGGGCTCTTTCACAAGCCAAATGACTTCAAGCAGGTCACCCAATTTATTTTCTCCTTTGTCAAAAGTGGCTGTTGGCTACCTTGAAAGTTTGCCGGGAAGCTCAACTGAACTGACGCTTATTAAAGCCTTTTAGAACCTTAAGACACTAAACGAATTCTAATTCTGGCATTGGTGCTGGGAGTTCAATCCCTAAAGGTAGTTATTGCAGGATGGGGTACTGAAGCATAGCTGTATGTGGTGGGGAGGACCTGGAAGACCACCCTTGGGAACACCTAGTGGGGCTGGAGAAGGATGTGGCCTCCTAGGCATTTGAGAAGCTGGGCTCCTGGCTTTAGGGTGCAGAAGGGTTGGTTCTCATAGTGACCTCCCTCAGGAACACCTTCTCCTGTCCATCCTTCCTGCCTACTTGGCCCGAGAGATGAAGGCAGAGATCATGGCACGGCTGCAGGCTGGACAGGGGTCAAGGCCAGAGAACACCAACAACTTCCACAGCCTCTATGTCAAGAGGCACCAGGGAGTCAGGTACGAGCAAGGATGGCTGGAGGGGAGGGGGCATGGGCCAAGACCCTGGCCCCACTGACTGCAGTCTGCCCTGCCCAGCGTGCTGTATGCTGACATCGTGGGCTTCACACGGCTAGCCAGTGAGTGCTCCCCAAAGGAGTTGGTGCTGATGCTCAATGAGCTCTTTGGCAAGTTCGACCAGATCGCCAAGGTCAGAGGGGGCCTCCCTCCCCAGCTTTAAATGTCCCACTCTGGAGAGCCTGTTCCAAGAGCAATCCCTAACTTATAAGACCCTGGTCTCACTTCAGAGCCCATGTGGGCTCCCAGATACACTGCTGAAAATTAGGAAACTCTGGCAAACACCCCAGTTATGGAGCCACTCACCACACACCTCAAATCTGGAGACACCTCAACATCTCCACAGGTGCCCCAACCACAGCACCCCACATATGCCCAGAACCCCAACACAGGTGTCTCTGGACACTAAACCCGAATCTAGATAGTCAGATGCGCTAGCCTTAGGAGGCCCCTCCAAGGGAAATCTCTGGCCCAGGGTCACCTGCTTAGACCCCAGGGATGCCCCCAAGCAACTTAATCTTGGGTCTCCCGCCCCCCCAAAAAAACTCCTCATACCAGAGTCTACTTTTATATGCTCACATCTAAATACACCCTACACATGCCAAAGCTGGGGAGAGTGACAGACATCCCAACCTTTGAGAAATCCTTCTGAGAACAACACCTGTATGGGAGACCTCAGCTAGCCCCACAAGTTAAGGGCATCCCTAGATCTGCCCTAGACACTCCCAACCTCACAAGTTCCTCAGGAACACACTTGCTCCCAGCTTTCCCAACTTCTTCCTGCCTCCTCTGGCTTCTAATCAGGTGTCCCTCTCCCCCCCACCCACCCCACCGCACACACACTCTCCCAGGAGCACGAATGCATGCGGATCAAGATCCTGGGGGACTGTTACTACTGTGTCTCCGGGCTGCCCCTCTCCCTGCCAGACCACGCCATCAACTGTGTGCGCATGGGGCTGGACATGTGCCGGGCCATCAGGTCAGCTCAGGAGGGCGGGCAGGAGTCCTGAGGATGGATGTGGGAGAAGAGCAGGCAGGGTGGTGAAGTCTTCCTGGAGAAAGGGAGAGGTGTGACCTGGGTAGGGCTGAAGACAGCACTCAGGTTGTCTCCGAAACACCCTGTTCAGGAAGCTGAGAGCAGCCACCGGCGTGGACATCAACATGCGCGTAGGTGTGCACTCAGGCAGTGTGCTCTGTGGAGTCATTGGGCTGCAGAAGTGGCAGTATGATGTCTGGTCCCATGATGTCACTTTAGCCAACCACATGGAGGCGAGTGGCGTGCCAGGGTGAGACCTGGGGCTCCAAAAGGCTGCACCAAGAGGCCAACCAGGCCTCCCCCTTGTTGCTTCCCTTTCCATAATTCCTTAAAATGAGCAATCCCATTGGGGCCCAGGGAGCCTCTGGGGTACAGGGAGGGAGGCTGGGAGGGACCTCCTATGGCACTGGTCCTTTCTTGAGGTCAGACCTTCAGGAATGATCCTTGAAAGAAAAGACAGTTTGGGGCCCCTTCCTCCTAACTCCCATGGTCTCCTCCTTCCAGACGAGTGCACATCACAGGGGCTACCCTGGCCCTGCTGGCAGGAGCTTACTCTGTGGAGGGTGCAGCCATGGAACACCGGGACCCGTACCTGCGGGAGCTAGGGGAGCCTACCTACCTGGTCATCGATCCCCGGGTAAAAGCCTAACTGGGAACCCAAGGGCTGGCCCACCCTAACCATCCACAGCCACAGGTCCAGTCTCTTCTCCAATGCCAGAGACGGGTCCTAGTGTGCATGTTGTAGGGAAAGGGACACGAATTTCTAAGGTCTGTGGGGAGAATGGGGGAGGGTTCGTAATCTTGACTGTCAATCCTTATATACCCCAGGCTGAGGAAGAGGATGAGAAGGGCACTGCAGGAGGGTTGCTGTCCTCTCTTGAGGGCCCCAAGATGCGTCCATCACTGTTGATGACCCGCTATCTGGAATCCTGGGGTGCAGCCAAGCCTTTTGCCCACCTGAGCCACGTTGAGAGCCCTGTGTCCACTTCTACTCCTCTCCAGGTATGTCCACCTCCATCATGAGCCCCCACATTTACATAAACCCACCCTCAATGTCCATTCCCAGCCTCCATGCCCCTACCACCAGTGAGTCACCTGATGACATTCCAAGTCTGAACTCTCTGGTCACCTGAGTCACTGTCTCAGGACCTTCCTTGCCCTGTCTCAAGAAAAAGGGGAAAGATGACTGCCCTTTGAGCTCGCTGCAGAGATGTGAGATTCCCATAGACACCATGTCCATTGCTCCCCAACCTCCATTCAGGAAGCCCCTCCTCTGGGGACCCCACTTCCTCCTGACTCTGAAGCCAGTGCTCACACCATTCTCATTAGGAAGTGTCTTTTTAACTCAATTCCTGTGACTACATGCTGTCTTCTTCAGTCCCCACTAAGACTGGGAAGATGGGGCAATTGGTTGTTGACGCTACTCTTCAGCACTTGTACACAGATAAAATGAGATGACAGTGAAAATCTCACATGGCTTTGAAGAAGGAAGACACCATGAGCAGGCAGGGGAGAGGGAGATAGAGGAGGGAGTGGGCCTGCCTCCTGTCTAGGGAAAGCTAGGGCAGGGCCGATTACTAGATGATCCTAGGCATAGCCCCTTTAGGTAACCACTGACCTCCAACTGGTGGAGAATCCTGGAGCCCTGCCTCTAGTTTTTGGGGTTGGTGCTGGGTGATGAGTGACTAGAACCTTCCTGCAGGGAGCCAGGCTATGTCCCCAAAGGCTTGCCCGGGGTTAGGTTCCTCAGCCTGCTCTCCTCCATCTTACTGATCTTCCCCAACCTGATAGGCATCCCCAGCTACCTTTCTGCAGATCTTCCCAGAATCTTCTCTACTGGTAGACCTGGTCAGATTTATGGGATGACCCCAGGGTATCCTTTCCATTCCATCCCTCTTCTCTCCTATTCAGCAGGAAAGCAGGCTGCGAGCAGTGGCCACTGAGGAGTGAGGGGACAGTACTTCATTTCGAGCCTCAACTAGAGTAGGGGACAAGTCAGAAGGGCTAAGCTCACAGGAAGGAGAGGAAAAAAGTACCCAAGACCCAGCTGACTGGTGCAGGATGAGGGTAGAGTAAAGGGGGTGTGGCCAGGGACCCAAGGACATGAGACAACATTGAGTGCCATCCCCATGGTGGGGATGCCCCGCAGAACCCACGCCAGGCTAAAACCAGGGGTTTTTTCCAACCCCCACTAAGATGCAGGCTAAGAAGTATCATGGTGGAGGGGTAGGGGCCCCTTGTTTTATAGACAGGACCTGACCAGCCCAGAAATTCACCTCAGTCCCTGAAGTTCCAGGGTCTCAGTCACATGTTAGAAATCCTGAGAATCACAATTGGCTTACTCTTAAACGAGGAATTTCGGGAAGGCTGGGCCATGTTTGTGCCAGTGTAGCCCATTCATCTAGTCACTCCCTCCATAATTTTGAGCACCTACCATGTGGCAAGCACTAGACTAGGTCTTGAAAAGATAGAAGTGAATAAGATGCTTTCCCTTTTTTAAAATAACTTATAGGCATTAGGCAGGGGCAGGTAGGAAGTCTGAAAAAACTTAGGCGCAGGCATAGATGCACAGACGGGCTCATGAGCTCATTCCTAGAACATACCTCTCAATCTTTCTCTGTCCCCGTCTCAGTTTCTGTCTCAGTCGCTGTCCCTCCCTCTCCTCTCACGCACATCCGGTTTTGGCTGAGTGGGATGAGGTGGCCCCTGTGACCCTGCTTCCTTCACCTGAGCGCAGGAAATCAGGGAAGATCACCACATCTCTTGCCCTGGGCCATGGCTGCAGCACTTTTCCCCTCTCCCTTGGTGCTCGTCCACTTGCCGTTTGTTTTCTTATCTCTTCACACACTGTGCAGCACTTTTGGTACAGAACAGAATGACTGCAACCAAGTCTATTTCTCTTCCTCTTTTCCTTTCTTCTCCATTTTTGTTTCCCACCCCCACTACCTCCCAGCTCAGCCTGACCATCACAAAAGGTATGAGAGGAGTCAAAATGTTCTGCATTGTCACTTCAGTTCACACCAGTAAGGATCTGTAGGCATCCAAGGGTGATGGGAAAGCCCCTGACTTTGGCATTGGGTAGCCCTTAGGGAAAATGAGGCACAGAGAACCAACAACCACTCAAGCCTGTGGAAGACATAGGGTTGCCTGGTAAGTGACAGAACCTTACTATGAGGGAATCAGAGTACAAAGGCCCCGGGAGTCTAAGGAGTCAGAAGGAAGAGCAGTTCAGATCCCCTTACCCCAACGTGTTTGTCAGTTTGGCTCAAATAAACTCATAAAAATTTCTTGGAGTAAATAAAATGAGTCAGGAGGAGTCTTTAAGGAGCAAATGCAGTTTGACCTTTACCTGAAGAGCAGGTGGAATTTGGTGGAGAGAGAGAAAAGGCAGGGGACACAGCTGTATCAAACGCTCAAGGTCAAAGATATGTATAGATACGGAATGCCTCGCTCCAGAGAGGCTCCAAGGACCCACACCATCTTCCCATCTTCTCCTCCCTGTGTTCTCCTGACAGGAGAAGGCCCTGGCTTCCTTCAGCCCCCAGTGGAGCCTGGACCGGTGAGCAGGCCCGAGCAATTTGACAGTGGAGCTGTCTGGGTGACCAACCTCCATCCTTGGGGTGGGGGTGGAGGTCGCTCCTGCTTTGCCCAGATGCTTTTGAGGGTCTCTATGGTGATGGGCCGGGCTTTCACTGTGCAGGAGCCGTACACCCCGGGGACTAGATGATGAACTAGACACAGGGGATGCCAAGTTCTTCCAGGTCATCGAACAGCTCAACTCTCAGAAGTATGGAGAACAAAAGAGAGCTGGGAGGGCTGGAGGGCCAGGGCTCCTGGGGTGGGGCAGGGGTGCTGTTCCGCTGATGACCTGGAGGGGAGGGAGGGTCTCTCCTCTCCAGCCTGAGGAAAGACTCGCCTAACCATTCCCTCCTGCCCTGCTCTTTCCTCTCTGGGGCTCACTGCTCCCCACCTCCCACCAGACAGTGGAAGCAGTCAAAGGACTTCAACCCGCTGACACTGTACTTCCGAGAGAAGGAAATGGAGAAAGAGGTGGGCTGCGGGGCTGGAGGGGGCATCACAGGGGAGGATGCCCTGCGGTCCCATCTCCCCACCCCAGGTGTGCTCAGTTTGTGATCCTGGGAGCAATGGAGGGGCTTGTGCCTCTCTCTAAAAGAAAAGTCACACTGTAGATTGAATCACTGGGTGGTGATGAAAGAGAGGATAGCTCCTTGGAGAACCCTTAGCGGCTACCTAGAACTGAATGAAGGGTGGGGCTGTGAGGCTGGGGGACCAACTCCTTGCCTGGAATTGACACCTTCAAGATGATGAGCAGCACTGGTGACCCTGTCTCCACCTGACCCCCTCCCTTCCAGTATCGACTCTCTGCACTCCCTGCCTTCAAATACTATGCAGCCTGCACCTTCCTGGTTTTTCTCTCCAACTTCACCATCCAGATGCTGGTGACAAACAGGTAAGACAGTCCCAGAAAAGGGAAGCTGATTCTCAAAACATGGGCCCTCTGGTTCTTTCTGATCCCTGACACCCACTTTATTCTTTTGCCTACTTCCCCTTGGCACTGATCCACAGAGGAAATTGAGACATGCGTTCTGGGGAACCATGATAACCACAGCCCCCACTTATTATTGTACATCCTATGAATTTTCTACATCCTGTGGACCCGAGCATTTTCACATGCCTGTCTCTTGAGTCTAACATCCCCATGAATGAGGTTTTGTTTCCACTAAGAAGCCCAAATCTCACAGTAAACAAATATAAAAAGTAGGTAAGGTCCTCACTCCTAGTCCACTGCTAGGAGGAGTGAGAACTTGTTTAAAATTCAGCCAGGTGAAAGAGCTTTGGCCTCAAGCCTCGGAGACCAGCCTGACGCAGCCTCAGCCACTCTGTGGGCCCCACTGCCCCTTCCAATATTGTTCTCATCTTATTAGTTCCGGTCCCACCAAAACACTGCCCTAGACCCCTCAACTTTCCCATTTTATCATGTAATCTTTTGTCATCCCAGACCCCATCAGCAGCTAGTTCAGATCCCCAGAACCACTTCCCATTTCTTCCAACCAGATGATACAGCACCCTTCCACACACAGGGAGCCTATTCTGGTTCTTCAAAGCCTCACTCTTGCCTCCCTTTAGGCCCCCAGCGCTGGCCATCACCTATAGCATCACCTTCCTCCTCTTCCTCCTCCTTCTCTTCGTCTGCTTCTCAGAGCACCTGACGGTGAGGTGGGCTGTGGGGCGGAAGTGGAGAGCTGGGGTTCTGACCACGAGCTGATCCTGCTCCGTGACTAAGACTCCCATGCTTCCTCCACAGAGGTGTGTCTTGAAAGGCCCCAAAATGCTGCACTGGCTGCCCGCACTGTCTGGCCTGGTGGCCACCCGGCCTGGACTTCGAGTTGCCCTGGGCACTGCCACCATCCTCCTCATCTTTGCCATGGCCATTGCCAGCCTGGTGAGGGCAGAGGGGGCCCTATGCACCCCCATCAGGGCATGCTAGATCTGCCAAGCTGAAAGGGGACCTCCGGATTTGGGAGGGCAGCTGGACTAAGGTCAGAGGATGCTGGAAATTTTGAACAAGGAACAAAAAAAATGACAGTCACTCATGATCTACCACCTGGGCATAATCTTGTTAACATTTTGGTAGATATTTTTCCCATCTTTTTTTTTAATGTAGGCAGATCATCATTACTTAGCTCACACACTATGATTTTATAGTGAAGTTTGGCTGATTTTTCAGAACTTAGAATCATTCCTAGAATTCTATCCCTGAAAGGCACCTTAGAAATCATGCCCAGCCAAGAAAATGAAGCTCAGGCCCAGAGAGGCTGAGTGGCCAGCAAGAGATCACACAGTGGAGCCTGGGCAGTCTAGGGTTCATGACAGCCTCTCCCCTAGTCCCTGCTCCCCACCACCAGTGAGGGCCTTCACCAGCCAGAAGCAGCCAAATCTGCTCCTTCGGAGGAGTCTGGCCCTGACTTATCCCTGGCTCGGCTGACACCCAGCCCAAGCCACCACTGTGCCCAAGGAGCTGCTTGCCCACCTCAGCTCCTCATCTCCTTCTGCAGTTCTTCACACCGGCAACATCGAACTGCCCTTTCCGGGCACCCAATGTGTCCTCCATGGCTTTCAACCTCTCTTGGGAGCTCCCTGGGTCCCTGCCTCTCATCAGCATTCCAGTGAGTATCCCAAATCTCCTCCAGAACTTTCCTCAGCTCCTCCCCCACATCTTTAATTGAAGAACACTCCATCCTATGAGGAGGCCACGAGTCATGGGTCATAAGTCACACTTGGTGTGTGCCTGTTTGTATGACACCCAGATAGGACCTGGGAGGGCCAGGACAGGAGCCCTCTGGTGCCTCCCCACCCCTGCCTGTGGGACATGGCCCACCTCCTGACCAGCCTGTCTGGCCCCACAGTACTCCATGCACTGCTGCGTACTGGGTTTCCTCTCCTGCTCCCTCTTTCTGCACATGAGCTTTGAACTGAAGCTGCTGTTGCTCCTGCTATGGCTGGCGGCCTCCTGCTCCCTCTTCCTGCACTCCCATGCCTGGCTGTCCGACTGCCTCGTCACCCGCCTCTATCAGGGCTCCTTGGACTCCAGGTGGGCATGGCCGCTGAAGAGAGGTGCCCAGGCCCTCTGGGACTGGGTGGTGGGACAGGGCAGAACTGTTCTCACTTCACTGACCTGAACCACCCACAAGGCAAAGCGGGAGGGAGGCTGAGGACTCTATGGGCATTGGGGGCAGGGAGAGGCCATCATGAAGGGGCAAGACAAGAGACAACCCTGACCCATGGCCTCCTCAGGCCTGGAGTGCTGAAGGAGCCCAAACTGATGGGAGCTATCTCCTTCTTCATCTTCTTCTTCACACTCCTTGTCTTGGCTCGGCAGGTAAGTCACCCAGTTCAGCCTTCCAGGACCTCCCTATGGAGAATGAGATGGGGTCCCCATATTTGTGACTTGGTCTCTCTTACACTTTCCTTAATCTGGTGTCTCCAGGGTTGAGCCCAAGTGGCACACCCACTGAAAGTTTCTAAGTGAATTTTTTTGTTCCCTTTCTTTCTCCTTCATTCCCCAAGGAGAGTGCCCTCAAATTCACTCTTCCCTCCCCGACCACCACCAATCTAGGAAAGCCCGTGCTTAAGAAAAAATTTGCTACCAATTCTGCCCACCCTAGTTTGAATCTAGTTTCAAGGTAGTCTCCCCAGGTTAGTTGCATCTTAAGCCTTATCTCTAACCTGTGAAGAGGTGTGGCTTTAGGCATCATGGAGCTGGAGGGGGTGAACGCTCAGGATCTGGGGTTTCCCTTTCACTGTGTCTCCCCATGGCCCCATGACCCTCCCCAGAATGAGTATTACTGCCGCCTGGATTTCCTGTGGAAGAAGAAGCTGAGGCAGGAGAGGGAGGAGACGGAGACAATGGAGAATTTGACTCGGCTGCTCTTGGAGAATGTGCTTCCTGCACACGTGGCCCCCCAGTTTATTGGCCAGAACCGCCGCAATGAGGTGACTCCTGACTCCTGAGCCCCAGACACCAGAGGGACTAATTTCAGATGAAAGTCTTGGCCCTTAGCCCAACCTCTCTAGACTCCCCCACAGCAGATCGGGCAGCTGCCCAAACCCCTCCATACCCCTGTGAGGTGCCTTCCATTTTCACAAGACCTTAGGGTCTCTTTTTGGTGAGCACAGAATCTGTATTCCCAGTTCTTAGAAAGAGTGTTCTCTCCAACTCAGGATCACTCCAAACCTTTCAGAAACTTTGTCAAATGTTGACGAGAGTTGTGTGGAGGACAGAGTCCACCACCTCTCTAGACCTGCACTGTAGTGTGGTAGCCAGTAGCCATGTGTGGTCATTTAAATTTAACTTAATCAAATGGGAAATTTGTGTGACAACATGGATGGACCTAGAAGGTATTATGTTAAGTGAAAAAAGTCAGACAAAGAAAGACAAATGCCATATGATTTCACTTATATGTGGAATCTAAAGAACAAAATTAATGTCAGACAAACCAGAAACCAACTCATAGACACAGAGAACAAACTGATGGTTGCCAGATGAGAGGGGGTTTGGAGCCTGGGTGAGAAAGGTGAAGGGATTAAGACATAAATATCGGTAGTTACAAAATAGTGATGGCAATGTAAAGTACAGCATAGGGAACATAGTTAATAATATTGTAATAACTGTGTGGTGTGAGGTGGGTGCTAGACTTATTGGGGGATTGCTTCATAAATCATATAAATGTCTACACTATGCTGTACAGCTAAAACTAATATAAAATAATATTGAATGTCAACTGTAATTGACAAATTTAAAAAAAGGTGAGATAGAGAACCTAGGCCCTCACTCTTAACCCATGACCTTGCTGTGTTGCCTCGGGTATGCTGTGTAATTTTCAGGTCTTGTAAATAAACTCGTATCTTAAACCAAAAAAAAAAAGTAGGGGGAGAAGAAGGAAAGAAAGAAAGAAGGAAGGAAGGAAGGAAGGGGGGGGGGAAGAAAGAGAGAGAGAAAGAAAGAGAGAGAGAGAGAAAGGAAGGAAGGAAGGAAGGAAGGAAGGAAGGAAGGAAGGAAGGAAGGAAGGAAGGAAGGAAAGAAAATTCAGTCCTTCGATCACACTGGCCACATTTCATGTGCACAACAGCAGCAAGTGGCTAGCAGCCACCATATTGGACAGAACATCTACAGAACATTCCCATCATCACAGAAACTTCTATTAGATGATACTGCTCTAGATCTTCAAATAATCTTGCTATAGTCAGTCCATCAGAAGGTCACCCACATATTTGTACCCTCTTATTTGTACCACCATCACCCCCTCATCCTCTGCTATGGCAATGCTCTTGGCCTGTATTGAGAAGTGTTGAAAGAAATAGTCGAGAGGTTATTTTACAGTCTTATGTCCCCACCAGTTGCTGTCTGCTCTCAAGATCAGACCTAGCTCTACTTCTGGTTTCTTCTCTTATAGACACTGGGAATCTTGTAAGTGATCTTTTTTCTGTTTTCACATTGGCTACTTGAAAGCTCAGACACAGAATCGAGGACTAACATGGGTTTACTAACCCATTTGGTGAACCAACCTCAGATCTAATTCCATCTTTACCATCTTACCATTATTTTCCCTTTGCCCTATTTTTCCTATTATTGCTTTATTTTATCATGCAAATTGTAGATCTTTATAAGCTGATTTAACTCACTTAGTACCTTTCAGCAATAGATAAGATATAAAGATAATTCCCACTGACATGATCCCAGTTCTAGAAGTGATTCCCTTCATGTTGCTACGAGGTGATCTTTACCTCAAACATGTATCCTTCCTGGAATCACAATGAGACTGAATCTTTGACTCCTGCGTCATATCCCTAGGCTAACCCAGCCCTCTCCCGCCCCCTCCTTCCCAGTCCTTCTAACTCAGAGGTGGAGGCATGGGGACACAATGACAGGAGAAAGAATATGGCCTCCAGCCTTACTCCAGCTTCTCACCTTCCCAGGACCTCTACCACCAGTCCTACGAATGTGTCTGTGTCCTCTTTGCCTCAGTCCCAGACTTCAAGGAGTTTTACTCTGAATCCAACATCAACCATGAGGGACTAGAGTGTCTGCGGCTGCTCAATGAGATCATTGCTGATTTTGATGAGGTGACAACTCCAAGGGTCCCCCACATCATATGTCTGGGATTCCCCACCAGTCCCTCCTAAGTACTGTGCTCTTCTGGCCATGAGGCCCAGTCTGCCCTCTTGAGCCTTCCCACTCCTCCTCTGACACCCCAGCTCTGCCTTCTTCAGCAACTCTGTTCACTACCAACTCCCTCTCCTGCCTCCATCCCTGATACTGCAACTGGTCCTTTAGTCTCCAAAGGCCTGGGGCTGGGCTTTGGGGAGAGAGGAGGGAGAGAGCAAGGGAGACTGGGGACACAGCCTCATCTCTATACAGCTGCTCTCTAAGCCCAAGTTCAGTGGGGTGGAGAAAATCAAAACCATCGGCAGCACCTACATGGCAGCTACAGGCCTAAATGCCACCTCTGGACAGGATGCACAGCAGGTACAGCATTCCTTCTTTACCTACCAACCTTCATCTGGGCTCTCATTGGAAGGTCCATAAACGGGCCCTATTCCTGTGCCCTCATTGACCCATTGTGGTGGCTGACCCATTGCCAGGATGCTGAGCGAAGCTGCAGCCACCTTGGCACCATGGTGGAATTTGCAGTAGCCCTGGGGTCTAAGCTGGACGTTATCAACAAGCACTCATTCAACAACTTCCGCTTGCGTGTGGGTAAGGGCCTTCCCTCACTGGGACAGTCTGGGACCTCCTCTTCACCTTCCCAAGCTCTCCCTCCCCATGTCCTCTGTTAGCTGCTCCCAGTTCAACCCTGGACCTCCCTTCAGACTCACCCCTCGAGATGAAGCAGGAAGCTGCTAGGCTGAAAGCTATGAGGTGCACCCACTCCCTGCCCCACACTCCTTTCTGCCGAGGCCCCCAGGCCCTTCTTCCTAGTTTCTTAAGCTTTTTCTTCATCTCTCCCTCCTCAAATCTGCCCCATCTTTACCATATCTTGTCAGGATTGAACCATGGACCTGTAGTGGCTGGAGTCATAGGGGCCCAAAAACCACAATATGACATCTGGGGCAACACCGTGAACGTGGCCAGCCGCATGGAGAGTACAGGAGTCCTAGGCAAGATCCAAGTGAGGAAACCACATTGGAGGCATGGGGGCAGTAGATAAGGTTAAGGCCATCCCCATACTCCTTCACCCTCCTCCAATCGCAGGTGACAGAGGAGACAGCCTGGGCCCTGCAGGCTTTAGGCTACACCTGCTACCGCAGAGGTGTTATCAAGGTCAAAGGCAAAGGGCAGCTGTGCACCTACTTCCTGAACACAGATTTGACACGAGCTGGACCTCCCTCAGCCACGCTAGGCTGAGACCCCACTCCCTACTCTTCATCTCGAAGATCCTCAGTAAAGAGACTGGAATGTCTGGAACAAATTGATGTGAGAAACTGCTGAGACAGCTTCTGGGATCACGTCCACGCCTTTCATCCAGACTGCTTTTTCCCAGGTCACACTGAGTGGTGCGTGTGTGCAAGCATGAGCGTGAGTGCACGGAAGGGAATGATTCTTTTCCACAAGCTCAGGAAGAGAACTGCCTCAGCTTCCCTGCCTGCCTGCCAACCTGATTTCAGTATTTAATAAACCTTGGAAGTATGAAGAATTTTAGCTGCATGACTCAAAACAAGGAGTTGTCCTTTCCTGCTCCCCACCCACAAATATTGGAAGGAATCTTTGGGAAGAATGTCATTTGACTTTTATTCATTCAACAAACACTAAATAAGCTCTTATGTGCTTACTATGCAGCATGGGTGAGAGGCCTTGGAAAAAATCTATTAGGTCCCTCCCCATTTCAGCTGTTCTAAAACTGACCCACGATGCTTTCCTGTGAGGACCTATAGACAGTTTTGGGGTTCTTCTGTTTTGGGGTCCCTCAGATGCCCCCTTGCTTCCTTCTGTAAACTTCTGCTCAGATGCCAATATTATGTGGGTCTTGAAGCATCCATGGTTCATTCCCCTGCTCATATTTTGGGGCCCATGAGGGATATCTTGACACCCTAGCTTTGTTGCAAATGTTTTGCAACAAAACAAAAGCATGGTCTTTTGGTTTTTCTCTTAGTTGCTCTCTCTTATGGGAAAGATTCGAAAAGTACACACCACTGCCACTGCTGCTCCCATCTTCCTAAAATGCTGTCAGAACAGAGGCTCTTAAGACCACAGCCATCCCTAGGAAAGAATGACTCATCCCTCTGCACTTTGGGGAATCTTCATTTCCTAAGCGTAACCACAGTCACAGAGTAGCCTCAGCCCCACCCTGTGCCAGAGTGTGTTTGCGGGACCTGGCTAAATGCTGATGTCAATGCTAGGGGACAAGATCTGCTGACTTGGTTCTCAAGTGAGGCCTCTTTGGGAGATGAGGGGCCTTCCCCTTAAGGGAAGAAAGCCAGTCCCTTAGAAACATACCACTGAGAGGATGAAGGTCAAGGGCAGGAAGCTGGAGCCATGGTAACAATGATAACTGTCACTGGCTTCAGGATAGAGGTCCCAGAGCAGTGCTACATTTTCTCAGAAAGTCAGATGAGTCATGGAGTCTGGAGTGAGGAGCCCACATGGGTGGTCTTCCTTGGTCAGCTCCTTCAGGAATCTGCAAACCTGTGTTCTAAGTATGATCTGCAGGCCACCTGTCTCAGAATGCAGGAGAGGGAGTTGATTTCTATGTCTGCCTTTGTATCCCTTCAAACATTGAAAATCATGGGAAACTAAAGGATGTGCCTCTCAACTATGGAGACAGACCCCCATTAAGACACACCCAGGAGCACCTCAATCCCCCATAATGCATATGCCACACACACAGGGTTAACCCAGTTTCAGACTTCAGTTTTAATTGCAAAGCTGCCCAGGGGAGCCAGGATCTCACTCTGCCCTTACTCGTCTCTCCCCTCCCTCTTCTTCCTCTCCACCTCCACACAATATGCAGAATTGGGTCAGGCCAATGTGGGGGCATTCTGCCAGGAGGAAAGCAAGTATTCTTCCACCACCTCTCTCCAGGCCTGGTTCAGTTCACTTCACTGGAGAGGTTCGGTGGAGACAGTGAGGCTATCAGCTGGGTTAGGCTCAGGAGGAGCGGGGGAGCCCTTCACTGTCTGGCCCAAGGTGACCCCACGTCGGGTGCTAGACGCCTCAGAGCCGGTGGCCTCCAACAGCTTGGCGATGAAACCCACGCCGGCTGAACGAAGAAGACCACCTCCTGCGCACGCATACAGCAGGGGGTTCACGCTGCTGCTCAGGAAGGCCAGGGTGATGAGTACTTGGCGGGCCAGGTACAGCTGCTTCCCTACAGACCCCACCTCTGCCTGGCCAGCCAGCACGCGACCAGCCTCAGCCAGGTTCACTATGTGGTAGGGCAGCCAGAAAGCCGCAAAGGCCAGGATGATGAGCGCCACTAGGCGGCCGGTGCGCCGGCTGCGGCGGAAGCGACGGGCCTGCAGCCTGCGTCCGATGTCTGAGTAGCTGGCCACCACGGCCAGGAAGGGCAACAGGAAGCCGGTGATGGCCTCGAAGAGCAGATGGAAGGCCTTGTGACTTTTGCTGGAGTATACTGGAAAGCAGACCAGGCTCTTGGCTTTTGGTACCACATCACGGTATATGATGACGGGCGTGGCCAGCAGAAATGATACCACCCAGATGCCTGCCAGCAACCGCCAGGCAAACGCCTTGGTACGCAGCTTCTGGGACACAAAGGGGAGGGCCACCGCCAGAGAGCGGTCCAAGCTCATGGCTGCAATAAGCAGAACACTGGCATACATGCTGACTCCACAAACATAGTGGAATAGGCGGCAGCCAGCCACTCCAAAAACCCAGGTGCCTCGGGCCAGGGAGTGGAGGAAGAAGGGGGCAGTGAGCAATACGGCCAAGTCAGCCAGGGCCAAGTTCAGCACCAGCAGGGCAGTGACAGAACGCTTTCGAATCTTTACGAGGATGCTCCACACCACAAAACTGTTGCCGGGGAGCCCCACAACCAGAGCCACTGACAGTAGGATGATAGCCAGGAGAGAGATGAACATGGCGCTTTGTGAGGAAGGTGCTTCAGGAGATGTAGTGTTCATGGCCATTTCAAGGATCTAGAGGTTAAGGTGGACATGCACATGAGGGTAGGGGTTCAAGGGTTTCCTGGCACCCTGGACACACACAGCCTGAATCCTCTTCGTCTTTCTCCAAATCAGCAACATCAGATGCACCTTTGCAATGCACTGTCCTCATCACTGCCAATTGACCTGTCTTAGGACATCTGGCTGAAAAGAAAGACTAATTTCCTAACTGGGCCACAGGGCCCCTTCCTGTGCATAGACCCAATTGCAAAATACACGGTAACAGCAGCAGTAGCATTTCCAGAACCTTTCAGCCTCTTTTCCTCAGAAGACCCTCAAACCCAGAGCCAAACTAGGGGTGGGGGGACTTCCTTACCAATGTCATACCTCTCAAAAGGCTAACTCCTCTCTATTCTTTGCCAGGTCCTTAGCCCCCTCAGTCCCACTGATGTCCTCCAATTCCTTACCCACTCTCCCCAGAGATGCCCAAGTTCCACCAGGAGTAACAGGGATGGGAAGGAGTTCATGGAAAGAAGTACAAATCCTCCCAAGTCCTCTTACCATGGGTCAGGCTCTCTTCAGAAATTCCATTGGACCTTCTCTCGTGACTGCACCCCGCCCCTCCAGCACCTCCTCTACTCCCAGGATGCTTACTCACAGGCTTTGCTGGGCACTGGTCAGAAGCTGGTGCCAATCCCAGGGTCAGGGCAGAATGGTGTAGCCTATCCCCAGCTCTGTCTCAGTGCCAGGAACCTGGCTCCAGGTCTGGATGCTGTCAGCTAAGTCAGCCAGAGAGGAAGTACCACAGCACAGGGGAGGGGGAAGATGCATCTTGAGGGTGGGGCTGAAACTCCTACCCTCCTCCCTTCACTAGAAGGAGGGATATTCTTTGTGTTCCAAAGAGGCCAGCAGGGAAGACGACCCTCAGGGGAGGGACCAGATGAGAAGAGCCCTAGAAGGGGCAGTGAGAGAGAAGAGGGTGTAGGATTGAGTAGACTGGGGTGTGGCCTCATATGCAGGTCTAGACTGGATAACTGAACACAGTAATAAACTGTGTCATATGGGAGGAGGAGGGAGGGAAGCCAGAGAGAGGAAATGGGTTCAGAATGCGAGGGCAGAATGTTGAGTATATTTTGTGTGAACAAGTAGATTTTTAGATTAATAGTAAATGTAGGTTAGAACTGTGGTTAGGTTCGAAGTTTGGGTTACGAAATGACTTAAAGAGGTCAGCAAATTGTCTTTGGCTCGGGTTCAAGTATGAGTGGAGATGAGGGGAGAAGTCCATCTTCCAGCAACCCAGTCCCTCCCCTCATTTGAAAGGGTTGGTTCCATTCTAGGTTAATCAATTTAAGTCCAAAGGGTCTCCTTACTATCACACGGAATGTCAATTTCTTCCCCTTCCCCCAATCACTTGCCTTGTGCTTGTCCTTGTGGCTACCCTGACACATGAGTTCGGATTTAAGATCTGAGCACTGGACAAGGAGGTCAGCACCACCTTTTTCCTGCCTTCCCACAGCCTACTGTCCAGTCCCATGTTCAACACACACAGGAAATAGATGCTGAGCATGGGGAACAGGAATCGGGGGGGGGGGCAGTGATGCTTCATGCCTGCCCTGCCAAAAGGGGAAACCAGGGGTGTGGAAAGGGAAACAGCCTGCCAAAAGGTTCACTCTCCCCTTTCCTCCTTTTCTTGAACTCTCCTGCAAGAGCTAAGAGCTGGAAAGTCTTTCCTTCAGTCTGACCTCCTGCTTCCCTTCCAACTCTCCCACTCTCAGGAAATTTGCAGAGTGTAATGGTGCCTCCCACTCTCTCTGCTTTGAGAAAAGCCAAAGCGCAGTTCACCCAGTACCTGTCAGGTAGAGGATATGAGGAAAAGAAAGGGTCTGAAACCACAGCAAGCAGGCAGGGTTGAGAAAGGGCTTTCTGACCACAGACAGTGTGTGAGACAGGGAATATGTAACAGAGGAAGTTGGCGATCCTTTCCCCAGTGCATGAAGACAGGGAGAAGCCTCTGCAGTCGATGTATCAGTATAGAAGTTTCTGACTCAGAGCTCTGGGGTCAATCAGAGGCCCCTTCCTTCTGACACAAACTGAACTGTCTTTCTTCCTCTCCTGAGCTGCTTCCCCCATACATCTCTGTCAGTGGCCTTTCTTCCTCCAAACCGGGCTAGACACTCCGCGCATACCTGCCCTCAAGTCCAAAGCTCCACCCCCAACCTGTTTTGGTGGCCCTGGTGTGACCCTGACCCTGAGGACTGGGTTTCCTTTGTTCTCTCTTGGCCTCTGACTAGGTGGTGTGAATAGTCACTAAAGCAGGACCTGGGGTAATGGTCAGATTGCCCAGAACTCAGATAACCAACATCTAGGTTTGCCAGAGACTGAGGGGACTGTAATAAGAGACTTCCACTGCTAAAACTGGGAAGGTACTGGGCCAACCATATTGAGTTGGTCGCCCTAATGACCACATGTGTGTACACAGGAATGTCCCCCAAAAGGAATCCCATCTTGCCTCCCCAAACTGAAAACTGTCAGGATCCAGAATAGTTTTGAGGCCTAGATGTAAAGAGATTCCAAAAGATGGGGGCTGGGAAGTATTGGGGAGGGCAGGTAAGGAACAGCTAGCAGTCTTGGGAAGAGCCAAGACTTGTCAGAGAGAACAAGGAGAAAGGAGAGGTGGCACCTCCCTGAAAAGTTCTTTCTGTCCTCCAGATATCCACACCATTCCTCATACTCCCTCATCTCCAACCACAGACACCCTCTGGGAGAGCGAGTGCCTGCTCCTGGGCTCCCTTTTGAGTTGGGCAACCTTTGAGGGGAGAGTTGAATTCAGAGAGGAAGATGAACCTCAGACCCCCAGGGCCCCTCCCTCACTGGGCCAAACACATTACAGACAGATAGAAAACTTCCCTTTCAAACTCCGTAGACTGACTTTCACCTTCCAGAGCCAGCTTCCTCCCACTCGGCTCTTCCAGACCCCAGAGGATGGATCCCATCCCCGCCCCACATGCAAGCGCACACACCTTTCCTTCCTTTCTCCCTTTATTTACAGAGTGGTTGGATGGGCTGACCTGAGGGAACCAGGCCACCTGGGCAGGAAAGGACAGGTCAAGATGCCACAGAAGGCAAGCCCTGCCCAGACTTGGCCTGACCCAGCAGGGAAACCAGGTGGCTCCCCTGAAATTCAGGCATGCTGAACCACCAGGCAGAGCACGCTTCAGCCATGCTGTAATGGCTGCACAACGCCTTTCACAACATGTCCTGGCAACAAGTTAGCAGCACCGGCACATGGGCACATGCCAACCGGCAAGTGCCCAACATTAATTAACATGAACCCTCACCCCACACAGTCCCTCAGTTTGGAGGAAACTGGGCCTGCCCCAGGCGCATAATAGCTCTCTGCCTTGACAGATCCAAACTAGTCAGAGGATTCCCAAATGCTCAGGAGTGGTTCTCTTGAGTTCTGAGGGGTGATGGAAGGTGATAAGGAAGAACAGGATTTGGTGTCAAGGATCCCCCTCCTGACTCTGCTTTGCTGCCCCGCCCCCCGGGTCTCCATTGCCCCGAACCTGCCCCACCACTTTGAGTCTAGAGGTAGTTCGGAGCTCCAAGGTCCCCTCCCTAGAGCGACCGCCTCCTCGGGCCTCTCCGGAGCCCTCAAAGAGCCGCGTGAGAAAGCTGGGACCTGCCCGGGGCAGCAGATCCCCTGCAGTGAACACGTAGAGCACCGGGTTGATGCTGGAGCTGAAGAAGGCCAAAGCCGTAGTTCCAGCTCGTGCTGCCTGGCCTGCCCCGCCCAGCTTCGCCAGGGCCCCTTCGGGTGGAGCCAGAGCGGCCACCGCCTGCACAACGTTGACCACGTGGTAGGGGGCCCAGAGCAAACCGAAGGCGAGCACGATGGCGCTCACCAGCCGGCCCACCCGCGTGCCCTGCCGCCCGGAGCCCCAACGGGCGCCCCGCAGTCTCGCCAGCGTCACGCTGTAGCAGCCGAGCACCATCCCGAAGGGCAGTACGAAAGCGGTCAGAGTCTCCAGGCTCAGGTGGATGGCGGTGTGGGCACGAGATGGGTGGCACAGCTGGCACAGGCTGTCTCCCCAGAGGTGACGGTAGATGGCGGCTGGGACCGCAAGCAACAGAGCGGTCAGCCAGACGGCAAGCAGCAGGTGGCGGGCCAGGGCCGGGCTACGCAGCCGGGGCGCCAGGAAGGGGCGGGTGACGGCGAGGCAGCGCTGCAGGCTCAGCAGGCTGGTGAGCAAGACGCTGGCGTACATGCTGAGCGAGCACACATAGTACACCGCCTTGCAGCCCGCCTGGCCCAGCGGCCACGCCTGCCTCATCAGGAAGGCCACAAAAAGCGGTGTGAGCAGCAGCACCGCGCCGTCGGCCAGCGCCAGGTGCAGCACAAGAGTGGCCGCCAGTGGTCGCCCCCGAGTAGGCCGCCAGCCCACCAAGCTCCACACTACAAAACCATTGCCGGGTAGCCCCAGCAGCGCTGCCAGCAGCAGGAAGGCCGTGCCTGTGGCTCGTGAGGCCGTGGAACTCAGCAGCGTCTCGTTCCCAGGGGGGCGGTAGCAGTCCGTCATCCTTCTGCACCTATGGGGGGCGGGGGGGGGGGTGCCGCTGGAAAGAGCCACAGAGCGCATTCAGGAGGTGGATAAAAACCCACGGTATCCCTGATGCCAGGTGAGAAGGAACTGTGCTTTCTCCCACTTCTCTTCAGCCTGACTCTCTTCTGTCTGGGAGTCTTGACTTCCTCAGGGACCCCAGCCCCAACTCTTAGAACCCAAATGCCCTACTCTCAGTCACCTGCCTACCCAGTCCTCACTCTCCGGCTGTCAGCACCTCCACCTGCACTCCTCTACCCTTCTTTGTCTAGCCCCATTCTTTACACCTCAGGGCAAAAGTGAGCAGTAGGGAGTAAGGGCACTTGGGAAGATCTACTTACCCAGCTGGAAGCTAGCAGCGTGAGGGCCCACAAAGAACTTGGGGAGGCTGAGAGGCGAAGCAGCAATGGGCTAGGTGCCTGCTCCTGTCCTGTGCCTGTTAAGTTTGCAGAGAGTGAGGTGAGAATGGGGAGGGACAAGGTGGGGCCTTTCTTGGGGCACCTCCCTCACCCTACTCTTTCCTATCACTAACACGTCCAGGCATGTGAGGTACTGCCTCCCAGGCAACAGGAAAAGCTGAAGGGGTGCAGATGAGGTTCCCTGGTCATGAAAGTGAATGAGTAGAGACACTGCTGAATCCTGACCCCCCAGCTCTGGCTCCAACCCTCCCAACCCAGTCATCCCACCCTCAAGTCTCTCGCTGGGTTGTCAATGACAGCTCTCAGTGTAAAGTGTGGTGCTAAGATCCATGGGGCAATCAGGGAATGCATGAAGGTGTAAGGAGCGTGTAACCTGCCTGAGGGTTTACAGCACACAACCCTAAAGAGACCACCTTACTAGGCTGCACCAGGATACAACACAAGAAACAAAGGAAGACGTGCTGAAAAGAAGCCTTCTCTGGGTGGAGAGGTCAGGCAAAGATGAGAAATGAAGAAATTTGAGAGGACTTAGTAAGCTGATAAAGTTGAAGGGAGGGGAAAGACCTGTGTCAGTCAACAGCCAGAACTGGGGTTTCCTTGGGACTAGGACACCAATATCGTTTCCGTTTGGGTTCCCTCCAAAGCAGAGTGTGAGTTAAGGGCATGGATACAGGTAACCCTACATTTGAGAGATCATCCTGGGAAGCAGGAATGCAAGCAGGAAAAAAGAGGAAAGAGGAAAGCCAGTGAGAGTATTATGGAGCTCCTTCCATAGACATCAGGGGCATCTAAGAATGCAGAGCATGCCTTCCAGAAAGAGGCGGCATTGACACTATTACACACACCTGTAGCCTGCCCTCATCAGGGCGCTGACTGGACTGCCGAAGCTTCAGCAAGACTCCTAGGGAGGAAAGCAGAGGGACTTGCTCTCATGTGAGGAGTTCATTGCCAGTGAGAGTCTCAGCTTCCACACAACTGCCCATCACAACTGCAGCTGAGATCAGAGATGGGACATCAAAAGCTAAAGTCCTGATATGATCAAAGGACCCCTTCCCCTTTCACATGAACTTCGTGCCCATTAAGTGGCCAAAGGGGGAAGGAAAGAAAGAGACTAATCCAGTGTGGCTGAAACAGGCAGTTCTGCAGAATTGAACCGAAAAAATGTTAAGCCAACTACTTCCTCTAGACCAGGAAAGAGCAGGAAAGTAGAAGGGCCAGAGTCCCAGACAGGAGCCTGGTGGTCCATGGATGAGGGCCCATCCTTTTCTCACACCCCGCCCAGACTCACTGCCTCACCTCCCCTTTCTCTAAGCCCTGCCTTTGATCCCAAGCTCAACCCAGCCACCCTGTTCCTAAAGCTGCAGTTTACGGGTGTTTCAGTAGGTGGCAGCATGTACAGCACAAATCACATAATGCAGCTTCTATACCTAGAAGTTAGCTCCATACGAAGAAAAACACCAGAGGTCACATTCCATCCTCTCACATAGTTCCCATTTATGCTCACATCACATGCTTTCACCAGAGACAGACCCACAGGAAGTTTCCTTGGCTTTTGCCTGGCAACTCTGGGCTTTAATCTTTCCCACAGGACCCCATCTAGGCCCCTCCTTTTCTCCCTCCCCTTGGACTTTGCCCTCCTTACAGGCCAGGCAGGGGGCCAGAGTCCAGGCTTGACTCATCCCCCACCTCACTGGGGCTGAGGTCCCAGCTCTGTAACAGAAATCATCACTGCTTCAGTCCAGCACAGCGGAGAACGACCTAGCCCAGAACTCTCCTCTTTCCCTCCACGATGGAGTACCTCTCTGCCCTGAATCCCAGAGGCCTACTCAGGTGACTACTCATCTTCCTCTCCATTCTCTGACTCTGGGGGTAGGAACAGGCTAACAAAACTCCATTCAGCCCCTAGGAAACTCATGAACATGTACCCCTTCTCCTCCCCACTCCAACTTTCCACAGTGGGTTTGTCCAGCTTCCAAACCACCACCATCCACCTCCACTCCAGGGTCTCTCCCTCTCTCCCTGGGCTACTCTAATCCAGAAACCTAAACCCCTCCCTCCCTAACTTTCCAGCCACCCCACCCCCATCATCCCCATTATACTCAGCAAACCCCTCACTCCTTCTTGACCTTTTTTCCGAACTACCAGGTCAGTATCCAGTATGAGCTCTGAGCTTGGCCGTAGGGTCTGGACCTCAGCTTCACCACCCCCGAGACCTTTCCGTGTCTGTGATCACAAGCGGACCACCCGGAAAGGTCTGACAGCTGCCACCCGAGAGGAACTGCTGGACAAGGTGAGTGAGCCAGGCCCCTGGGTTCCTATCCCAGAGGCAGCCAAAGCGAAGGGGGTCAAGAAGAGTGAGAACCTGGAATGAGCTGCAGAAAGGGCTGAGGTTGCACAGCACCCTTCCCTCTGATAACTAAAGGCGGGTAGGGAGCAACAATCCCTGCTGCGTTTGGGTCAATCTATTTTTTCCCCAAGGAGCGGGTTTTGTTTGAGGATAGGGGAAGGAGTAGATGGGGGTGGAGAGACAGACTTAGAAGTCAGTATGGCATGGCAACTTGTGTAACAATTTAAGTTCAAGTCCTGATACTGCCCACTGATACTTTTAGTGTCAAACCTTGGGAAGTTATTTACGCTAGCAAAACATCCATTTCTTCAACTATAAAAAGGGAATAATATACCTCCTTGGGGGTTGGAAAAAGTAAAAGAATAATGTATGTAAACTGCTACATAGGTACCTGGCACTAGTGAAGACTCAAAAGACTGTCGTCATTACTGAAAACTGCTGTGGAGAACTCTGGAGGGTGGGGGAGAGCAAGGTGGGGCTGAGAGATGAGATTCCATCCTGTCAGGCCCCGTCAGCATGATGCCCTGCACCCCCAGCCTGTGCCTGTTCCCAAAGGATGGACCTCAACACAACCTAGCTAGCTTTTCTTTCTTTTTTAGTCCTAACCCGAGGGTGTTTATTGATTTTAGAGGGGGAGAGAAATATCAATGCGAGAAACATCCATCGTTGCCTCCCAAACACACCCCCAGGGATTGAACCCACCACCCAGGTGTGTGCCCTGGCCAGGGATCAAACCCACAACCTTTTGGTGTACAGGATGATGCTTCAACCACCTGATCCACCTGGCCAGGGCCCTTGCCAGCTTTTCAATCCCAAACCAGGAGTGGCCTGGAGGAGACTGGGGGAGGTAACAATGACATGGTAGGAGCAAACCAGAACAAACTGGAAAAAAAGGTTGGCTCCTGGTGAGGGTCCCCCAGCAAAAGAACACTGAGACCCAGAGACATCTGAACGGATGGCAAAGCACCAGGAAGTAGAGTTGGGATATCAGTGTCGGGCCACCCAATGGATGCTGGGCAACTGGAGGGGAGAGGGGCAGAGGACAAGCTCTGCCATTCCCTCCTGCTTTGCCACTGGGCAGGCACTGGAGGTCCTGCTGCTGAGTGGAGCGCTAACCCTGGTGCTGGAGGAGGACGGGACCGCCGTGGAGAGCGAAGACTTCTTCCAGTTGTTGGAGGATGACACGTGCCTGATGGTGCTGGAGTGTGGGCAGAGCTGGAGTCCCAGCAGGGTGAGAGGCTTGTCCTGGGGCTGCTATCTGCCACCAACCCTTTATGTGTCTCCCAAGCCCCTCCTCTTGCCTAACCCTGGGAGGCAGGGGTGACAAGAGGTAAGGATTTATCAAGGACACCTTATTGTTGACTAACAGTCCAGGCGAGGGTGGGTCTGTCCCACCATGGGTGGGGATTAACAGTGGCTGTCGGTAGGTGAGGATCCATTGCACTCATGGGGTGCCCTACAGAGCGGGGTGCTGTCATATGGCCTGGGCCGGGAGAAGCCCAAGCACAGCAAGGACATCGCCCGCATCACCTTTGACGTGTACAAGCAAAACCCTCGAGACCTCTTTGGAAGCCTGAACATCAAGGCCACATTCTATGGGCTGTACTCCATGAGTTGTGACATTCAAGGACTCGGCCCAAAGAAAGTACTCAGGTCAGAGCCCAGCATGTTTTACTTCCCCACCCCCACAGCTGCAGTCCCGCAGTTCCTTCTGCACTCACCTAACCCATTAGCTCTCCCTTGTTGCGAGCCCCTAGCCCCCCAACTCTATACTTCCCCCTGGCCATCTAACTGCCTCTTGTCTCTGCCCTTCAGGGAGCTCCTCCGATGGACCTCCACACTGCTGCAAGGCCTGGGCCATGCGTTGCTGGGAATTTCCTCTACCCTTCGCCATGTAGTAGAAGGGGCTGGGCAGTGGCAGCAGCGAGGTCGCCTTCATCCCTACTGAGAAGGGGCTTGGAGCTTCTGCCCCTAGCCTCATTCCAACAGACGGCTATAGGGACTGTGACACTAGGCCTGGGACCTGTGGAAAGTGTAGACTAGGTAACTCCACTGGTTTCCCCACTGTCCTCTGTCAGCATAATGCCTTACACCGCTAGCCTGGTCCCATTCCTGAAGAATGCTGCCCCTTCCTAGCCATCTTCTCAGCCTCCCACCTACCCTGAAAGCTTGTCCCAGGCATCTTCATGCCACCCTAACTGCTGCTACCTCTAGATGTTCATACAGCTCCTCTCCCTGAGCTCCCAGTGCAGTGAAGACAGCCGTCTTGGACTTTACTCTGAGATCTCTATTTTTCCATACCCTCCCCAAGAATAACAAAGGCATTACCAATAAAAATATAAAAATGTTTACCAATTAAGACTTTTGACTTCGATGACACCAACTTAAATTAGTAAGGGGACAGGACAGACAAGTTTCCCTTCTTCCTCCCCCATCTACATCCACTCCCAGATCCCAAGGCTTCAGTCTTCAAGAATTGAGTTCAAAATCCGCCTCCGCTTGGCTACTGCTCCCTGCTGCTGTTCCCAAGCCTCTCGACGCTTCAGGAAAGTAGTCAGGGCCACGTTTCGTGCCACGTGGTGGCCAAAGGGGTCTTTTATCAGCTCCTGATCCCGCTCCCCTGCAAAGGGAACCATTCATGTTCATTATCAGAATGTACTGAACCCATGCTCAAAGAGACTCCACTTGGAGTGAAGGCCCCTCCATTTCCCTGGACCCTGAGCCTGCCTTAAGATAGAGTTAACCCCTCACTCTCCAAAGAACAAGCTGGGAGGAGGGGTGGGAGTACGGGGCTGCACAATCAGCAGAGGGCCGGGGAGATCAGATTACTAAGCACCATGACCAAGACCACCCTTTGGAATTGAAGTCTCTGCTGAATTTAAATCCATCCTCCAGCCACCCAGCCACTCGGAGTAAGGAAAGAGAAAGCCTGAAAAGGTCAGAGACATGCTGGTACTCACCCAGCTCACCAGCAATTTCCTTCCGGACCCCCAAGGTTGCTCCACCCCAGATGACATCTAGCACACGGCTGCCATGGCGACTGCAAGCCAAAGCCACGTACTGTCCCTGTATTGAGATAAGCAAGGTAGGTCCCTCTAGGGCAGTCTGTGAAAATGTGTTGGGGAGGGCAGGAGGGAGTGAAGCTTCAGAAGTACAGAGGCTGAGTCCAAAGAGTCTAGGAAAGGCATATCCTCCCTGTCTCTGAAGAATAGTCCTGGGGGAAGCTCATGTTCTCTAAATGGAAAATGGGAGAGGAATCAAAGCAGAAGCTGGAAGTCTAACCTTTAGCGTCTTGAGCACACGGCGGCGCTGTTTGCGCGTCACAGAAGGGCTGGTCAGGACGGCATCGAGCACATGGGAACCAGTGGGGCTTTGGGCCAGAGTCAGAAGTTGTGGTCCCGTCAAGGCACTCAGACTTTGAAGCACAAGGTCAGGAGTGGAGAAGTGCAACAGATGCTGAAGCAGTAGAGATCCAAGGACTGTCACTTCCCCCAGGGCCCTGGCTGTGGCCATTTCAACCTAGGACAGAGAGAGGAAATCAGGAGGCAGCCACCAAAGTGCCTCTTGGAGGAAGCCAGAGATCTGCCACCTCACCTAAGTGGTGACAGGCTTCCGAAGCCTCCCTGGGCCTGATCCCCAGGCAGTCACCGCGTGGGCTCTGCCCCGCCTTACCTCGTGCTCTGCAGGCACTGACCCCTCCTCCTCCGCCAGTCCATAGTACACCTCATAAGCCATCAAAGTGGCAAAGAGGGGCACACAAGCCACTTGCCGAGAAGGGGGCTCTGCACAGTGGAATGCCTAGATGAGAAGACAAAATGTAATGAATCTGAGAACTGACTTTAACCCTGACTTTCTAGATAAGGAAAAAGATTCAGGTGTAGTGAGAATGCCTGTGCCCACAAAAATGTAAGCTACGTGAGGACAGGCTCTCACCTGCCCCGATGTACCCCCATAATGTACATATGTACCAGGGGTCAATAAATATTTAGTCCTTAAATAAACTTATCTCTTTGTCCTGGGAGACAATTTTCATTCTAGGGCTATGGGATGGCTTTGGTCTCATTCTCCCGTTACCTGTGAACTCCTTGGGCATTAAATCTCTTGGGTCCAGAAATACAACGTCTAAAGATTCGGTAAGTCCTAAGGGTAGAATTTGAAGGGATGGCATAAATGGGTTGCAGGAACACCCACTCACCTCTAACAACAGCCGCAGGACCTGGGCTTGGTGGGTCCCAACTCTGCGGCAGGCTCCCACCAGGGCAATGACTACGCCTGGGTGACCCTGTGCCAGCACCGCTTCCAGGGCGGGGCTCAGCTCCTCAAACACAGGGGACAGCTAAGGGGAGACATGAAATAAAGGATCCTTGGCATTATGGTAATTGTGGGCTAAGTTATTCAGAGAAATCTTTCTGCCAAAAACAACTAAAAATACTAGATAAAACATAAAAGCATTGCCAATATCAGGATTTTGGTTTGGCTGGATAAGAAAGGTCCAGGACAAGGGGGCTGTCTTAGAGGAGCTGCCTCACATGGGGAGGGGACTTTAAATGACCACACTTTCAGGGTAAAGGAGAACTAGATTTAAACCTGTCCTTCCACCCTAACTCCCAACCCACGACACCCCAGGGAAGCATGCCCTGGCACTAAACAGCCAAGGGAAAGAGAAGCTATGGCAACAGCTCCAGTGCTCATTCAGATTTATAGCCAATACTCAGTCTGGGTGGACCATGGAACCTCAAGCTACTAACTGGGATTAAGCCGGTCTCCTGCTGGCATTGGCATTTGAGTGAACCCAAAGCAAATCCTTTCTAGGAAGAAGGCACCTTCACCCTTAGCTCTGGGAAACCCCCAGCAATAACTTTTCAAGGGGAATAGCCAGTACACAGTCAGAGATACAGAGAGGAACACACCATAAAATAAAGTCCAATGAACAAAAACAAATAAAAACAACAGCGTACAGTAGGAGACCCAGGCAAGTTCCCAGCTTACCAGTTCAGGGGTAGTGATCGCATCTAGTAAACGCTGTAAAGGGAAGTTGGCAATAGGATGTGCAGCCAGGGTCTGCAGCTGCCCTTGGAAGTGATCCTCAAAAAGGCCCTGGAGCCTTGGGGGCTCCAACACCAGCAGCACCTGCTCCAGGAGTCTGGAGCTTGTCTGATCCCGCAGGAATAGCAGCAGGGGGCTGGAAGCGAGAAGGAGGTAGTCTTAACTCCACTCCATCCAAAAGACCGACATCACCTCATTCACTTCACATAGCCCCACCGGCCTTGGTTAACCCTCAGGCCCTGACCATACCTGCCATCTGCTGAAGAACTGCGGTTACTCAGATAGTCAATCACAGCACTACACAGGTGAGTACAAAACCAGGGCAGTTTGTGGTGTAAGATCTGCAAGGCCACTTGAAAGCAGAAGCTGGAGATCTTGTCAGTGATAAACACTATGGGGAAAGAACACAAATAATAAAAGCAACTTTCCCAAAATCCAGACAATTTGTACAACATCGAACAATAAGGTACAAGGGACCACGGACAAAGGGTCTATAGAGAGTCTTTGCAACACCAAACCAGGTCAGATTGGAAAAGAAGACTGATCTCAGTAAGGGCCTTGTTTGAAGATAATCACCTCCAGAAAGGGAGATCCTGGGCCCTCCTCCTATTTCTCTTCTTACCAGCCATGTCCTTTAGAAAGCAGGAGCTCAGGTCCTGAAGACAATTCAAGAAGGATTCAGGAACCTCAAAAGCAGCTGGCTTACATTCCTGGGTTGGGGCCCTTCGTGCTTCTGAAGGAAGATCAAGAAAATGTGTGCAGCGGTGAGATCACAAACCACCATCCAGGAGGGAGAAGAATTCCAAAGATTTTCAACCTTTTTCCTCTCATAGAACACAAACTAGTTAATAAAATTCTGTGGCACACCAAAAATATATTTTTTGCCAATCTGACAAAAAAAATAAGTATTAACTTTGATTCATTCACAATGGAGAGTTATTGCTGTATTGTCTGTTAGCATTTTTTAACTTGACAGTCTACGGGAACAGAGTTCGGCACTGCATGGTTTAAAAATTCTTGCAGGGCACCAGTGTGTCACAGCACACCAGTTGAAAATCACCACCATAGATGAACCGGGATTCAGCTTAGGGATGCAGAACACAGCTGAACGTGTCTTCTTATCTAGATGACTGAATTGAGACTACATTTGTTTTAATTTTTCTAAGAAACTTCCCCAGCTCCCCCATAGTCCATGAGGATAGTCCAAACTCCTCAGCCAGGAAATGTACATGTTTGAAAATCAAGCCTTATCTAAACTCTCTAACCTTTTTTCCCAAAGTTTTTTAAAATGTAGGTCACTGCCTATGAGTGCATGATGAAATCAATTTAGTGGGTCTCAACCAGCACCTTTTTAATATAACAATTTAAAAAAGGAAAGAAAATGTTGGAGTGGTTTGAATGTAGTAAAGTTACTATTTCCCAGTCTTTTGCTTGAATCCAGGATGTGTATCATTACAAATGTACGTTGAGTCATGTTTCGCTTTCCATAATCTTTGGCCTGCCAAGCCCTGTTCTCATTTCTTTGCTAATTCTTCAAGGGCATGAAGAATTACTCTTCTGCTTACTCTCTCCTTCTGAACTTCCTAAACTCTCATTTCCTCTAGGTCCACTTCCCTCTCTCCTAATACTTACCAGGTGACTGGCAGCCACGGGGTCTGGCTCTCTCAGACTCCAGAAGAGTCCCTCCTAACACCTGCAGTAGAGTTCTGACCACGAAGCTGCCATGTGTGTCTCCACAGTAGAAAAGAAAATCATCACACACCTCAGAGGCTAGTCCCAGGACCAGCTCCTTCAGGGTGTCCAAGGGAGGATCCTTCCCATTCTCCTCCTCCACCTCCTCCTCCTCCACAGGGTTCCCCAACAATCGAGGCAGCTGCAGCAAAGCACTTTCCAATACATGGACCCCGCATCGATGACAGGCCACAAAGCGCAAGTTAGAGCGCAGAACTGCCAGCACTCGACACAGAGGTTTCAGGGGACTGAACCCCAAAAGTTCCTGCAGCATCTCGCTGCCAGTCCTGTTTGTGGCCAAAGCGAGAGCCTGAGCCTCCACTTCCTTCAAAACATTGTGCACCATCAGCTCTAGAAAGACAAGGAAAGATTTTAAAGACACTGAGAGGAGGATAAGGTTAAACTTATCCTTAGCCAAGAAGCTGGGAGTGAGGAAGAGGATACGGTAAATGAAACTTAAGTCCCCCACGCCTTGGGAATCCACGAAAATTTCCTTGCCTGTACTGGATTTTATAGTCAAGTCCCTCTCTTGGTCCCACCCGGGAGGTTCTCCCTACCTCGTTCTTCCCCCGTCTCCGGGGCCTCTTTAAGCGCCGTCAGAGCCCGGCGGAAATACCCCAGCGCTTCGGGGCTCAGGTTAGGGTGCGCGTCTACAGCCGGCTCCCAGCGCCCCTTCGGAGGCGCGCTGGGTTGTCTCTGACGGCCTGATGCGGGGCGCCACGACCGCTTGGCCCCGCGCCCTCGTTTGCTGCCAGCTGGGAACCGGCTCCCGGCCTTATGGCGGGACCGCGGACCGAGTGCCATGGTGCTTAGTTCCTTCTCAGCCCGCGAAAGCTGTCTCAGCTGCAGCCCCACAACACTCAACCAGCCAGGTGCGGGCCAGCTCCCGGACGAGTTTAGATACGTCGGCGCGCCCAGAACTCAGCGCTACGTCATAGCCGCGCGACGGCCTCCAGAGGCGCGGGGGTCGGGGGTGTTTACCCAGATTGCCTTTCCTCCGCGTGCCGGGCACTCGGGCTCTTCTGAGTCGCCTGCTAAAACCCCGCCCAAACGTCGATTTATACCCGAGTCCTGTACTCTGACTCAGCGGTAGTTCTCCAGGCCTCTTCCCCGCGGCCAGAATCAAAGTTCGCGATTCGGGGCAATCTGCGAGTTTGGTGGGGCAAGGACTTCAGAGGCAGCACAAGTGACCGGTAAGGGACGCAAGCTCCTCCCAGTTAAGGTTCAGGGTCCCAAGACCTTGGCTCACAGCCTGGCCCAGAAGCCGAGCCTCCGGGCTCAGCCTGGCTAGGCCATGCCAGGGGCCAGAGCTCCGGGTAGCGCTCTGCGTCGACGCTTCGCGAGGGAGTGCTGCGCAGGAATATTTCACCCAGCCAGCCTCGCTCGGAATCCTGGTAGATGTCCCACCCTGGACAGCCCCACCCAGCCCCCTTTTCCACTTCTGGACATCCCAAAGCGGACTGCCTGCCTTGCCCCGGGGCCTGCACCTAGTTGTCCCCCTCTGAAACTTCTCTCCCCTCCGAGGATCCCAACTCCTACCACTGTCGGGGGGGTCCCCTTCAAATACACACAATCTGCAGGCTTTCCTCAGAACAAATCTTTGCTTCCGCAGGTTTTAACCCTCTGCTTGTGTGTTATTCATGGCAACCCCCATGAAGGGCCAAGTGTGCGTGGTGACTGGTGCTTCCAGGGGTATTGGCCGTGGCATCGCCTTACAGCTCTGCCAAGCGGGTGCCACAGTTTACATCACTGGCCGACATCTGGACACACTCCTGGCTGCTGCTCAGGATGTGAGTGCTTCCTCTGGGACCAGAGGGGCAGAAACCACCTGCAGCATCCCTTCCTATTAACCACTCCTCCCAACCCCTCACACTCTTCAATAAAACATGAATATTTTCTCAAAGTGGGATAAATGAACCCCATAAATATCTTCAGATTGGGTCCTATTTGCTACCAAGTGAGTTTTATGAAAAAGCGTTATTTGAGAGCTTTAGGGATTTTGGAATTGCAACTAAAGAATTGTGGACCTGTGTTTTCCTCTATTTTAGACAAGACTTTTATTGAGCTGTACATTCTTACTTGACTTTTCTACTGGTTTTCAGTTAAATAAATACTTGGGCACACTTGATTTGCTAGGCACTGGGTGAAGCACTGGGGCTATCCAGATTTAGATATAACTTCTGCTCTGAAAAGCTGGAGTCTAGCTAAAGGCAGAAATGATTCATTTCAGTGTAAGGTGAATTTGGTAAGTGGTTAAGAGGTGAACGCTCACAGAATGTTCTGGCTTTGCAGGGGGAGTTTCGGTATGATATGGGAGGTTAGTTAGGAGAGTGTTCTAGAGGAAGTGATTCTTGAACTGAGTCTTGAAAGGTAAAAGTTAGGTAAAAGAAGCTAAGAACACTATACAGCTAAGGGAACTTCATGAGCAGAGGAACAATAGTGAAAGAGTATAGATGTTGTGAGAAAGAATTCCAAAGCTTATATATAAGTATAAGTCAGGAGTGTTAGGTAACAGGCTGGAGAGGAAACAGAAGATGGGTCTTGGAAGACCCAGGTAGAGAACTTTGGCTTTATTCTGTAAGAGGTGATGATCCCATTAGAGGACTTTAAGCAGATCTGTGTTTTAAAAATGTTTTATTTATTTATTTTTAGAGAAGGAGGAAGGGAGGGAGAAAGAGGGGGAAAGAAACATCAGTGTGTGAGAAATATATTGATCTGTTTGATCGATTGCCTCTCGCACACCCCCAACTAGGGACTTGGCCCGAAACCCAGGCAGGTGCCCTGATTGGGAATCAAACCCGCAACCCTTCGGCTCACAAGCAGGCATTCAATCCACTGAGCCATGTCAGCCAGGGCAAGACAGATTTGCATTTTAGATAGTTCATACTGTGTGGCTGGAGTATGAAAAATAATATAAGGTAGAAAGACTGGAGGCCAATCGAGCAGTTAGTAGGCAAGGAGATAAGAGAGTTGGACCCAGAGCATGAATTTAGATAATAGGAGGCTTGTTCCCGAATAAGGTACTCTTCTTTCTGAACTGAGAGGATGAGGCACATTTGTAGAAGCTGAGGCAGAACAGGAAGTAGAAACAGTTCATGCCTGAGAGCTTTGATGTCTTCGTTACCAGGCAGCAGCACAGGTGGAGTGAAGAGGGTAAGAGGGCTGGGACTGAGTATGGGTTCCACATGAGCAGTGAAGGTTGGGAGCTGAGGGCACATAAGATGAGTGGCCAAGGACAAGGGAAAAGATGGATACTCGTTTCTCAGGAGCAGCCTCCATGCCTTGTTTGCCTCATACCCTCCACATGCAGAGTACAACACCTTGCACATGGTAAGCCTTGGTAAATGTTTGTGTATTTTAAACCTGAGATCCCAATCCACCTTGCTCTATGAAGGGAGGATTTCATCAGAGGGCGATGTTGCCAACCATGTTCCCTCAGCCGCTGGCTTTGATTCCTGTGATGGCTCCCCCGCTGGGAATTGAGGGAATCTGCCTTATGGCTACACTCATGAGTGATTGTGAGTTCATGTCCTCTTTCTCCAGGCGCAATCCCAAGGGGGCCAGTGTGTGCCTGTGGTGTGCGATTCAAGCCAGGAAAGTGACGTGCGAAGCCTGTTTGAGCATGTGGATCAAGAACAGCATGGGCATTTGGATGTGCTGGTCAACAATGCCTATGCTGGGATCCAGGTACCCTGAACTTTGATCCAGCCCCACACACCTGACTGCCTACTCTGACCCCTGAGTCCTTATCCCCACTCATTGTCCCTTCTGCCATCCAGCCCCTCATACCATCCTGCCTTCAGACCATCTAATTTATCACCCTCTCTTTGCTTTCCAGACAACTCTGAATAACAGTAAGAAGGCATTCTAGGAAAGGCCCGCCTCCATTTGGGATGATGTCAACAACGTAGGACTCAGGTGGGTGCTCCCCTTGCCCCACTGCAAGGGCCTGGGCTCCTCTCACTCACTTACCAGGCTGAGGGCTCAGATCTTTCCCCATATGCCCCCCTCTTCCATCTGATAACCCATCTCTTTGTCTCCCTTTTGTCCCATTTATTCCACTCAACTATGGAGAAGTTCCATCCAAGTGAATCTGTCCTGGGAATGTCAACTTTGGTCTTGTTTCTGTCAGTAATTTTCATCTGACCTTGCCCTTTGCCTCTCTCCTGCCTCACTCTCTGCACATCCACATGCATGACCCAGAAGGGGGCCTCCTTCCCTCAATAATGCACACCACCCATAGTCAATATTTCCAAAGATGGTTAGAAGAAGAAATAATTTTGGGTTTTTTTTTTATTTCATCTTTATTGTATTTTTTTCCCATTACCATTTAGTTCCCTTATACTGCCTCCCTCTAGCGAAATTGTATTGTTTTAGATCAAGAGAAGGACAATAACAAAGATTGAGTGCCAGCCATCTTAGCCTCCAGCGCCTCACTCCGGACCCACAGGCAAGGGCATTCCCAGGTCCAAGTTGGGAGGGCAGGGGTGTCACAGGCATACTTGTGGTACATGTGGTACAGGGGTGAGATGAAACACAGCATTTAAAGTTCTCTCAGCATGATAATACACCAGTAGCGTCTGTGTTTTTTATTTTTGGAACCGTGATACTCTCAGAAATTACACTCCCTGAATATGACCAGCCACCTATGAGAGTAACTAAGCTATAATCTGCAAATCTAAGATTAAAGTGTTTAAGAACACCTACAACTTCTAGTGTCAGTCCCAAGGAACAGGATAGGAATCCAATTGTGATTTCCAGAGTGCAAGAAAGGTTATGAACAGACAGCAATGGTAGCCTAGAAGCAAGAAAAGAAAATCCATACAGCTGGGAATAGGCACCACCCACATCCTTAGTCCTGCAAAGAGAGGGGCCTTTCACACATCTCTTGCTGGTCAGGGTTTTCAGCCTACAAGGCAAAGTCTCAGCCTTGATGAATTCTCCAAGGTTAAGGTCACTTCCTCTTGGAAGCCCATCAACACCACCTCTCACCTGCCCCACAGACCTGCACATAAACATTTACTGTGCCTTCCTCTGCATTACCTTAGGCTGGGCTTCCTTTCGAAACCATAGTTCCCTGTACTTGTTTTCCTTTGGAGGTTCCTGTTTCCCATGCAAAAGAAATTTTTTTCTGGTTACCAAGTTTATGTGTATTATTTTTTAATTATGGAAAAATGTGAAAATCAGTATGATCTCACTCTCTTATCACCACCCATTTTTCCCTTGACTGAGATATAACTAGTGTTGATAGTTTAGTATTCTACCATTCTTCTAAATATTCAACTTAGAGTAGGTACCATAATTTATCTAATCCTTTATCTGTTCCAGTAAGTGGAATTCTTGAAAAAAAAATGTACTTCTTAAAGATGTAATAATCATTATGACACTGTCCTCCAAAAAGACCACACCCATTTATAAACTTGTGACAATCCTGGATAATACCTTTTTCACATCTTCAGCTGTGCGAAACCACCAGGCCACTCAGTCAGGCAGCCTCTGCCACTCTGATCTGAAGGTGGTTTTGATTCATACTTTTTATTACTTGTGAAGCTGAGCTTTTTATTCATTTATTTATTGACTCTTTATTCTTTTGGAGCTGTTTGTGTTATAAATTTATTTTTACATCAACTTGGTTTTTTTTAATCCTCACCCGAGGATATGTTTTTTTATTTTTTTTATTTTTAGAGAGAGAGGAAGGGGGATAGAGAAAGAGAGGGAAAAAACATGGATGTGAGAGAGAAACATCAGTCGGTTGCCTCCTGTAGGCGCCCTGACTGGGGATCTTTGGGGATAATGTGCGGACTCCTGAGGCTCGGGTCGAGTAAGGACAGGCATCTGGAAGTCTGTGTCCGCCCTGGCAAACCAGGCGCCTCTGAGACCGGACTCCTGGCCTTGAATTACTTTCCCAAGCCAGTAGGATAAGAGCCTTTATCTCCTTCTTTGAAATTGAGTTCGGGAGAAGGACAAGGAGCTAGGTATAGTCTGCAAGTATGTAAACTTGTTATAAGCAGCCTTGAATGGTTGCAGCTGTTCTAACATTCAAAATAAGTAGGAACGCTTGCCAAATATATCTGTATAAATATTACTGCTAATAAAGCCTGAGTATGCATCTGCTCCTGATCGTTAGCATTTGCATCCCCTGCGTCCTGATTTATACGAGCTCGGGCGCTCGGACATTCACCAGGGGTTCACGACGCAGAGACGTCGACCACAGGGATCGAACCCAAAGCTTTTTTGGTGTGCAGGACAATGCTCTGCCCAACTGAGCCACCAGGGCCAGGGTTATTTTAACATCAATTTTTAAGCAATCTTTGTTGAATAGGTCCTTTGATATATGTTTACAAATATTTTTCCCAATTTATCACTCATTTTTTGCGTACACGCTCTCCCCAGCTCTTGATATACATAAACATGTAGATGCATGTATTTGCATTTACATATATGTATATATGACATTTATGCATATGCTTTACTTTTAAGAAGTCAAATAGGTCAATCTTTTATATTTTCTATCTTGGTATGCCTCTAAGACAAGTGTTCTGCACCTTAAGTTCATGAACACATTGCCATGCTTTCCTTTAGTGCTTTCATTTTCTAATATTCAAATAATTTATCCTTTTGAAATGTATTTTGAAATCATAAATGAGGTGGACAGCCAATCCCACCCACCTAATAAGTGGCCAGTTGTACCAAATTCATTTACTGAATGATCCCTCTTTACCTGTTGATTTGAAATGTTCCCCTTATAATTCACCAAATTCTCATTTACACTTGGATGTAATTATTGACTATTTTGTTTCATTGACTCTCTGTGTATTGTTATATTCGTACTGCATTCTTTCAACTATTATGTCACTGTGCTTTTTAATATGGGATGGGGGGGAAGCACATCTTCCCACCCACAAGATATTACTCTTCCTTTTTCAGAATTTTCCTGGCTATTTCATGTTTATTCTCACTGAGCTTTAGATTATTTTATTAGTTCCTCCCAAAGTCTTATTGAGCTATAACTCAAATTGACTGAACCTGCATAGAACTGATGTTTTACATGTTGATTCTCCTGAATATGCCTGTACTTATTCTTTTTTATTAGAGAGAATTTTAGTTTTTCCATGTAGATCTTATATGTTTTTCCCCTGAGCTACTTTAGGTTTGTTACTGCTATCATGAGAGAGCTCTTTTCTTCCCTTATGTTTTCTAGAGAGTACCATTTGTCATCCTTCAGTGGTTAATTTTATCGGTGTTCTCTCAGAAGGTGGCCTCAAGCCCTGGATTCTCCAGGTCTGCCACCACTGCTGTGCTGCCTTCTCCTGGCTGACCTTAGCCACTAGAGGGCAGAGGAAGCTGCCTAGGCTCCAGCATCCAGGCCAGCACTGAACAGGGCCCATTCCTTCCTTGCCCCTCCTTCTAGAGGCCACTACTTGTGCTCAGTGTATGGGGCACGGCTGATGGTAACAGCTGGCCGGGGACTCATCGTGGTCATCTCCTCCATTGGGTGAATGCGGTAAACCTTCACCATCTCCTGTGGTGTGGGCAAAGCTGCGGTGAGGACCCAGGGGCACAGGGGTTGGCGAGGTACAAAACAGTGATGGTACCCACTTCCTTTGGGAGGTAAATCCCCAGTGGTCAGAGGGATAAGGCCAGCTGGCCATTAAGCTCTCCCTTTACACCTCCATGAACAGTTCCTTCAGCTGGGCTCCTCTCTGCTGGCCAGAGTCAGTAGTGCACTGGGAAAGGTAGACAGCTGAGACAGGGCACCTGGGAAGGGCACAGGGCTGGGGCATCCTCAGCAGAAGTAGGGGAGGCAGGGGAGGAAGGTGGTATGGCCACATGCCCTGACTCTCCCTCTGCCTTTTGTCCCCCTACAGTGTGACAGGCTGGCTGCTGACTGTGCCCATGAGCTACGGCACCACAGGGTCAGCTATGTGTCTCTGTGGCCAGGGTTGGTGCAGACAGAACTGCTGAAGGATTATATGGAGAGGAGTGACAATGCTGAGGATCCCTTGTTAAAGCAGGTTGGCGAGGGGAAGCCGAGGGCGGCAGAGAATGCAGGGGAATCAGCCTGTCCATCTTTAACATCAAGGCAGTAACAACAGCAAGGAGTGGATGCCAGGCATTTTACCACGACAGTAGATTATGGGGCCCAGCGCTGTGCACACATCTTGTCCTTTCATCCTGTCAGGGAGATAGTAGTATCTCCTTTTTATAGTGAAACTGAAACCCAGAAAGATAAAAAACTTGCTTAAGGTCAGCCCATGGTCTTGACCCCTGCACTGCACTAACCTAGAAGGTCAACATAGTTGGCTTCCCCTGATCCTTACACTTAGGAAAGACAGTGGGTCCTGATGCTGGGGTACAAAACTCACATGGATGTGGGGAGGAGTGGTTCTGGCACCTTCTAAGATGCTAAAACTTACAGGTGCAGGGATGAGGGCCTCCATTCTGGAACAGAAGCTGAAAGCAGGGAAGAGACTTGGGTGGTGCTCTGGAAAATTAACCCTTCACTTCTCTGCTCCTATGTCTCAGCTCAAATCTACTTTCTCATCCGGGGAAACCCCAGAAATGAGTGGCAAATGTGTGGTGGCTCTGGCAGCAGGTAAAGAGGTGGGGCAGCTGGTAACAGAAAGGGCCCAGAGGGTCTGCAGGGTGGTGGCAGCCAGTTCTAGGTCTCGGCTCAGGAGATGGTTGAGGAGTAAACCCTTCTTTTCTCTGGCTTCTGGAGACCCAAAGGGTCAGGATTCCCATTTTGAGGATTGGGAGCTTCAAGAACTAGCTCCTAGGACATACGACCAGAAGTCAGAGTCCCAGGAGCCTTCCTAGGAACATACAGAAACAACTCTGGGCTCCTAACCTGTCTCAGTGGTGCCCTGTCCCATTGGGCCCGAGTCTTGTCACCCTGCACCACTCCCATGCCATCCCAGCTGTATGTGTGCCCACAGACCCCAATATCCTGAGCCTGAGTGGAAAGGTGCTGCTGTCCTGTGACCTTGCTCGGCGCTACGGTCTTCAGGATGTGGATGGTAAGAGTTCCAGTCCAGCAACCAGCCTGGCCCTGCCTGCCTTCTGTTTCCTGCTCACTCCTTCTCCCTTGATCCCTTCCTGTTCCTCCCTCACATCCTTCTCAGTGTTCTCAGCCCAGGTGGTAGTGTCTGAGGAGTGGTAAACGAGGGTCTAATCCTTCTTCTTTTCCTGTTCTCCTCAGGTCACCCCATCCGGGACCATTTGTCTCTGAGTTCGGTTCTCCACTCTGCCTCTAGCCTGGGCTGGCTGGCCTCCTACTTGCCTGGCTTCCTCTGTGTGCCCAAGTGGATTTTGACGCTCTACACAAGCAAGTTCTAACCCCTCCTGGGCTTACATCACTACTCTGCTGGTCTTTTCATTTGGATTGAGTGGCTAGGCCTATCTCAGTAGAATAGGGCAGCCTTTCCCAGGTACCACATGCCCCCAGTACAAAGAGAGAAGGTCTCTGCTGTGTGTCTTTGGCAAGCCTTGGGGCCCTATAGGTCCTTCTTTGTGCCTTGATTTTCCTTGCCCCTACATTTTTCTTTTTGCCTTAGTCCTGAAAAATAACTCTGGGTACTAATTAGGTCTCATTTCTCCTTTAACACATTTTTTTGAGTGCTGATTCTGTATTGGGCCATGTTTTAAATACTCAAGAGAAAGACCCAAAGACATGTAAAATGTTTGGGCTCTCCAGGAGCTCCATAACTGGGACAAGGCCCCTTTCCTCCAGAGCTGGTCCTGCTGTTCCCTGGGGAACGGTCCGTCTCAAGGCACCTGAGGCCGGAAGGCCTGTTTCTCACACCCCAGCTGGGGATCAGCGCCCCTCGGTCTCACACTGCTTTCCTGCCCCTTCACTGTACCATGTCTTCAGAGATGCCTGCTGCCTTCTAGCTGTGCCTGATGCAGTGAGGACACTGTGCTCAGGGGTGATGATTTCCTGGAACTTGGGAGGAAAGTATAGCCCGAATTCAAGTGAGGGGCAAAGGAATAAGTGATGGTACTAACACTCTCATCCTTCCTCTCAGGATGATACCACCTGAATTACTTACTGAAGAACTAATTGAAGAGCCCTTTAGGGCTGCCTTGCCTGCTCTGGGGCTGTCCCAGCCTGAGGAAAGGCAGCAGAGGGTGTGTTCCAAAGAGCAGCTGAGGGCCACGCTGGGAGAGCCTTCCAGGCAGCAGCCTAAATGGCAGCTGAGGTAATGGAAGAGCTGCTGTAAGTCAGAGGGGCAGAGGCCATCTCCAGTCTTCCAAAAAGGCAGGGTAAGAGCGGAGCCTTCCCAAGGCTGCCCACAGTGCCTTTAGCAGCTGCGGTCTTCCTGTGGCTATCTGGGGACAGCCCTGGTCACTGTTCCTTTAGCGTGCTGGGGCAGCTCACTGGTTTGTGAGGGCCGACTGCACAGTCTGCCAAGTCTGCAGTAGTGACTGCAGGGTGGTTGCCTGAAGCCGGCCATATAGTGAGAGCACATGTACCACAGCGACCAACAAGAGCTACCAAACAGGGTTTTTATTGTTTTTTTGTCTTATTTGTTTGTTTTGTTTTGTTTTTTGGAGAGAGAGGGAGGGAGCTGGCCTTGTCAGCACATGACTGGCACTGTGCACCTAAACCCCGCCATTTGCCCAGGCGCCCTGTTTGGATCACAGTGATAAGATTTCCTCACCGCCCTCTTACCCACTAACCGCTCTCAGTTCCTGTTGTCCCCCAAGGTTGGTGAGGGGCAGAGGCAGTTGCCTATATGCTATAATAAGAATAATGGCCTCAGGGTCACCTGCAGCCTTCCACAGCCACCACTAAAAACCATCAATAGAACAAATCCTTGTTGCCACAAGGTATTATGGGAAGAACATGCGCTTCAGAGTCATCCAAATTTGCATATAAATCCTGATCCCACCACTTCGGGAATTGCATGAAATAACATATAAAGCACCAAGAAATACATAACTTTGAAATAGTCACATCCTTCTCTCAAACATTTAAGAGCATCCTCTGCACCAGGCATCATTCTTGGTCTTGGGAGAACAGAGAATACGACAGACCAGGCCCCAGCCTACAAACAATGTTTGTTTTAGCCCTGGACGATCTCAGGGGTCATCTACACCTTCCACTTAGTGAAAGAAGTGAGCAAACTGGCCCTGCAAGACCCCACACCACGTGTGGTTAGACCTTGAGTTTCTGGTGTCCCCGGGTACCAGAAGTAACAGCGTTCTTCATAGTCCCCCACCCTGCTCACCTCCAACAAGATGTAATTAATCTTGGCAACATAAGCAATAGAGTACAGTGCTTTGAGATAATGAAGACAGGACAGTGAATTTTGATTGGACGTAGAAGAGACTCAAGACTGAAAAGCCCAGTAGTGGAGAGTCAGGATATTTGGGGGATCAATATTCATTAAAAAACATTTATGTGATGCCTCCTCTGTGCCCAGCACCATGCTAGACACCACAGAGACTAGTTAAATTTGATGAGATGAGCCCTATAATAAAGGTCGCACAATGCTCTGTGGATACAGGAGGAAACAACCAGCTCCATTACAGAACTGAGGGAGATGACACTGACCAGAGGTGTACAGCAGGGGAGAGAAGGGATTTAGTTTGTTTTTTAATTTATTTTTAGAAGGAGAGAAACATCAATGTGTGGCTGCCTCCCACACACTGCCCCCGCTACTGGGGACCTAGCCCACAACCCAGGCACATGCTGTGACTGGGAATCCAACCAGCAACCCTATGGTTTGCAGGCCAGTCAGTGCTCAATCCACTGAGAAATACCAGCCAGGGCATTTTTTATTTTTATTTACTAAAAAAACAGTACCAAGATATAAAAATGTGACAAAACAGAACAGCTAGAGCTTTCATGTGGCTTAAATGTAGATCTGATAAGGAATCAATTTCCAGAGAGATGAGTAAAGACGTGGTTGAAATTTAAGTTGTGGGCCGTAGGCTTCCACTGAGGGGTTCATCTTAGATGCTGAGTGACATACTGTTAAGGAAGTGCTCCCAGAGGAGGCCAGCAGGTGGGTGGTGTTGGAGGCAGACAAGCAAGCTAGCCACCCAAACAGCTCTGGAGCTTGAGGGCTCAGAGCAGGCAGCCCCAGCTGTGGCCCAAGCATGAAGCCAAGGACCCTCCCCTCCAAGAAGAACCAAAGGTGTCCACTGAGAAAGCACATTAAAGGGAGCGTCATGCGTGAAAATAGAAAAGGGCACCCAGGGGGATGTGGGCAGAGCACTGACAGTCAGCTACAGGAGGAGTTAAGCAAATGAGATTTGTATCCTAGGAAGCTCTCTGGGACAGGTGTGGGGAGGACACACCAGAAGGCTACACAGAAGAGCCAACACACCATACCCAGGACATGATGGCAGTGGAGGTGGGGGCAAAGGAGACATGGTAGGCGACAGAGTCAACAGACCGGGGGCCTGTGGGAAGGGAGGTGGGGCAGGACTGCTGTGGTATTACCACTGGCATGGGGAACCATGAAACCAGCAGCAGGCACAGAGAAAAAGAATGCACCTGAGCTGTGAAGGACACGCCAGCTTGCCTGAGGCTAGTCCTGGTGGGACCCTGAGGGGCTGGCTGAGATGCATGCAGCCCCTACCCTCACCAGCTTGACTGGTCAGAAGATGGTTAATCCCCCAAAAGAGCCCAGGGAGGGAGGGAGAAGAGGGGTTGTTGTTGTTGCATTTTTTATTTAAATTTTTTAAAGGTCACATATTCACATGGCTCAGAACCTGAAAGTTATAGAAAGGTGTGCCATGAAAAGTCCCCTCCTATCCCTGCCCTTGAGTGCCTATATCCCAACTCAGAGGCAAGGCAACCAGTGCTACCAAGTTTATAGGTAGCTCTGGAAACAACCCAGACAAATAGCTATACATACTCAAGGAACTGATGAGACTGTGTGCAAAGTGGAACGTCTCTTCCTCCAGCTAAGGGGGAGTGGGTGTGTCTTCCAGTCTCAGACCTGTTCTGGCCCTGTGTCCTTCACTTCTAAGCTAGGAGTACCCCTGGGCCTAGAGGCCCCTCCCCTTCCAGGGTCCTCCTGCAGCTGCTGCCATCACCAGAAACTTCCTGACTCTGACAGCAGAGAGGGTAAGAGAGTGACTGATGGCTTAAGGGATGGAGAATTATGGCCTCAGAGAAGGGGTGTGAATGCCAAGGAGCCCAGCCCTGGCCTCCTCACAGAAGGGAGCCCACAGTGCAACTATGAGATGCATGTCGCACCTGATGTGGGATTCTTCCTTCTAGAGCAACCACCCAACGGTTAGGGTTGCCAAAATGAAGCAGACTGGGAAAGTGTCTGTCCCCATGGATGTGAGCTCTGGCCAGCTGGCCAACATGAACAGGAAGTTGATGGAAGCAGGGCTGGGCCAAGAGGTCCAGATTCCAGCTGTCAGGACAAGTCACCAAGGAGGGGTTCCCATTGGGCCCCAAAGACCCCTTCAGGGATGTGAGTGACGGTAGGCTGGGGACTTAGGCACAGGGAGTGAGCAGCCCCAGCCCAACAGACAAACCAAGATGAGCTGGTTGGACCCCGACCTGTCCTTTTTCCTTCCTCATCCCGGCTAATACCCACCATGGCCCCCAAAGGCCTTGACATGGTCTCTGAGATGTCGAGTGAGGTCCCTTCAGTTCCTTGGCCTCCCCATTCCTGGGGAGGGCCCACCATATCCTTAGAAGTCACTTTGCCACAACCTGTCCCCATCCAATCTGGTCCCTGGTCCTCACCCCCTAAGTTGGCACACTACTCCACAGAGGCCCTCCTCCCTGAGCCTTCTGCCTGCACCCTCTCAGTTCTGTCGTCCTGCCACTGTTCCTCCTCACCCCCGAATCCACCTCTCCACAGGACCTTCCCCTGCCCTTCCATCTCCTAGTTGGCTGGCTTTTGTTGCAGCCTCCTGCTGTGCCCTGGGCAGGGCGAACAGGCACAGGCCGGCCTTGTGAGGCAAGGGTCCAGCTTTCAGCTTCTCGGAATGCTTTCAGTCATCATCATGAAACAATTGGACAACCATGGCAAGGCCCTGGGTGGGGACGCAAAGGAGCAGGAGGAGTCGGTGCAGCCAGGCTGCTCTCCAGGTCACAGGAAACTCTTGTTCCTTTCAGGTTTCACTTTCTGATCCCTGCCTTTCTCTACCAAACCTCACAACTCGGGCTCAGTTCCTGCCTCCAGGCAACTAAGGGCATCCTTGCACATCTTGCTCTGTCCCAAGCAGGCTCACTCAGAGCAAGGTCAACAGGCCACAGGGCTTGCCTGGACTTGCGTGCCAGAAAAGGAGAGCAATTGGAACCACCTGTGCTTAACTTTTTAGTGGGGAATCTGGGAGAGAAAAGGACCCTTTCTTAAGTCCTTGAAAATGGAGAGCAAAGAATGTTGGAAAGGAGGCAGAGGGAGGAAGTGGGGTCAGCTTTGTGCAATTTCTTTTAGCGAGTACAAACACATACGCCCCTATTCCTGGCTCCCCCTTCCTTGGAGAGGTGGTTCCAGAAGAAACAAGCAAAGCTGGGACTGCACACACAGACACTGCCCCAGCATCCCCGGAGCACCTTGTGCAAGAGGAAGCCAAGGGGCCTGGGCTGCAAGCTTTGACGTCACTGTGACACAGCTGAGCCAACCAGAAACTCACTGTTGCAGGGCTGCGGCAATTAGTGTCTACAGGGTGCCAGCAATGACCTGAACTCTGTCTGGGTCGTACTTAATCTTCCTCCATCTGCCGTGTAGTGTAAGTACTCTCCTACAGCTGAGAAAGCTGAGGCAAGTGCCCTGAACCTCAACTCCAGGTCCTACCTGCCCCACCCCTCCCCTCAGAACTCAAGCCTGAGTCATGACTGGGTGCAAAGGGGACATGGGGACACAGTGTTGCTCCTGTCAGCAATTCTAGGTGTTCTTTACTGAATTTGAGGTTCCACCCCATCCCCTGTCCACTCCCTCTCAACCTCACCCTGGCCATGAGGCCTGGAGCGCAGCCACCTCAGACCTCTCCTCCCCACCCCACCTCACCCCAAGCTCCCCACCCTGGGATCTAAGAGTTCCCTGCTTCCCTAATCCCCACTCCAACCCAGGCATGCAGTGTAATCTTTCTTTGGCCTCCATTGCTCATCATCCATTCACTCATCCAGAACTAGTTTCTGTTCCAACTAGCAGTCCTTCATTCTTTCCCAGGACACCCCAACACCACCGCCACCAACAACAACACTATCTCAATACCGTTTAATTTCCTCAGGGAACTTCTGACTCTGAAATTATCTGTTGTGTACATTTGCTTCTACAAGTGGAAGCTGCATGAGAGCAGGGGCCTCGGCAGTCTGGGTCATTGCTGGGAAGTGAGTCGTGCTGGTGCTCAGTGATTATTGCTTGGTGATTGGCTGAATTACGTAAATGTTTGTTCAGCAACCACCCTGGTGCAGACACCAGGCCAGGTGAGGGGAGGTACCATCAAGCAAGGCTTCTTGGATAGTTCACAGCTAGAGTGAAAGCGGGGATGCTGCATGCCATGGGGTGAGCTCGAATGCAGGCAACGAAGGCCACAGTGCTGGGCGGGCACAGGGACAGCCAGGGCTCCTCCCCGCCCCTTCCGCCCCAGCTCTAAGCTCACTTCCCTGGGAAACTTCCCCCACCCCAGATACAGGCAGTGCTGTCATTTTACATTTGCTTATACAATTACTTGACTCCCTCTCTGTACTATTTTCTTTTCTTTTTTAAAGATCTTATTTATTCATTTTCAGAGAAAGGGAGGGAGAAAGAGGGAGGGAAACATCAATGTGTGAAAGAAACATCAATTGGTTGCTTCTGTAACGACCCCAGCTGCAGGCCTGGCCTGCAACCCAGGCATGTGTCCTGATGGGGAATGGGACCGTCAGTCTTTCAGTTTGCAGGCCTTCGCTCAATCCACTGAGCCACACCAGCCGGGGCGGCATTATTTTCATCACACAGAAAGCTCTATTGGACAGCCCTGCTCAGAACCATAGCCCCATGAGGGCAAGGCCTGTGTCTGTGTTTGGCTCACTGTCCTGGTCCCCATTGCCTACATGGTGTTCAGTACAAAGGGCACTCAGTACCTAGCTGTTGAATGAGTGAATGGGACAGGGAAAGGGTAGGGGTCAGGTCCTCCTCCAAGGGAACAGCTCTTGCTTCCTGGGACTGGTCTGTTGTCCCCTGTACTCATCTACCAACCAGAGCACCCCTGCTTATCCCTGGCTCCCACAATCCTACTTTGTCCTAAGGCTTTTGTTTCTCGTGTGGGCATAGAACCTCAGGGCTGCTGCCTCCTAGCACCATTCACGTTGTATATTCACACAACTCCAGGCGCCCCCTGGCGTTGTGCAGCAGTGGTTGCCACTCTAGCCCTGCCAGGCAGCAAGCCTTTTGGCCATGTGTCCACCCCACCAGTGTTCTCAGCAATTTTAAAGCAACACAGTCATCTTCAGAAACGACTGTGCAAGGCCTGATTCCTGTAACAGAGGCTCCAGTTCTGACTCAAGAAGTTTTACCAGATTTGCAGCCCCACTGCCTGGTTGCTTTTCTGGCAACTCTTTTCCCAGAGGTGCCAACCTGAGTTAGCACCCTCCACGCCCCTGGGTAGGATCGGAAGCTCTGTAGTGGGGACTTTCCCTCTGGGGCCCGTTTGTCTTTTGGGCCCAGCCTTGGGTCCCTGCCCTTCCTTCCCACCAACCAGCCTATTCCTTCCTCTTCGCCAGCCAAGAAGTGTGCTATGGGCACATGGTGGCCCCACTGGCCAGTGAGGAATTTCCCCAGCCTGGCAGAAGGAACTTGGGAGCAGGGGAGAGAGAAAAAAATATCCAAGCACTCAGACCAAGTGCCCAAGGAACCTGGGACCCAGGGGGACAAGCAGTATAGAGGATCCTCTTGCACTTTGGGTCATTCCAGTCTCCTGGTCCACCCCAGGAATCAAAACCTTGCAGAACTCTCGGGTAGAGAGACTCTGATCTTTGAATGTCCTCTACCACATCTCATAAAGTAGTTGACCAACACATACTTGATTACTTCCCATGATGTGAGCTCACCACCATTCACTGAAACCCATTTCATCTTAGGACAGATTTAATTATTAGAAAGTCTGTCTTCATGAGTCTATATGTACCCAATAGCTTTTGTCTTTTCTCTCAGATATACAGAATCAATGTAGTTTCTGTTCCAACTAGCAGTCCTTCAGGAGTTTAGGGACCACTATCATCTGCCCCATGTATCATTCCCTCTCCCAGTTCAACATCTCCACGTCCTCCCTTCTGGTCATGGGCTCTCCTCACCATTCTGATTTCTCCCTTTGGACACTAAAGTTTGTTTCTGTCCCTCTTAAAATAGACCTTACCATCCCAACAGGGTCTGCCTATCACAGATCTAGGGCCCCTGGGCCCCATCAGTCTGGGTCCTAAAGCTGTCTCCATGCAGCTCAAAGTCATGTCAGTGCTTTTGGCAAGCAAAGTACAGAGTTGCGTCGGACCAGCCCTGTGCCAACCAGAGTCTCCCTGTCCACGCACACTGTTGTTATCCCCCCATCCACAAATCTTGCTCTTATGCAGATGACTTTTGGGGGACCAAAGACCCAGACTCTACCTCTATCCCTATTCAATACCATCTCAAATCTGGCCCTCAAATTATGTTTAGATCAGGTTCCATGACCTAGTGTTCCTCACAAAGGTGTGTTATTTATTTTCAAATATGAGAATGGCATCTATGTGATCATTCAACATGTCACTGAAAAACTGCCACCACTAGAGATTTCGCTACAGGTTGACAAAGACACATTAGTCACCTTTATTTGGAGATGAACGTCCTATCGGCTATAACTGTACCTACTGTCCTATTATCCCACGCACAATTCACCATTTTGTTCCTAAACGTATGCTGAGCTGGGTACAAAGCACTGAGACAATCTGCCACGTTCTCACAAGTGACTGACCAGCACATGCTTGATTGCCTCCCATGATCGGGGAACCTGGTTTCTAGCCCTACTCTGCCACCATGCATATCAATTTCATGTCACCAAGTATCTCTAGGCCTGTGATATTGTGATTTATAGTGAGAAATATACATTTGGTATTTGTCCCCAGTTCCTGGCACAGAGTCCCTAAAACCCCTTTAATTTCCTAAGTGATAAGAGCATCAGGAGCATCTTTTGTCTAATGAGGTGACTCAGGGTGGGCTTCTGGATGGCTTCTGGATGCGGACTGCTTGCCAGTAGTAGAAGTTTGGAATTTTTTTTTTAATATTTTATTTCTTTATTTTTAGAGAGAGGGGAAGGGAAGGACAAAGAGAAGGAGAGAAACATCAGTGTGTGGTTGCCTCTCACATGGCCCCTACTGGGGACCCGGCCCGCAACCCAGGCATATGCCCTGACTGGGAATCGAACCGGCAACCCCCTGGTTCATAGCCCATGCTCAATCCACTGAGCTATACCAGCCAGGGTGAAGTTTGGAATTTTTAGCTCCACCCTCCAGCCTCCTGAAAGGGGAGAGGGGCTGGAAATGTCGTTATAATTGACCATGCCTATGCAATGAAGCCTCCATAAAATCCCAATTTTATGGGGTTCAGCCAGCTTCCAGGTCGGCAAACACATCCACATCGGGAATGTGACGCACCTCAACTTTATGGGGACAGAAGCTCCTGCACTCAGGACCCTCCCAGACCTTGCCCTATGTATCTCTTCATCTGGCTGTTCATCTGTCTCCTTTATTATGCCCTTTAATAATAAACTGGCAAACATAAGTGTTTCCTACATTCTGTGAGCCCCTCTAGCAAATTAATCAAACTCAAGGTGGGGGATCCTTGGAACCTCCAACCTGTAGCCGCTTGGTCAGAAGCACAGGTGATAACCTGGGCTTTCAACTGGCATGTGAAGTGTATATGTGGGTGAAGGGTGAGTACCCTTGTGGTACTGAGCCCTTAACCTGTGGGATCTGGCGCTATCTCCAGGTAGACAGTGTCAGAATTGAGTTTAATTGTAGGACACCCAGCTGACATCACAGAGAATTGCTTGTTGTGGGGAAAAACCTCCACATATTTGGTGACCAGAAATGTCAGAAGTGAAGTGTTCTGTGTGTGCAGTGTTCTATATGTGTAGTAAAGGAGATGCATAGTTGAAAGACTCAGCAGGGAAGAACTGGGTTTTTCATACAAAGATGGTGGAAAACAGTTTTTCCAACACAGAGCCACTGGGAAATGAGCAGGGCGCTAGATGATCTGTGAAGCCCTCTCCAGCTCTGATGTCCTGTTCTCGGAGGTCAGGGCTAGGGAGTCACGAAGCTGGGGCAGAGGCGGGCCCATGTTACAAAAGATAAGAAGTGGGCACTTCCACCCAGGCCTTGAGAAAGCTTCAGCTCTGCCCTTCCTGCTGTGCAGCAGATGCCCTGCTCAGCTCTTGCACTTGAAATCCTTTTATCACAACTTATGCTGACCCTCTCAGATTTTCCCAACATTTGATTTTCCTTCAAGTGCCTGGCTGCCCCCATCCAGATGTCTAACCACTGATCATGTGATAACCTGTTGATCTAGGGCTCCAAGATCTGGACCATCAGGCCCAAGTTCGCCTGGCTGGCTCCCTCCCCACCAGGCCCTCCAGCACATTTACCCTAGCTTCCCAGAAGTCTGAGGCATATCCACACTCTTATCACCCTCCTCTACACTCTCCGTCTTTGCCAAGTAGAGCAGACATCAGTGGGCAAGGCTAGGCTGGAGGGAAAGTGAGCGAGAGCGTATCTTCTGGAATCAGACAGCCAGGACACGAGACCAGGTTCTATTGCTTATGAGTGGCATGGCCTTAGACAGAGTCTTCACTTTCTTCTCTTCAGGGCTATAAAGCACTTAGTCATTATTATTTCTCATCAATATTGGCTTCAGGGTCACAGAACCTCTCTTCAAAGTCCATTTCTTCCTTTGCTCCCCTGTTAGGCTTTTCTGCCCTTCACCCTAGTCCTGCCTTCACCATGACTCTACCCACAGCTTGTTTGTGGGTTTCCTCCAGTCCCCTCCTGGAGTGCTGTTCCCTGTGGGGTCTAATTACTATCTGCACCCAGCCAACACCTCTGCCTTGACCTCTCAAGCCCTCTGCAGGCAAGCATTTCCCACTGCCTCAGGACATCTCCACCGCAAACCAAATGTGTTAGAAGTAGCCTTTCTCTTCTCAAGTACCACGCCCTGCCCCCCGCCCATGTTCCAAGGCCTCTACGGACCCCACAAATTCTCAAGTCCCTCACCTTTCCCACCTGCAGGTCTGCCTCAAAGTCACCTTTGTCCCTGCATCTCAGTCCCAACTGCTACCAAGTCCTGCCTACTGTTCCTTAAAAATAGCCATCCTCTCACCAGCCCCCTCCTCAACTCCACCCCACTTTCTAGCAAGGTTGAGGGGACTCAGATCTGGATTTCAAGTCCTGCCTAAATATGCCTGAGAAGGGGGGTTTCTGACCCCATTCTGACATTCACTTCCTCTCCCTGTATTCTGGGACTTGCTAACCCCCTTCCGCATACCTATAACTGAAGAGTGTAAATAGGAGGATCAAAGCTGTACACTTATGATCTGTGCAGTTTTAGTATACTCGTATATGTGTGCTTCATTGACAAGTTTTACAGAAAGATGAAAACCACCAGGAGTTTAAGGAAAAAATTGTAAACCATTTCATATCACCAGATCTAAGGACAAGCTCCTCTTGACTTCAGCCTAGGTCAGGCTGGGGCCTGTCCCATAGGCCCCTGTCTTACTCTAGCTTACATGATGCCATATCTGTCTCACCCCTGAGACCTGTCCTGTCCCATACTAGCCACGAGCCCCATGTGGTTTATATTTAAATAAATTCAAATTAAATTAAATTTAAAACTCATTTCCTCAATTGCACTAGCCACATTTCAAGTGCTCAACAACCACATGGAGCTAGGAGTGACCATACTGGACGGCGTAGACACTATTTCCACATCACAGAACGTTCTGGTCTAGCACGATGCTGCACTACACAGTAAGCTCCAGGAAGGCAGAGATCAAGTCTCTGTGGTCCAGCACTGTGTCCCTGGCATGCAGTGAGCACACCCTCGGGCCCAGTTCTGATGCTAAAGACCTCTCAAGTGATTGAATTAATGCACACACCACCACACTGCACCAGCCCCACACCAGCTCCTGTACCTGCTTCTTCCTTACACGCTCTGCCTCCAGAGCCCAACCCAGGGCTCATGGTCTCCTTCCTCCCTCCAAATCATCTCTGGTTTGTGATTCAGGATCCTAGAGGCATTGTAAATGTGTGTGTGTGTGCGCACGCGCATGTGTTGAGAAGTAGGAGTAGAGAAAGGATTGGGTTAGCAAGAGGTGGTTCCAGGCCTCAGGAAGGTCAAGTTTGAGCCTCTGGCAATGGCCACTCCCACCTATGCAGTGGGCAGGCACCCAGGCTTAGTTACGCTTGGTTTCTGGTTGTGTTTCCTCCAAGCTGTGTGCCCTTGGGCAAGCAACTTAACCTTGGTAAACCCACAGTAAGCATTGCTTTCTCACTGTAAAATATGGATAAGAATACCTACTTCACTACCACATATGCAGTGAGTACATTAAGATGTCTGAGGCTCACTTGGAACTCAATTATTGCTTGTTTCCTTCTCTACACAGAAGGCAGTAAAATTCTTTCTTCAAACATCATTCAGATCATGGCCCTCAGACACCTGCATGCTTCCCACTTATCCCACACAGGAGGCTAAATATAACTCCTAACAGCTTCTTGCCTTAAAGCAAGAGGCTTATCATTGGTTCCACTGCTCTTATCTCCAAAGGCACCTGGTTCACCTTCTGTCTGCCAGCCAGGTCTGTTTGGTTTCTCTTTCCCACCTTCACATCGTAGTACATGCCTGAAATGCCTTTCCTGCCCTCTCTTTCCAAAAACAGGCCCTACCTCCTTGGAAGCAGATTTGTTCATGACACTCACTTCCTCCTTTAAGCCTGGTTGACTCAACTTTCCCAGTTTCAAGATTACTAATTACTAAATCATATTTCATGACTGTTTCAGCCTACATCCATCCCTTTCCTCCTCTCTTAGTGACTATGATGTAAGACGGTACTGCACCTGTTGGCACCTGTCTTCCCAGGTATCTGGTTATACATGTGAGTGTGTATAGAGCAGGAAACAAAAGCAGGTGGCGACAAAAAAAAAAAAAAAAAGCAGTTGGTGAGTTGGAAGGGCTGGTCCAGACACAGGTTACTTAATGTTTCTGAGTCTCAATTTCCTTGCATATCTGTCACAAAAATGGGGAAATTGCTACTATTACTATTTACTGTGTCCTTACTCAGTGTAGGCATTGTTTTAAGCACTTTACCTACACAATTGTATTTAATCTTCACTTCAACTCTAGCAGGTGAATATTATTAAAAAGGCATACAAGAGCCCAGGCCGGGTGGTTCAGTTGGTTGGGGCATCGTCCCATGCATCATAACATTGCAGGTTCAATGCCTGGACCAAGGCACATACCTGGGTTTCAGGTTCGATTCCAGGTCAGGGCTCATACAGAGGGCAACCAATTGGTATTTCTCCCTCACATTGATGTTTCTGTCTCTCCTTTTCTCTCTCAAAAAAAATCAATAAACATATCCTCAGATGAGGATTTTTTAAAAAGGTATGGAATATAAAAAATTCAAAGTCACACTTTCTTACCCAGATGTGAGTTGTAAACATACACATGCCACACAGACATACACTTCTCAAAAATACATCACACACACATGCACACTGTCACTGTGAACCCCATGAAGGCTCCACCAGGAAACCTCCCTGAGCTGGTCCAGGCCACAAGAACTCTCCCTTCCCTAAATGCCAACAGTACTACTAGGCCCAGCCAAACCAGCCCACACCCTATGTGGTGTTCTGTTCATTCATTCAAATAAATACCCAATAACTCCTAAGAACCAAGGCCAAATATTGCAGAGGCAGGATCAAAAGTGTGTTCCTGTCCTCCAGGAACTCTGAACCTGATGGAAGATGCTGGCATACAAACCAAGGCTTACAGTAGGCAAAGGAAATATCATTACTCTTATAACGACACATATGAAGGTCTTCTAAATCAGACTGAGGTATTTTGGAGAACTTCCTGGTGGTGCAACTTGAGTTAAATCTATAAGATGAACAGGAGTTACCAGGCAAAGGAAGGGCAGTCAAGAAGTGGAAACAGGTTAATATGTTTGGAAACTGCAAATAGTGCTGTCAGCTGTGATGGAGAGTTTTTAACAGGGACAAGCAGGACAGAAGTCCAGAGGGGCTTGGCGGGACCCAAGTGGCAAAAGGCCTGATGTACTAACCTGATTCAAAATCTGTCCTGAAAATGTTTCAGGAGCCATGGAAGCTGTCAGGCAGAGAGGTGACACGATCGAACCTGTATTTCAGAAAGACTGATCCAGCTGCACAGATGAACTGATAATAGAGGGGAAAGAGTGGAAATGGGGAAACACTGAAAAGACTATCAAAAATCCAGGGAAGAAATGAGCTTAAATTCTTAGTGCAGTGGTAATAGAGATGGTTTTTAAGAGATATTAAGGAAAAGTGGGGAAGGAATAGTACCATTCATTACATTAGGGAAACATAAAAACCAAAGTTTAGACTGGATGGAAAGCAGTCAATGAAACCTTTTGCTTTTGGAGTTCAAGGTGTCTCTGAGACACCCATGTAATATCTAATAGGCTTTTGAATGTGTGTGTGCAAATGTACGCACACATACATATATTTTCATTCATTATTAAAGCTTGGAAGACAGCTGGGCTGGAGATGTCATCAGCTTATGGGTAGCAATTAAAAACCATGAGTGCGGATGAAGTCATCCAGAGTAAGCGTGAGTCAGAAGATGTGGGCCTAGGACAGAGCTGTTAAGGTTCTCCCAGCAACATTATGTTAAGGAAAAAGGGAATGGGGAAAGAGCCCTAAAGATCAACTTTTAGGAAAGAAGAAAGAGGTTAAAGTGCAGGAGAAGCCAGGACAAAGTGTCAAGATTAATAAAGTCAGTAGGGTCAAATGCTGCAGAGGTCACGGAAGATAAAGACAGGAAACTCCATCCATTAGATCTAGCAACTAGAAGGTGGCCTGTACAACCAGAATGAGGCCAGTGAAATGGTGAGGGAGTGTTTTTAGGCTGTTGGAGGAACCTCTTCAACTGAATTGCTTGCTGTTGGAGTAACTGACACAAACTAATTACAGAACCCGCTGCTTTCAAGCGCGGGCCATAGCCGCGCCTGCGCACTCGTACTCACTGGAGGGTTTTTTTTTTTTTTTCCGGACCCCGCGCACGCGCCTTCCGAGCCCACCTACGCCGCTCGGGGTACTCCTATGGCCTGCAGAGGGCGCTGCCCCTTGGAGAGCCGGGGCCGGGTGCCGCTCTAGCCAGCGTCCGGGCTCGGTGGCGGGCGCCGCAGCTCCGCGTCCCCCATACCGCCTCCCAGTGCAGGTGGGTCCGCCCGCGGGGGGCGGGAGTGCTTGGTTGCTGTGGGGAAGGCTGGCAGCGGTAACATACGTGCGCGGAGTGGTCCCCATCGCCTAAATGCCGGGGCTCGGGTCCGGCTCTGACGGATCGGGGCGTGGGCAGGAAAGCACGGGTGCAAATCCCAGTCCAGTGGGTGCCTCCTCCTGGAAGTGCAATGCCTGTCCAGAACTCCCTGACACCCCGGGGGTCTCAGACCACGTTCGCGTGCGGCTTCCGGGGGGAACAACCGGGGGCGGGGCTACAGGGGGTGGGGCTTCTATGATCGACACTTCTTTCCCCAGGTTTCACAGGCTGCCACTGGACCCCACCCCAGGCTTGAACCCTGAACCAGCACCATGGTGAGGACCCTGAGTCAGCCCCCTCACCTCAGCATGCTCATGATCTTTCCTCTAGTGGCCTTGCCTTTCCATTTATCTTTGTAAACCTGAGGCTCCACAGTGGGTTCCGTGAATCTGCCCCTGCAAAGCAACCTGCTCCCTTCCAACCCGCCTATCCCTGTAGCACGGGCGCCTGAAGGTGAAGACTTCAGAAGAACAGGCGGAGGCCAAAAAGCTAGAGCGGGAACAGAAGCTGAAGCTATACAAGTCAGCCACCCAGACTGTCTTCCAGAAGGTGGGGCCCTCAGAGCTAGCCCCCTCTCCACGTGGCCCCCTTAGTGTATAGCACAGAAGCCAAGAGCTGGGCCTTAGAATCAGACTGCCTGGGTTCTATCGCTTACTACTATGTGACCTTGGGCAAGTTGCTGAATCTCTTTGGAGCTCAAGTTTGCTCATCTGTAAAATGAGGCTAATAATTGCACCTACTGCGCGAGGCTGTTGTGGAAGTTCAATGAGAGAATACATGTAAACCCATGAAGTGCTTTACATACTACCTACTGTATGGCATGGGATTTACAGAATGCTGGATAGTTCTGTTTATGTTATTTAGCCCTGAAGTGGAAGAATGATATGATCTCTGACCCTGCTACCTATCTTCTCAGCGCCAGGCTGGTGAGCTGGATGAGTCAGTGCTGGAACTGACAAGCCAGATTCTGGGAGCCAACCCTGACTTTGCCACCCTCTGGAACTGTCGACGAGAGGTGCTCCAGCGTCTGGAGGCCCAGAAGTGTGTAGGGGTTCAGAATCCCAGGAAGATGACCCTAGCCCTACCTCTCTGCCCTGCCTGGGTCCAGGGATAGAGGAGAAAGTGGGTAGCCAGAGGCAGAGGGCAGTAGAGGATTGTTGCAGAAAGTCAGGGGTGAGCTGAAGTTGGCTGTTGGAGGGCCCTGACCCCTATTCCCCTCTGGGTACAGGTCCCCCGAGGAGCTGGCCACTCTGGTGAAGGCAGAACTGGGCTTTCTGGAGAGCTGCCTGAGGGTGAACCCCAAATCCTATGGTACCTGGCACCACCGCTGCTGGCTGCTGAGCCGCTTGCCAGAGCCCAACTGGGCTCGGGAGCTGGAGTTGTGTGCCCGCTTCCTCGAGGTCGATGAACGGAACTGTATGTGCCTGCAGATTCTGTACCCACAGCCCTCACCTGCCCCACATCCTGGTACTGGGACCTCAGGAAGGCCCAGAGTAGGGAGGGATGACCAGGACAGGCCTACTGAGCTGATGGCAGAGGGATTATGGAGCCAAACTCTGTGGGATGCATAGAGGTCTTTCTCGGGGTCTTTGAGGGAACTCCACGGGTACCACCTAGGGAGCTGCTCCTCTTGCCCTGCTTCTGAGATGTGCTGTCACCCTTCCCCCCAGTTCACTGCTGGGACTACCGGCGTTTTGTGGCCGCACAGGCAGCTGTGCCCCCTGCAGAGGAGCTTGCCTTCACTGACAGCCTCATCGTTCGAAACTTCTCCAACTACTCTTCCTGGCATTACCGCTCCTGCCTCTTGCCCCAGCTGCATCCCCAGCCAGACTCTGGACCACAGGGGCGCCTCCCTGAGGATGTGCTTCTCAAAGGTAAGCAGGGTTGGGTGCTGGGGAGGACTCTGCAGCATTGCCCTTCCAGCCTAGCCCTGTTTCTGAACCTGCCATTGGGTTTCTGGGCAGCTATTTCATGCCTGGCTCTGGGGGTACATAAGATTCAGCCCCTGACAGAAGGGAGCTCATGCCCTGTAGGAAAATAAAAATGATATAGGTAGCTGCTGTACAAAGCTCGCACATAGGCAAACCGAGGACTGAAGGGACACCAAGGAGAGGGTGGGATGTTGGGGCAGCCAGGATCTTAACCACAGCCCTGTGCCTCCTGGGCCCCTGCAGAGCTGGAGCTGGTGCAGAATGCCTTCTTCACTGACCCCAATGATCAGAGTGCCTGGTTCTATCACCGCTGGCTTCTGGGACGAGGTGAGCAGTGTGGGAGAAGGCTGGGTGTTAAGGGCTTGGAATGAATAGGAGAGGATTTAAGGAGTCCCAAGGCTGTGTCTCCCCACCAGCTGACCCTCAGGATGCTCTGCACTGCCTGCACGTGAGCCGGGATGAGGCCTGTGTGACTGTCTCCTTCTCTCGGCCCATCTTGGTAAGTCCTACAGCTTTTGCTAGAGAACATTGTGGACTGTGGGCTTCACGCTTTGGGGGCTGATGATGTCTCTCTTGTCCCCTGTGCCAGGTGGACTCTCGGACGGCGACTTTGCTGCTTGTGGTTGATGAGTCACCCCTGCCTGTGGAGTGGAGGACTCCAGACGGCAGGAACCGGCCCGGTCATGTCTGGGTATCCCAGGATTGTTGGGACACAGTGGGGGCTGGGGTAGACCTGGGTGGGACAATCAGAAAAGTGGCACGGCTGGGCATTTCCTTGACCCAGTGTTCCCAGCTTTGTGACCTGCCTGCTGCCTCCCTCAATGACCAGTTGCCCCAACATACATTTCGCGTCATTTGGACGGCAGGCGACATCCAGAAGGAGTGTGTGCTCTTAAAAGGTAATACAACGTGCAGCAGCCCCTGCCCCCTCTTCCTCTCATGGGTATCCCCTCCTACCACCTAACCTTTCTTTCAGGCCACCAAGAGGGCTGGTGCCGAGACTCAGCCACAGATGAGCAGCTCTTCAGGTGATGACAGGGAAGCACACCTGCAAGAGAGGACTCTGGGCATCAGGCAACTGGGATGGGAGGCAGGGGGCTCAGGCAGGTGATCCCAGCCTGGATAGGGGTATGGCAAGTACCCCAGGGCTGTGGGCATCATCCCTCCCCCTCCACCCTCAGGTATGAGCTGTCGATGGAGAAGTCCACGGTGCTACAGTCCGAACTTACATCCTGTAAGGAGCTCCAGGAGCTGGAGCCTGAAAATAAATGTGAGGACCTATTCCCTGAGATCCTGCTTCTCTCAGGAGGCCCCTTTCTGTGTGTGTTGGAGGGGACGGGGAATAGGAAGGATCTCAAGAATATGGGAGCAGAGGTGGGTCCTCTTCCTACCCTCTTCTCAGGGTGCCTGCTCACCATCATCCTGCTGATGCGGGCGCTGGACCCCCTCCTGTATGAGAAGGAGACACTGCAGTACTTCCAGACACTCAAGGCAAGCTGGGCCTGCAGGAACAGACAGGGGAGGCGCCATGGGCAGGAGGAAGGCAGCTGACACAGATTCCTTGCCGACCTTGTCCCTGCCAGGCGGTGGACCCAATGCGGGCAGCGTACCTGGATGACCTGCGCAGCAAGTTCTTGCTGGAGAACAGCGTGCTCAAGATGGAGTATGCGGAGGTCCGCGTGCTGTACCTGAGTCACAAGGTACAGACTGCATGTTGCCTTCCCTGGGCCCTCATCCCGCCGGCCCACTCTTCTTCCTCATGGCCTGGCCAGCTTTTCTGTTTGTTTCCTGGTCTGTCTGGCCTCACCTGCCTTCAGTCTCAGGTACGTTTCTGGACATTTTTTCCTCTGCTCATTGGAGCAGGCCAACACCTAAAGCCTGAATAGTTCCCAAAGGTTCCTGACAAACTTCCCAGACTCTGTTTTTCCTCTGCTTGTAGTCCTTCCCAACCAACCTTCCCAACACATCAGTTTTACCCCGTCACTGCAGCCCACCTCTGCTCCCAGCATCCGGCCGCCCAGACTCACCAGGCCCCTCCTGCCAGTGTCCGTGTTTCCACCAGTGCCCTCCTCTGTCCCCTGTACCTGCTCCTACTCCACTGGCCACCTCACCCACAGCACTCGTGTCTGTCCCATGTCCTTGACTTGTAGCATGTACTATGGTGGGTTGTAAAGTAAGCTTCCCACCTGCCCCACCCTCTCCTAATTTGGGGTCCCCAAGGGACTGTGTGGGGCACAGAGGGCAAGTACTTGAGACATGCCTGAGGCCCTGCCCCGTCGGGTGTCTCATTCCCTCCTCAGGACCTGACGGTACTCTGCCATCTGGAGCAGCTGCTCTTGGTCACTCATCTTGACCTGTCACACAATCGGCTCCGAGCCCTGCCCCCTGCCCTGGCTGCCCTGCGCTGCCTTGAGGTAAAACGTTCACTCCTCCATCAGTGTCCTGGGTGGTCCTTTTTCCCTTCCTCTACCTTAGAAGCCTGCCCACCCTACAAAGAGATGCCCAGGTCCTCCCAGCCACTGCAGATGACCCCTGTCCTTCCCCTTTCGTCACCCAGCCTGACCTCCCATGCACTGTAAGCTGGTCACCCTGGGCATCCCAGTTGCTTGTACCAGTCCCAGGCTGACAGCTGCCTGCCTGCCTTGTCTTCCCTACCCTCCCTGCTCCTCAGGTACTGCAGGCCAGCAATAATGCTATAGAGTCCCTGGACGGTGTGACTAACCTGCCGCGACTACAGGAGCTCTTACTGTGCAACAACCGTATCCTTCCTTCTGGGTGCCTTTTAGACCGTGGGTAGGGTGGGGTGCCACACTGGGAAAGGACAGACAGCAAGCAGGGTGGGTGCACCCTTGAAGAAGGATGTGGAGGGAGCTATGGCAGTCTAAGCTGAGGAGAAGGGCTGTGTGTGGCTGTCCTGGACTTGCACTGTGCAGTTCTGCAGGGGCCAAGCGATTTCCTCAAGCCAGAGTTCACAATGGGCAGCCTGCGGATGTGCTTGGGTATGAGGTAGTATTTTAAAAGTCAGGAAGTTTCATCTTTTAAAAATTTGGAATTCTGATTCCTCTTAAAGATTGTAAGTTAAAGCAACCTTGGCCTGTATTTTCTTTCTTTTCTTTTTTTTAAAAGATTTTATTTATCTTTAGAGAAATGGGAAGGGAGGAAGAAAGGGAGAGAAACATTGATGTGTGAGAGACATACTGATCTGCTTGATTACTTCTTTCTCACATCCCCCACCCCCACCCCGCCCAACTTGGGACCTGGTCCACAACCCAGGCGTGCGCCCTGACTGGGAATCAAACTGACAACCTTTCAGTTCCCAGGCCTGCACTCAGTCCACTGAGCCACACTAGCCCGGGCTGGCCTGCATTTTCACTCAGCAATCTTTGGTCACTGCTGAGTTGTGGATGCCTCTAGCCATGGCTAGCCTTCTTCTTGGCCACAGTCTCCACCACTTCTAGCACAAACTCAGCCTGCCCCCTGTGCTTCCTGCCTGGCCCCTGTGGGCAGGTGTTTGCAGTCCTTGCCCAGAGCCTTACTCCCTCTAGGGAAGCATGGAAGTGCCCACCAACCAGGCTGCCAGGGAAAACAGTGATGGGTGCATAGGAGCAGACGAGATCTGGGGGAACTGGCCAACCTTTCCTTGACTCTCCTGCCTCAGGACTCCAGCAGCCTGCAGCACTTCAACCTGTTGCCTCCTGCCCCAAGCTAGTGCTCCTCAACCTGCGGGGCAACCCCCTGTGCCAAACAGAGGGCACCTCGGAACACCTGGCCGAGCTGCTGCCTTCAGTTAGCAGCATCCTCACCTAAGAGACCCTGCCCCCATCCTGCCCTCTAACTTATGGGACTGAATAAAGAACGGGGAAGCCTGTCAGGTTGCTAAGCGGCTGCTGCTGCTGCCATCGCTGTCATCACCATTACTACTGCCACCTTTCTGGAAAAGGAAGGGAGAGAGTTAGCGTGTGCTGGCTCACCGTTTCCTTCGTTTTATGCTCAGTCCTGCTATTCCCTGTCATAGAGAACCAAAGCCTCAGCATTTGGGCAGAGTCAGAGTGAAGGCTAGATTCAAGTTTAACTTCTGGTTGGTCTGGAGCTGGGTCTGGATTCCAGGCTGGGATCCAGTTTGGGGTCAGGTAACAGTTGGGTCTGGGCTACAAAGCAGCTATGACTCCAACTGGAAGGGCCTCTAAAAGTTTCTCCCATGACCCCTGTCCCTTCCAGATGCCCTCTGCCCAGGAGCCCTGGCTCTCGTTCACCACAGCCAAGAAGGCTGTTTTCCAGAGGAGAGGGTCGGCGCACCCTTGCTCTACCCTCTTAGAATAACAATATCCTTTCCCATGAATAGCATTATGCAGTTGAAAAGCCCTTTAAAAATACTTGATCCCATTTGCTCATCGGTAAGCTCTCAGGCTTGAGATGATTAGGCCCATTGTACAGATAAGGAAACTTGGTAAGACATGCCCATGATTGCTGAGCTCAAGTGCCGGAGCCAGAGTTCTCTGCACAGCTTGCCCCAGGATTCCAGACTCCTGTTCTTGCTTCTATGTGAATGTGGAGCAATTGAGCAGAGCTTGCCTCACTCCCTGAATCGGGTGTCTGCTTTCATGGTGACCCCACCACACATGCCCTTGTGCACGTGGACCCTTGCACCTTTATGCTCACACACACGCCCTTGTCCTGACTGAAAGCCCTGAGGTGCCCGAGCCTCCTGGAGGGAGGAAAAGGGAGTGGCTCAGGTTAGGCCACTGAGTCAAACCTGGCTGGGTGGGGGAAAAAAAGATTGAAACAAAAGGGAGAGAGTTTGACAGGCATTTTCCTGGTTCCCTGGGAATCTTCCTGGATCTGTGCTCACACACATCCGGATCTTCAGTGTCCGACCCCTTTCTGTGTCCATAGTGATGCACCAACAGCCCCTCAATGAAGCCGTTTGGCTGACCTTCCTCATATCTGCCTGGGATTTTGATTTCCACTGGTGGGTGGTCTGAAAGTGTTGGAGGTTGGGGCAGACCCCCCTGCAGGGCTGAGCCTTGGAGGTGGGCTGGAAAAGGTCAGTGTGAGTGTGGAGAGCTCCCTGCCTCTGCCGTACTCCCCAGAGGCACCTCCCTGCCCCATGCATCATCAGACTCCGCCTTTCCTCAGTTTCCTTGTGTCTTCTTGCCAACCCTGTTTTCACTGTTTCCTGTTCGATGGCCAGTGGGAAACCAGTGGGGTGGACGGGAGAGGCCCCAAGAGGGGGCCTAGCCTTCCTGTAGACCTCCCAAGAAAGCCTCGGTAAAAATGACTGGCCTCCTCTTTACCTCGCTGCTCTCTCCAGGGCAGCAACGGGTGTTTCCCCTGTGCCAAGGTGGAGTTGGGATGCACACAGGGCAGGTGCCTGGAGCCGGTTAGTCAGGATTCCCAGGAAGAATTCAGGGTTGGAGAACCAGGACTCCCGCTGACCAGACACTCCTCTCAGTGGCGGGGGTGGGGTGGCACTCTGTAGCCTAGGGAGGGACCTCGGTTCCACCCAAACCTCAGTAAGGCCTCAGCTTCCCCCAAACTCCCCAGGGCGGGGATATTCCCTACTCTGACTACGCCCCCCAATCCCAAACTTGGAGGGATGCAGGAAGCTGGGGGCTGCTCACCTCTGCCAGGGACTGTGGAGCAGCTGGAGGAAGAGGAGGGACACATGGGGGGGGGGGGGTCAGAGGATCTGGTAGAGCCGGCAGGTCATGGGCTGGCTGGTGGAGCCAGTCTGAGGGCCAGGCTGCTGATGTCAGCAGTCTGCACCTTGGGACCAAGGGACCTCCCTGGGCAGGATCAGGACCAGGACCAGGCTAGTGTCACAGAGCTGAGCCTGACTGGGCTGCACGGGAGCTTTGCAACAGGGGGCTTGAGACCACAAGCAGGCAGCCTGAGCTTGGCAGCAGAGGGTCAGCTGGATAGGGGTGCAGGTGAAAGGGGCTCCCTGCCCCACTGCCCTCAGAAGGGACTCCTTAAGTACGCAGTGTGGCAGGGGTCAGCCTAGTGTGTCGGTCCCATCAAAGCCTTCCACTTCACCCCAGCTTCAGCCCTGAGAGACTCTGACACCCACCCCTACCCCATGCCCTTCCAAGCCCTAGCCCCAGCCACATCATCCCGTTTCCATGGTTCCTTAGTTCCTCGAAAGGGAAAAGAGGTTTCGGCGGGGCCTCATTTCCCTCCCTAACCTCAGAGACAGCCCCAGGGGGCCGGGCCTCTTCCCCGAAGGGGTTGGAGCAACCAAGCTTCCCCTTTTCAGCAGCAGCCCCGCCCTCCCCCCTCATAAATCACTTGCCGACCAGCCCCACACCTTCCACTTGTGTGGCAGCCTCCAGCGCGTCGGTCCTGTCCCATCAGTCCTAACCTGTTCCACCCCGACTGCGCCACCTGGAGCTGCCTTCGCCGGCACCGCCGCCAGGTGAGGGGCCCCAATGGGCTCTGGGCTCTGGGCTGCTGTGCCCCACCACGCTGTCTGGGGACCGTGCACCCTCAGATCCTGCCCCAGCAAGGTGGGGTGTAGTAGCCCAGCTCGAACCTGCCGGGCCAGCAAAGCTGCCCCCGTTCCAGGACCCCGTGCGCGGGGGAGCGCGGGCTCGGGCGCAGCGAGCTGCCAGGCTGCTGTGCGCAGGGTTTGACCAGAAGTGGTGAATGCCAAGGCCCCCTGTCTTTTGCAAGGAGCCTTGGGTGAGGAATCTCTGCTAAGAAATGGTGGGGGGGGTTGGGGGGGGGGGTCCTAAAGGCAGTCAGCTGGTCGACCACTATCTAGACTGAGGAGCGGTAGGTGGTGGGATCAGGACAGGGGATGGTCTGTGCAGCTGGGCCTTAAGACTGTGACAAGTGTCCACGCATTTCCTGGGATGAGTCCTTGAGCAGGTTTCGTGGTAGGGTATCTGGTTTGGCGGATGTCTATGTGGGGGTGAGAAGGGAAGACTCTCCTCTGCAATGTGGGAAGTTTCTCTAGGTAAGTCTGAGAGGAGTCTTCAGGGAGTGCCTCTGGATGGGTCTGGGGTAATCTCTGGTTCAGGATAAGATCATCTCTGTCGTCTGGCTGAGCCCAGTTCAGCTCTGAATGGAGGTTTTCTGGCTGGGCTGGCTGGGCTGGCTGGGGTGTCCTGGGTAAAGGATGTTTGAGAAGGTGACTTGGAGCCTCCCTGCCTCTGTCACACAGACATGATCGGAAGTCCTCGTTCAGACGTGGGCCGCTGGGGCGGGAACCCCTGGCAGCCCCCCGCCACGCCGTCCCCAGAGCCCGAGCCTGAGCCAGACACGCGGTCACGCAGAGGCAGCCGCTCCTTCTGGGCTCGCTGCTGTGGCTGCTGCTCCTGCCGGAGTGGGGCAGATGATGACTGGGAGCCCCACGGAGGCCGAGGGTCCAGTTCTGGGGGCCGGAGAAGACCCGACTCCCGGGGCTCAGGTTCCCGCCGACCTATCTCACGGGGCAGCGGTGTGAACGCAGCTGGAGACGGTGTGATCCGAGGTGAGACTGGCCTGTCCATCTTAGCTGAGAGCCAAAAGGCCTTAATGGGGACAGGCTCATCCTGGCATCTCTGGGGTCCCGGGAGGCTAATGATGGAGCCCTGGGCTCCCCATGGGGCTTCACTGACCAGGAGCTGTGACTTTGCAGAGGGCATGCTGGTGGTGACTGGTGTGGACCTGCTGTGTTCACGCTCGGACCAGAACCGCCGAGAGCACCACACAGACGAGTTCGAGTACGATGAGCTGATCCTTCGCCGTGGGCAGCCTTTCCACATGGTCCTCTTCCTGTCTCGGCCCTACGAGTCCTCCGATCGTATCACCCTGGAACTGCACATTGGTCAGTGCGGACTGTGGTGGGGAGGGTGAAAACTTGGGCGGGGGGCCTGGCTAGCTGGCCTCCCAGCCGTGGTATTAGGGTCAGAGGGGTGTCTTTGGGCTCCTCCCTCGCCTCATTCCTCAGCCTCTGCCAGATGAGGCATTTGCAAGTGTGTGTCCCTAGGGGTGTGCCGCAGGGACAGTCTTTGTGTCCCCATTTCCTAAGCTCACCCACCTCAAGACTTCAGGGGCATCTCTTTTTATTCTTTCTCTTTGGGTGTTTGCTCTGGTGTTGCTGCCTCTGTGTCTTTCTTTCTGGGTCTGCTCTCCTTGCACAGGGTGTGGCTGGCTCCCTCTACGCTCTCTGTCCAAATCTGTCTCTGTTTCCTCGGTCTCCGTGACCCAAGGCAGGTGCCTCCCTTACCGCGTTGCTTGGCGGCCATAGACTGTGCAGGCTGGTGATTACCCTGCTGCCGGGGGCGGGAGACTCCTCGTACCCTTTGATTAGGACTTGACCTTGTCCACCCCACCTCTCATTTTCCAAGTACCCCACCACCTCCACCAGGGATTCCCTGGGCTCTCACGGTGGCAGCCTGAGGGGACAGGCAGGGTTGGCCTTCAAGATCTGGACTGCCCATTCACATGAGGTGGGGCACCTGGACCCGCGCAGGGCTGGGACAGTCAGGCAGGCAGAGGGTGACGGAGGCCTGGTCTCTCCTGCCCACCTCTGAGTTCAGTGTCAGAGGAACAGGTTTGGGATGTTGGACTGGGCCTCTGCCTTGGCATGTGGGCAAGCATCGGGCGGGGACAGAGCTGCTCTCAGACTGTAAGGTGATGGCCCAACTCAGGGACACACACACGCTGGCTCATACACACTCTGGGTGGGGCCGAGAGAAGTCTAAGGCTCCATCCCCGCTGCCTCAGGGAGGCCTCGCCGGCTAATTACTGCTTTCCCATTCCAGGAAACAACCCCGAAGTGGGCAAGGGCACCCATGTGATCATCCCAGTGGGCAAAGGGGGCAGTGGAGGCTGGAAGGCCCAGGTGACCAAGTCCAGTGGGCAGAATCTGAACCTACGCGTCCACACCTCCCCCAGTGCCATCATCGGCAAGTTTCGGTTCACAGTCCGCACGCACTCAGAGGCTGGCGAGTTCCTGTTGCCCTTCGACCCCAACAATGAGATATACATCCTCTTCAATCCCTGGTGCTCAGGTGAGCCTGCTGGAGTCCGGAGCAGGGGATAGACAAGAAAGGAGGCAGGTCAGGCTTCCTCTCCTAGGACCCAGCCAGGACCCCTAGGAGAAACCAGCCGCCCTGTTGCCCAGGTGAGGGGATCTAGTTCCTAGGTCAAAAGGTTACCCCCTCTAGGTGACACAGCCTCACCTCTCTCTCCTGGTGAAGCACCCTGGTTACAGTCACCCTCCTCCCACTGTCTCCGACATATTCCCTCTGTCCTTCCTGGGAACAGTGTTTTTAGGCTAGTGGTGTCCCTGTTCTTCCTCTGTGGACATGAGCCCTGCAGAATTGGCTCAGGGGCAGGTGGGGCCCAGGGAGAGGGCTGGAGCGAACCAGGCATGTGTATTTTGGGGACGCAGAGGACATCGTGTATGTGGAACGTGAGGACTGGCGGCAGGAGTATGTGCTTAATGAGTCTGGGAGAATTTACTATGGGACCGAAGCACAGATTGGTGAACGGACGTGGAACTATGGCCAGGTACAGCTGGCCAAGGCCAAATGCACTCGGGGGCGCTGGAGGCGGGTGGGGTTTGGTGGGAAGAAGATGCTGGCCAAGGGGTCCAGCTTGGCCACAGTGGGCTGCAGTCACCTCTGCCCTCCCTCCTTGCAGTTTGACCATGGGGTGCTAGATGCCTGCCTGTACATCCTGGACCGGCGGGGCATGCCATATGGAGGCCGTGGGGACCCAGTCAGCGTCTCCCGGGTCATTTCTGCCATGGTGAGTGCCCCCGTGGCTCTGAGCCCTGCTGAGTATCTGCCTGCTGCCCCCCTTGCTGCCCACTTCTGGCCTTTCTGGTTCCTCCAAGACCCCCAGCCCTGACCTGCCCCTGCAAAGGGTATAGTGGAGAGGGGTCTCACTCCTCTTCTCTCCCTTGCCTGCCTCCCACCCCACCCTTCTTGGTTCCTGTCCCAGCTCTTATGGAATGTAGGGCCAAACCCAATACTTGGCACACCCAGGATACACATTCCTGTGTCAGACCAGGGCTGGGAGGGCAGATGGCTCTGGGAGGGCTGGGAGGGACTTGGCTAGATCCTCAGGCATTTAAGGGTGAGAGAGGTTGCAGGGCGGGGGGCTGGACTGGTGACCACAAGGTGGTCCTGAGCCTCTCCTCTGACCCCTCACACCCCATCCTGGCCTGGACAGGTGAATTCCTTGGATGACAATGGGGTCCTGATTGGGAACTGGACTGGTGATTACTCCCGAGGCACCAACCCGTCAGCATGGGTGGGCAGCGTGGAGATCCTGCTCAGCTACCTAAGCACCGGCTATTCTGTCCCTTATGGCCAGTGCTGGGTCTTCGCCGGTGTGACCACCACAGGTAGTGGAGGGACTGGGACAGGAGTGGCCTGGACCCTGCAGGAGGATGGAGGGAAGCCAGGCTCCACCTTCATGAGCCAGGCCCAGTTGTCGCTATAGCACAGGGGCAGGAGGGGGTGGATGGTAGGCTGGCCTTAATTATCATTAATTAATGTTAACAACCACAGAGAAGCCTAGGGCAGGGGAGGGGAAAGGGACAGGCAGAGGCAAGGCCAGGCAGGTGGCCTGGCTTCCCCTAACCCCCAACACACCCGGACCCAAAGGCCTCCTGACCCTAGTGATCCCTGACCCAGCTCCGTGACCCCAGTTGCCCTCCTCCCCCTGCTGTGAGCCTGATGCCTCACCTCTACCCAGCCCCTGCCCTGGCCCTGGGCCCTGAGCCCTGAGCCCCAACCGTGCCTCCTCTGCAGTTTTGCGGTGCTTGGGCCTGGCCACCCGTACCGTCACCAACTTCAACTCCGCACATGACACAGACACGTCCCTCACCATGGACATCTACTTCGATGAGAACATGAAGCCTCTCGAGCACCTGAACCATGACTCCGTCTGGTGAGGCTGGGGCTGGGGCTGGGGCTGGGCCGGGCCGCTCCTCCCTGCCAGGAACGGTGACCTGCGACCTGGCTCCCGAGGGGTCCTGGGGGCCCGGACGGGCTGCCCAGACTCAGCCCTCCCTCATGTCTGTCCAGGAACTTCCACGTGTGGAACGACTGCTGGATGAAGAGGCCGGATCTGCCCTCGGGCTTTACTGGGTGGCAGGTTGTGGACGCCACACCCCAGGAGACCAGCAGTGGTGAGGCGGCGTCCTGCCCGGCTCCTCGAGCCCCCTCGGGGTGGCAGACCCCAGTCTCCGCGCTGAACCGGGCCTGAGAGCCAGGTCCTCAGCCCCCACGGCTCCTTCAACCAGCTCATCAGCCACGTGCCCTTTAGTTTGCTTTTACTTTTCTGCATAACTACATGCCTCAGTTTTATTTACTTATAATGGTTAATATACCATTATACCAGGTGGCTCAACAGTCAAAGGATTCAAGAGAATTCAGTGACAGGTTTTTCTCCCCCAACCAATCCACTATTCTCATTTGCTTTCTTACTTATATATCCTGGGGATAGTTAATTGAAGGACACTTTTCTTTATGTATTTTTTAAGTTTAAAAAAAGTGATTATTTTAAGTAATACATGCTGGAGAGGGGAAGAATGCAGAACTGAAGAGCATAAAGTGTAAATATTTCTGATTCTCTCTCAGGAGGTTTTGGTTTTGTTTTGTTGTAAGTAGCTGTGTAGGTCCCACCACAGACCTGACATATCAGACCTGCCAGGGATGGATTCTAAGAATCTACGTATTTGAAAGTTCCCCTGGTGATGAGATCAGCTGGGTTTGGGGCCCACTCCCAGCCATTTCGGGACACATGGGAAATGGTGGCCCAGAGAGGCGGAGTGACTTTCCCTAGGACACAAAGCATTAGGTCAGCAGCAGAGCAAAGCCAGTCCCTGACTCCCTTCCTTCTTGACGTGCATTCTCGCTTTCACCAAATCCTCTTCTGTCTGTTCCATTGCTCACCATGAGTAATATGTGTAGTATAAAAAAATTAGGATTCAGATAGGTTCAAAGAAGAAAGCAGCCTCTATACCCAGCCCTGAGATTTAACTACTGATGACATAACCTACTAGTATCTTTTCTACGAGACACTTGTTGGCAAAAGTTAGACCTGCCATACACTGTGTTCTCGCACAGGCCCCTCCCCGTCCCACCCGAGCACTGCAGCCCCAGGCAGCCAGCCCGCCCCTCCAGCTGCCTTCCTTCTGCTCTCTCCTCTTCACCCTGGGGAGGAGGGCCCTCACTCAGCCCACATTTCTCCCCGGGTCTCTGGCCAGACCCCTCCCTTTCAACCATCTCTATGGACAGTGCCCCCTGAGTTGTGCAGCCCAGTGATGCCAGCAATGCTGGAAAAGGCTAGCACAGGACACTGGGAGAACTGAGTTCTGGTCCCCACTCTGGGAAGTGGTGGGATGGGCAGCCGGCAGGGGCTCTGGGGCCCGCTGGCCTCGGGCTTCTTTCCAGCTTGATTACTTCTTAGATATGTCATCTTCGGCAGGTCCCTTGTGTCTTCGGGCTTTGATGTTCTTGTTTGTAATATGAGGATAATATGTACCACACAGGGTGCTCAGGAGGATCAAATGAGAAATCATATATTAGAGAGACTAGCTATATGCCGGGACCACGGTAAACATTAGCTGCTCCTGCTCACTGGTATCCAGCTGTCTTGTGAGATCCAGCATCTACCTTGCCTCTCTGAGCCTCAGTTTCCCCATCTATAAAAGAAGACCATAGTGCTAGGTGTTTTCTAAGACCCATTCCTGTTGGATGCCCCTCACTTACCGTTCCGGTCTCTCCTGCCAGGCGTCCTCCCTGTCAGCCATCTCACCTAAACCCCCCCACCCCCGAGCACAACACGGTCAGACTGTTTTCCACTAGCCCCCCACCCTGCCTCGTGGCTGTGGAGTTATCAGTCTGCCACTAGCAAATAGAGTTATCATAGGCTCTGGATGTGTCTTGACACAGAGGGTCCTGAGCTCTGGGGTCACAGACAGCCAATACCCAGCTCCAGCCAGTGGAGGACGAGTGTGTTGGTGACCTGGCTGACAGCACAGGCTTGTCCCCAGGACTGGCCCTGCCACCCACTGACTGAGGCCAAATGGAACCTCACTCTTCTGTCTACCTTCCCTGGACTGGACTGGGTGACAGCTGACCCCAAGGCAGTGGGCACTAGGCCTGGATGGGCGGGCCTCTCCCCAGGATCTGAGGGTCCCCCCCAGCTTCCTTGGAGCTCTCACCTCCATCCTGCCCTGACGCCCCTAGGCATCTTCTGCTGTGGCCCCTGCTCCGTGGAGTCTGTCAAAAATGGCCTGGTCTACATGAAGTACGACACACCCTTCATTTTCGCCGAGGTGAGCGTCGCGCCCCACGTGCCTTCTTGAGCAGTGTGGGGGGCAGAGCACTGGCATAGTCCTGGGTCTCTGGCCCTGACTTCACCACTGACCCACCAGCTGTGTGTCCTTGGGCAAGTCATTCTAAGAGCCTTAGTTTCCCTCAACCGTAAAAGGGAATAATAATGGCTGCCGTGCTTCCTGCACTCAGGATCAAAAGAAATAATTGGGTGTGAAATGGCTTTACAGGTCGTAAAGTCAGCGAATGTGAGCATAAGGGATTACTGTTATTAATGCCAAAGTGCTTGGTGAGGAGCCTCCCAGACCAGCCTCCCTGCTCTCCGTGCAGTTTGGGAAGTCTCCCTGTTTGGCTCTGCCAGGAAGCTCCCATCCTTTAAACCTAATGCTTCTGGTTGCTCTGAGGCTCAAGGGGAGGTAGCTGGGGTCAGGTCCAACCTCAGGCCCTGTGGCTGCTCACACTCCCCTACCCTCTCCCAACAGGTAAACAGTGACAAGGTTTACTGGCAGCGACAGGACGATGGCAGCTTCAAAATTGTGTACGTGGAGGAGAAGGCCATTGGCACACTCATCGTCACAAAGGCTGTCGGCTCCAACATGCGGGAGGATATCACCCACATCTACAAGCACCCAGAAGGTACCCAACCTGGCCAGCTCAGGCCCAGGCCAAATGTGCCTGCCGAGCAGTCACCCACCCTCACAGCAGCGGTCATCTCAACCTTGACCCTCAACCCCCAGGCTCAGAAGCAGAGCGGAAAGCAGTGGAGACAGCAGCCGCCCACGGCAGCAAACCCAACGTGTACGCCAACCGGGACTCGGCCGATGATGTGGCGATACAGGTGGAGGCCCAGGACGCAGCGATGGGGCAGGACCTGACGATCGGTGTGTTGCTGACCAATCGCAGCAACAGCCGCCGCACTGTGAAGCTCCACCTCTACCTCTCAGTCACCTTCTACACCGGGGTCACCGGGTCCACCTTCAAGGAGAGCAAGGAGGAAGTGGTGCTGGCCCCGAGGGCCTGTAAGTGTTCCTTCCCCATCCCTGCCCGCTAGAAGGCCGGCACTCAGGGCCGTGGAGGTGGAGACTCTGGGAGGCCATGTCTGGGGAAGCAGGTCTTCATGACACCATGCCTCCTCTCCCCAGCGGAACGCGTGACCATGCCTGTGGCCTACAAGGAATACCGGCCGCACCTTGTGGACCAGGGGGCCATGCTGCTCAATGTCTCAGGTCACGTCAAGGAGAACGGCCAGGTGCTGGCCAAGCAGCACACCTTCCGTCTGCGTACCCCGGACCTCTCCCTCACGGTGAGGGCGGCTGGCTAGAGCGTGCGGGACGGCCAGGGGCAGAGGGAAATTGGAGTGGGGGGACAGGACACTAAGTCAGGAGCGGGCTGGCCTGATGAGGGTTCCAGGAGGAACAGGTCAGGGACTGGCCCTGGGCTCCCAGACTTCAGTTTTCTCACCTGTGAAATGCGATCTCATCTCCCCGGATTCTGTGGCGACTTCGGGTTAGGAGCGGCTTGGAGTTTCCCCTCTGGCTGATGCAGAGCCTCCTCTCAGGGGCAGAAATGTGGGAGTCAGGGAGGTTTTAATCCCCTCTGGTGCGGTGTATGGACCCCATGCATTTGGCCAGGGTCTCTGATGTGGGGATGGGTGTCTTTCTCTCAGTTATTGGGAGCAGCTGTGGTCGGCCAGGAATGCGAAGTACAGATTGTTTTCAAGAACCCCCTGCCTGTCACCCTCACCAACGTTGTCTTCCGGCTCGAGGGCTCTGGGTTACAGAGGCCCAAGATCCTCAACGTGGGGTGAGTCTGGCATCCCCTTACCTGCCTCCTGGGCTGCCCTGGGCCCCGCCTGGCTTCTGCACCTGTTCAGGACAGGGTCCGACAGCGCAGCTTGGGGCCAGCCAGCAACACCTCCTGACTCAGTTCAGCCCAGGCAGCACGTTTAAGGAGGTCTGCTGCGTGTGTGGTACTGTGCTGTGTCCCCGCCCTGCCTCGCCGTCTCATTAGGGAGCTAACACTTCACATAGGGGTCATTAGCAGTTCATCCCTAACATTGCCCACCACTCAGCAGTTGGCCAGGCACTTTCAGGAATATTTTCTCATTTGAGAGACCATAAAAATCCTTTAAAGTACGTTAGAGACTGTCATATAATGAAAAGCAAAGCTTTGGGATCCTAAAAACTTGGGTTTGAGTCCCACCTCCATGACTCACTGGCTGTGTGCCCTTGGGCAAGTGTCTTTTCTCCTCTGAGCCTCATTTTCCTCACCTGTAATGTGAGGATAGTCGTAGGACCTGGTTCTGAGGACCACTGTGAGGATTAAATGAGATGATGCACGTAAAGCATTTACCACGTGCTTGTTACAAAGTTAGTGCTCCACTGAGAGTTTTTATTTTGATTATTGCCACCATCTGCCCCACTTTACAGAGGGGGAACCCGATGGCCACGTCTCACAGGGTCTCACAGTTCACAAGGGCCAGACTCTGCCCTGCCTGCATGGCACACACCCTGTGCAGCCTTTCAAGCCTGTTGCTTGCTTTGTGCCACGAGGGCTGAGCAGTAGTTCCAGAGGAGGGGGCCCTGCACCCCGGGCCCCTTCCAGCCCACCTGGACCTGATCCTGGGCCAGGCGAGGCTCTTCGAGGGCCTGACACAGGGCTGTGTTCCCGGGCCCGTGCTGCCATCTCTGACACAGACCCACACATGCTGGCCTGTCCCTCCCCAGGAGCAGCATGGAGGGAAAGCAGGGAAGGCCAGGGGCTGATGTTTAAGATCAGTATTCTGGGGACAGGGGCATGCATTTTCTTCCTTAGACGAAGAGAGCCTGAGGGAAAGTGATGGTCCCTGTGGAGGGGCTGGGTGAGGGAAACAGACGGTCCCTGTCCACCCTGCCCTTCTTTTCCCCCATCCCACACGCAGTCACAGCAGGCTCTGCCTTGGTGGTGGCCTCCACTTTTGCCAACAAGACAAAGCTGAAAAGGTTGTTTTCCTGATCTTTGTCCAGCCTGAACCCTGGATGATGTCCTATGTCACAAAGGAGTGCCTTCCCTGTCTCCCTGGAAGTCTGGGGCAGCTTAGAGAGTCGAGCTGGGACTCCCCGATGGCTCCCCCTGCAGGCGTCTCTCACCTGCAAATGATGGAGGGAGCACCTCCTGTTCTGAGGGGTCCCCAGAGCTAGACTCCCATCAGCAGCCCTGCCAGACCTTTGAGTCTTGCCCCTGCCTAGGAGTAAGAAAAAGACCACTGAGCTGAGCAGGGAGGCCTGGCCCCCCTCTTCACCTGTGGGCTTATGTATATCCCCCTTCCCACTTAAAGGTCCCAGTTTCCCCACCAGTAAATGAGAGAGGTGGACGATGGTTTCTCAAGGCAGGTTCTCCTCGCCTGTGGCTCTTCAGCTGCTGCTAGCTCAGGCCAGGGCCACCAGGACAATGGAGAACCCCAAGGGGGAAGTCCCTGGGCTGTTGTTTCAGATATATTGGATTCCAAGATGGGTGTTACTTCGCTCCCGTGTGCACATCAAAGGCTGTGGTAAAGAATCCCATTAGAGCATAAGGCGTGCCACCCAGCATGGTGACTAGCCACTGAATAAACATTCCAGAACTTACTCCTCCAGATAGCTTTTGTCACCACCAAACCAGTCACCAGGAGAGGCTGAAAGTCTGTTCCAAGCCCTTCTCTGGAATTTCCCCCAGAGCCTGAATCATGTTCTCTAGAGGATGTCCCTAGGGTGGCCTTCCTCAATCAGAAAGAAAGCTTGGCTGCAAAAGAGGGACCAGATGTGTGTGTGTGACTGGGTGCTCGTGACATGTGTGTGTGGTTTTCATGGACTTGGAAGAAAAATCCAAATGGAGTTTTAAGTAATGTTCCACGCACTGGCAACATGGCTGAACAAGCACAGAATCGAAGGACAGTGCTGATTTTGGATGTCTGATTTCTGGTGTCCTTGTCAGGGAGTTGGTTTCCTTGCCTGAGCTCGCTGTCACCGCAGTCCAGCTCCAGCAGCTGATGTGTGCAGCTTAAACTCACAGACAAGAGTGTGGCAAATGTCTCACCTGCCACAAAGACCAGGGCAGGGAGAGACCTTGATATTCTATGCTGGGACCTGGAAAGCCATTTCCCTTGGAAATAACATTATAAATAAAGGCCATGTTCTGAAAAAGCACAGTGTGATTATAGTATAGTATAGTAAAGATCTTCTTATACTATACTATACTATAAAAAGACCTTTGTATCTGTGGGAAAGTGGGCACAAATTAAAAACACAAATTTGTAACCAGCCAGAGTACAGCCCACCTGCTACATTGTAGGCTTAATTTCTGGTTCTCTGTTATGATAGAAAATCTGGAGATTAAGACCATAACTTAACAGTTAGGGTTTATATATCTCCCTGCCTCCCCCTGCTTCCCTCCTTCATGGAGCTTGGAAGGACCTTCAAGACCATCTGATCCCACCCTCTTATGTTATATTCACTTCTATTTCACAGACCAGAAAGTGAGGATCAGAGAAATTCAGTAACTTGTCCTAAGCCACACAGCTAACAGTGGCAGCAGGAGTACAGAGTAGTCCAGGGACGCCCCTTGTAAGCAGGCTCCAAGCAGGGAGAGCTCATCCTCGAAGTTGGGGTGTTAACTCATTCCCTTGGAGGACTGAGGTGTCCACACAGGGTGTGGCTCCAGAGAGGATCCCCAAGGCAGGCTCGGGCTGAGTAGGGAGCCAGAGGTTAGGATTTAGGCAGAGGCAGGAGAGGATAGATGCTAAAAGGCGTGAGCAGGTGCTATACAAATGCAATCGCGTTCGCTGCACGAAGCACACACGCAGATTGCTGGGGGAGCTCAAAGAAAGGCCAGATTCATTTTCCTGAGGGGAGGAGGTGCTCAAGGGAGCCCTCCCTGAGGAGGTGGTGTGGGCCTGCACTGGCAGCCAGGGCAAGCATGAGAAAGGTGAGTTCAGGGGAGGGAAGGAACCATCGGGCTGGTGGGCAGGAGGAATGGGGAGGGGACGATGCGCCGTGCAGGCAGGCTGAGTCAGAGCGAGCCTGTGTGTGGGGTTAGGGACCTGCAGTCTCATTCCATGAGCACCAAGGAAGCCTAGTCCTTGAAGGGTTCAGTTCAAGTTCAGATGGTTAGAGAGTAGAATGGGAAAATGAGATAGGAGGCAAGGTCATTTAGAAGGCGGCTGAAACTATGATTAGAGGGGTGGCCTCACAACAGATTTTCAGAGATCCATGAAGAAGGGAGAAGATAAAGGCACTGAAGTGTGTGTGTGTCTCACATACACACAAACGTGTCAATTTAAACATGCCAGCTACTTGTTCTTGGGAAGGACTTTCATTTTGTTCTGATAACATTTTCTCAATGTTTTAGGGTATTACGATTCTTCTTTGGAAGGATTCTTGTGGCAGAGGATAATTAATTTTCCTCCACTTTCTTTTTTGGTAAAACCAGAATTGTTTGGCAAACCCACGTTAAGCCCCAAGTCTCCACATGAAGTTCGCTTGGTCTTGGAAACCTTGTGTGGGGTGGGGATGGTCTGGTTAGGCGGCAGTGGCCATGAGAGGGTGGCAGCGCAACAGTTTTGTCCAGGTGTCTGTGGGAGGAGAAGGAGGCATCCTGGGTGACTGGCAGATCTCTAGCTCAGGCAGCTGTGTGGGCGACTGCTGATCTGGCTGAGTGGAGGCGGCCTTGGGACTCAGGCTTTGTCCTGGTCTTGGGTGTGGGGATTCCAGCTAAGCCCAGAAGTGCCTGAGGGGTTCTGCCTCTGCACCTCTTCTTCCTGGCTGCCCTGTCAGTCCTTGCTCCCCATCCACCAACCCCCCCCCAGTCGCCCCAGGCCCGTGACCCTCTCTCTGCCCACAGGGACATTGGGGGCAACGAGACGGTGACGCTGCGCCAGACGTTCGTGCCTGTGCGACCTGGGCCCCGCCAGCTCATCGCCAGCTTGGACAGCCCACAGCTCTCGCAGGTGCATGGTGTCATCCAGGTGGACGTGGCCCCAGCCTCCGGGAGTGGGGGCTTCTTCTCAGGCACTGGAGACAACAATCGCTCCGGGGAGAGCATTCCTATGGCTTCTCGAGGTGGGGCTTAGCCCTGGGCCAGGAGCAATGGGACTGGAGTCAGATGAACAAGGACACTGCCTCGATGAGACAGGGGTCCGCTGTAGAGCGGTTGTGCAGAAGCACAGGCGGGGCGGCCAGGACACCCGGGAAGGGAGCCCATCTTCACTTGCCCCAGGTGGCACAGAAGCTAATAAACTGTTTTTTAATGAAGCTGCTGTTCTGTCCATCTGTCAGTCCATGGTGGGTGTTTCAGTGTTCCAGGGACACATGTGGCATTTCTGGTGCCCCTGGTTCTGAGGAGCATGGCCGGCAGGTCAGATGAGACCAGCTCAGCAGCTCTAGAGATTGGACCTGCTCGGCATCAAGACAGCCTCCTGTGCTTATCTGAACAAACCCCCACCCCCACCACAGGGTGCTTCTGTTGCCCAAAGCCCTTTTGAAGCCCCTGGGTTTGGGTGGGACTGCCCTTTCCCGTGGCACCCTCTGTGGGAGAGAAGGACTAAATTCCCTTCCATAGGCACATGCCTGAGGTAGAAATAGTCTGGAACACTCTCTGAGCAAGCAGCAAAAGCCACTTCCCAATGTTTATTTTCAAATATCTTTGTCTAAGACTTTTTATAAAAGTAATACATGTTCAGAGTTCACCAACAATTGTAAAGAAGAAATTAACAATAATCCTCAACCACCACCACGTACAGATAAGAACTGTTAACACCATGTTTCTTGTGCTGCTTCTCTCCCCAAATAACCTTTGGTGAGCATTCTCTCCCAGCATTAAACGCAGGCTGAAAGCATCAAGATTAAAGACTGGATGATAGTCTTCCCTTCCAGGACGCCCTCCCGGTCCTCTGAGTCTGACTGCCCTTCTCAGGCTCCATGGCCGGTGCCTTTGCCTCTGCTCAGCCTCGGGTGTTGGAGTGACTCGCCCTCCAGCCCAGGCTCTCTCTCCTCCAGTTCCACTCTGCCCAGCTGAGTCCTGCCAGTCTTGGGGTTTTAAGGACCACTGGCTCCCAAAATTGTATCTGTTTTCATTGAACTTCAAATTTGTGTATTTGCGGTCTTCTCCACATCTCTGCTGGGTGTTTCACGGACTGCCCCACCAAGCGAAACAGGTCTGAGATCAAACTCCCGACTGTCTCTAGAGTGTCGTCCTGCTGCCTCCCCTGTGGCAACTCTTTCCATTTCCTGGGCCCAGAATCTCGGAGTCAGCCTTGACTCCTTTCTCTCTCTCATATAGCTCATTCGGTCTGTCAGCAAGCCCTGACAGTTCTATCTCCCCTTCCTGTGTCCAGAATCTGCCTGCTCCTCCTCACCTCCACAGCTCCCACACTGCTGAACGGCCTTCACCTCTCACCTGGATTGTTGCCCCTGCCCCCCACCTGTGTCCCCACACCCACTCTCGCCCTTTGACACTCTGTTCTCCACACAGCAGCCAGAATGAGCAGGTGAATTTGATCTCATCGGTCCTCTGCTCAAAACCTTCTACTGGCTTCCCCAAAGCCAAAGTCCTCACAGTGAGACTCGGCCCTCAGCTCCCCTTCCTGTCCCGGGCTCAGTCTATTCCAGGTCCCTGGCTCCTTCTTTCTTCCAGGCCAGGCATGCTCCTGCTCTGGGGCCTCTGCAGGGCGCAGCAGTCTGCTGAGAAGTGCTTCCCTAGGCAGCTCCGCCATCCCATTCTAAAATTGCAGCATCCTTAGCTTGCTTTCCCTCTCAGAGTGTGCCTGAGGCCTTTCCCCTTTCCCTCTTCTTCCTCTCTGGCGTGCATTACCTTTGCCTTTCTCTCTCCTGAGCTCCAAGGGCCCTTCTTTTGCTTCCGTGACTTGTTTCCTGTGCAGCCCAGCTGACTCACTTTTCCTACCTCTGTAACTTTCTAAATAACTTTCTCTTACACTTTGAAAAAGTAAATATATATATATAAATAAATAAATTTGTAACATCCTTCACACTCCCTCTCCCCCTTGTGCTTTTTCTTTCATAGCACACATCACCACCTGATGTTCTGTATGTTGAATTCTTTGTATTATTTGTTTGTTACCAAATCTTATCTACTGGTACTGCCCCATCCTAGTCCTCCCTCGCTTGGGTTGAAGCACTAGCCCTCCAATTCCATCCCCCTACCCCCTTGTCACTCAGCGTCACTTTTCTTGTTGTTTCTTGAAGCCTCCACCTGAGGGCCTTTGGAGTTGCTCTCCCACCCCCTCACCTCCCCATGTCTCCATGGCTGGCGTCCTCCCTCCTTTGAGGTCTTTCTCAAATATCTTAGTAGGGTCTTTTCTGGCCCTCCTGTTTTAAATTGCAATCCACTCCACTCCTCACTACCACTTTTCCCTGCGTTACTTTTCTCCATCGCACTTCTCCGCATCCAACATACTAAGCATTTGAACAATGCGTTTGTTTATTGTGCCTCCCCTCCCTTAACCAGAATACAAACTCCACAAGAGCAGTGGTGTTTGTTTGATCTGTTCCTGACTGTGTGCTCAGAATTTGGTGCCTAGAGATACTAAATATTTGCTGAGTGAGTAAGAGTGCAGGCAGTAATCGATCTATAGTAACTTCTGCCGTCTTCACAACAACCTCTTTCGGCAGGCTGTATTGTTATGCCCCCTCCACAGATGAAGAAACTGAGGCAAAAAGGGTTAGGTAATTTGTCAAAAATCTCTCAGCAGTCTAGAACAGGATTAGAACCCAGGTAGTCTGGCTCTCCAGCCTATATTCTATCTCAGACTTAAAGGAGCCCCTCAGAGCTCTTAATTCCACCACCAAACTGCTCTTCCACTAATTTGTTCCATCTCATTGCTGCTGTTATGGCCCAGTTGTTCAAGCCATAAACGTACAAAGTCGCCCAATTCCTCTTTTTTCTCCTCCAATATTAAATTCATCAGCAAGTCTGCTCAGCTCTACCTCTAAAATGTATCTGTCATTTTCTCCACTTACACCGTCACTGCACTCTCTCCCTAGAAAATGGCCATATCCTCCTGGTGAGTTTCCACTGCTCCTGAACAATCCGGTTTCTGCACAGCCGGTGAGCTTGCTAAACTCTAAATTGAACCCTGGGGCTCTCCTACTTAAAACCTTCCAGTGTTTCCCCTTGGCCCTTGGAACAATGCAAAGTCCTGCTCTGACCCACCAGGCCTGCAGACCTCTGTGCCCTCATCTCCATCGCGTGCCAGGGCTCTTCCGCCTCAGCCCAGGCTTCTGCTTCTCCGTGTCACCACCTTCTACCTAAGACTTAGCCCCTGCTCTTCCTTCTGGATGAACACTCTTCCCCCAGGTAGTATGGCAGGGGGTTGGGGGGAGGGGGACCCTCCTGTTATCAGGGCTCAGTTCAAATGTCATTTCCTCAGGGAGCTCCTCCCTGACTGTCGATCTGATGTGTTTTCCTGCCTCCTAGTCTCTTTAGCATCAATTTTATTTTGTGTCCCACCTTGCACTTATCATTCAACATTAGTGTGTTTGTTTGTTCGTTTGTTTGTTTATTAAATGTTGTCTCTTTTCTCTAAAATAGGACTTCCGTAAGTGCTAAGACCTTACCTGGCTTGTTCACACACTGTCCCAGGACCTAGCACAGGGTCTACCACAGAGCTTTGCAAAAAATGTCTGCTATTTACAAATTTAAAGGTGATGATTTGCAAGATGTGGCAATTTTAAGATGGTTGATATGTTTTATTAAATTGGTTCCCGGAAAGACTGAGCAGAAACACAACAGTATCTCTTTTCATTGAACACCTGGGGAAAATGGGAGACTTGAAGATTCCCAACAACTTCGTAACTTGCTTCACAGTTGTTCACTTGACCTTGATCCCCTGTATTTATTAGAGGCCCAAAATGCTTGCAATGCTCAACAAACAAACAAACAAACAAACAACAGGGAGGCAATGCTATTCCCCAAACAGTTAGAAGGAAAGAAACAAATACATGTTGAGTTCCTACTATGAGTTAAGCTCAAATCGGGTGCTTTATGGGGTATCAGCTCCTTTATTTCTCTAGATGTGGGTGATAGAATCCCCATTGTCACAGCTTCACCTCTTCTGGCCTCAGGCCTCGGGATCCCTTCCTGCTACAATGTAAGCTCTGTGAGGGCAGGGACCTTCTCTCTCTTTCAGTTCTCTCTCTTTTTTAAAGATTTTATTTATTTATTTTTAGAGAGAGGGGAAAGGAAGGAGAGAGAGAGGGAGCGAAACATCAATGTGTGAGAGATACATAGATCGGTTGCCTCTTGCACACCCCAAACTGGGGACCCAACCAACATCCCAGGCATGTGTCCTGACTGGGAATCAAACCAGTGACCTTTAGGTTCACAAGCCAGCACTCAATCCACTGAGCCACACCAGCCAGGGCAGGGACCTTCTCTCTCTTACTCATGGCTGATTCACAGTCCATGACACGTAGTAGGTGCTCAATAAATACCTGTTGCATGGAAGATGGACTAAATCAGAGGGTGATGGGGAGTCTGGAAGCTGGGAGGAGCAATGGAGGAATGTGTTTTGGAGCGTTTGTAGGAAAAATGCATGATGGATGACTAAAGCAAGTCTGGGAAAGAGGGAGATCCATGGGCACCCCGGGGGGCCCAGTAATGACCATCTAAGCAGAGCTCTTAGTGGGACTGTACCTCAGAAAACTTACTAGGAAAACCTATTTTATACCATTTATATTTATTTATATGATGATTTCCTTCATATATACAAAGTGTGTGTGTATTGTTGTTGTTGTTTAAAAAAGAAGGTGTTCTTAGTCTTGATTTCAAGAAATTTACTAGAGTTGCCCTCGTAGTCGGCGTCCCTGGGCAGTGACGAGTCAGTCACTTGCTCTGAGTCCTGGTAACCTGTTTCAGGTCTCCTGGGACACCTGGTATACAAAGTTAGTCCCCAGGGAGAAGGTAGGTTCTTTGCCCAGTGTTTCCTGAGTATAAAGAACCAATATGCTCCTTGTTTCTTTCTGCATCAAGATTTAAAGTTGGGAAGATTAGTGTGGACTATGGTAGCTTCAACTGAAGCTCAATAGCAGAGCAGGGGACCATCCTAGGCTTGGAAAACTGGGCTGGACGTGAGGGTCCCTGAACCGCATGTCAGTGGGTTTGGAAGGCAGCTATGCTCACCACAGTACCACCAACGCCGCACTATGTCGGTGAGTTTGATTTGGCAAAGCCTGTGGCTAATGCTGGAAGCGCCTACAGCCTCTTTACTAGGAAACAAAGTCTGGATCTGGGGGTGGAATTCTGGGAGCTCAGGTACTGACCCCTGCAGATGGTTTTCTAAGAGGACACCGAGTGGGTGGAAAAAGTACGGGACCCTGAGAGCAGCAGAGCTCTCCCCAACAAGCACGGAAGCCACAAGGCCTGCACTGTGAGTCAGGTTTCTTGGAAAATTCTGGGAGAGTTAAAAACACCAAAAGGAAGATTTTTATCTTCCTGATAAAAAACAAGTAAGGCGAAACTAAGTCACAAATTTATAAACAAAATTTTAGGGATGCTGGGTGGTGGGGGGCAAAAGGGGAAAACTGGGACAACTGCCATAGCATAAACAATAACATATTTTTTTAAATTTACAAAATATGACTTATGTTTCTCAGGTTTATGGATCAAACTATAGTGATTGCACTTTAAATAAAGTTAACGTTTAAAATAATGGCTAGCTTCAGCTGTTCTAAGATCCACTCCAGAAAGGGATTTTTGTCCACAGTTGGACCAGAATTGTTTTAGAGACTCTGACTGGCAGGGTCCAGGTAGGGGGATGGCTAATAGGCCCAGTTCTTCACCCACTTACCAACATTTACTGACATACACCAAGCACTGGGCAAGTGCTGGAACAAAGGGCAAACCTAGTTCCTGCCCTATGGAATTTAGTCTGAGAAATATTAAAAGAATAAATGCATGAGACAAAAGAGAGTAGACAGCCCTGCAGTTTCCAGTGAAGGCATGTGACCTAGCCTGGTGTTGGTAGTTAGGAAAGCTTTACCGAAATCGATGACCCTGGAGGATACTCAGAGAGGGAACTGGGATCACTCCGGGCAGAAGGAACAGCCTGTGCGAAGATCCTGTGGTGGGAGGGAGTCTAGAAGAGTAAACAAGACGATAGTCATATGCCACGCAATGATGTGTGGTCAATGAAGGATCGTATATGTAACATTGGTCCCCTAATATTATAGTGCGGCTGAACTTCCTGTAAGAAATGGAAGGATATATAGTACAGAAGAAATGTCTTTTTTCCTGATGTAGGAATGTTTGTGGGGGTTTGGCAATAGATTTCCTCTCCCTCACAGCACCTCAAGTTTGACTGAGCGGATTACATCCCATTCAATCAGCCACTGACCTGTTTCAGCACTGAGCAGCCTGTCCCTGCAGTGCTACACATTCAGAGGGCGCTGCAGCCTCCCAGAGCCAGTTTGATGGTTTTCAGAGCACATTGCTGTGGAGTCTTCATTGAGGACCTCAGGTCCTGTACAAGACACAGGTCCATGGGAGCTACCTTAACAAGGGTTAAGTATAACTGCCACTTTAGTGAAAGTTTTCTGTGCTAGTGTGAAGCCAGCCAGTCCTAGTACTTTGGAAATATCTTTAGGTTGTAATGATGTAAAGCATAAATAAGTTTTATTTCTTCCTCAGTACAATGCCAGAAAGAACTGTTTATGCCAGATAGAGTCAATGGAGCTAAAAACATATTTCCAGAGTGAAAATAATGAATCCCCAGGCCCTGGCCAGGTGCCTGAGTTAGTTGGAGCACCCTCCCATACACCAAAGAGTTGCAGGTTCAATCACCAGTCAGGGCACATACCTAGGTTGTGGGTTTGATCCCCAGTGGGCACATACAGGAGGCAACTGATCAATGTTTCTCTCTCACATCAATGTTTCTTTCTCTGTCTCTGTCTCTGTCTCTCTCTCCCTTTTTCTTTCTCTAAAATCAACAAACTTGTCTAAGGGTGAGGATTAAAAAACAAAATAAATCCTTAGTTCTATACCATCTTAAATCTCCTCTTTTAAAAAAAAATAAATACCACAAAATTTGTTTTAAAACCACAAAATTCCTTAATCTGACCACTGTGCCAACATTAAATAGTCAAAATCACATTGCCATGACAGTCCTCTTTGTTCCTTTACATCTCCATCTTGATTTCTTAGTCCTAGTGATCCTTGGGCCGTGTTTCAGTGCCTCCTGATAGTCACTATGATGGTGGTCCCCCTGGATAACAATGGGGGGTACAATGAAAGGAGCTGCACATCTCAGATCTTATTAAAGACATCGCTAGGGAACCCCAGAACAACAGGGGAGACAATAATGCCACCACAGGAAATTTTAGCCTCTGACACCTGCAGCTGCAGTAAACAACACAGACTATCTCCCAGCCAGGTGAATATAACACTTCACACTAAAGGTGTATTTATTCACCTCGGTTCCTTTTACCAGTACATCCAACTTCCAAAAAAAAAAAAACAAACAAACAAAACAAACTACAAGGCATACTAAAAGACAAAAAATACACTTTGAAGTGACAGGCTAAGCATCAGACCCAGACTCAGGTATGGCAGAGATATGGGAATTATCAGACCAGGAATTTAAAACTATGATCATTATGTTAAGAGATTTAATGAACAAAGTGGACAACATGTAAGAACAGGTGGGTAGTATAAGCAGAGAGGTATCACCTAAGAACCAGAAGGAAATGCTTAAAATGACACTAACAGAAGTGAAGAGTGCCTTTGACAGGCTGATCAAGAGAGGAGCACGGCTGAGGAAAGAATCAGTAAACCGGCTTAAATATCAATAGAAATTTCCAAAACTGAAATGCAAAGAAAAAGACAAATCAATATCTAAGAACTGTGGGGCAATTACCAAAGGTGTAGAACACACATGAAAATACCAGGAGGAGAAAGGAACAGAAGAAATATTTGAAGCAATAATACCAAGACTTTCCCAAAATTAATGATAGACACCAAACACAGATGGAGGAAGCTCAGAAAACACCAAACAGGATAAAAACCAAAAAATAAAAATCTACACCTAGGCATATCATATGCAAACTTCAGAAAACAGAAAACTGAGATAAAATCTTAAAGCCTGGGGATTAGAAGCACAGACACCTTACCTACAGAGGAGGAAGGATAAGAACTACATCAGACTTCTCTTCAGAAAGCATGCAAATAAGAAGAAAGTGAAATAAAATATTTAACATATTGAAGGAAACATGGCCAGCAGACTAATCTTCTGTAACCAGCAAAATTATTGTTTAAAAGTGAAGGAGAAATAAAGACTTTCTCAGACAAACACAAATCAAGGAAATGTGTCACCAGGAGACCTGACTTGCAAGACATGTTAAATATTTTCAGAAAGAAGGAAAATAGTATAGGTCAGAAACTCAGATCTACATAAAGAAGGACTTAACAGGAAAAAATAAAGGGAAAATTAAAAGGGAAATAACTAGAATTTAATACCTAGCCAATTTGGATACTTTTAGGACATCCAACTAGATGTCCCACAGGCAGCTGAGTATGTGGATCACCTCAGACCTCGGATGGAGACGGGGAGGAATATGGGAACCACAACTCCAGGAGAGGAGATAGCCCATGGCAAGGATAGCTTCACAATAGCCCTGTAAGGTAGTCAGGGCAGGTGATTCATTCGACCGACAAAGAATATACACTGTGTGCCAGGTTCTGTACTTGGTGATGGAAATAAGTAGACATCAGGAAGGCTGACAAGGAGACAAACGATCACAACAATCAACTACATTAGAAGATGTCTAGAGTAAGTACACAACAGAAATTTGAAAAAGGAAACTATTTTACATTTTTTATTTCCAAATTACATACCAAAAAAATACAGAGAAGCACATAAATTACCTACAATGTTACCATCCAGAGAAAACCAGGTTAACAATATGATGTATCTTTTTAAATTATTTAATCTTTACTGTATTTTTTTCCATTACCATTTAGTCCCCTTAGGTATCCTTTCAAACTTTTAAAAGGTGGCGCCCTCTCCTGCTTTGTAAAAGGAACAGCTGAATTCTTACAAGCAGCTGCGCGCCACCCGGGGAGGCTTAGTAGCGCCGGTTTAGGGACTGGGATTTAAGGAATCGTATTTCAGTAGGTGATAATGATGGAGAGGACAAGCAGCATGATCCCGCTTTACAGACAAGAAAATAAAGTCTTAGAGAGGGACGCGACTTCTACGCAGGCTCGGCAAAAACACGCAGGAGCATAGGAGGGCCCAGACCAGCTGTCAAAGCAGCCTAGCAACAGACCAACTAATCTGACAGGGAGAGAGGGCGGGGGCGGGGCGGGGGCCCGGAACCGCCGGGGCGGGGCCTTATGACGCGACATCACGTTTTCCCTCGCCGGCGGCCCATTGGTTATCCATTACTACCCTTTTTCGGGTAGAGAAAACTGGTCGCAGGACGGGAAGCGCGGTAATTCTCGGGTGGAGACACGGTGCGGTTTAAGGCAGAACGAGCGACCTGGTGCCATTGAAGCCGGCTAGAATCTCCGCTCGGGCTCCTGTCCAAGTTGGAAACCTCCAAAATTCTGGTGGCCTATGGAAGGCCGCTGAGTCGGATAGTGAGGATACGGCGCCCGTCGAAACATCAGAGCCACTAAGGGCCACCGGAAGCCCCGCCCCTAGGAGGAGTCTGAAAGTCTCGCTGTGGCTGAGAGGACCCAGAGTACTGCCTCCGGGCGGAGCACCCCGCCATGGCTACGCCCCCGGGAGCGGGTCCGGCTGCTCTGCGCTTTGCAGCCGCTGCCAGCTGGATAGTCTTGCGCAGACGCTGCGTGGAACATTTTCCACGAGTATTGCAGTTTCTTCAGTCCCTGCGCGCTGCTGCCCCTGGCTTGGTTCGCTACCGTCACCACGAACGCCTGTGTATGGGCCTAAAGGCCAAGGTATTAGAGCCACTGGGACCAGGAAAAGGACTAGGGGAAGAGGTGGGCTGCAGGGACCTGACTGGGCAGACCGCTTTGGGGGTGAGAAAGGTTGCCAAAGGGGAGTTTGTCCCGAAGTGAGGACCCTGAGCTCAGTACCATTCACAGGTGGTAGTGGAGCTGATCATCCAGGGCCGGCCTTGGGCCCAGGTTCTGAATGCCCTGCATCACCACTTCCCAGAGTCTGGACCTGTAGTGCGGGATCCTAAAGCGGTGAGTGATCCCTGGAATAATCCCCACCCCCAGTTAACCCTTTGTGCAACAAAATTGCTCCTCCTTCTAGTCACCTGGTGCTCCTGACTTGTCTCTCTGCCTTCTTTACCTTCAACAGACAAAACAGGATCTCAGAAAGATCTCGGAGGCACAGGAGGCCTTTCGCCAGCAGGTGAAGCAGCTGGCAGAAGCCCCTGTGGATTTGGCTTGGAAGTTGCAGGTGAGACTGGCTGGTTTGGAAGCTATGATGTGGCTGTTTTCTCTAGTCCTCTTCTGACCGGCTTTTTTCTGTTATGCAGGAACTTGAACAAGAGTATGGGGAACCCTTTCTGACTGCTGTGGAAAAGCTATTTTTTGAATACTTGTGTCAGCTGGAAAAAGCACTGCCTGCACCACAGACTCAGCAGGTTTCCTGGGGCAAAACACAGGGCAGAGTGCGGGCTGGTTGGCTGGAAGACTATAGTTTTCATGCCTCTCTCTCTGCCCACAGCTTCAGGATGTGCTGAGTTGGATGCAGCCTGGAGTTTCTCTCACTTCTTCTTTTGCTTTGAGCCAGTATGGTGTGGACATGGGGTGGCCACTTCCAGGTACCAGGACCATCTGGGAGAATTAGGAATTTTGGGGTGGAGTGTTTAGCCTGAGACCTTTTGAGACAGCCAGCCCATTAAAAGGGTTACGTGGACCAGAGACACAAGAAACCAGATTAAGTTGACGTGCTCTCTTTATAAAGAACATTGTTTTCTTTTTAGAGTGCTCTGTTACTAATTCAGTGAACATGACAGAGCCCATGGAGCCAAGTCCTCCTCAGCAACCAAGACCAGCACTCCACCATCCTCTGCCAAAAGCCAAGCCTGGCCCATACCTTCCTCAGGGACCAGCCTCAAGGAAGCACCCAGAACCTTTGGTTGGCCACCACTTCAATCTGGCCCCTCTAGGCCAGCGAAGAATCCATTCCCAGTGGGCAAACACTAGGGTAGGCAATAAGGAGCGCCCCACAGCCATGCTATTACCCTTTAGGAATCTGGGTTCACCAACTCAGGTCATATCTAAACCTGACAACAGAGGAGAACAAGGGACACACGTGACAGTTCCAGCAGGTGACGTCCACATGAGAGCAATCCCCACTGGAAAGTCTAGGAGTCCACCCCAGACCCTGGGCGGAAGACCTGTGAAGGAGAACCCAGTTGACTGGTCTGCCATGGAGCAAAAGGAGTGAGTAAACAGTTGCTTCTCCCTACTAGCAGCCCATGCCTTACTTGCTTTCCCTTCACCCTATCTTCTTTGCTTGCTACCACCCCAGGAATTGCTGGGATTGCCACATGGAGCCCCTGACACTGTCACTGTCATCTCCTAGGGCCAGGAAGCCAGGTAGGTATAATGAGTCAGGACTGGATCAGACAACCTCTTGAGGACTTTTTTTTTTTTTTTTTTTAATTTATTTCTAGAGAGAAGGAAAGGGAGGGAGAGAAGGAAAGAAACATCGGTGTGAGAAACATTGATCAGGTCTCTCTCACAGTCCCCTTCTGGAAACTAAATCCGCAGCCCAGGCATGTGCCCTGACTGGGAATTGAACCAGTTGACCTTTCACTCTGCGGGAGGACACCCAACCAACTGAGCTACACCGGTCAGGGTATGAGGACTCTCAAGGGCTGTGTTCACCTAGAAGAGTACTTTGACTCTGGTTTCCTTCCTGCAGTGTGTCCTCCATCTCTGTGCAGCCCTGTCATTACCATAGGGGACTTGGTTTTGGACTCTGATGAGGAAGAAAATGGCCAGAGGGAAGGAATGGTGAGTAGGGAGGAACAAAAAGCTGGGGAAGGAACGGGATGGGGCAGAACAAGGCAGAAATCCCTGTGCTCCAGCATATGGAGGGCTCAGGCACTGTTCTAGATGATGATAGGATCTCCTTGCTCTCTTCTCTGCAGGAGTCTCTGGAAAACTATGAGAAGACAACGTTTCACACCCTAATCCCCACCTTCTGTGAATACCTCCCCCCTTCTAGCCCCAGTGCTGTGTCTGCCCCTTCCCATGACCATATAGACTCCTCTAATAGGACTGGAATGCCATCTGCATCCTGCCTGTCTTCTTCCTCCTCACCTCTACAGGCAGTTTAGTGGAAATAAAGTGGAAACCCAAGCTTGGGTTGCCTGACTCCATTGCCCAAATCACTTTGTAATGCTTGGTCATTAAACTTTGGATTTGTTAAAACACTGTGTTGGTATGAAGGAAGGGGAATTAAGGCTTCTGTAAGGTCAGTGTAGATCATTCCTTAGAAACAGAAGTGGACTCTCCAGGTCTAAAAGAATTCCTTTGCCGTTTTACTTCCCTTGGAAAGTGTTGTTCAGAAGTGCTAGATAGATTACCAGGGCTGAGAACCTGGACGAGAAATCTCCTTTTGCTATTCTGAAAGTATCTGTGTCTTGATGCCAGCATATATATTCTGTAAATCCTCATGTTGCCAGGTTACCGGGGCGGGGTGGGGGGTGCCGGGCACTCGAATGGAGTTGCTTCATGGGAAAAGTACTCACTGTCGTCGACTCTACTGGGTCAGTGCCACCTCCACCTGTACTTGCCCTGGAGCAGCCCCCAGATGTCAGGCTTGTGCAGAAAGCCCCAGAACCTCTTTACAGTCATTGGGATCTCTCTTTATAGAGATACTTAAATTTACATAAACACTTCTGAGCTTTTTAGATATTCAAAGATCCTATTTAATGAACCTGATTAGCAAAACATGATTCTAAAAGCTTCCAAGACCATGGCCATATATAAAACACTTGTATATGAATCAGTATCTTTCAATAATCTTAAGGAGCTGGGTCCCCAGATTCCCATTTGATTATCTTCATTTTCTCAGCCTGCCTTCCTTGCTTCCTCCCCAGTGAGCATGCTGGGCATTTTGTGGGTGCAGACAGAAGTACAGCATTACTGCAGGAACTCTCAGAGGTGAGATTACCAAGTAATAGTCATAGTAGCTGGGATGAATGAGGGACCATCTTGGGAGGCCCTGTGATGAGGTGCTGGTGCCTTGGGAGGGCAGAACTGCAGAGGCCTAGCTCACATCACTGAAGACTGGATTCACTTGCTGGGTGACACAGATGAAGGTGGTTCTCCGGCTCAGCTCCTTTAGCTTAGCTGCTCCTACATAGGTACATGTGGAACGGATGCCTCCAAGGATGTCTCGGATGGTATGTTCCACATCCCCTTTAAAGGGCATCTCCACCGTCTTTCCCTCTGAAGCCCTTAGAGGAGGAAAAATTTTCTGATGTTTTCCTTCGGAATTCCTTAAGCTCAGTGACTCTAACCCAGTCTCTCTCATTTAACCCTGGTTCACCACTTTTCTCTCAAGAACTACCCATCCATCTCCCAGCAACCCTGAGTTCTGCCACCATCCTACTTCGTCACACCTTCCAAGAACCCTCAACTCCTGGGCCTCTATACACACCTGTACTCAGCAACGCCCCCAGCATACTTCTTCATGGCTGTTTCAGAACTCATTCCATAGAAGAGCTTGTACTTCTTGCCATCTCTCTCAATGAGCTCGCCACCTGACTCACTGTGCCCAGCCAGCATGCCACCCAGCATCACGAAGTCAGCCCCCGCCCCTATCAATGAGAGGGGAAACAGATGAATCTGGCTCCGGCGCCCACATACCCACCCACGCTCAGAAGCAACTCACACCAAATTCTCAGTCCTGATTCCAGCGTCTCCCTGGTTTTGTTTTCCTAGCTGGTCTGTAACTCACACAGGCCTGCTCTGCCCTAGCCTCTTTTCCTGACTTCACAAAACTAAAAAGCATCCTGGCTGGTGTGGCTCAGTGAATTGAGCACCAGCCTATAAGCCAACCTGGTTTGATTTCTGGTCAGGGCACATGCCTAGGCTGTGTGCCAGGTCCCCAGTGGGGGGCCTGCAAGAGGCAACCACACACTGATGTTTCTCTCCCTTTCTCCCTTCCCCTCTGTCTAAAAATAAATAAAATCTTCTAAAAAATAACTTTTTTAAAGCCACTAGCAGGGGTGTCCAACCTGTGGCCTGCGGGCTGCATGCAGCCCAGGATGGCTGTGAATGCTGCTCAACACAAAATCCTAAATTTACTTAAAGCATTATGAGATTTTTTTTGTGATTACATGTCGTAATTTATTTAATGTGTGGCCCAAGACAACTCTTCTTCTAGTGTGGCGCAGAGATGCCAAAAGGTTGGACATCCCTGCAGAGATTCCCTGCTTGGCTTTGCTCTCTTCTTTTGGCTGGTTTTGGCCGTCTTCTGGACATTTCTTTTACTGTGCTCAGCTGAGTAAGACTCATTTCAAGTGTTCTAAGAGCAAAAGTCTCTAACTTTACTGTGAACAAGGATCACCTGGGAAGCTGTAAAAAATGCAGATGTGCAGCTCCATTCTCCAGACCTGGATTCTGTTAAGTCTGAGGTTTAGGCATTTACATTGTCCAGGAGATGGTGCAGATGGCCCTTGCCCACACTTGGGAGAGTCCATATCAGAGTCTTAGCTGGCTTGCCCCAAAAGATACCATAAGCTTCTGGGTCACGAGTTCATATTATGAAAGAATCTGAATGGCTTCCTCAGCCTTTTTCAGCCTGATCCTAGACCCTCAAAGGTGACTCCTCCTCTTCTAATGGATCCTTTTGTGCCCTCCCAGTGCCCTTACCAAAAGCCTTTGCCACATCACCAGGACAGCTGCAGCCTCCATCCTGCAAAGAAAGGAGCAATGTGAAGAGACTGTCTAGATTTCCCTAGCCCTCTCAGCGATGTCTCAACAGTCCACTTCAAAGCTGATAGGAACCCAGAAGTTCTGACCCACCTCTGTCAGAGCTTCCACACCCAGCAGAAAACCCAGATGTTTGGCAGCCTCACACCCTAGCCTGCACTTGGGCCTTACTGAGATGATGTGGCCTTTGAGGCCATGAGCAGCATCTGCACACTCCATCACCGCACTGAGCTGTGGATACCCCACTCCAGTTTTCTTCCGGGTGGTACACACAGAGCCTGAGAAGAATGTGACGAGGAGGAAAGTGAAGTGTTCCATAAGTGTTTGTCACCGAAGAGGTAGCCAGTGGTCCCCCAGTGAGCCAGCTTACCTGGTCCAATTCCCACTTTGATGATGTCAGCCCCAGAGAGGATCAGTTCTTCCACCATCTCTCCTGTTACCACATTCCCTGCCTGGAACAGAGCAATCAGAACAGCATTCATAGAGTCAGAAATGAAGAAGAGCCCTGACTGGTGTAGCTCAGTGGGTTGGGTGTCATCCCACAGACTGAAGGGGTTCCTGGTTTGATCCCTGGCCAGGGCATATGCCTGGGTTGCGGGCCAGGTCCCCAGTTGGGGACATGCAGGAGGCAACTGATCGGGTGTTTCTCTCACACTTGGATGTTTCTCTCCCTCACTTTCTCCCTCCCTACTCCTGTCTCCAAAAATAAATAAATAAAATATTTTAAAAAGAAAAAGAAATAAGGGAATAGTAAATAAAATGCACTTAAAAAAAAAAGAAATGAGGAAGTTGTGTATTCTCATTTATAGCATGCCTGGACCAGGATCTTTCAACATTATTACAAAGAAGGGGGTAGCTGGGTTCCCTCTACTGGACCCTCAGAGCTTTTAGACTAACTACTTCAAAGGACCCTGCTTCCCCAGCTGAGGTAAGGGGTTAGTGGCTGGTGTCACTGTCACACTAGGGTAAAGCTGGGTCCAACTGGACCAAGATTAAATCTGATTTACAGTGAATTTTTCTCTCCAAGAGACCCAAACATATCCTGCCCTTAAGCCATTAGGTCATAAAACTTCTTTGGCTTAGGGAAAAGGGGAAGATATAGTAATATAGGCTAAATACCCATCTACATAACTGTGTTTGCTTCTGATGGACGGAAAAGGGATTTCTCAATGCAGTGAAGAAAATGGGGCCTTGTCATCACTCCTAAGCTTATAAACAAAATAATAAAACATTGTTGCATGTGATCCCTTTAAAAAAATTAGAGTACCACATCCATTTGTGCAGGTGTACATGTATCACAGGTGTGTACAGCACATAAACACAACAAGGTTTGGTGAGTGAGGTCAGGAACACGGGATTCACAAAGACTGTGTATCAATGGTCAGAGATTGCAATGACCAGTAACCAAACATGTTAAGCACAGAACCATGGATAATCACCCAGTGACATGATTAAGCAAACCAGGAAAATCATAATGCAGAAGAGGAGAAAGGAACTGACATAACAAAAAGTGGAGTGGCACAAAAGAGTGGAAGGAGATGGAGGTACCAACTACTGGGTAACAAACATACCATAATGGTGTGTTCAGGGAAGCGCTTCCGGACATCCTTTACAAATTCAACAAAGTGTTCAGAGTAGCCATTTGCCACATCCAGGCATATATATTTCACCTGGGGAACAGCTTCCAGGATTTGCTCCAGCTGCTCAAAGTCAGAAGAGCCTGTGCCTGAGCTGGCAGCCAGATGCTGTGGAAGAAACAGGCATTGGCATGTTTGAAATGACCTGATGAGCAGCCAACAGGGTTGGGGCGGTAAGGGTTGAACCCAGGAAGCCAAGCAAAGGTTCCTGGAAAACTGGAATAAGGAAAGGATCGGGGAGGCAATATTACCTCCAATATTACCTTAAGACAGTCAGGATTCTGGCTAGCAAACTCTTTCCACTGCTCGAGGCTGTAGTGTTTATGGACAGCAGTGAAGAGGGAGAACTGAGAAAATGAAAGAGAGTCATCAAAAAGGAGAACTTTAATAGGGTCTCTTTTTCTAGAATTAGACCTTTATACTATTCTGAGGGAGAAAAGGACTGAAGTCTGGAAAAAGAAACTGGAAGAACTCGGGGTTGAGGTTGGGATTTTTAATTCAACCATTAGTCTCCTTACAAATCCCAGTAGGACTTTTTACTATAAGCTAGTGCTATTGGATACTCCCACCAAGTACTAAGTTGTATGGTTTGGATCTCACCTGCCAGTACATACAGTGCTGCTGACTTAAAAGGTGACTAGGACAAGCTGTTGGTGCAGCAGGACAAGCAGTAGACAAGAACCATGCAGACACTGGACAGAGCCAGTGTCTGCCTACACTGTCTCAGCCCTTCCTTCTATGGTAACCCAGTAGAACACCTGACCTATTTTTGGTATCTTCTCAGTGATTTACCTGCAATAATTCCATGAGTCTAAATGCTCACAAAAGGTTAAAGCCTTAAGGTTAATGGAGACAATAAGGTGTCACCCCGTCCTTTCTCCATCTCCACTGTAATAAAGGACAGATTTTCTACAGACACAGACCAACCTGAAAACTTTCATTCAGTCTATTTCAGTCAACTAAGTTCATGGATATAATGACTCATTGGACTTGTATTTCCTAGTTCAACAAATTACAAACAATATCTCAATACTTTGAGAAAGGCATTCAAAGGCCACTGTGAATGCTGGTGTTTGTGTTTTAAAAGTGTAGGCATGCATACCTGAAACTAATATAATAATGTATGTCAACTATAATTAAAAATAATAAAAATATAAAAATATAAGTGCAGGCATGCAAACAGAAGAGACAGCAGTTGACTGAGACAACTCAAGTCTTGCAACTGGCAAGAAATCCAAGGAAGTCATGTATCAGCCAGCAGTAACAGTGTTACGCTATACACAGTCAGAGATCAATAATACCTAGCTGGTACTGAATTCTGCTTTCTCAGCAACACTCTGCCATCAACATGCTGACAAAGAAAAATCACTCTAGGAGGTCAACAGACCTTGGAGATAACATTGGCATAGTGTGGCATGATAAGCATGTCCAAATACATACCAAGCTGAAGATTTAGAAAAAGATGCATGCTTGCATCCAACCATTTTATTATTTCTTTGAGACTTGGCTGTATCTCTAAAATCTGATTTCTTTGGCACGCATCAGCAGTACCAAAAAGCCAGTCTCAACATAAAACATCAAGAGAGTGCCCCCAAGTTCCATGTGTGCAGCATATCTGTTAACACTGCAGTCAGATTCACCATTCCTCACCTAGACAGGGAACAGCAGGAGTCCTAAATAGTTAGTTCATGGCAACAGCAATACAATACTAAACAATACAATATCAAAACAATAACCATCGACCTCAGAGAAATTACAGCAGACATTCCACAAAGACTTACAGCAATCAAAAACAGAGAAAAGGAGATGAAGTCTTCAGGCTAACAGAGCCATACTCAGCAGCAGAATCCACCAACTATGGATTAACCAGAAGAGTGCATATGTTCTCAGAGTGCCCAGAATAACTATCTACCTTCTCAGCTGTAAGTATAGAGGCAGGTAACATTACTGACAAGAGTAGCATCTTCTATTTTGAAAGTGAACAATAACCTGTATATAAGAAAAACACATTCCATTTTGGGCACATCCCAGAAACTCCCATATACCTAGGACTTAAGGAAGAAGATTTTCTTAAAAAAATTTAAAAGGCATAAAATAAAAATGAATAAGCTTCTCTCTAGGGTCTTCAAGTTAGGAATTTTTGAATGCTCAAACTGTATTTAGTTTGTGGACTAAAACAGTAAATGTTTAGTTTCCTAACAATGGTGTAACTGGAGAGATGCATGTTATTTGGAGGCGGTGACCTGGGTGCTGGGAAAAGTTGGCAAGGTGTATAAACTCTTGGACAGGAGAAAGGGAAAGTTCTATTCATATATCAGAAAAATGGGGGCAAAACTTAGCTTCAAATCTCATTAACTCACATGGCTCTTTGAACTAACCAGATAAAGGGGCCTTAGTACTGGAGAAAATAGTAAATTGTAGCATCCAGACTGGTAATTGCTGTTGAGTTGACCTGGGATGCGGATGCAAATAACTCTGCAGTCAGCTCACATAACTGGACACCATTGAGGAAGCAGCATAAGAGAAGTCCTACCTTACACAGAACCTTGGCCATCTCAAAGGTACCCACAGTATCCATATTGGCAGCAATGATGGGGATCCCAGTGTACATCTGCTTTGAGTTGCGAAATGAAAAGGATCTTGTGAGATCCACCTGCAGATATGAAGAGGAAACAGCATTTCACTCATCCAAAAAAACAAGTACTGCACGAGGAAAAGGACCAAGAATCTTCCTTAGTCCTGGTCCACCAGGGCAAGCCGGCTCACCTCACTTCGAGACTTAAGAGTACTGCGTTTGGGCCTCAACAAGACATCCTTAAAGTCCAGTTTGACGTCGTTGTCGATGTGAGGCATGGCGGGGGCCTCGAGGTAGCAACGAATCTGAGTTGGAAGGAAAGACATGAGAGGGGGGCTGAATCAATAGCAAGCCTTAATGCCCTGTTAAGGCTTTCAGCAGGGCTAATCTCTCTCCTCGCCTAAATTGTGGAAAGTCTGGGTGTGGTTGATCCCTGAAGACTGTCACCTCCGACCCGTCCCATGGTTATGATTACTCTCGGTGACTCCATCCGAGGGGAGAATTCGGATGGTGCCATGAGTAGCCCTAAGGAGGTACATTCCTTACCCCACTACTTCCTTTTCCAGCCCCTGCAAAAAAGTAATTTGAGCTAAGAGGGTGATTTGGGTGAGAGAAGGAACGTGAGGGGAGTCCCATAACGAGTTTCCGTAATAGGAGTACTCACTTCCTGTCACCGTGGTCCAAGTGGCAGTTGACCGAAGCTCTCCTTGCTTAGCAACTAACCTCGTGCAGCCCCGCTGAACCTTGCAGTCCAAGCCAACAGGTCCCGCTAATTGTGGGCGAAAACGATTAACCAAGGAATTCCAGCTTCGGCAGCGGCCTTGCGAGAGCTTCGGATTAACAGAGTTCGCACACTAAGGTTGCCGTTAGATCTGAAGGGCCGGAGACTACAACTCCCAGGGTGGAACGCGCGGAGCTGCCCCAGGCGCGGTGGCAGCCGTCCGTTCCGCTCCGTCTTTCCTCTAGAACCGGCTCGCTAGGGACTCTCAGAATCGCGGAAGAGTCACCTCTGCTGTAACTAAGCGAACGGCCTTCTTTCTCTTTACGACGCCACTGAAAAGAAACGTCGGAGCATTTCTGAGCCCTTCTGGAACCCCAGGATAAAAAGGGGGTGGGGCCAGACAGTGACCCGGAAGAAGAATTGACTCCCACAGGGGTAGTGCAGGGGAGCGGCAGCGGCGACCGCATCGGTGGAATCCGTGTGCAGCCTACATCTTGGAAGAAGATGCTAATTAAAGTGAAGGTGGGAGCACCTCCAGCTTTGCCAAGACGCAGTGGTACTGGGCTGGCTTCTGTACCTTACGGGAGAAGCGGGGAAGGGAAACCACGCCTTTCCCGAGTCTGGAGGGCGATGACAGCCTCAGGGCTCTGCGCGAGGGGTGATGGGAAGTAGGGGGACTCGAAGAGGTCTTTGAGTGCTGGGGGCTGGCTCAGCCGGACGACCGCGGGGTTTCTGCCATTCCTGCTTTCTCGCCAGAACAGTGCCATAACCCAGAAGGAGGTCTCTTGTCCCTGTTCCCGATATATTCGAACCCTCGCTGTCAGGGAGGCCTAGCAGCATCTTGGCTCCACTCTCTCTTAGGTTTTTGGAATAATCTCTGATCTCGAGTCTCAGTGCGCAGGTTTCCTGCTTCTCCCAGCCCCTAACACAGGCTGCCTCTGAGCACAGCACAAAAACGTTAGCATGGGGAATGGTGGGGGCGGGGAGGCCCTCCAGAGGCTAGACTGTAAGGCTTTGCTGGTTATCGCCAAGGTGTAGTATCTCAGGCAGCCTTCAAGAACCAAAGTTAGGGGTGTGTTCAGTCAGCACCTGCCTTTCTGAGCCAGGCATTCTGGATCCCTCTCTTTTCCTTCACTGAGGCAGGTTGGTTACCAGTGCCCTAGTTCTTGGTAGTAGCACTATTTCCTTCAGCTCCATCTCTCAACTTCCGTCGTTCTTCAATTCCCAACCCTTATTTTAGCCTTATCTGCTATTTCCTCTTTTGTACCCGCAAAGATAAAAACCTGATTTTTGAATTGATACAGTGCAATTTAGTTTGGCTTCTTTACTGCTCAGTAAGTCGCGTTATTTCATCAGCCCCTTATTGTATTTACCATACATAATAGCCATTCTTAACCTCTTCAGTTCTTCCAAACAATCTCTTAGCCAAGGATTGAGGGCAAACAGCATGGCCAAATGCCATTGTTTTTCAAACTTTGAATAGTGACCTATAAGAGTTACTAATTGTGAAATCAGTTTAACGGTTCAATGGGTTTCAAGCAACATTAAAAAAAGGAAAATAGAAATATCAGGGTATACTTCTGGGTAAGAGTGTTTTGCGAATTGTTTCATTTTATGTGTATATTACACGTGCATATGTGTTACTAGTTCATATCTATTTCTTAGTGTGGGTCATGGTTGAAAAAGTGGGAGGAAGACTAGCAGATGAATGCTTTTATCTTCTTTTCAATGAATAAGGTTTCTTGTGTCCCCTTAGTACTTTCTTAGTCCAAAGAAAAGGTTATTACTATACTTGGTGTTCAACGTTTTGCAAACTTTTTTTAAAATCCCAATCTACACTAAAAAATTTTACCTCCAGACAGATACAAAAACACTTATTATGTGTGATGTGCTCTGACATTTACAATTCTATTCCAAGTTCACTTCATAAGCCACTGATGGTTGAGATCTGCAGTTTAAACACCTGTGTCGTAGATGGGCTTCTCAACTCAAAAGTACTTAAGGATTACCTGAGGACCTTGTAAAAATACTGATTCTAATATTAAATGGGTCTGGGATGGGACCCGAGATTCTGCATTTCTAATGTGATGCCAATGCTGCTTGAGTAGCAAGCTTCTAGATTTTGTCTCTTTGAATTCACTTCTATTTAGTACTTCTCTAAAATCGTCCATCTCCTTTTCTGAAACACTTTCCTTTCTGCCTTTAAACAGGTTTCTGTCCTCTGTCTCTCTTTTTTTGTGTGTGTTTGCTACATTTCTCTATGTGTTAAATACATATGAACGTGATTAGTAGCTGTTAATTATTATATAAATGATAGGTTTTATTGGCAGGACTCCTTTCCTCTTAGCTGACTACTTCTATATCTCTCTGTGCAATCCTTTACAAGTCCTTCTGACTTAAATCTTCTCTCGATACATCATTGTTCTGAAGTTAAATATATCATCTTCTGTCTTAAGTCATCTCTCCAGTACTCATTCTTATATATTGATCCTGCAAATCTACCAGGTATCTGGAACTCAGTTCTTTAGAGTCATTTTTCTCTTATAGAACCTATTTTTTCCTTTGATACCGTTTTTTGTTTGTTTTTGCTTGATTTTCTTTTCATTCCTATTACCCTTATTCTGATCTTGGGTCTCATTAACTTATATCTTTATTTGTGTGTGATACCTCCAACCAGGTTTTCCTATGGCCATACCCCTTCTAAAGTTTAGAGTCTAAACCAAGGCGTGATATACAATATCATAGTGTACAGATCTTCTTTTAAACTTCTTTTTCATCATATTGCTCTCTTACCCCAGATGCTGCACTGGTACACTCTTAGCAGATTACTTTGGGCAACTGTCTGTACTATCTAAACACCATTTTTCTCATTCAAGTTTTTTTTTTCTTTAAACACAGAATGAAACATAAAGTTCTTAAGGCTTCAGTTTAGTGATTTTTTTACCACAGTGCCTACTCATGTAACCATAAGATCTAGAACCTTAAACAAAATTTTTTCCATTACCATTTATCCCCCTTATACCCCCATTCCCCCTGCAATCACCACTGTTGTCCATATACATGAGTCCTTTTTCCTTTTTGCTGGATCCTCCTGCCATCCCCCACCCCAGAACTGTCAGCCTGCTCTTTGCCTATGAATCTGTCTCTGTTTTGCTTGTTAGTTCAGTTTATTATTAGTTTCCACATACAAGTGAAATCATATGGTATCTGTCTTTCTCTGACTGGCTTATTTCACTCAGCATAATGTTCTCCAGGTCCATCCATGCTGTTGCAAAGCAAAATTTTTCTTTTTTATGGCTGAGTAGTATTCCAATTAATATTTTCACTCATACCCTCTGAAAGTTTCCATAGGTCAGTTTTGCTTGTTTTAGAACTTCATATGAATGTAATTATGCAATGTATACGTTTTGTGTCTGACTTACTTCACTCAGCATTATGTCTGTTGTTGAGTGTGTCTGTACCTTACAATGGAGTAGTATTCCATTGAATAGCTATATCACAATTTGTTTATCCGTTCTCCTGTTGATGAACATTTTGCTTGTTTTCATTTTCTGGTCATTATGAATAAGGCTCCCATGAGCATTGTTATACAAGGCTTTTTGTGGACATAGGTTTTTCCTTTGAATAAATACCTAGGGATGGAATTAGTGGATCATGTGGTAGATATATGTGGCTTTAAAAGAAACTGCCAAACAGTTCTCCAAGGGGTTGTTCCATTTTACATTCCCACCTGCAATGATGAACATTCCAGGTGCTTTGCACCCTTGCTAACTTTTAGTCATGTCAGTCATTTTTATTTTAGCTATGATAGAGGGTGTGAAATTAATCAGCATAGATTTTTACTCATCATGACACTTTGTCATTGCACCTTGTATTTGGACAATAATATTCAATATGGCACTTCCTTGTATACTGTATAGGTTGGTTCTGTTAATTGTATGGGTCATTGTTTCTTGGTTGTAAATCTTCACTTGAGAAAGATTGTTGGCAAAGGTTGGATCGCGTAATTTCTTTTATATCCCCTCCAGTGCCTAAAGCAATATGTTGGGCTGAGATTCGTCGTAGACTTATTAACTAGCATTGAATGCATTCCCGGGTCACAAGGAGCAGATCTGAGGGAAGAAACCTAGTATCTGCAATCATAACATGATATATCAAGAATATCTTTTAAAATTGTGTAGTTACTTTTTAATTATGGACAATTCCAAACATATACAACAGCACAGAGAAAGACCCTTTACCCAGCTTCAAAAGCTATCATTTCATGGTCAATCCTATTTATACTCACCAACTCTCGTTGCCTGATGTTTTATGAAACAAATCGCAGCATATATTACTCATACATGTTTCAGTATTTAGCTATTAAAAATAACTCCTTTTTTCTAAAATAACCATAGTTATCACACCTAAAATATTAACAGTGATCCCTGGCTGGTGTGGCTCAGTGAATTGAGTGCTGGCCTGTGAACCAAGGGGTCTCTGGTTGATACCCAGTCAGGGCACACACCTGGGGTGCTGGCCAGGTCCCCTGGGGGGTGCGCAAGAGGCAGCCACACAGTGATGTATCTCTCCCCCTCTTTCTCCCTCCCTTCCCCCCTCTCTAAAAATAAAATAAAAATGAAAAAATATTAATGATTTCTTACTGTCATCAAATTTACTCTATAGCCTCATTTGTTTTTTATAGTTAGTTTGAATCTGGAGCCAGCTATGGAGATCAATCTGGAGATCATTTGCAGTTGGTTGATATGTATTTTAAGCCTCTTTATATCTATAATGCACCCTTTTCTCTATTTTTTTCTTGTCGAATAAACTGTGTTGTTTGTCCTATAGAATTTTATATAGTTTGGATTTCCTGGTTATATCTCCATGTTGTCTTTAATACATTCCTCTTCAACCTGTTTTTCTTGTGAATTGGTAATAAGATCTTGAGGCTTGATTAGTCTTTTCTTTGTGTTCATGTATGAAAATAATTCATAGGTAGTGGTATGGTGTGTACTTCTGTTAGGTTCTTTTACTTTCCATGATCACAGATCTATTATTTCATAGGAGGTTACAACATGGGGATATTCTTACTTTATTGTTTAAGCTGGAATGCTTAAGCAGTGTCCAGTGTATTAACCATTAACCACATGGGCTGCTGAATACTTGAAATGTGAGAGAGAAACATCAGTCAGTTGCCTCCCACAGTGCCCCAACCTGGGATGGAACCTACAGCCTCTGTGTGTGCCCTGACCGGGGAGTGAACCCACAACCTTTTGGTGTACGGGACAGTACTCCAAATAACTGAGCCACCCAGCCAGGACTAAAGAACTTTGTTTTAAAAATATTGTTTTCTCATTACAATGTATTCATGGTATATAAAAGGGAAGATACAGAAAAGTACAAATAATATAATTAAAGTATCTATAACCTCACAACTCAAGATAAAAGTACTGATGTATATATCCTTCCCAACTTTTTTGAAAGCAGAAACAATATTTGAGGGTTTTTGTTGTTTGTTTTTGTTTTATTAAATACAAGATTGGAATTATACCATTATTCTAGACATTGAGGACTGTGTGATTTTTCCCTCTGTGTTTGTACTATAATTTATTTAAACCTCAATTGTTTGATAATTTAGTTTGTGTTTCTAGTTTTTCAGTATCAAAAGGCTCAATGGCCAGTGTTAAAGGTATATTTTTGTACATAGTCATGATTATTTTCCAAAAGTGTTGTTGCTAGGAGACCAGATTGCTTTCTGGATACGTTCATGGCCTTCTGCAGTCAGTTTCAGAAACAAAGGTTCACTCCTGAGTTTTAGATTTTTACAAACCAATTATTTTCTTTAGATGTCATAAGGTCCAAGCATTTTATTCTTGGGAACCGTTCTAGTCCTTCTCTTAGAATCTTTTTTACTCTTTAAATTTTTCTATAATTAAATCAGAATGGATAAATATCTGTTTATTAATATTCATGTGATAAATTATTTTTATTAGAAATTTAAGTAGTACAGATAAAGGGAGAGTTACCCTTGATAAACCCTCCGTTCAGTACTACTCCCCTTCTCAAAGACAACTACTGTTACAAGAGATATGTATATATATTTTTAAAGATTTTATTTATTCATTTTTAGAGAGATGGGGAAGGGAGGGAGAAAGAGAAGGAGAGAAACATCTATGTGTGGTTGCCTCTCATGCATCCCACACCAGGGACCTGGCCCACAACCCAGTCATGTGCCCTGACTGAGAATCAAATCGGTGACCCTTTGGTTTGTGGGCTGGTGCTCAATCCACTGAGCCACACCAGCCTGGGTGAGATATGTATACTTTTAATCCTTTCTTCTGTGCATGTACATATGTCTTCATATAGAAAATAATATATAATTATACATTCTTTAGATCTTCCCATTTTAGTGTATAAATTGTTGCATAACAAATATATCATTCTGTGGATGTACCATAGTTTAATAGTTTTCTTATTATTAGGCATTAAGTTATTTCCAGTGTTCTGCTTTTACAAAAGGTTCACATGTTCCTCATTGGATGCATGCCCAAGTTTTTCCTCCAATTTACTTACCTATAAATAGAATTGTCTGGTCGAAGAGTCTTTGCATTTAAAGTATTACGATCAATTGCTTCTCAGCCTTTTGGCTGAGATCAAGTGTAGTATCTGGTCTCAATTTAATATCTGACACATCCTTTATCCAAGGACAATATATTAAATGGATTTTTGGAGCCGGGAGAGGGAATAGGAGCTTGCTCAATCCACTCCACACATCAACCCAGTATTTCAGTACTTCTGGGAACAGCACCCCCTGCCCCCCAAAAGTATTGCAATCAATAAAGTGAAATAATTTTTGTACAGCACAGAATTGCATACTTTTCATTTTGTCAGGAAAGGGCCTAAAAGAAGTTACCAAATATTTTTACTGTTGTTTCACAAAAAGACATTTTAACACCTAAATATATTTCGTTTCATGAAAATGTCATTGCTGTCAGTGTTTTTCTTATTTTCTCATAGACTACAGAAAATGTTCACACATTCCAGCTTGGGTTGGGGTAGAAACCTGAGAGTCGTTGTTGTAATTAATTCTTTTGCATCCAAACAGGTAAAGCCAAAGGAGTTACTCTTGCATTTTTGGAAATACTATACATTAGGACTGAACATTCTTGTACTTGAAAAATTAGGCCCTAAGTACTTTCTTCATGCTGGTCTGTGTGAACACCGTAAGGAGACACAATGTGTTATTTATGAACTTACCCCAAGACCATAGATTGAGTCTCAGTTCTAGATCAGTCCAATGCAGGCAGTACTGAGTACAAAACTAAGAGCTCAAGCCAGAGAGTCTGTGTTTAGATCCATCCACACCCTCCGTTTGATTCCATAGTCACACTTTTTAACCTGCCCAAACCCCATTTTTCTCATCTATAAATTGGTGATAGTAATAGTTCATATCTCAGAAATACTAGCAAGGATTAACTGTATTGTTACATGTAAGACACTCAGCCCAGTTTCTGATTCTTGTAAAGTGTTCAGTAAATGTTGGCTGTGAATATAACATATTCATCAGTGTATTTAGCCCTCCCACAAATATTTTTTGATTGCTTATATGTCAAATATTGTACTTTGTGCTTTGATTAGAATAGTCTCTGTCCTTAAGGAAGTTGGAGGGTTAGATACTTAAACAACTAGCTGTAACAGGTATTAAAGTGCATTGGGGACAAGTCATCAATCTTATTTTATGGGTCTTTGAAGGTTTGAGAAAAAGTGGTGAAGGGTATGACAAAAAGGAATACAGTAAAAGGAAAGAAATGCCCCTAAATTGGATCATGCATTGTGTGTTTGTGGTCTGGATTACTGTAGACTGGTGTAGATACAAGCTTTCAGAGCAAGGATGGATGAGAGATTAGACTGAATGGAGCACAGCATTTTAAAGTGTACAATCAGCATGTTGTGTTTGGACACCAGTGGCCCTTAGCCTATGGAAGAAGATCAGACTGCTATTTAGGATTTACATAGAAGTCTGGAGAAGATATGGGAGAAGCTTGGTCAGATCAGAGGCGATCTCTGGTGTCCTCAGGAATTCTTTAAATTATCTGAATATTAATTTCTATCGTTGGTATATAAAGCAAGGTCTTTCTGACTCAAAGGAATGCTTTCTTTAGGACATCTCTCACGGCTCTCTCCAACAAAAGACTACCAGTACTCTCATAGATTCTAGTGGGGTGGGGAATGTGAAATGACCTGGGGGAGTAAGGTCAGATGGTTCAGAGTCTTTCCCTCTCAAACCAATCCAGAGCGTAAAAATGTTTGATGAATACAGGTGTGGTCAAAGCCTTCTGATTCTTCAAAGCAGCTTTGCCAAGAATGTGCATCTCTCAGAAGATAGTAGATCCTCAGAGACCAGGACAGGACATTTTATTTATTTATTTTTTAAGATTTTATTTACTTATTTTTAGGGAGAGGGGGAGGGAGGGAGAAGGAGAGGGAGAGAAACATCAATATGTGGTTGCCTGTTGTGCAGCCTAGGCATGTGCCCTGACTGAGAATCAAACTGGTGACCCTTTGGTTTGCAGGCCAGCGCTCAGTCCACTGAGCCACACCAGGCATGGCAGGACATTTTACCTAGAAGATAAACTATATATTGGGCTGTAGGATTCATGAAATCTTTGCCTGTTTCAGACGCTGACCGGAAAGGAGATTGAGATTGACATTGAACCCACAGACAAGGTAATGCCCAACACCTCTTCATGCCTATCTCCCTACATGTACATTTGTTTGGATATGCTGATGAATTTAGTCCTTTGCTTTCATGCTATCTGCATAGCTCTGTTCTTTCCACTTCAATGGTCCTACCCCTACCTACCACGAGTAGCCCTGACTACTTGTACCCCTAAAGGTGGAACGAATCAAGGAACGTGTGGAAGAGAAAGAGGGAATCCCCCCACAGCAGCAGCGGCTCATCTACAGTGGTAAACAGATGTGAGTTTGGAATGGGAATGAGGGTGTGGCAATCTTATGTGAAGATGAGGGAGCAGATCCTGGAGATGGATTGGGCCTGCTTCTTTTTATTGGTGGTCTACATCCTTTGTCAATTTAGTGAAGCCTATGAACCCCTTCTCAGAATAATATTTTAGCAGACATAAAATAAAATACATCAAATTACAGAAGAAACTAATTATATTGAGATATAGTTATCAAAATACTAAAAAGGCAAATTTGTAATATATGTGCTTTTTTATTAGTATATTAATATTGAATGGTGGGCCAAATGCTACCATAATTTCGAAATATTTTCAAGATACCTGCAAACAATTGTAATATGGCATGAAAATATTTAATTTCTGTTATTAATAGGTTACCCGTATTGCTTGTACCACTGTGGTTTTTTGCCTATCTTCAAAATTTAAAGAAATAACTAGATTTCAATTTGTGGTTAGTAAAAATAAAGATGTAATTTTTTTTGTCATCTGAATTCATAGACCCTCAGAAAGATCCATGAGACCCAGGTTAAGAGCCCTATTCTACATCATATTTCTAATCCTTTTTGTGCCTCCTTTTCCTGCAGGAATGATGAGAAGACAGCAGCTGATTATAAAATCCTGGGTGGTTCAGTCCTCCATCTGGTGTTGGCACTAAGAGGAGGAGGTGGTCTTAGGCAGTGATGGACCCTCTCTCCATTTTACCTCTTTACCCTGTTCCTCGTAATGAGGCATCATACATCCTATCACTCTCTGGGACACCAGAGTGACTGCCCCTCTCCTGGATGCCCAGTCTTGTGTGTCTACTGGTGGGAGACTCTGAAGACCCCAGGATGCAGTGTTTCTGGCCCAAAGGGCCCTTGCTGGCTATTGGGTTTTGGTTTGCAGACCTATGTGCTTCCCTCTCTGGTTCTCAATAAAATAAAATATTAAAGATTCTTGGCCTCCTGGAATCTTCTGTTGCACAAATATGACTGAAATCAGAATGGACCAAATGCACACCCACTTATACCAGACTGAAGGAGTAGGACAATGGAAGGGAATATCCTTAGAATGATTACCAGGCTCGGTGGCACTGGTGTACTCGAGTCAGCTCTTATCAGTTCATGAGACCTAATTATTGGTATCTCCTTCCAACCCCATGTTAAGTAACCTCGTGTTGGTAGCTTGAAATTGGCCATGGTAGGTAGAAATATAGAAATTGGCAAATAATTCAAATCAATCCCTCCCCCAAACTGGTTGTTACACATCTGTTATACTAGTGACATGGGTGGTAGAAACCAGGAGAGCAAAGTCTCATTGTGGCCCTACTGGACATTTGGGCCTGATTTGAAGAAGTCCAGAAGGTACAGATACCATATTCTTTATGGCTGGAATATTGCTGAGGGGTCTGGGCTCTACACACTGGAAAGATTCTGGTACACAGTTTAGGTGAGGAGCTCTGGACCAGTATAGCTCAGTTGGTTGGAGGGATGTCATTACACACGAAGGTTGCAGTTTTGATCTCCAGGGCACATGCAAGAAGCAACCGATGAATGCATAAATAAGCAGAAAAACTGATGTTCCCCCCTCTAAAAATCCATAAATTAAAAAAAAAAAAGATTGAGGAATGACACAAGCTATGATGGGTGACTTAGGTTTGTAAGGTGAAATGAGAGACCAGTGCCAGAAGAAAGGGCTTCTTTTCCCTGCTGTCTCCAGTCGAGTTTGGGGAGGTTAGGAGAAGCAAAGTGAAGGAAGGAGATACTGAGAGACCACTGTGGTCCGGTGTACCGCGTGTTGGCACTCGCTGTAGTCCTTTCCCTTTCCACCATCAGATGGCGCTCTTGTGCAGTCCCCAGGCTCACCGCTGCGGCCCGCCGTAAGTAAGGACTCTCTAACCGCCGTTTCTCTAATGCTGGCCAGGCGGCCTCGCAGCCTCCCAAGAGCATAAAGCACTCTATGGCCTTGGAGAAGGCCCGGCTTCCGTGCGCCTCTGGCAAGCCACCTGTAGGCACAGGTGATGGAGCTCCCGAAGCTCGCAGTCTTCGATCTAGGTGAGGGGCCCGACTGTGTCGAGTTCCGTGGGATGCTCTCCTTTTCCAAACCCCAGTTGCAGCTCTCGAGCCCTGCTTTGCAGGCTGAACCTTCCCCTTTCTTCCTCTCGCAGATTACACGCTCTGGCCATTCTGGGTGGACACGCATGTAGATCCCCCATTCCATAAGAGCAGGTGAGGCCGGGCTGGGGAGGACTGGGAAAAGGCTGGTTGGGCCGGAGCTGAGCGCACTCTCACCTTCTCCAGTGATGGAACTGTACGAGATAGGCGAGGCCAGACCATCCGACTGTACCCAGAGGTGCCCGAGGTCTTGGACCAATTTCGGGGGCTTGGGGTGCCCGTCGCAGCTGCTTCACGGTAAGAGCAACTGAAAAAAACTCAGCCTAACGTTGACAGATGCACGCGTAAGATTTCTCGTGTTCCCAAAATTTAGGCGGTGCAAATTTGCAAGTATTGTACATTTTTTAAATTATGACTGCCTGTGCCTTTTATTTCTTGAACATTGGCTTGGGGCCACCTGTGTCAGAAAGGAAGGATATGGAGTAGAATAAGGGTTCAGGAAGCCTATCAAAACAAGTTGATGTACCCCTGCAAGTTGATGTATCACTTGCAGCTCTGGCCCTCCACTCTCCTGATCCCATCTACTACACCTTTTTGCAGGACAGGTGAAATTGAAGGGGCCAAACAGCTACTGGAGCTCTTTGACCTTGACAGATACTTTGTTCAGAGGGAAATCTATCCAGGCAGCAAGGTCACCCACTTTGAGAGGTATGCACAGGAGATGAGGGTAGAAGCAGGGGAAGAGAAAAGCAGAGAGACTGGAGGAGCTCAGAAGCCAGTGGGGTTACCCCCTGCCCTGTCTTGCACAGGCTGCGGCAGAAGACTGGAGTTCCTTTCTCCCATATGCTGTTCTTTGATGATGAGAAGCGGAATATTGTAGACGTCAGCAAACTGGGTACTGAGTGGTGAGAATACCATTTGGGAAATGGGGAGAAAGGGTGCATAGGAGGGATAGGTAAAAATGAGATCTCTTTTTCTTTCTAGGTGTTACCTGCATTCATGTCCAGAATGGAATGAGTCTTCAAGTCCTAACTCAAGGATTAGAGACATTTGCAAAGGCCCAAACTGGACCCTGAGGTCCAGTCCTATGGATGAGCCTCATTTGAGACATAAAACTAAAGGAAATCAGGAAGGCATTTTCAGGTGCATGTGTAAATTATTAAAGTGTATTTGTGTGTGACAGAAGAAATCTTACCCACAATGTGGGGTTGTTCGTTTTTCTTGCGTGTGAATCAGGGTTGGCTATCCAGAGGCGCGAAGGCCGGAGTGTAAGGCATTAAACTGCATCAATTTCTGCCTTAGAACCTGTGGCAAACCCCTGGTGCTCCCGACATCCTCACTCTCTCTCCTGATCTGTTAAGGGCATAAAGAACTAAACCTTCCACTGGCTCCAGGTAACGGGGTGCATTACCCTGCACATTTCTTTCCAGGAAACAAATACTTTGTTTTGAGGTGGGATGGGGGCGGCCTTTTTATACTTGAAAAAGAAGCAGCCCCTTTAAGAGGAGCGTGTGAATTTGGAGCTGGTGGCTGGCGTCACGTGGTAGAAGTGGACGCCTTGGCGCCTGTTGATGATGTCACGGCGGCGCCCCAGGAGGGATTGGCCGAGGACCGTGTCTGAGTGAGGAAATGCACTCTCTCAGGAGCAAGGCGGAAGTGTGCAGGACGCCGTGGGCCCGCGGTGGGAGAGGACAGGGCTGCGATGAGTGGCCTGGGCCGACTTTTCGGGAGGGGTGAGCCGGGGCAAGGCCGGTCTGCCGGGAGACGCTGGCCAGAGGGAGTGGGGGAGAGACCACGACCCCTGGAGGGGAAGAAACCCAGGAGACAGGCTTCACCGCAAATACTGGTGATGGCCCAGCAAGGAAGGCCTCTAGTGCCAGAAGACCCACCTTGTCAGGGAGCCAGGCTGTGTCAGCCTTCCCTCCTCCACTCCAGAAGGAAGAGCTGAGGCCGGGGAAGGGACAGGAGTGGTGTGCTGTGCTGACTCCTACTGTTTAGATTTGGCAACCAGTTCCCAGTTTTTTTCCAAAACATTGGTGCTTACTTGATGCTGGGCAAGAGGGAATCTGTCGTGACAAAGAAAGATTTTTCAAAGCTCCCATCCGATGTGGGAAGACCAGCAAAACTGGCATTTACAGTATAGTGTGGCACTATATGGTGGAGATGTTCCTGAAAACCAGGGGAGCACAGGAGAAGCAGCTGTTGGGGGTCCAGAAGGCTAGAAGTATATCAGGTGGAGAATCGAGGTACCCCAGGAAGAGGTAACTGTGTGCAAAACAGAGGCTGGAAAAAGGATGGTTATATTTAGAAGAAAGAGTAGTTCTGGTTGCCCGACCAGTGTACCTACCACTGACGGGGAGAGGAAAGTAAAAGGAAATATAGTTGGAGAGGTAAGCAAGGGCCAAAAGAACCTTGTAAATCCCATATAAAAAGTTTTGGATTTTGGCCCTGGCCAGGTGGCTCAATTGGTTGGAGCATTGTCCCATACACCAAACAGGTTTGGGGTTCGATTCCTGGTCAGAACACATACCTAGGTTTTGGGTTCCATTCCTGGAAGGGGGTGCATGTGGGAGGCAACCCACCGATGTTTCTCTCTCTCTCCCTTCCTCTTTCTCTATAAGCATATCCTTGGGTAAGGATTTAAAAAAATTTTCTTTTAAGTTTTGAATTTTGCTCTGGCTGGATAGCTCAGTTGGTTAGAGTGTCATCTGGATATGCCAGGGTTGGAGGTTCAATTCCTGGTCAGGGCACATACAAGAATCAACCAATGAATGCATAAATAAGTGGAACAACAAATCAATGTTTCTTTCTCCCCCCACCCCTCTCTCAAATCAGTAAACAATTTTTTTTTTAAGTTTTGGATTTTAGCCATAAGCAGTAGAAAGTATGGAAGGATTTCAAGCAGGCAAGGGCCATCAGATGTGGGTGGTGGAGAGAAATAACTGAAGTGCAGAAGATGAAAAAAAATACGATCAGTTTTTTTGTTTTTCTCTAGCCCCCTGTACTTCATTCAGTTTGAACCTGTGGTATCAGGACCTTGGGTATCTCCTGTGACAGCAAGTGGAACAGTGATTATAAAAAGTGACCAGACTTTGGTGGGGGAGTGATAATGGGGGGCTGTGCACATGTGGGTATGTGGGAGGGATGTGGGGAATCTCTGTACCTTCCACTCAGTTTTCCTGTGAACCTAAAACTGCCCTAAGAAATAAAGTCTAGCTCGGACTGGTGTGGCTCAGTTGCGTGTTGTCCTGCAAAGCAAAAGGTCGCTGGTTCAATCCCCAGTCAGGGCACACACCTGGCTTTCAAGTTCAGTGCCCAGTCAGGGCACCTACAAGAGGCAACTGATAAAAGTTTCTCTTTCACGTCAGTGTTTCTCTTCCTCTTTCTCCTTTCCCTCTCTCTAAAAAAATAAATAAATAAAATCTTTTGTAAAAGAGAGTCTATAAACTTTTTAAAAAGACTGGAAATGACTTGAATTCCAGCCCGGCTTGGATAGCAAAGGAATACTGGCTTTGCAAGTCATGTTGCCCCATTTCAATTACTGCTCAGTCTCTTACTAGTTGTGATTTAAACCCAAAAAGTGTTAGTATCTTCATGCCTAGTTTCACATTTGTAAAGTAAAGATAATACATTCATTGCAGAGAGTCATTTTGGGACTAGAATAATGCAGTCAAATGCTTAGCACATAGTATGCTCTCCATGATTGGTGGTTAATTTTTTTTCTTCACACAATATGGGCCTTGTCCATTGGACTCCAGGGAAGAAGGAGAAGGAACCAACCCCTGAAGAGGCCATACAGAAACTGAAGGAGACAGAGAAGATACTGATCAAGAAACAGGAGTTTCTGGAGCAGAAGATTCAACAGGAGCTACAAACAGCCAAGAAGCATGGGACCAAGAACAAGAGAGGTAATAGGGGAAAGGTACCAACAGGGAGGACCCAGGTACCAAGCAGGGGCTTCTGACTCTGATGTTCAAGGTATGGCCTGGGTCAGCTGCCCTACAGGCTTTGAGGAGGAAGAAAAGATTGGAACAGCAGCTGGCGCAAACTGATGGGACATTGTCTACCCTGGAGTTTCAGCGTGAGGCCATTGAGAATGCCACCACCAATGCAGAAGTGCTTCGCAGCATGGAGCTTGCTGCCCGTGGCATGAAGAAAGCCTACCAGGACATGTGGGTATGGGGGAAGGGGCGGAGGGGGCCCAAGTACTGAGGTTATTAGCTTGGTATTGTACTTTGGATCTTAAAACCTCTCTATGTGAATTTATAGTACAGGTACCTGTGGTGGCAACATTTCAACCTCCTTGCTTTCTGAAAGAATATCTCTTTTCTAGATGGGGCATTCTAGCAAAGAAAGATGATTTTCCTAATTTGTAAAGACCCTTCAGAGAAGGGAGTGCAGTCTGTCCCACTCCCTTCCCAGTGTGGAATCTTGCCATTTCTCAGTGCAGACTTGCCTGGTTACAATTTTCCAGGGATCTCTTCCACCTGGTGGCCATGGATTTATCAGTCCGAAGCCACCAGTAGAAGGGGTTTCATTCATGTGAGATAAGAAAGTCAGGGGGGTAGTTGCCTGGTGTCTTCACTATATATCTTTTCCTCAGGGACATCGACAAGGTGGATGAACTGATGGCCGACATCACAGAACAACAGGAGGTGGCCCAGCAGATCTCTGATGCCATTTCTCGGCCTGTGGGCTTTGGAGATGATGTGGATGAGGTGATTGGGGGTGGGGGGTTAGGAAGTCTTGGAGAAAGCATGGGACCAGCTGAAACCAATGTCCAGGAGAATCGTGGGGCAATTTTAGGAGGAACTCCAAAAGCGGTATGTTTTTGAGAGCAGAAGTTTCCTTTCTTCGTCTTGAACAGTCTTGTCATCCCCCATCCAGGATGAGCTGTTGGAGGAGCTAGAGGAGCTGGAGCAGGAGGAATTGGCCCGGGAGTTGTTACATGTGGGCGACAAGGAGGAAGAACCCCCAGTCCACCTGCCCAGTGTACCCTCTGCACATCTGCCTGCAGGGCCAGGTACTCAGAGCTGTTCTCATGTCTCAAGGACTTGAGAGGGTGGGACAGATATGAGGAAAGATCATTCTTCATCCCCTGGTTCCTCAAAGGAACCAGGCAGAAAGGTTGCACAGGTTACTGACTGCATAAGGGTACCTGGCTAAAGGGAAGTGGGGACTGAAATCCAGCCTGTGCTCCACTCAGCAAGCTGTGTGCCCTGGTTTAGGGCTGCAAATGCTGGGAGAAACAGGCACCTTTTTTTCTAAGTTGCACAAAGATATGGGATTAGCAGCAGCCCAACAAGCAGAAGGGCCACACCTTTGGGTTCTTTGTTGGGGAGAGAAAATTCAGCAGGTTCTGAGTGTTGTAGCAGGGGTGGTTGGAAGGTGCTGAGGCCTTAACATATCTTTCTCTGGGTATCCTTGCCCCAAAGCTCCCAAAGCGGATGAAGATGAAGAAGCACTAAAGCAGTTGGCTGACTGGGTATCCTGATGAGTCTGGGCATATCTTCCTGATGCTGCCTTCGTTGGTCTCTTTTCCTTAAGTGCCAAGCGCTAAGCTAAAGGAACATAGCCTTTTTTGGGAGGCTCTGCTGAGAGTGTGGTACAGCCTTGCTTGAGAAAGGGTTTGTTACCCTCCCATCTCTGGCTCAACTGTAAAGGATCTTGGTACAGGAGGAGCCTCCAAGCTCCCTTCTCTCTGCTAGCAGTTACAGTGCTCTTGTCCTCAATAAAATTGGGCAGATGGAACACTGGTATTTATACTGCCTTGTTTATACCTGAAACTCTTCCCCTGGTCCTTGGAGCTTTTTTTCAGGCCATGAATAATAACAGGAGTAATGAAGGGGCATCGGAATATAGAACAAATGTTTTGAATATCTTACCTACTAGGTTCATCTTTCAAGTTGATTTGTCCTAGAGTTGCCTAGCACTGAGGTTGAGGCAACTGCAGTCTGTTACTTATCCTAGATGTGGAGCTGTCTCTGTGTCTTCCCTCATCACTTCCCCCCCAGTCAGCCTTTGCCGAGACAGTCTCATGACTTATTGCCCATTTTTCTCTTTGCAAAGCCCATTTTCAAGGACAGGGAGGGAGAATACAGGGATAAAGGGGCAAGTAACTTTCCTTTGCTGGAACCCATAGTTAGTAGACTTGGTTTGAACTGTCACTTCTGTGTCTAGGAGCAATGAGGTTCTGTGATTCACTAGGATTGTTTCAATAGTAAATTTAGAGGAGGAAAAAGGAACCAAGATATTTCACGTAGCCTGATACCCTTTTCTTAAAGAACAAACAACCAGGTCCTCTACCCTATGGCTTGAACATTTAAAGTGCAAAGAGTTGTAAAATAATGAACATGTACTTAGCCAGAATAATGAAACTCCGTAAAGTAGGTGTTCATCTGAGCACTCCCTCTCCCGTGAGCCACGTATGAGCTACACTGAGTGACACTGTGTACTCAACAGCTGTCGAGAGTACTGGTTACAGGCTCTGGGCAGAAATCTACCTGCTAAGGTTCCCCTCAGGAAAGAATGTCTTTGACCCCAGCTCATGAAACTAAATCAGACTTAGATTTATTTTTGGTATAAAAGATTTTTAGCCCGACGCCTCCTGCTTTGCTCTTCTCTCAACCCCCTGCCTCTCAGCCACTTTCAGATACTGATTTCCATGGATTGGTGACGATTTGCCACGCTAGGCGACTGGCACATGGCCTCAAGCAGCCTGATCTCATGGGTGGGTTGCTCAGGCTGGAACTTGAGCACCCAGGGATCCTTGATGATGTCCAGGATGGTGGCACGCTTGGTGGCTTGGCGTAGTATCTGGAGGACCAGGTTCTAAGGCAGGGGAGAGAGAGGTCTTGGCTGAGCCTCCCATTGTGCCACACAGGCAATGAGCAGGGGACCTAAGAAAGAAGCAGGATAGCCCATCACACCACTCTGATGGAAGGGGGTGTGGCTTTCATTTTATCCTAAAGAGCCAGGCCTTTAACTCACTCACTGGAGGGGAAGAGAAGGAAGAGCCTTGCATAATCCCCACTGGCCTAAAGAGATAGAAATTGAATCCCAGTCACCACTCATATCTAAAGTGTGGAGCCCAGTGGTTGGTCCTTTAAGCTCTTCCCACTATTCTAGGACAGGGCCCAGAGTGTGAGTGGCTCTGGTAGGGAAGAGCCTTCTCCAGGGTTGGGAGGCCTAGATTGGGTTCCCTCCCTATGGGTCATCCCTGAAGCTTCAGTCCTACTGGGGGAGCCAGCACCTTGCACTCCTGGGAGATGGACAAGTTAGCTGGAAAAGTGACCTCCTTCTGAGTCTCTTTCAGCAGCTTCTTGAGATTGGTGTCATCAAAGGGCAGACGGGCAACCACTAGAGTGTAGAGGATGACGCCCATGCTCCAGGTGTCAGACAGAAAAGGGTTGTAAGGCAAGCCTAACAAGATCTCTGGGCACGCATAAGCAAAGCTGCCACAGTAGGTCTGGCTGAGGTGGTTAAAGCAGTTCATTTGTCCATAAGAAGGGCTCTTACGCACAGCCTGGTTAGAAGGCACCATCTTGGCAAAGCCAAAGTCCGATATCTTCACATTCTCCCGCTTGTCCAGCAATAGGTTCTCCAACTTTAAGTCCCTACCAGCAGCAGAAAGGCTGGGGGTCAGGGAGAGGGCTTAGTATTAGACCCAGAGCTGAAGAGCCAGAGGCTAGAGATGAGGAAAGGCATAATGGGAGAAATGCCATTATGAAGACCCAAGGCAGAGAGGAAGGAAAGCCATGGGCTTGTGAGCAGGCACCGAAAAAGAGACACAATGGTACCTGAGGAACCCTGTGAGTTCACCATTTCATAAAGGGCTCTGCTCAGAGTGGGTACTTAATAAATGTTTTTGACCAGGTGACTAAAATAGAGTGGGTGAATGGACCTAGACACTAAGCAGGGAGGTCAAAGGAGGAAAAAACAGGGCAGGAAATAGAGACATGCACAAAACCCCCTTGAGAGCCCAAAGGCCCCAGTCTGGGTGGCAGCATACTCACCGGTGCACGATGCCCTTGCTGTGCAGGTAGGCGATGCCCAGGGTCATCTGGGAGAACCACTTGCCAGCAAGGGGCTCAGAGCAGGCCCCATAGCGCTGGATCCATTCAAGGACATCACCACCCTGAGCCAGCTCCAGAATTATGTACACTCGGGACGTGGTCTCGATGGCCTGATAGAAGTTGATGAGGTACTTGTGCCGCAGGACTTTCATTACCTGGCCCCGGAACAGTGACCCATCAAACCTGAGAACCCTGGCTGTGCTCCCAGCCTTCCTACTCTCCCAGTGCTGCTTTCACAGAACTTTGCAACAGGAGTAAACCCTAGAGAGCTGGTGGCCTGTGGGCACACCCTGTCCTTTGCCCTTTCGCTTTTTGAGGGGCTGGAGGTGAATGGGTGGGTGGAAAGAGGTTAGATTTATATCAGATAATTTTCCTAGCTGCTTAATGAGGCATTCAGTTCTGGTTTGGGGGTTTCTGGCCTTCTCCCCTCCTAACCATATCCCTTGTCAGAAGCCTTAAGCAGCTTGGTACCAGTTCCCTCTTCCAGTCCCCTTTCCAACCTGTATCTCACGGGGCAGGAACTTGTTCAGATAGTCCTCAGAGGCCTTCTTCTTTGAGATGATCTTGACAGCCACCATGACCTTCTGCTTTGTGTAGTAAGCCTCATATACTGTCCCATAGGAGCCATTGCCAATGGCCTTGCCCACCTCATACCCATACTCCTCCATGACAGAGCGGTGGGCTGAGGTGGGTGGAGCTACCTCCTGGGTGTCTCCCTTCCCCATGGTGCTGGGCTTGCTGACAGCAGGGAGCTTTGCTACTTAAAAGCCTCCTGTCTACTCATAAAGCAAACACGTTGAGCCACTGAGGGCCAGGGTACCAAAGTGAAGTTAGTCTCCAAATGCTTGCCTGTGTAGTCACACAAGTCTGGGATGATGGGTTCGGCTCTGCACTAGGAACTTGGGGGAGAGCAAAGGGAGAAGAAATCCTTTGTCTCCAGTAGCTGTTACGTCTTTCTCCTCTTGGTTACGGAATTCCCCAAAGCCCCATGTTCCGCACACATCACAATTTGCCTTCTGTCCACCATTGGCCACAAGGCTTGAGAATGAAGTAAGTTTGGAACAGTCATTCCTGGAGGCACCTTTTGCAATCTGGTGAGAATCTGTCCATAGATCTGGTCCCTAAAACCATTCTTGTTTATTGAGTACCTATTATGTGTCAGGCAGTGTGATGAGTACTGGGATAAAATAAGTAATAAGGCCAGTAGACCCTGTGCTCCTAGATTTTATAATCCAGCATGAGAAACACATGAGTGTGAGAATATTAAAGAGAATAACAAGGTATTGTAGAAGCATGTTCTGAGAAGTCTGAACTTCAAAATTCACACTTTTTTTCTTTTTTGGCTTAGAATAACTTTATGGCAAATTGAGCTAGACTCAGTTGAGTGGTTCATCTGGTGGTCTCATCTCAGCTGGGATGGTTTATTTCTGCTGCATATGGTCTCACTATCCAGCAGACTGACCTCAGTTCCCTCATGTAGTGGCACTGAATTTCAAGAGAAAAAAAAGTCACAAGTTGCAATTTCAATTGAAGCCAGGCTCCAGAGTCACAAAGTATCACTTCCATACTTTTATATGAATAAAGACAATTATAAGGTTTCAAGGATCATGCAGACTGAAGTGGTGTAGAAGTAGACTCCACCTCTTAACCTTGAAATGCATTCTTTTTAAATTTTTATTCAGTGGGTTTTTTAAGGAAGAGAGAAACATCGATTTGTTGTTCCACTTATTTATACCTTCATTGGTTGATTCTCACATGTGCCCTGACCAGGGATCAAACCCACAATCTTGGCATATTGGGACGATGCCCTAACCAACTTAGCTACCCAGCCAGGGCTGGTGAAATGCATTCTTACCTTGCCTTCCATGACCCTAAACTCTGTACTTTATCCTTAAGTCCAAGGCATAAGTCTGATTTCATTCCCATTTAAAACGATTTAATGTGCTCCATTAATCTCAGGATCAAATCCAAATACTTTTGTGTCTTCAAGACTTGACCCTGCTTACCTCCCCAATTTTTCCTTCTAACATATATGCAATGCTCCAACCAAACAGAATCGCTTTTCTTCATTGTTCCCTCTGTTCTGGCAAACTCCTGCTCTCCCTTCAGGACTTAACTGATGAACTGTTTTAAGGAAGCTTTCTCAAGCCCAAATTAGATGTTCCTGCCTCCTGGATGCTCCTACCCCAATACTTCCTCTGTCACAACACCTACCATAGTGACTACAATTGTTTTCTTGTTGCATCCCCCACTAAGCCATGAGGGAGGTCAGCTGACAAGGGGATGAAGTGAGGAGTTTGAAAATGGGTTATGGAGAGTGGAAGAGAGCTCATTTTGGAAAAAGTAGGATCACTGGGCAGCACTGAGGACCCAACTGAGGTTAGAGAACATAATTTAGACACGTGATCTTAACACATCAGTGTTAAGATCCTTTCAGCATCCTGGATATAGGTACTTACACATTGACAGATGAATAATGCAAGATTAAGGTTTCACTTGGCAGCTGCAATGAAGGAATGGAGTCTTCAAGGACACAGGCAAGAATGTGGCTGAAATGATGGAATGCAGAATCGGAACTGGATGGGTTAAAACAAGGTGAAAAAAACCCCAAAGGGGCTGGGGAAGGTGGGTTTAGGTGGGAACGACAGAACAAGAGGTTGTGGTCATAGAAGGGGTGTCTGGATTTAAGAATGGGGGGGGATGGGGAGGGGGCATACTAAGGGAAAAACAAAGGAAGAATCAGATGTCTTATATCGTCCATCCTCCAAAATAAAATGAAAACTCCAACAACAGATCATCTCATAGGCTACTGGTAAATTTGTTTATTAACAGCCTGACCCACCTGGCAGGACAGCTCCAAGTCTTGCTGGAGGCAGATCTACATCCTTAATCTGTTAAGATGAGCAGTTGTCCAGGGCACACTGTGTTAAGGCCCACCCAGCCCTGCCCATCTTCTGCTTCACAGCTGGCCCCGGAACAGATAGCTTGGTGGTACCTCTGTTCTCATCACATATGGGGATGGGGGGAAGTACGTGGCAAGGGGGAAAGTAAACCAGCTCTTTCAAGTAATGTGTGTTAAACTGCTTACTATGTACGAAAGCATTGCTAGGCCCTGAGGACACTAAGATGGATAAATTAATATAAGGAGTTAGCAATTAACAAGGGAGACTTGTTAATTGAAATAAGAAATAAAATAACAGTAGTGAGATGACACGCTACAAAGCCTGGAAAGATGTAAGGAAAGGCTTTATAGAGGAGGTGGCACTTGCATTGTTCAAAAGAGGTCTCCAGGTGGGTAAGTGGGAACTGTGGTTAGGGCAGTCTAAGCAAAGGGAACTACATGAGGCTTGCAGGCTTGACAGAACATGTTCAGAATTTTTTTAAAGGTTTATCCTATTCTCATTCCAGAGAGAGGGAAAGGGAGAGGAACATCAATGTAAGAAACACTTACTGGCTGCCTCCAGCATGCAGCCCAACTAGGGATGGAACCGGCAAGCTGGGCATGTGGCCTGACTGGGAATCGAACTGGTGGCCTTTAGGTTACAGGATAACGCTCCAACCAACTGAGCCATGCCTGCCAGGGTGACATCTAGAATTTCAGTTTGAGCCTGGCCAGTTAGCTCAGTTGGTTATAGTATAGTCCCAATATGCCAAGGTTGTGGGTTTGATCTCCCATTAGGGCACATACAATAATCAACCAATAAATGCATAAATAAGTGGAACAACAAATCAATGTTTCTCTCTTCCTTTCTCTCTAAAATCAATTTAAAAAAATTTTTTAAGAATTTCAATTTGGCCCTGGCTGGTGTAGCTTAGTGGATTAAGCGCGGGCCTGTGAACCAAGAGATCACGGTTCGATTCCCAGTCAGGGCACATGCCTGGGTTGCAGGCCAGTTCCCGGCAGGGAATGCACAGGAAGCAACCATACATTGATATTTCTCTCCCTCTCTCCTTCCCTTCCCCTCTGAAGATAAATAAATAAAAAAAAAAAAAAAAAAAAAAAAAAAAAAAAAAAAAGAATTTCAATTTGAATACAAGATAGGATTCCAGAAGGAAATCATTAAGATCCAGGCCTGAGAGACCTCACATGCCAGCTTTTTTTACTTTATCTTATATACTCATGGTCCAGTTTTGGTATGCATCAAAACCAGAGCTTATTAAAAAAAAATACTGATGCCCAGTTACTCACACCCCCAAGATCCTGATTTAGTAGTGCCCAGGTATCTGTTTTTCATAAGCTGTTAGCTGAATCTAATACACATGAAGAGTTTAGAACCATTGTTGCAGGAAAAAAGACTCCGTGTGTGTGTGTGTGTATTCATTCTTGCAGCAGCAGTGTGGGAACAGATCCAAGGGGGGAGATGACGAAGAGACTAGCACAGTGGCTGTCAGAGTAACTTAGGTGGGAGGATGGACCCGAACAAGACAACCATGGAGGGCAGGCATTTGGAAGATATTCAGGAAATAGGCAGAAAGGGCTTGGTGGCATTGATCTGGGGGGTAGTGGTAATTGAGAAAGAGGCCCAGGTTTCTGGCTTTAGAGACAGGGTGGTTGTCACTTAAAAGACTACCCAAAGCCATTCTAAGCTACTTTAAAAAAATTTGTTTTAGCCCTAGCTGGTGTAGCTCAGTGGATTAAGCATGGGCTTACCAACCAAAGGGTTGCCAGTTGGATTCCCAGTCAGGGCACATGCCTGAGTTGCAGGCCAGGTCCCAGTAGAGGGTGCATGAGGAGCAACCACACATTGATGTTTCTCTCCCTTTCTCCCTCCCTTCCCCTCTCTCTAAAAATAAATAAATAAATAAAATTTAAAAAAATCTTCACCAGAGAATCTGTTTATTGATTTTAGAGGGGGCGGGAGAGAGACATCAATCCATTGCCTCCCATCTGCACTGACTGGGAATCGAACCTGCAACTTCTTGGTGTAGGGGAGGACGCTCTAACTAAGCCACCCCACCAAGGCTTGCTACTTTTTAAATTAGTAAATTCATTGTCTAAAAAACTCAACCCTCTACTTCCTGGAACTTCATCTCCTTCAGAGAGGACTGAGTCAGAGAGAGCAGATGTAGCTAAGTGGACTTCTCAGGCCAGAAACCACTTGTGACTTTCAGCTTCCTTACATTTTGCTCCCAGGTGGTCAAAGGAAAGTCCCCTGGGTCCGATCTCCAGGGGAACTCCCCTAAAGGCAGCTTCCCTTAAAATAGAGCTGAGACAGGCAAAGGTAAACTTTTTCAGAATAATCTGCAATACAAAATTAAGAGAAGTCCAAATACATATATAGATAAATAAAAACAAAAAAAGGAAAAAGACAAACGCATGGCAAGATTCTTTACCTGCAATTAACAATAACCCTGTTAGGCTGCCCAATTTACAGGGTGAAAGGACAGACACCCTATCTCTGTGTGCCTGTACAACAGACCTCGCTCAGGTTCGCCTATCGTTGGCCATGGAACGGTCATTATACCACCAGGGAGGCCTCCAATACAGCCTCAAGGAGATACTTTATTTACGTATTTATTTTTTGGCGGCAGGCCACTCATGGCCGGTAAGAGTAAAATGGGATCCAGACTATAACCCCTGTACGGGCTGTGCCCTCGTTGTCCTAGCACGGCGATGCCCAGAGCCTCACCCCGGCCCGGGTTGGGGACCATGGACTGCTCAGATCTCGCCCTCAGCAGTCCGTGGCAAGTCCCATTGGTGCAGCCGGCAAACACTTCGGGGCGTCCACTAGATACGGGCACTGCCACCGCCCGGGTTCCCCGTCCTGGACAGTCACTAGGCGCGCGCGGCAGGAACTGCTCAAGGTCTCCGCCCCAAATCTTCCCGGGGACAGAGAGACGACCCGGAGACGACTCTTTTCCGGAAAATGTGCCTGCATTCCTGTAGGCAGGCCTCCACCGCGGCCTCCTGCCCAGGTAACCGTCAGTTGGGCCATGGTCCCTTCTAGGGTCTAAGAAGAAGCTTCTCGCCGGGCAGAAGATACAGCGGGGGAGGGCGGAAGTGGTAAGACTGACGTGGCCTGGGCAGCTCTCCCGATTGCCGGGAGGGCTCGTGGCCGGGAGAGAGGGTCGCTGAGCCTTGTGTGGTCTCTGGAGCTGGGCCGGCCTTCTGCTCTACAAAGCTCATAGGCGAGCACTTCACTGAGCAGAGTGCGGGGGTCCCCCGTGACGTGACCTCAGTTTCTACAATCAGGCACAGCGGCGGCCCACCCCACGGAGGTCGGTCGGTCGTCAGGTCCTCAACAGGCGGCCGCTAGCGCGCTGCTCTGGGGGAGACCCCAGCTGGAGCCCAAGGGCAGCTACGGGGCTGCAGAGGCTTCTGGCGGTCCCTCCGCCAGCCCTTCCCGCGCGCGGTTTGGACCCCGGGTCTGCAGCGGGAAGGTGCGGGAGGTGCGAAGCCCCCTGGCGTTGTCATGGCAACGGGATGGGGCGCGCTGGGAGGTTCGGGACAAGTGGACCAAGGGTGAGGGGAACCCGGGTCGAGGACGAGAGAGCAGAGGTGCAGCCCAGTCTTGGGGATAGAAAGACTGGGGGAGGGTCGGAGAGGCCAAGGGGAGGAAGTGCAGCCGTCAAGCTTAGTCAGTTCAAAAGGCTTGACTTGGGGCATCATGAGTTGATCCCTGGTTTCCATAACCTCAGGACTCCCCCAAACAGGTTCCGCTGCCTTAAGGATGACAGTCCTAGGACAACCTCGAAGTTGGAACTGTCAGTGGCTGCCATTCCTGATGCTGCTGCTGAGCACAGGCCATGAGCAAAGGGTGGAAGGTGTGACACACTACAAGGCTGGCGACCCTGTCATTCTATATGTCAACAAAGTGGGACCCTACCATAACCCTCAGGAGACTTACCACTACTATCAGCTTCCAGTCTGCTCTCCTGAGAAGATACGTCACAAAAGCCTTAGCCTGGGTGAAGTGCTGGACGGTGACCGAATGGCTGAGTCTTTGTATGAGATTCGCTTTCGGGAGAATGTGGAAAGGAGAATTCTGTGCCACATGCAGCTCAGTCCTGCACAGGTCAGCCTCTCCACATTGGCTAGAACTTATTCCTCCCTCCCCGGGACTAATAACAGTGCACCACATTTATGGTTTTCAAAGTGTCTTTATGGAAATTATCTGCCTTGATTTCAACTACATGTGGCAGGCAGGGCAGGTGGCATTATTTGCAGGGCAGGTGGCATTATTTGCATTCAGTTGATGAAGAAACATACTTGCTCAAAGGTAACTTTTTCAAGACTACATGGATAGTGAATTGCAGAGCTGATACAAGAGCCTGGGACTCCTGATTCCAAGTTTCTCTGCTGGTAATAAGCTCCCAACTCACTGCTACGTAGTTATTACCTTCCATCCTTACCTCTTGGCCCTTAACTGGCTCTTTTACACTTTGCCTAATCTTTCTTGTCATGCTGTTTTTACTAGCAAATCTTATATTAGGACACTTTTCCTTAATCAACTTTAGACCTTCTTATACCTTCTCTCTCTCCTCTTTCTAGGCTGTAACCCTGTAACCCTAGGCTGTAAAGGTCAATCAACCTTTTTTTTTTTTTTTAGAAACCTAACATAGTAGGGTCCTAACCCAGTAGTTCTGGACAGGGGGCAGTTTTGTCTCCCAAGAGACATTTGTCTCCCAAAAATATCTCCACTGCCTGGAGATATTTTTGATTGTCACTATTAAGGGGTGCTACTCTAGTGAGAAGAAGCCAGGGAAGGGACAACTCCCAACAACAAATTATCTAGCCCCAAATGTCAGTAGTGCCAAAGATGAGGAACGCTGCTCTAACCCTGTGACCAGGGAGGCCTTGTCTGATTCCCGACTTGCTCTTTGTAGGTGGAACAGCTGCGCCAGGCCATCGAGGAATTGTATTATTTTGAATTCGTGGTGGATGACTTGCCACTCCGTGGCTTTGTGGGCTACATGGAGGAGAGTGGCTTCCTGCCTCACAGCCACAAGATAGGACTCTGGACCCATTTGGACTTCCACCTGGAATTCCATGGAGATCGAATTATATTTGCCAACGTCTCGGTGCGGGACGTCAAGCCCCATAGTTTAGACGGGTTACGACCTGATGAGTTCCTAGGCCTCACCCACACCTACAGTGTGCGGTGGTCTGAGACTTCAGTGGAGCGTCGGAGTGACAGGCGCCGTGGTGATGATGGTGGTTTCTTTCCACGAACACTGGAAATTCATTGGTTGTCCATCATCAATTCCATGGTGCTTGTGTTTTTGCTGGTGGGTTTTGTGGCTGTCATTCTCATGCGTGTCCTTCGGAATGACCTGGCTCGGTACAACTTGGATGAGGAGACAACCTCTGCAGGTTCTGGTGATGACTTTGACCAAGGTGACAATGGCTGGAAAATCATCCATACCGATGTCTTCCGTTTCCCTCCATACCGTGGTCTGCTCTGTGCTGTGCTTGGTGTGGGTGCCCAGTTCCTGGCTCTTGGCACTGGTGAGGTGATAAAAATTAACCAGGGATTTTTTTTCAAGGGTTAAATGTAAGTAGGTGATTTATTCAGAAAATATCTGCAGATCTGCCCAAGGTGAGGGGGAGACCTAAGGGTGGGGTGGCTCTAGCAAGGGTGCATATATTCTAATTGTGAGTTTTCTGGACAACAGAATTGGGGGATAGTGTTTTGCTGGAGGCCTTGGGTCTGAGAGAAGGAGGCTGATTCCTCTGAAGTTGCCAGAGGAATAGGTGAGATCTAACACAGATTTTCCACTACCACCCTGCAGGCATTATTGTCATGGCGCTGCTGGGCATGTTTAATGTGCACCGTCACGGGGCCATTAACTCGGCAGCCATCCTGTTGTATGCCCTGACCTGCTGCATCTCTGGCTATGTGTCCAGCCACTTCTACCGGCAGATCGGAGGCGAGCGTTGGGTGTGGAACATCATTCTTACTACCAGTCTCTTCTCTGGTGAGAACTGGCCTTTCCATGGTGGGCGCGTCATAGAACCTGGGATAGAGTCAGAGAGAGGCTTCAAGGGAATGAAAATTGGCAAAAGGAACAGTAAGAAAATCATTCAAAAAACAAGAATGCATTTATTTTGCATAGTTAAAAATTATTAAGCCCTTAAAGTATTCTAGACAGCGTAGTAAGTGCTTAACATGCCTTCATCTCATTTAATCCTTACAATAACAATATGAAGTAAGTAATATTGTCCCCATTTTACAGATGAGTAAGTTGAATTTTAGGCTAGTTAAGTAATATGCCCAAGATTATATCCTCCTAAAAAGTAGTGAGCCAGGTTTTAGACCCAGGCAGTTTGACTCTAGAACCTGTATTCTCAACCATTACACTGAAATAACTCTGGGATTTATTTTTGGATATTCCCCTTGCCCTTTTCTTTTTAGTTTTCTTATTTTTGAGGTGGGCTACTCCACTCTAGCCTTTAAGCTGGCTTGTCCTTTCAAAGGCAGTAGTAGTTGGCATTCTAAACATTTCATGTTCCCAAAGCTAAGGGTTTGATTTATATTCCATCACATTTAAGGTTCAACTGAGGTTTTCTGAAAACAGGACCTAATCCAAAGGAATGTTTCATGCTAGGAATCATTGATGCCTCAGCAGGACAGGCCCTTGGAGGCAGGTGGATTTGTGTCAGTCTTAGATCTGTATGTAAAGCTGCCTTTTTTTCCCCCCAAAAGATTTTATTTATTTATTTGTAGAGAAATGGGAAGGGCGGGAGAAAGAGGGAGAGAAATACCAATGCATGGTTGCCTCTTGTGTGCCCCCATCCAGGGACCTGGCCTGCAACACAGGCATGTGTCCCTGACTGGGAATCGAACTGGTGATCCTTTGGTTTGTAGGCTGGCGCTCAATGCACTGAGCTACACCAGACAGGGGTGGAAAGCTAATGGACAGGGGAGGGGTATCAGTAAGATCAGGAACAAGAAGTGGGATGTGAAAGGCTGGCACCTGCCTGGGAGCAGGATTTTTCACCCCTCTCCCCTTTAGACCCAGTCTGAGTGGGTGGCCCAGGGACATAGTGCCTAGTGCTGACCCTCCTCCCTCTGGGGTCCCATCCTTGCAGTGCCTTTCTTCCTGACGTGGAGTGTGGTGAACTCAGTACATTGGGCCAATGGTTCGACCCAGGCTCTGCCAGCCACCACCATCCTGCTGCTTTTGACTGTTTGGCTGCTGGTGGGCTTTCCTCTCACTGTCATTGGAGGTATCTTCGGGAAGAACAATGCTAGCCCCTTCGATGCACCTTGTCGCACCAAAAACATTGCCCGGGAAATCCCACCTCAACCCTGGTACAAGTCTACTCTCATCCACATGACTGTTGGAGGCTTCCTGCCTTTCAGGTATCCTCCCTTTATCCTCCCGCCGTCACTCTCAGGTTCCTGCCCTCAGCTTTTCCTTCCCCCACTCACCCTATGTACCTTAACCTAGTGTCAGTGAAAACCTCTGGTTCAGCCATGCCATTAAGAGATCACTAAATTATCCTGCTTTCTCTAAGTAGGACTGAGCTCGAAACAATTCAAATGTGAGGTGTCTCACTTGTAGAGGCATAGCTCCTTTCACCATCTTCCTGGTTTCTGACTTGAGTGTCTATTAACACTATGTGGGGTAAAGCCCATTTGATTATTTGTTCAATTTGTTGAGTACCTCTTAGTGGCAGGCAGATAATACAATGGAAAATAAAACAGACAAGATCCCTGTTCTCAACCTATCAAAGATGTTCTGAAAATGAAATCAGCTAATCATAGGCAAAAGAAACCCCAACAAGCCAGGGCAGGGAGTGGACGGGACCCACTCACCACACTGACCCAGTAACTGGAGGGGTGCTGGCAGTGCACAGCCCTTTAATGCAGTGTCTCTTCTCTTCACAGTGCCATCTCTGTGGAGCTGTATTACATCTTTGCCACAGTGTGGGGTCGGGAGCAGTACACTTTGTATGGCATCCTCTTCTTTGTCTTCGCCATCCTGCTGAGTGTGGGAGCTTGCATCTCCATTGCACTCACCTACTTCCAGTTGTCAGGGGAGGATTACCGCTGGTGGTGGCGATCTGTGCTGAGTGTTGGCTCCACTGGACTCTTCATCTTCCTCTACTCAGTTTTCTACTATGCCAGGCGCTCCAACATGTCAGGTCCCGTACAGACAGTGGAATTCTTTGGCTACTCCTTACTCACTGGTTATATCTTCTTCCTCATGCTGGGCACCATCTCCTTTTTTTCTTCCCTAAAGTTCATCCGTTATATCTATGTTAACCTCAAAATGGACTGAGTTTTAGGTGGCAAAACTACTGCTCTTCTCTCCCTTTCTTCACGCTCCATTTCTTACCAACATCTCTTCTGATTGAATTGTGTGACAGCATTGTTGCCTTCCCCTTTGCCCTTTGGGACTCCCTTCCCCAGGGAAGTTCTGGAAATTATTAATATTATATAAGAAGTATATATTTGAACTTTTTAAGTTGCCTTTAGTTTTGGTCCTGATTTTTCTTTTTACAATTATCAAAATAAAACTTATTAAGAAAAAGGATCCTGTAGTTGGAGGGTTTGGTCTGAATATAGGAACTCGAGCCCTGCCATTGCACGCAGTGTCCCTTAGGAAGCCGGGTCGGCCGCAAAATAAACGGAACTGGAGTTCTCCACGGAGCCTGGGAACTCTCAGCTGGAGGAACCTACGTCGCCAGGGAACTGTTTCCGCGGCTCAGCAGCGCTCAGCCCAACGGAAGTCCAGAAACTGTAGCTCTGTGCAGGAAGCGAGTTGAATCACCCTGGCGACGGGAGGGTCGCGGAGCAACGCCCTTTCCGCCGGAAGTGGATTTTAGAGCTTCCACGTGCTGTCCCTCCCACCTCCAGGCCAACTAGCGGTGGCTCGACTGCTGCCATGGAGCCCGGGGGCCTGGAACTGATCCTGCGGGAGCTGCTGCTGCCGGACACCGAGCGCATCCGCCGGGTACGGGGCAGACGAGGCCGAACAGGGGCAAGCGGGAGGTTGCGGGAAAAGCCCGATTCTAACTCCCGGAACCCCCCAGGCCACCGAGCAGCTCCAGACCGTTCTTCGGGACCCCTCCGCCCTATCCGCGCTTTGCAACCTGTTGGCCTCCGCAGCCGATCCTCAGGTGAAGCTCCTGCCCCTTCCCGCTGAGCTTCCTACAGTACGCCACTGGTCAAGCCCCTGCTCTTGCCCGGACCCTCACACGCCTGCTTCCTGGCCCTAGATCCGCCAGTTCGCAGCCGTGCTGACCCGCAGAAGACTGAGCACCCGCTGGCGACGGCTGTCAGCGGAACACCGGGAGAGGTGGGTAGGGCCAGGGGTGGGATGGGGCGGGGCCAGGCTGAGATGGGCAGGCAGAGAACCAAACGCCTGCCACCTGTGTTCCAGCATCAAGTCCCTGGTTCTGACGACCCTCCAGAGAGAGACGGAGTAAGTGCCCACCCACCTCCTCTCGGATCATAACTGATTTCAGTCTGATACCCACTCTGGGTTTCTGCCTTCTCTTCCATCTCCAGGCTGGGAGTTGGGGGCAGGGACTTCAATTTTAGACCAAGGGCAGGGCAAAGATTCTGAAGCTGTGTTAAGACTAAAGTTCTTGAGAGTGGGCTGTGAAGTTCTGCCAAAAAAATGAAACTGAAATTCAGTCTGAATGAGGTCAAGCCCACCAGATTATACACCCATCATGCTATTGATTTCCCTTTGAGCCTCTATCTTGTGTGTCCAACTTGGCAAAGACCCTGTTCCACCACCTGGAATTTTCTCTCCTGACCACCCAATGGAGGCAGGGCCATCATGTGCAGGGGAGGGTATTGGAAGATGATTGGGGGTCGGGGGAATCTCTGGTGTTTGCAGGCACACTGTGAGCCTTAGCCTGGCCCAGCTCTCAGCCACTATTTTTCGGAAGGAAGGCCTGGAGGCCTGGCCTCAGCTCATGCAGCTTCTTCAGCACAGTACCCACAGCCCTCACATCCCTGAGAGAGAGGTACTGTTACATGGTTGATAGGAGGGAGGGACAGAGAGGCTGGATAGACCATGTAAGCTTTTCCCTCTTGTCCCCTGCTCCTGGACAGATGGGGCTTTTGCTGCTAAGTGTAGTGGTGACCTCCCGGCCTGAGGCCTTCCGACCCCACCACCGGGAACTTCTTCGGCTTTTGAATGAGACCCTTGGTGAGGTGGGGTCTCCTGGGCTTCTCTTCTACTCTCTGCGCACTCTGACCACCATGGCCCCTTACCTCCGCACTGATGACGTGGTGAGATGTAGGCCCTCACCTTCCCTGGCTCCCTGCCCTTGGGCTTTTAGGTCCTTACCCTTGTAGGATACAGAGCTACTTTAGACTCTTTCTCTGCCTGTTGTCCTTCCTAACAGTTGAGAAGGGAGAGTGTGGGTGGCTGTGGCTGGACTTCTGCATCTAGGCTTCAGGGAAGCTGCCAGCTTCTGGGGCCTGAGAATAGGCTGCATTATGCTTTCTTGATTCAACTCATCCTTTGTCGTCCAGCCTCTGGTGCGGATGTTGGTGCCCAAGCTCATCATGGCCGTGCAGACTCTTATCTCTGTAGATGAGGTGAGGACATTTGGGCAGGAGCTCTGTTGGAAGGAGGGTGCAGGAGCATCCAGCCTGATCCACTCAATAAGAGCATAGTAACCTGTGACTTGTCTGTCTGTCTGGCAGGCAAAGGCTTGTGAGGCCATGGAGGCCCTGGATGAATTGCTGGAGTCGGAGGTGCCTGTCATCACCTCCCATCTCTCTGATATCCTCACATTCTGCCTAGGGGTGAGCTGGGGTGGGCACTGCCCCTGCTGTTTTTTCTGTATTTTCCTTCCTGTTTCTGATTTGCCTTAGTCTCTGGGCAGGTGGCTAGAAACACGGCTCTGGGCGATGCAGTGCGTGTACGTATTCTCTGCTGCCTCACTTTTTTGGTCAAAGTCAAGAGCAAGGTGAGTGTCCTCTGACACACCCAACCTCCCCGCCATCCCTCATCTCACACCTGGGGCTTTTTGACAGTCTTGGAATATTCAAAGTACCATAGCTAAGATGTTTAAGATTTGTCCTGGCCTCATCCTGGTTCCTGGCTGAGAGGTGAAACTCCTGCTAGATCCCTTTATGGGCTGAAAGGCTGGGATTTTTAATATGAGTCCATCTTGGAAGCAGATTTGCAGGGACACATTTCCACCCTTTCTCTCAAGGCCTTACTGAAGAATCGTCTCCTGCCCCCCTTGCTGCACACCCTTTTCCCCATTATTGCTGCTGAGCCCCCCTTGGGCCAGTTGGATCCAGAGGACCAGGATTCAGAGGAGGAAGACCTGGAGATTGGGCTGGTGGGAGAGACACCCAAGCACTTTGCTGTACAGGTGTGATGTGGGAGAAGGGCGGGGTGGGGCATTAGGTGACTGTAAGAGGTTGGAGTCCAGCAAAGTTTCCCTGACATTTTTCAGGTTGTGGACATGCTGGCACTACATTTGCCCCCTGAGAAGCTTTTTACCCCACTAGTAAGTATCTCCGTCCTTCTGATGCCCGTTGGCCCTACCCCCCGGTGTGCCTAATCCCCTAAGCAGAGGCTATATGGGCCCTGGTGAGTGTGGAGGGCCTGTTGCTTGAGGCCCGCCATAAGAGTGGGCGGGCTTGTGCTGGGGTTTTAGGAGAACGCCCTGTGCTTCCCTAGATGCCCATGCTGGAAGAGGCCTTGAGGAGTGCGAGTCCCTACCAGCGCAAGGCTGGGCTCCTGGTGCTGGCTGTACTGTCTGACGGAGCTAGCGACCACATCAGGCAGAGGTGTTTATTCCTGCCCTGCAGGGAGGGTGGACCGTGGGATGAGGACCACATGACCCACAGCAGTCCTGATCTGTGCTTGTCGTTCGTGCCTAATTATTAGTAGTGTTTGCCCTCTAATATCAGAAGCGTGCTGATTTGAAAGATAAATGAAAGGCTGTCCCAGCTATAGGGACCAGGGGGTGGTAGCTATCATGCAGTGACAGAGAAAGCTCAGGGGAAACAGGAGAGCAGTCCAGCCCAGGGCTCTCGGTTGCTGCCCCTCAGACTATGTTCTCTTGCCCTGCCTCATCCAGACTGCTGACCCCGCTACTGCAGATTGTGTGCAAGGGCCTGGAGGACCCGTCACAAGTTGTGCGCAATGCCGCGCTCTTTGCCCTGGGCCAGTTCTCAGAGAACCTACAGGTCAGCGGGGCTGAATGTGGGTAGCCACCGGTTCTAAGGACCAGCTCCATGTCCTCTGGAGCTCCTGCTGCCGTTGGCACTGAGGTGTGTGCCTTGCGGTAGAGCTGACTCAAGGTCTACTCTCTCCCACAGCCTCATATCAGCAGCTGTTCAGGGGAGGTGATGCCACTGCTCCTTGCCTACTTGAAGTCAGTGCCTCCTAGGCACACACACCACCTAGCGAAGGCCTGCTATGCCCTAGAGAATTTCGTGGAGAACCTAGGTAGTGAAGGCAGTTGAGGGTGCAGGGGAGGGGACAAAGCTGTAGCTTTGGCTGAAGGGGGCAGCCTGTGGCTGATGTGCAACTCTTTGAACCACTGCCTGTGGTGGGGAGGAGGGTGTGGTGGGGCCACAAGGAACATCAGCCTGGAGGCATGTGGACCCCTATAATGTAGATATCTGGGTTGGTGGTTAGACGGGCACCCTTTCCACAGGGCCTAAAGTGCAGCCCTACCTTCCGGAGCTTATGGAGTGTATGCTGCAGCCTCTGAGGAATCCCAGCAGTCCGCAGGCTAAAGAGCTGGCTGTGAGCGCCCTGGGGGCCATTGGTGAGGAGAAAGGGGCAGGAGGCAGGGCATGGGACTCCCAGAAAGCCTAATATCCATCCACCCACAGTTGGTTCTGTCTTGCAGCCACAGCTGCCCAAGCCTCCCTGCTGCCCTACTTTCCTACCATCATGGAGCACCTGCGGGAATTCCTGGTGACAGGCCAGGAGGACCTTCAGCCTGTGCGGATCCAGAGCCTGGGTAAGGAAGGGGCTCCTAGGCAGGGTTCCCAGTGCCAGGGAAGGGCTGATGCTCACCTGGTGTTCCCGGAGATCATCCCCAGGGCAGCGCAGGTGTCTTCCTTCTCACCGAAGAAGGCATTCCCATTGTACCTAGGGGTAGGTGGGATTTCTGAATTACCTTCAGCTGCCACCTTTGGTCCCCAGGTCTTGGCCCTGCATTCCTCTGGCCCAGTTCCACTTCCTAGTGCTAACCAAGTCTTTGCCCCCACAGAGACACTGGGAGTGCTGGCACGAGCAGTGGGGGAGCCCATGAGGCCCCTGGCTGAGGAATGCTGCCAGCTGGGGCTGGGCCTGTGCGACCAGGTAGAAGACCCTGACTTGCGGCGCTGCACGTGAGTGAGCCCCCACTTCTCCCCACTCTAGCCCTCAGTCGTCTGGTTCTGGACCATAGGTTTCCCCTGGCTCCCCCACCTGTCTGGCTATCATAAGCAGAACTGTACAGCTTCACCTGCCTCCGCCAGGTACAGCCTGTTTGCAGCCTTGTCGGGGTTGATGGGTGAGGCCCTGGCACCTTACCTGCCACAAATCACCACACTCATGCTGTTGTCACTGCGTTCTACTGAGGGCATTGTGGTGAGCAGAGAGGAGGTGGGCTGGGCAGTGGGGAAGGTCAGCCCTGGTGTGGGATTTATTCTCCAGTCACAGCTGAGCCAGAGTCTGCGCTCTTCCTACACTGTCCAGCCTCAGTACGACAGCAGCAGCTCTTTCCTTCTGTTTGATGATGAGAGTGATGGGGAGGAAGAAGAAGAGCTCATGGATGAGGACGAGGACGAGGAGGATGACTCAGAGATCTCAGGGTGCGGAGGAGTGCCATCATAGGCATGGTCAGAGGGACCCTAGCTGTAGACAAAGGCCCAGTGCCAGACTTGCTCTTGCTGGCGCCTGATTGCGGCTACCCTCACCTCACTCCAGGTACAGTGTGGAGAACGCCTTTTTCGACGAGAAGGAAGATACTTGCGCTGCCCTGGGGGAGATCTCTGTGAACTCCAGGTGAGCATCGACCCTTCCCTGCCTGGCACTTGGAACCCTTCTTGGAAACCTCTTCCCCATGGCCTCGTGTCTGTTCACAGTGTGGCCTTCCTTCCCTACATGGAGAGTGTCTTTGAAGAAGTATTCAAACTTCTGGAGGTGAGTGGGCGGTGGGTGGAGTTGGTGAGGTTCAAGGGTCAGGGGCCCTGTGTTCGCCCTGCACAGAGGAGGCACATTCCACCCCTCTTCACCCTGCAGTGCCCTCACCTGAATGTGCGCAAGGCAGCCCACGAGGCCCTGGGTCAGTTCTGCTGTGCACTGCACAAAGCCTGTCAGAGCTGCCCCTCAGAACCCAGCACGGCTGGTGAGAAGGGCACTGGGGCGGGGCAGGCTCCTCTGGGGCCAGGGGGTGCATGGGAGAGGGGCAGGGCCTGACCAGGAGGACATCACCCAGTCATGTCCCCAGCTCTGCAGGCCACCCTGGCCCAGGTGGTGCCATCCTACATGCAGGCAGTGTACAGGGAGCGGGAGCGCCAAGTGGTGATGGCTGTGCTGGAGGCCCTGACAGGGGTGCTGCGCAGCTGTGGGACCCTCACACTGCAGCCCCCTGGGCGCCTGGCTGAGCTCTGCAACATGCTCAAGGCTGTGCTGCAGAGAAAGGTGAGTAGGGCAGGTGGGCTGCAGGCCCCAGGTGGGGATGGTCAGAGGCTACAAATCCAGTTTCTCCATATCCCAACCCCACGGAGAGGAGAAGGAGCAGGAGAGCCCAGGCTGAGCTGAGCTACCTCTTCCTGCAGACAGCCTGTCAGGACACTGAAGAGGAGGATGAGGACGAGGACCAGGTAAGAGCATGGATGCAAACTCTGGGACCAGGCAGTGTGTCTGGTAGTCTCCACAGGGCAGGGTGGACAGTGCACTTGGGCTTGGCCTAGGCAAGCCAGGGCTGCTAAAAGACCAGTAATGGCTTTGAATGATACAGCCCTGCTCCCACTCGGGCAGAGATGGTTCAGGGAAGGCTTCCTCAAGGTGGAGATTCAGGATGGACTTGGATTGGTAGGTGGGAGTAGGAGGGCCAGGAGAAAAAGCTGGGCTACAGACAGGCCCAGCCTGAGAGGTGCCACCAAGGGCAGCCCTCACGGGAACCTTTGGCAGTGGAGGAGCATGTTGGGAGGTGCCACAGTCACAGCTGGTGCTGATGCTCCAGCCCCTGACCTGGCCCCACAGGCTGAATACGACGCCATGCTGCTAGAGTACGCCGGTGAGGCCATTCCTGCCCTGGCAGCCGCAGCCGGGGGAGATGCTTTCGCCCCCTTCTTCGCTGGGTTCTTGCCATTACTGCTGTGCAAGACAGTGAGTGCTCATCATCTGGCTTCAAACCCCATCCCACCCAAACCCCAACCCCCCACTCTGTCCCAGTCCCAGGCCGACTTGCACTCCTCTCCATTCCAGAAACAGGGCTGCACAGTGGCAGAGAAGTCTTTTGCAGTGGGTACACTAGCAGAGTGCATTCAGGGCCTGGGTGCTGCCTCAGCCCAGTTTGTGTCCCGTCTGCTCCCTGTGCTGCTGAGTGCCACCCGGGAGGCAGACCCTGAAGTGCGGAGCAATGCCATCTTCGGGCTGGGCGTGCTGGCTGAGCACGGGGGCCGCCCTGCCCAGGAGTATCCTCGGCTTACAAGAGTGGCTGGGGTAGGATTGGGAGAGTGTCCTGGGCTCAGGGATGGGAGAGTGCCTTTTCCTTAACTGTGGACCAGACACTTTGCCAAGCTGGTGGGACTCCTGCTGCCCCTGCTGGCACGGGAGCGCCATAATCGTGTCCATGACAACATCTGTGGGGCACTCGCTCGTCTACTGATGGCCAGTCCCACGAGGAAACCAGAGCCCCAGGTGAGGGACGGGGGTATGGGACAGTGCTTAGAAACTAAGGGGAGGACAGGGCAGGAGACCAGAGCCATCTGTGTGTCCAGGTGCTGGCTGCCCTGCTGCACGCCTTGCCACTGAAGGAGGACCTGGAGGAGTGGGTCACCATAGGGCGCCTCTTCAGCTTCCTGTACCAGAGCACCCCTGACCAGGTAACCTCCATGCTAGAGCCCTCAGGGGAGATTAATGCTCCCTTCTCAGAGACAGGCAGAGTTGGCATCAGTTGTAGCTGATGCAGAGTGATGGTTTAAGCCACCCTTTGACACTCCATACTCTGCTTTCTTACTGGTCTGCAAGGAGTGGCGGCCAGGCCTATTGTGAGAAAAAGGGCTTTCTCTCACCACATAGCATTTTTCTGCAAGGGGCCTCCATCCTGTCTGGCCATGTGCATCCTCCAGTCTGAGCCAGAAGTCCCGCCTTCCCTAAGCTGGTATCCTAGACCAGAGCTCTTTCAGGCTGTGCTTCATGGAGCATGGGTACAGGTGTGGCCACCTCATCTACGATCTATTAACAAATCAAAACTGTTTCTATTGGGTTTGACGGCACCAAGTGACTAGGTTTGGACTGATGTCCCCGTGTTCCTGTGTCTTGCACCTTTGTCATGCACTTTTATGGTGGTGTTCCCGGGTGTCTGGGATTTTGATCTTGAGGTCATGACTTCAGTCATCTTTGGTCACAATCCCCTGTCCTCTCCCACTATGCCCCCAAAATTATCATCATGGTGTTTCAAGGGTCCTTCTCATGTTTCACAATTATCTTAGATTTTTGTGAATTAGTATCGGGCTATAACAGCCCTAGTGGGAGAATCTGCCTGTCCTTGGCCCCTACTACCCCCCCCCCCGCCCCCGCCCCATCCTAAAGGGCTCAGGGCTGCTGCTGCCCGAGTCAGCCCATCTTCTCCCACAGGTCGTAGATGTAGCTCCTGAGCTCCTGCGCATCTGCAGCCTCATTCAGGCTGATGACAAGATCCCACCAGGTAAGGGTGGCCGTCGTGGGCTGGGCAGGGGGAGGCAAGGAGCAGTGTAACTCAGAGGGCCTGGGGCAACTAGGGATTGGGGGCCAGTCCTCTCTGGATCTCTCTTTCTCCTCACCCTACCCAGACACCAAGGCTGCACTGCTGCTGCTCCTGACATTCTTAGCCAAACAACACACCGATAGCTTCCATTCGGCATTGGGCTCACTGCCTGGAGACAAAGCTCAGGAGCTCCAGGCCATCCTGGGCCTCACCTAGACTGTGGGCTGCAGCTGGGCCAGAGAAAACAGCCTGACCAGGCCCCAAGACCACCACTCAGCCCAGTTCCTCCTCATACCTTACCAAAGATTCTGGAGACTCAGCCCTGCTTGCTGCCTTATGGGGCTGCTGTCCCTGGGGCTGGATCTGCTATGCTATGGGACAGTACAAATGGAGTCGTGACAACATACTGTAATAAAGGCAGTTCATTTTCTGCTTTAAACAGTAGCTCTGAGAGCAGAGATAGAGCTCCATTATCCAGAAAGGAGGCAGGCAGGGCCTAGTAAGGCAGGAGGTGGTTTAAGGTAGCTGGTTTCTTGGCAGCTCTTATACTGGATCTAACCAAAGTGGAATCGGGGCCCTGGCTGGATCAGAAGACGCCCGTATGGCTTCTCTTGTTCCATGCGTAGGATCTGCTGGGCTGCCAACACTGTCAAGACAGGAAGAGCGGGCTGGTCAGGGGGAGTCCCTCCAGTGGCCTCTGGTCTGTGTGTCTCCACTACACATGCCTGCACTCACCCAAGAGCAAGTAGAAGACTCGGGCAGCCATCCTGCGAGGGCTGAGAGGTGGCACCAAGCTGCTGAAATCTGGCTCCCTGTTGGCCTGCAGCTCCAGTGCCACTGCCCTGTAGGGGTCAAGAACCATTAGCTAAAGCCCCATGCTGGGCCCACCTAGTTGAGGCACCCCCTGCTTGGTACCTGCGCACAGCCTCAAGCGAGAGCAGCTCGGGCTCCAGAGGCAGCTCCAAAGGCATCTCCATAGGCACCTCAGGGAGTTCGGGCACCACAGGCAGTGCAGGGGGCTCTGGCTGCTCCACCTCAGCCCAGGCCCTGGGGGAACATGGGAGGCAGGTAGGGAAGGGAAGTGGCAGCTGTGATGGTGACCAGGGATATATGCCCAGGGTAGCTGCTTACCACCGCTCTTCTGGAGGAATGAGGCTGATCTGGGTCTTCTCTTCCTCAGCTGCTTCTATGGAGAGCTCTGTTGGGGGAGGGGGAGGTCCTGATCCAATCTGCTTGGATCTCAGTAGTTGGGACCTATTCAGACTGGATACCAGAGCTGGGCATTGACTTGTTACAAGCACCCAGGAGGGAGAACTAAAGAGAACTGATGTGTGCTTTCTGTGTAAAACACTTTCTGACAAGCTGTCAGCAGTTGGGGTGCCAGTTTCCTGGGACAGTGGTTAGGGTGGTGGTCTTCACCGCCCCTTCCTTAGGGGCTTACCTGAGGACAGCATAAGGGGCCCACTGGGCTCCTGGGCCTCCCTCAGGACCTGGGAGTGAAAGAATGACTACGTCAACATCGCAGAAGCACTTGGGGCAGGAGTGAAATGGTCCCCCCACCCTGAACCAGCCTAGGCTGTCAGTCAGAACCTGGTGCCATTGGCTCGCATGGGCAGAAGACAGACTGCTGGAGCTCGAGGGAAATAGGTCCTCTGGGGAGGAGTGGGGCTGCAGGTACCTCAATATCACTAGGAATTTCAATCTTTCTCCTTTCCTCCTCAGCTGCTGCCTCCCTCATAGCCTCCTCTTCTGGCTCCAGGGGCAGAATTCGCCTGAGTGCTCTTGGGGGTGGCTGAGCACAGTGGGTCCAGAGAGCCATCAGTTCTGGGGGTAGCCAGCCAGCTGAGTGGGGACAAGGTGGCAACAGGGACAGGGTTTGAGGCATGAGGAATACCAAGAGTGAGGAATATCGGGTTAGAGGATCCCACACGCCAACTCCCACCACTCTTCTTACAGTAAGTTGGGGCTTGGAACAGCTCCATGGGGCTCCTGATGGTCCTCTCCGGGGGCTGCACCATTGGCTACGTGGGAGGGAAGGCAGAGCCCGGTTAAGAGGGAGTCACTGCACTGCCCCATCACCTCTGCAAGGCCTTGTTCCAGGGCCTCTGGCCTTCCAACCCTTCCAGGCACATGCCCCTGCCTGCTGTGCTCATTGCTAAAAGTAGGACTTGTAACTGGTGCCAGTAGATGTGCTGGGCAGGGTCACTGAAGGAGTATGGAGAGTTACATATGTGCAGACCCCCAGGGCATGCACTTAGGGGATGTTCCTAGTACCTCCCCAGGAGATTACAAGGCCTAGCATGTACCTGTTCTTGGCCCTCCCTGTCTCCCTGCAAAGTCTGGACTGCACTTACACACTCCCAGCAGTGAGCTCTGGTTTGCAGTTGTTTCTGGAAATCCTCCCGGGAGATCTGAGTCTCCTTGTCCCAGAACAGTAACTGGCGGCGGCGACCCCGACGGCGAACAGGTGGGAAGGCCGGGGGTCTCCTCTGCTGAACGGGGAGGGGAGGTGGGACCAAGGCTACCAATTACTCCTTTTCCTGATATCCTGATGGACTGCAAACAGGCCCCGCACTGTTGCCGCAGAGGAAAGGGCTTGGGCAGGCCCTCCAGAAGCACATGCAGCTCCTACCCTGCAGGGGCATACCCATCTGGAAATGCAGCTAGTTAAATGGTGGTATGGGTAGGGCCCCCTTTTACTAATTTCCACGAAGGCTTATATAGGCTAGCAGTGGCCTGGGGCTTGGGGAAGCTTAATATGGGTGAGGAGGGTGAAGAGAAGGCTTGGAAGGGCTACTACTCACCTCTGGGCTGGGTGGGGCTGGGAGACGCAGCTCCTCTGGGAGCGGGGGTGTCACCTCTGCAATAATACACTAGGTACTGCCTCCGCCCCACACTCTACACCCTCAGAGCCACCCAGGCAGGAAGCTAGAGGGTCCTGCCTTTAGCAAGTGGGAATACAGGGCCCTTGTCTGCAGCAGCTGTGCAGATACCCCCAGGAAGGATCCAGGCATGGTGGCTACTCACCAGCAAGTGGGACCTCAGGCTCCCAGACTTCTGGTTTCACCTCCTCTGGGGCCAGGACCGGGATTGGAAGTGGCTCTGCTACTCCTTCCACCCTGAGGAAAAATGGGCAAGAAAGATAAGAACACTCCTCCCAGCACCAACCCCCTACCTGACCCAGGGGTTCCTGCCCTTACTGTGGAAGAGCAGGAGGTGACAGTGAGGGAACTGCAATTTCCACTTCTGGGGCCCGGGGCTCCTCCCTGGACACTGCAGAGAGAGAGGATCAGCATTCGGCACACAGGAAAAAAGAGATGGGATGTGGCCCAAGCCCAGACTGCCCATGCCCAGGGCCTGACTGTCCAGTGCCAGGCAGGCCCCACACTGCCAGGCAGGCCTGCCTTGTTCCTCCAACAAGATAGCTTCATCTGGCTCAGCAATGAGCAGGTCCAGGTCTCGACGGCTAATCTCTGGGAGGTCTGGTTCACCCTGTTGTAAGAGGAAGGACAAGGAGAGAAACTCATTCCATTTCCAAAAAAAGGAAGTGGATCCAGGAGAATGAGGCTTGAGAGGCATGCCACAGGGCCAGGCCAGGGAAGCCCAGTGGGAGCTCAAGTGCCAGAGGCAGGGAGAGGGGAAATGGACATGGAGAAGGCAGAGAAGTAGATGCAAGGGGGGCTGGGCTGTCAGCAGCAGGACTCCGGCCTCAGTCTCTGTGTGCAGGGGGACAACTCACTTCGATCGGCAGCATACGTATGGGCTCTGCCTCCTGGAGCGTGATGGCCTCTGGAGGCAGCACAGTGACCGGGATCCTGTCTGAAGGGGCAGGGAAGTCACACCAGCCCCTCGATCTCTTTCCAAGTTCCCACACCCACTTGAAGCAAAAGCATGGATTCTGGAGTCAAGTCAATCTGGGTTCCAGTCAGGCCCAGGCCAGTCACTGGCCATTTGACCCTGGATATGCTGCTTAATTACTATGGACTTCACTTTTCTCCTCTGTAAGATGGGGGTGGGAGTTCTGATCTCACAGGACTCTTGTGGGGCAGTGATGAGGTTACACACATAAAGCGCCTTTCACGGGGCTTGGCTCTTAAGAGCAGCTCTAAGATGGTTATTTCTTCAGCTGTCAGAGCTTCCTATGCCTCTCACCAGAAAGAAGGCCCTCTCTGCTCACCTGGCTTCCCTGGCTCTGTAGGGACTTCAGGAGGGATCTCCTCAGGAACTCTCTCTGGGGTCACAGTCTCCAAAAGGTGCCGAATCTTTGGGGACAAAAATAGGTTTCAGCTTCAGTCCCCTACTTTCCCACTTTGCAATCTTACTCACACAATAGACTGTAGTGGGGAGACAAGTTTGTATATGACCCTAGCAAGTGTCAACACAAAGGCTAAGACAAGGCCCTATGTGCTAAGATCCAGAACAATATTTGGTTCTGGCTGAAACTTCATAGAAAAGGGTAGCATTTCAGTGAAGTCTAAGGATCTGTAAAATTTGACTAGTAAAGAACAAGGGGTGATCTTATGGGCTTATCAGACAAAGAACTGAATGTGGCATCTTTGGGATCAGAGGTCAGACTAGTATGTTTGGGAGCCAAAAATGCCCAGAGAATGTGTTGAGATGCTTGGGGATGGCTTGCTCTAGACCAGGACTCAGAGAGTCCTAAATGCTAGTATTCTGTTCGCAGTGGGGAGCCACTGGAGGTGTCTTTGAAGGAGGGGAATAACAGTGTCTAAGTTGCAGAGGTGTCAGGAATGGGTGGGGAAGGATGTGGGTAGAAAACCTAGTGCTGAGGGATAATGAGGGCCTGGATTAGGGCCTTGGAACAGTGTGGAGATGAGTGGGGACGAGAACAGCCTCTAGGCTGGTCTGGAGTAAGTAAGTGGAGCAGGTTTGTTTGGATGGGTCCACCGTGACAGTCCGGCAGCACTGACTCTTGTGGGGCAGATTTGTGGCAGCTCCCTTCCCTCACCCCAGTGTGGGTCAGACGTGTGGGAACAGCACTCCCTTCTGTACTGTCAGCTCATCAGTCTGAGGTGTCCCGGGGGGAATGAACCCCACCTGAGGTATATCGAAGGGGCTGGGAAGTCTGGGATCCACAGACATCATCCCAAAAAAGGGGTCTGGAGCACCCTCCAGGATTTCCATCATGTCCAGGCGGTTAGGAAGCAACAGGCTGGGTCTGAGAAAGAATGTGGCTGTCAACGTCTGAGGCTGAGACGAGCAAACACCAAGCAGGGAGGTTCCCCAGCGAAGGCTGGGTGGTCGCAAGCCCAGGGGGACACTCACAGGTCAGTGTCCACCATATCTATGCGGATCTGCAACTGGGCACGGTGCAGGCGCTCCAAGATGTGCTGAATGTCCTCTGTGGGCAGGGAGCGCAAAATGGGGAGAGGCAGCTTAGCCGAGGGCCAATCAGCTCTGCCCCACCTCGCAGAGCCTTCTCAGTCTTACCTACGAGGTACTGGCATTGTTGTGAGTAGACCCGGATCACACCGATCTGGAGCTGGGCTGAGAGATAGAGAGAGAAGCGGGGGCGCGGCAGGCCGGGCTGTGGGGGTTCCACTTGTACCAACACGTAACTGAGGATTTCCTCACTAGGAGAACAACTTGCCCCAATCACCGCCAAGCCTGCGCGGAGAACCAGCCCCACAGCCTTGCCCCCCTAATCCACCTGCTAACCCACACCAGCCCCAGGTCCATTTTCTGGGCCTTACCAGGTCTTCACCACATTCACCTTCAGGTATTCACGCTTCACCAACCGGCTGCCACGAGTTGCTGCCAGCCTGGACCGGGTGGGAGTGGGGATGGGGGCGGGGAGCTGTCAGGCGGGGATCTCGCGGCGCCCCTCCTAGCTCGCCCACCCTGGCCCAGCCAGCTTTTACCAGATGGTGGCGAAGCAGCCGGTGTGGCGCTGAAGCACATTGGGATAGTAGAACATTGTCCCTCCAAGGTTTCACCCTCTCGTCGTCTACCACTCCTCTGTTCGGATATCAATCCGAATTCTTTAGGACACCGGATTTCCCGGCACCGTAGGAGAGAAGGATTTGGACAGGTGGAGCAGCGGATGGACCCAGAATGCCAAATAAATGAGCAGATAAACATGTGGTGGGTAAACGATTTAGGGGACGAGTAAGCCGTCAGTTCTTGAAGGGTTCTTACACCATGTCGGTGCTTTGAACTTACGGGAGCAGGTTGGAGACGCAGAGCTCCTGAAGAGAGTCCTGGCGGTAGCCCAGACCAGGTCCCGATCGTAGAGGCCTTGTGCAAAGATGTCTGGCTCTGGGCCTTTGCTCTCAGCCTGAGCGGCGACAGTCTCACCCCGTCGTCCCCTCACGGGCCTGGATCCTGCCGCAGGGAGCGTGCACTTGGGTGCTCTGCGCCCCGCTCCTCAGCAGCAGAGTGGCCCCCAGAACAACTAATGGCAACAGGGGTCTGTGAAGCTGAGCTCGTTTCAGGTGCCAAGCTGCCTGCCAGGGGTCAAGGAGATAGGCCACCCCCCTACACACACACCCCCCGCAGGGCCCTGCCAGGGAGGAAGGAACCAATCGGCAGAACCCTGCGCGCTGCTGGGTCATTGTGAGGTGTCCTGACCAATGGGCTCTCGTTCCCTTTGGTAGCAGGAGTTTCTCGGAGGCACTTCTCTGCCGACCAATGAGCGGGGAGCAAATCCCAGCCTTCTCTCCATCCAGCCTGGTAACAACGGCATTTCAGTAGGGTCAAGTCTGGGGCAAAGGCCTTGTCCCTGTACGGGCGCCTGACTTGCGGCTAGACCTTGCCCTACCCCCACCAAAACCTACCAGGTAGCAATTGTCCCGTCCATCTTTGTGCCAGCTTTGGGTCCACCCTGAGCTGGGCAGGTAGAAACGGTGTGAGGTAGCCTGAGAGTCACCACAGGTCGATGGGGGAAAAGACAGATCTCACAGGAAGTAACAGGAGACTTGCCTCGTTTTTTCCCACACTTGATCAGTTTAGGTTGTGGACATGCCTGATCTGCCTGTTTTCCAGTTGTGAATGTTCTCCTGGCTGAAATAGATTTTAGCTTTTTTGGATGCAGGATATATTCTCAGCATCCAAAAGCCATTTGTCTCAAACAATTAATGTGTATAAAATTAAGTTATGTTCTAGTTACGAACTTCTTTTGTCTCCATGTCTCCTGCCTTTCTTTGCACAACCATTTCTTTAGTCTAGATGACCTTCCCAGCCTCAACTCCAGGGTGTGCCGAGTCTTTTTAAGACTCAGCTCTCATTGCAGCCCAGCTGACCCTATTTTGTTTTGTTCTTTCAATCTAAGAGCTCTTGAGATTGGGGTCTTGTGTTTTCAATTAGTGCCTGGAGCCTAGTTCAGTAAATATTTGTCAAATGACTGTGCAATTACACTAAAGTTATAACCACAGAATGTCGAGGCTAAAAGGGATTTCAAAATCTAGTGCAAACCTGGCCTTTGCAGATGAGAAAACGGAGGGCCACACAGACTCTTTTTCCTGGACCGCACAGCTTTTAGTGACAGCCTGGCTGGAACTCTGCTCTCTTGAATTTCAGTGTTCCCAATCCCCATTTCACTGTGTTTGGCTGGATTGGCTTCTACAAAATACAGTTGTTTCCATCACTGTTCATAAGTTGTCAGTGTTCACAGGTGTTCACACTGGGACACAAAGATGATAAAATGGGGCATCCACCCTACAGATGCCTAGAACCTAGTTTGGGATATAATTTGTTACTTCATTTATTCATTCAACAACTATTTATTACATTCCTACAATGTGCCAGGCACCCCTCTAGGCACTGGGGATATAGCAACAAACAGAGCAAGTCCCTGTTCTCACGAGTAAGGAAGGAGAAGAGATAAACTAGTAGACAAATGGAAATATATGAAGTGGTCAGTGCTATGAAGGAAAATGAGGCAGCATAGGAGAACAGAGAGTAGCAAGGACTGCTAGTTAGGTAGGGAACTCAGGGAAGGAAGGGGACAAGTCATGTGCCTACCTGAAGCAAGAGTATTTTAGACAAAAGAACCAGCAACTGGAAAGGTCCTGGGGCAGATATGTGTTTGGTGGGTGCAAGGAGCCTGGAGCAAAGTGACTGAGGAGAATGGCAAGGGGTGAGGTTATAGAGGATAGTGGGCACACCATAAGGACCGTGGAGGCCATTGTAAGGACTTGGGCTTTTAACCTGAGGTGAAAGTCAATAGAGGGTTTTGAGCAGGAATGACATAGTGAGGTTTATGTGTTAAGAGGACCTGCACTGTGTTGAGTATAGGCTGAAGGTGGACAAGAGTGAAAGCAGAAAAGAAGATGGAGAAGGAAGCAGGAAGAAAAAGTAAGGGATGATGGCGACTTGTTCCTAATGCTGGTGGTGGAGACAAGGAGAGGCGGTCAGAATCTGGGTAGCTTCTGAAGGAACAATGACAGGACTGGCTGGTGGACTGCATGTGGGGTACGAGACAAATGAAATCAAAGAGGTAGCAGGTACAAAGGTCCGAGAGGGATTTCAGCACATTGAAGGCACAACAGGGCTGTGCACCTGTGCACGCAGTACCTGATTTTGTCACTGCCAGTGCAGATGCCTGTGTAGGTTCCTGGAGGAGGGCGGAAAAGATGGAAGAGAAGGCAGGCCTGAGGAAGAAAGGCTCAAATAGCACTAAAGCAGGAAGATCCTTGAGGGTCTAGGTATCTAGATTTGATCGTGTAGGTAATTCACCAGCCATTGAAGGCTTATAAGGTTGACATGACAGGAAGGAGTCTAGTCTGGGAGGCCCCTTCTCCTCTAACCTGGTGTCATGTACAGGATGGGGGAAGCTGGAGGCTGTGACAATCAGGTAAGTGGTGACTTAGGTCTGAGTTATTCTGGAATTGAATGTACAGAGAGGAAGGATGACAAGTGGCCTTGTGAAGAAAAAATCTCCAGTTTGGTGGCAAAATAAACACTGGTAAGGGAGAGGCGTGTCAGCTGATTTGGACTCCTCAAAGCTCTGAACAGTGTTGGTGACCTGGCATCCTAGGCCAGCTTGTCTTGCAGGGCTCAGGTAGAGTGAGGAAGCCAGTTTGGGAGCACCCTCCAGTGGAGGTGACAGGGCACCATGTGCTGGGAGAAGAGGCACCAGGGCTTGGTCTGCCCCAGGCACAGAAGGTCCAGTAGACCCCAGGGCCTCTAGCCCATGGTTTCAGGTCAATTTCAAGTTCTCCTGTTCATTCAGACTGCCAATCTAGGGTTCTACCCTAGGCCTTTCCTGAAGGCCCAAATCAGACCCCTCTGACAGAGAACTGTGGAGTCTGGATCTTCCCATGTGAAGTTGGTGGCTACAGTGGCTCTAGGCTGTGCCCCTCTTGGTGGCTGACCCTGACCCTACTCCTGGTTGCATAGAGGGTACAGATAGCCAGGCCCAAAATCTGCAGTGCTCAGCCTGCTTCCTCTTCCTCACCAGAACCTGTGGGTGGAGAGGAAAGGGGCCCGAGGATGTCAGCAGGAAGAGAGCCCAAGTGCCCTGCTGTCGAGTTACATCTCTGTTATCTCCCTGTGACCTCTGCTGCCTTATTCTCCCAACAAATCAGATACTGATTCCTTTTTCAATAAAATTTTATTTTAAATCCTTAGTAAAGATTTAAAAAGAAAATATAAAGTGCTTGGCTTTAGGGTTGGGGGAAAAGGAAATGTCCCCCTGAGTTCACACCATTTCCCAGTTTAGTTCCTCAGAGATAAAAGAGGGGTATATCTCAAAAAACAAAACAAAAACAAACAAATTAAAAAAAAAAAGATAAAAACCAGCTAGATAGCAAGAGGAGTTCAAGGACATAACCATCACAGAAAACCACTAAGAATTATCGCCGAGGGATGCAGGTCAATAATGCGGAGAATGAGTCTCTTTCAAAGGAAATAGGAAGAACAGAGTGGAGAGGAGGAAGGTAGGTCCCCCAGGCTCTGCACCAGGGAGAGAGTGGCTGCCTGGTCCTCTGGGGTCTCCTGCAGTAATTGCCGGGCAAAGGCCTGCTCCATCTGTGCCGGAAGTGGGGGGAGAGGGTATCATAAGCACAACAGGCCAGGCACTACCCTCATCCCACCCCAGTAGGCCCTTCTCCTCCTGGAACCCCCTTGCCTGAATAGGCAGCTATTCTTTATGTATGTATGTATGTATGTATGTATGTATGTATGTATTTTTAGAGAATGGGGAAGGGAGGGAGAGAGAGGGACAGAAAGATCGATTAATTGCCTCTCATTCGCACCCCAAATGGGGTCTGAACCCACAACCTAGGCATGTGCCCTGACCAGGAACTGAACTGGTGACCTTTCACCTTGCAGTATGACACTCAACCAACTGAGCCACACCAGTCAGGGCTACGCAGCTTTTCTTACCCCACCCTGAACTTACCTGCACTGAGATAAGACTCTGTGGGGTGTGGTTGGGGCTAGGGTCCTCCTCTAAGAAATTCAGTGTCACCTGGAACTTGGGTTGGGGGCCCAGGCCTTGGAAGTACCTCTGCAAGTCTGAAAGAGAAAGGGTCAAAGGTTGGAGGAAAGAAAAAAGGAAGAGGGCCACAGACAGGAAGGGAGGAGAAAGAGAGGTGGCAGTGAGGCCACTCAGAGACCAACGCCAGAGGAGGAGCTGCAGGATCACAAGGCAGCCTTGGGCAGGAGAAATTCTAGGAACTAAGTGGCTACTCGCCCATATGCAGATGGGGAAAAGTACTCCCTCCCCCAGTAGGAAGTACTGTATTTAGTGGTAGCCAGCTGTTACAGAGCCTGACATGCTCTCTGCTGGGAGAATTTAGAGTCCTCTCAGCAGCAGCCCTGGCTATTAAATCAGACGTGGCCTCCACAACCGTGGCCACACCTCGGTTGCTTGCTCATACTATCCTCGCTATGCTAGGGCACCTATAGCCCTGGGAACACTCACGCTCTTCGTACCCTGTATTCCTGGCCCCTGCTCCAAGGCCAGGTTAGAGTTGAGTGGAGGCTGGAGGTGGAATTCCAAGTGTGGATGGGACGGGGCAACCTGAGAGGACACCTGGAGTGTGGCAGGGCCAGGATGCGTGACACGTGCCAGCTCCCCTGAAGGCGTGGGTGGGTGTGTGTGCCAGTGTGTGTGTAGGAGAGAGCCACAAGGTGCACCTTCTCATGATGACTGCGTGACAGTCATGATGCATGATGACGCTCTGAGCTGTGACACTTTTGTGGGCTGGACTCCACCTGAGCCCGTCTTCCGTGGCATAGGCTGTGGAAGGAGGGCTGTCAAACAGCTGTCAGGGCTGAGCATAGGGCTGTACCGGATGTGCACCCGGCAAGTGCAGAGTGCCATGCGTGGGCTGTGGTGGTGGGTCTGCTGGAGGGAGCACACGGTGGGGGCAAAGCCCAGGGGAGGTGCTCAGGGTCTGGGCTACAGGAACCCAGGGGGAGGGGCTCAGGGGCTGGGCTGCAGGAACCTCACCTCTGCAAAAGTGGGTGGTTCTGAAGAGCTCCACACACTTGTTGGGGGGCAGCATATGTGGGCCTGGACCAGGTGGAGACTGGGGCGCGCTCCAGGAGATGGGAATGGGGCAAAGGCGTTCCACGAAGAGGCCTCGGGAGTTGCTCGCCACCAGGACACCTTTCTCAAGCTGGCTCAGCAGGCGATGGGTGGGCTCTTGCGGGCCAGGCTTGGGAAACACCACCTGTTCCATGCTGCACTGAGAGTCTGAGGGCTCGGCCACGAGGCGGCAGTCCAGGCTCTGCACCTGGGCCTCTCCCACCACCTGCCCATTGTAGATGAAGGTGAGCAGCAGCGAGTAGTCTGCGGACAGAGAGCAACCAACTGTACCAAGTGCCTCTCCCCAGAGGCCCACCTGGTCAGCAGGGGATTCTGGGAAAACAAAGAGGGGCTCCTTGCAAATCCAATGTCCTCATTTTGCTGCTGAGGGACATGAGGTCCAGACAGGAAAACCAAGCAAGGGCTGGGGAGGACAACGCAGGCTATGGGTGGGGGCAGCAGCTCTACCTTCTGAGGTTACAGAAGTCACCCTCCCCCCTCACCCTCACCAGCAAGGGACCTCCTGCCAGACCTTCCCATCACTCAGAAGAGTAGCTGATACACAGATTCCCATGGGGGCCTCAAGGCTTAATGCCCAGGGTCTTACAGTTTACAAGAAGGTACCAGAGATGGGGCCTCTGCTTAATCCACAGAAATCAATGTCTTAAAGCGGATTTCCAGGAAACAGAATGCAGAGGGGGTATTCTCAGAAGTGAGCTGTTTGGAGTCTGGAGTCTGGCCAGGTCTGCTGCCTGGAAACCAGTGCCTATGCCAGGGTAAAGTGAGCCCAGGTCGCTGCAAGCCCTGACAGATTAGATAATGCATGTACAGTCCCAGGGAGTTGGCCTGTGGGGACAGGGAGCAGGGGTAAGCCAGACATGCCAAGTACCTGAGTCTGGAGGGGGCAGAAGCTCCAGAGACACCTGCTCTCCTTGGAAAGGGGCCTCATTTGTGTCTACGCCTGGAAGGGAGAAGGCGCATGTCATTCAGAGTGGGACTGGGGAGTTCAAGGGGCAGAGGGTGTGGCAAGGGCGATGACGGGAGGCAGGGGAGGTGGTACCTTCCTGAGGCTCAGGACTGTTGCTACTGCTGCTCCCAAAGTCTGAATGGCCAGCTCCCCCATTGGCCTCCACCTCCTCCTGCAGACATAGTGCCTGTCGTTGGCCTCCTCTCCCCCTAGTTACTGTCCTGCCCTCAGACCCACAAAGGTCCCTTCCCAGCTCTTACATTTCTGAGGGGGTCCTGGAACAAGGAGGGACTGAGTATACAGTTCTTCATGGTCTCTTCATTCTCCTCCCTCTCGGGGGACACAGAGCTGTGGTGTCTCTTTGATGGTGATTTCTGGGTTGCTGGTGAAGCTGTAGAATGTGGGAGAGAAAGGTCAGAGCCTTAGGTGGGGATGGAGGGTAGGGGAGAGAGAGGAGGCAGTGAAAGGATGGGCAGGACTGGGCAGGGGAAGCTGGGGAACAGCTCCCCAAGGACAGGGACAAGGTAAAACTCTGACCAAGGGGTCTGGAGGGAGTCCCAACACCCGCCCCGGAGGCTCATTCTAGGAGTGGTGGCCAAGGGGACACTCACCAGGGAGGGTTCCTGGTGGCAGCAGTCGATACACCTTGTAGGGCTCAGCCCCGTCCCTATGGCTATTCTCAGGAACCTCCTCAAACTCAGTACTCTTGTTGAGAGCACAGCGCAGACGAGTCTTCCAGATGGCAGGGCCTTCTGTGTCCCCCTCCTTGTACTTTCCCTTAAATATCGCCCAGGCCTTGGAGACAAGTGAAGAGAGGTGGCACGTTACAGACTGCGGCGACATGCCACAAGGGCCGGCGTCATGGATGTGCGGCCCGAGCACTTGCACATAAAGGCCCGTGTTGGGTTCATGCTCAGCTGCTGCCATCTTGAAATCCTTAACTAATATCTGCATTTTATCTTGCACTGGGCTCTGACAATTATGTAGCTGGCTCAACCCTCTGATCTCCCCTTTATCTGACACCTGGGCAGACACAACCCCTGGAGCTTCAGTGTCCACTCTATCCCTCACTTGGAAGGAGGGGCTGGTTCCCAGGGCCTTTCACCTTGAAAAAGGCAGCATCCTGGTCCTCCCGGAAGTCCTGCTTGCCTGCATGCTTCCAGGGAATCCGGAACATGGTCTTAGCTGCATCTTCCCAGCACACCCCTGGGAACTGTCCACTCTCCACTTGCTCCACCACCCAGTTGCGGAGCTTTCGGGTGCAGCGTGCCCTGCCCGATGCCATCCTGGGGATAAGAGCAGCAGGCAGCATCAGTAGAACCAACCAACACTTTTAGGAGGTAATGTCTGCTGAGGTTCTGGCCATTTGGGTTGTATTCTGTCTGGCAAGGACCCCCTAAGAACCCATCCCTCTTTTTTCTCCAGACATATCTCAAAATTCTCTGATTCCAAATAGTTTTGTTTCTGCCATCACTGGCAATTAAAAAAAAAAAAAAAGTTTTTTTAACACCCCAAGCTGTGTCACCTGGAAGGAAACCTTAGGTACTGGTCTTAAATTTAAGACGTTTTCAGGGATCTATTGTTTGGAAAAGAGCATTCCCTTGGTGGCCTGTTCCTGGTGAGAAGCCCAGCCTACATTCCCAAACATTTGCAGAGGTCGTGTCCGCTTCTGAGATGCCTCAACCCTCTTCAACGCCTACCCCCCACAACCTCTCCTAAGACCCCCATCCTTCCCTTCTGCTTGCCCTAGGGGTAGGTGGGGCAGGGGCGGAGCTTCAACAGATGTAGGCAGGGCCAAAAGGCTGGAAAACAAAAGTGTGAGTGGACTGGAGCAAACTGCCTTCTTCCCTGAACAGCCCGGCAGCAGGTGCACCCGGCCTTTGCCTGTAGAGCTTGGGACACAGCCCCTGGCCAGTCAGGTTGGCCCTCTCACTCAGGCCAACCTCCTGCTTCCTGGCTCATAGGCCTTCAGTCCATTCCCGTCTAGTAGGGGGTCTCCCAGGACCCTCCCTCCGCCAATCTGGCCGGGCCTTCTAGCCCTACACCCAGGCTGCCACCACCAATTCTTGGCTGATCTTACCTGTGCGGCTGTGCAGGCAGTCCAGGACTCGGCTGACCTCAGCTCCGCTCCTGGCTAGGGAGCTTCCTGTTGACTCCTCCCTATTTCTACAGTCCCCACCCTAAGTTTCAGTTCCCCTCCTGGGAGGTCCTTTTCCCTGAAATCACGTGGTCTGAGTTGCAGGGCAATGAGTGGCCACCAGGGGGAAGCAGCATCTGAGAATCTCTGTCGGAATCTCAGCCGCAGGAGGAACCATTCGGCTCAAGCTCCTTCTTCCTCCCTCAGATACTCCTTATGTCCGGCCATGTCTGTGACACTGCTGCTTCCCTAAGGAGACCACAGTGTGCTGGAGTCTGGCCCTGGGGCCTCCAGGTAGCTCTGTACCACCTATGCATCTGTGTTCCCCCACAGTGCCGGTTTAGTATCTATTAGGTGACCTCAAATCTCAGCTGAATTTGATGAAAAGAAAGGAGGCAGGGAAGGGAGGAAGTCAACCCGGGTCAAGTGGCTGGATAGGGAGGGCATCCCTTTGCCATCCATGGTGTCAATTCCTTTCTCATCCTGAGTCCAGGGAGAGTCAGCTGGTGGGCTGTAGGGGGCCCGTTCGGCAAAGCTCTGTTCACCCCCCTCTTTCCCTGGTGCCCCCAGATGCTGGGGTCAGGAAGAAGGACCACCAAGAAGCCTGGGCAAGGAGATGCCTCTTTATTGGTGCTGGAGCTGTTCCTGAGGGAGTGGGGCCATGGGACCCTCACCCTCAGCTACTTCCTCCTGCGGGGGATACTCTGTCCCAAGGGCACCTCTTCCATCAGCTTCTGCAGAGAGAGAGAGATGACAATGATCCTGGAAGTCTGGAGTCAGACATGGGCTAGACAGGGGACCTCCAGAGAACAGGGCCAGAGACAAGGTTGGGAGGGAAGTTTCACCTGTAACAGGCGGGCGTGGTAGGCAGGGGCATCCTCCCCAGCCAGCGGCTGTGGGCGCACGTGCAGGTAGCGCTCTGCAGCCGTCTCCAGCTCCTCTACCTCATACAGGGTGGCTGGGTCCAGTGAGTGGGCATTGATGAGGCTTACAAGATACTCTTTGTAGTGTGCCCTGAGAGACGAGAGGGTGAGATATCAGTTCTTGTGTTTGGCTACTGGTAACTGTGTGTGCCCAGCACCTTGAACACTGGCATACTTGGATGAACAAGATCAACAACCCTCAGCTGTGTAGGTATGCCAACCTGTGCGCATTGCTTGCTACTACCTATCCAGGCCTTTGCCCAGAGAGCCCTTTCCTCCTCCTCGCAAGACCTACTGCTCCCAGAGACACACGTTACTGCCTGGACACCCCCTCAGCGCTCCTGTCCCTCTCCCCAACACCAAGCTCCCTGCCAGGCACTCACTGGCAGAGGCCCGCATAACCCGCGGGAGTCTCCTTGCCACAAGCTTCGTCCCGGAACCCATTGGGAACCTCCTTCTGCTCCATCACTCGGCAGCCACCTATGGATAAGGGCAGGAAAAGACCCTTTGTTGGGAAGAGGCCACTGACAGCCAAGCCCTAGGAGAACAGGGATGGAGGCATGGGTGACAGCCTCCAGGAAGGGGTTGGAGGACAGGAGGGCCAACTCTAACAGTGGTGGTGGTGGGGTGTACTCAGAGAAGCCACTGTGGCAGACTAGCTCTGACACAGAAGCAGGGACCTTGCTGTCCCTGCTTTTATCCAAGCCGGCTCTTGGGCAATAATCACATACCCTCGGAGACAGCTCTTTTTTGATTTAGCTTTTGAATAGTTAACTTATTTTGTGAAGGTCTTACTCTGTCTTGATGGTAAGAAGTGGGGTACCTTAGAACCATAAGTAACATCTCGTTGCCTCACGGAACCTAAGACAGTGCAGCTAGCAAGTCTCACTAAATACTCATCGAACTAAAGAATCATTATCCTTTGGGAATGAGAGAAGAGAGTATTGAGGTACCAGATGCTTTAATGTGGTTTCATGTAAAATAGCTGAGCTGCAAGGTGAATATTACCCCCATTTCACAGAGGAAGAAACAAGGCCCGGGGAAGTTATCTCGCCAACGGGCACACAAGTCAGCATGTGATGGGTCTTCATCTCAGGTCTAACCCCAGACCCAAGCCTCCTGTTTTCCCAATTCACAGGGGTTGCCCAGCTACCCTCTCCCCTTCTCCAAGACTTGTCCCAACACTCACCTCCAGGGACCGCCCGGGCGCCTGCTGGGGGCTCTGTGTTGAACATGACATTATTGTCCTGAGAAGAGGCAGAAGGGTAGGCATGAGTTTCTCCTTTGTGTCAGCCCACTGGATTTCCCAGGACAGAGTTTCTCTCTTCTTGCTACCCTGGGCTCTGTCCCTTCTCCTGGATGACCCATGAACCCAGCTAGGTTGGCCCCCATTACCTGTAGCAGCTTCTGGAGCCGGAGAGCAGTCCAGTCCCGCAGGTAGAAGAGGCAGTCTCGGGGATGGTGTCCGTGTAGGGACTTTTTCACCCTGCAATTAGGGTCTGGACATTTCTGGTGGAAACCCAGATGGAAGAGGGGAAGTTGGAGACTATTGGGGTCCTGGCCTCTCAGGAACCCTTGAGTGAGGGGTGTAGGGGTGGGGGGAGATGGAGACACTGGAGGGTCTGGAGCAAGCAGAGGGGAAAGGGGACAGAGAGAGGTAATTTACCCCCCCCCACCCCCGCTGGACACCAGCCTCTTCTTTTTTCCCAGGCTGCTCCTCAGTGGCCTCTGTCCCTCACACCAAATGGCAGCCCCTTATCCTTTTATCCCTTCCATCCCCATTCTCTGGGCTCACATTCTTGGCGTAAAAGGCATTGTAGCATCCACTGCAGAACTGGTGACGGCACTGGGTGCAGTGAAAGTGCATACAGCCTCCTCGGGCCAGTGCATACGAGAACTTGCACTTGGGGCAGTCTGCAAGGGACAGCAGGTCAGGGCTAGGGCTGCCACTGCTCCTTGAGACCCTAAGGAAAAGAGCCGCGGCAACGATAGATTACTGGGCAAACAGGCGTAGTGGGGCAGCCTTACCAATGCCATTTTCCTGAAGGTACATTGCCAGGCCCTGGGCCTGGTATTCTGGGTCATTGGTACGTTTCCAGTTTTGGAAATCCTCGCAGCTGCGGCCCCGATGCTGCTCTTCCCACTGCCAGAAGGAAAGCAAGAGTCACGTGGAAGCTCCATCGTAGGCCCTTCTTGCCAGTCCCTCTACTCATACCCAGTGTCCCTGGCTTAGCTTATGGCACTGCCATCTACCATCTGCTCTAATCCACAGGTGGCAGACACAAGGCCTGCGGGCCGAATCCAGCCCTCTACCTTGTTTTATCCACCTGGCACCTTGTTTCTACCTGGCAGTAGCGCTGAGCTCCTTGCCCCTGGTTAAGGAGTAATTACATTTATACAGTCCTAAAATTACACTTGGACCTTTAAAGGCAACCGCAAGGCTCAGGTGGCCCCCAGTGAAAATGAGTTTGACACCCCTGCTCCAATCTCAAACCGAGGGGCCAGCATTGGTGCTTTCATTCCCTCACACCACCGTGCATTCCCAGCAAGTCTTGATTCCACTACCCAAGTCTAGCTAACATTGTACTGATGTCTATTTCACACTCTGTCCTCTTTCTCTTTATCCCTACTGTGACCGTCTTACATTGGGCCAGGTCAGATCTTGCCCTGGCTACTATTCTCTCTGCCTCCACTCAGGCTCTCCTATGGTCCAAACTCCACCTTGCAGCCAAAGTGCCTTTGAAGATGCGTGTCAGACAGCTGCAACTGGACTGGGAGTCTCCTAGTTTTGAGGTTCAGTGGTAGTGTCTCAGGGGTTGGTTTATCGTGTTTCAAAATAGATGCAATTTTGGGGGGATCAAATATTAAACTTTTTAAAAGGTAAATGAGGTCATGTCACCCCTTGCTTAGTTTTAGAATGAAAGGCGAACACCCTCCTCACTCGGCCTCAAGGCCTCTCCTGACCTGGGGGCTACCCCTCTCCAACTGCCTGCCCCTCTCACCCTTGCTCTAGAAGCTCCAACCACACAACACTGTTTTCTGACTTTGGCTTTTGCATGGGTTGCTCTTTCTGTCACAAATACTCTTTGCATAGTTGACTTCGTCTTAACTTTCTGTGCCTTAACTTTCATCTTAACTTAAGCCTGAGCTTAAATTAAACCATTTTAGAGTAGACTTGCCTGACCTCTCCGTTTATTCCTAATCTCAGATTCCTGTTTGTTTTCCTCATAGAACTCATGCTTATATGTAATTATGCTTTCTCCCTCCTTGACTTCGTTCCTTCCTTCCTCCTCTCCCTCCCTCACCACGCCCCTTCCTCCTCCTTTATCTTACCTTTCATCCCTCCTCCCTTTCACCATTCCTCCCTCTCCATCCTTCTCCCCTTGGCCTTCCTCTCTCACCTTCTCCATCTCCTTCCACCCCTCCCTCATCCTTTCTTCCTTCTCTCATCGTACCTCCATCCCTCTCTGACTAGCCTATAAGCACTTTGAGCTGAGAGCTCATGTCTGTTCTGTTTTCCAGCACACTCCGAGTCTAACAGAGTACCTGGCAGCAGCTCAGCAAGTATTTCTGGAGGGGTGGATGTGCCTCACCTGACGCTTACAGCGTACACAGAAGGTCTGGTGACACTGCGGACATGTTGCCTCCAGCTGCTCACGCTCATATATGAAGCCAAAGGAGCACTGTGGGTGCAAGAGGATAGAGCTGTTCAAGGCCTGACCGGGCACCACCCCCACCCTTCCTGTCAGCTCCTTTGGGCAGGCCACTTGCCTGGGCACACCACAGGAACTTGGGGTCCCGCATGAGCACGCCTTCGGTCAGCTTCTTATGGAACAGGGCATAGGCATCTGGCTCCAAGCTATCTCGAAGCTGGGGACATAATGCAGAAGTGGAGGATGTCAAGGGTTTCTGTTCAAAGCCCTAGACACCCGAAGTCCCAGAGACTTCGGTACCTGGATGTCCAGAGTGGAGAAGTAGCTGAGCAGCTGCGTGTCATCAGTGAGGTCAGGACGGCCACAGGCGGGGCACACCATGTCAGTGATGTGCTTCTCCTTCAAGGCGATGGTGAAGTGCTGGCGGAAGCAGTCAGGACAGATGGTGCACTCACAGGAAGTCAGGGCCTGCATCTAGAGGGGAGAGGGAGAGAAGGGAGTCAGAAGCCACAGATGCCAGCCTGGGAAGGGATAGCAGCCAGGTGTTCATTGAGAAACCACTAATTAACAACTGGGCAGGGAGAGCAACCTCAAATACCAACAGGTGCCAGGCAGGCAACCTAGATGTCTGAAGACAGGTAGAGGGAAGTAGACAATGGTAGGACCTAAGGTAAAGGGAAGAATGCCCTCTAAAGGCATTCACATTCAATTAAAAACAAACACACAAATAATTTTGAAATGGCAAAATGATAGAGATGGAGAGCAGACTAGTGGTTGCCAGCTGACAGGAGGAAGGGAATTAGCTGTTACATACAACTATATAGGGGCAGCATGAGGGAGTTCCTTCGTGGTGATGACACAGTTGGCATCTTGATTGTGGTGCCAGTTACATGAATCTTCTCTATATGGGACAAAACAGCACAGAACCACCCACCCACACCCACACACACCCATGTAAAAAACAAACTAGGTCTGCATTCTAGCTAACACTGCATCCATGTCTATTTCTTGGTCTTCATATTGTACTCTAATTACACAAGAAGTCACCAAGGGGCGGAAGGTGGATGAAGAACACATAGGTCTCTGTACTATTTTTACAACTTCCTATGAATCTATAATTATTTTATATATATGTACATTTACAATTACTTTAAAATGAAGAGTAAAAACAAAACAAAACAAAACAAAACAAAAAACATACAGGGCCAACCTAACTAAATCAAACTGTTTTTGGCCAAAGAACTGCCACTTTTGACCTCAAGTGGGGTCTCAGGAGATAAGAGGGGTCTGCTCCTACAAAATGGAGATTTGATGACAACATTAAAGAATTACTATTAACTTTTTGTTGGGACACAGTATTTGTGGCTGTGTTTTCAAAGAGTTTTCCCTTTTAGAGATACATATTTAAATATTAGCAGAAAAGCCACGATGCCTGAGATTTGCTTCAAAATAATTCTGTATGTGTAGAGTGAAATAAAGATTGGCCATACATTTGTAATTGCTGAAGCCTGGTGATGAATACACAGTAGAGGGTGGAGGAGGAAGTTCGTTATAAGGTTTTGTCTACCATTGTGCAGACAAAATTTTTAAAATTTTCCATAATAGAACATTAAAAAATGGGGATTGGGGGGGTGGCCTATTTTTGCCCTCCCTTTCCCAGAAGCCTTCAGGAGCACATGGGCAACTGCAGAGCAAAAGACAAGACCAAAGACTGGCTGAGGTGAAGTGTGGGTCTAAAGGAAATATTCTAAGTCCAGGTTCAGTGGGAGGTGTTTACCCGGTTCCGGGGAAGGGCCCAACCACACACAGCACACTCCTGGGCAAGCAAACGGCGCAGAAAGGCCCGGTCTTGGCTCTGCCTCACGGCCTCTACCACATCACCCAGTTCATAGTTCCTGGGTGTCTCCTGCAGCAGCGACAGTGCCAGCTCAGCCCGGCCCCAGCTGGGGAGTGCGTAGACTGCCAAAAGCCGTCTGACCAAGCTCTGCAATGTGATTCAGGTGGAGAGAGAAGTGCCTGTCAGACCCAAGGCTCCTACCCTTCACCCTTCCCTCTGCCCCTCTAGGTGGCTCTTCACCTCCTCCCAGCACCTGCTTGTCTGGATCGTCCCACGAAGGGGTGGGCTCTGGGCCACTGTCCCAGAGGCGCTGATGGAAGGGCTCTAGGCGCTGGCGCTGTAGCTCAGTTAGGGCCCGAGCCACATCACCCCCGTGTTGGAACAATGCTTGAAGAGACCCCTCCTCAGGCCCAAAGCCCAGGGATCGGAGTTCCTGTACCTGAGAGTTGGAAGTAAACAGAAAGAATAAAGAGAGAAAAAGCAAACAAGGAGAGAATATGAGAGGCTCTGAGACCCACGACCCTCAACCCTGCCCCACCTCTAGCACTTCTGGTACCTTCTTCCGCCGGGCCCTCACACACTCTTCAACAGCTTCATCAAGATTGCCATGACGATCCAGCCAGGCTCTCTGGGCCTCCTGACAGGAAAAGGCACCCAGCCCCGGGTCCTGCTGTCCAGCCAGCTCAGCCACCATCTCCAGCACATAGGGTAGTTCTGAGCGTAGCCACTGCAAGGGCACCTCAGTGCCGGAGTACTGCAGAGCTGAGAAGACCTCCTCTGGACAGGCGCCTGCAGCTTCTCCTTCCTGAGGCACAGTCCCACCCAGACAGAGGGCCTATAAGGAAGGGTGCCTTCTATCCACCCTCAGCCCAGAGTTGTTGAGCTCAGACTATGATCATGTGAGCAGAGCAAAGCAAACCTGTCATGTAGGACGTATTAAAAAACAGGTAGCCCTGACTGGTGTGGCTCAGTGGATTGAGTGCCGGCCTGCAAACCAAACAGTTGCTGGTTTGATTCCCAGTCAGGGCACATGCTTGGGTTGTGGACCAGGTCCCAAGTAGGGGGCACAGGACAGGCAACCACACATTAATGTTTCTCTCCCTCTCTTTCTCCCTTCCTTCACCACTCTCTAAAAATAAATAAAATCTTTAAAACAAACAAACAGGTAGCTGTGACTAACAATGACCAGATTTATAAGAATTCATATTATTTGATTGCAGCCTGTCTCTCCCCCACCAGTTTAGCCCCACCTCATCCCGAGCCCAAATCCTCACCCGGATCTTGGACACTAGCTGAAGACCCTCCTCCCGCATCTTGTCTTGGCGCTGCTTCTCAGGGTCCCCACAGGAACTGGGCAGGGGGGCACTGAGGCGTCGTTGAGGCCCTGGCTCCGGGATTCCCTCTTCCAAAGAGCTGGCATTGGGCCGGGAGGCATGCTTTACTGGGACAGGGCTGCTGGTCCGGTTGCACACAGCACACACCCAGCCAGGGCCCGAGTTGCAGAAGGTACAGTGAATACAGTACCAGACTGGAGTCTGGGCAGAAGACAGCAAAGTATCTTCCTGCTGGGAAAGCAGAAAGAATTATCCCACTGAAAGCTGGCTGAGGCTCAAGATGGAAATATAGGGGGCAGATTGGAAGACATGGGAAAACTGAAGGAAAATAGGAGGAGGAGGTGGAGAATGGCTTATGGTTACAGGTGCAAATAAAGAGCTGGGAAGGCCAGGAACAGGTTACCTGAAAGGGCTGCTGACAAATGCTGGCATCTTGAGAATCCACCACCAAGCTAGGAGGCTGGGCCAGCCGAGGTCGTTCACACATGGCACAGAGCACAGCCGCCACCTCGTTTTCGAAGGTGCAGCTCTGGCAGGCCCAATGACCCCGTGCAAGTTCAGGTTCTAGGCTCCCAGAGCCATGGGGACTCATCTCCAGCCCCAACCCCTTACAGCCTCTGGGCCGATCACAGGCCACACAGAGCACTGCCCAGGATTCATTTAGCATGGCACAGGTGGCACAGTGCCAAGGCAGACGGGCACTCATAGGATCAGGGGACGAAAGGGAGTTGTCTCCCAGGGCCAGCGTGGAGGTTAGCTGGGGCCGCGGTGGAGTTGAGGCAGGTAAGCTGTAATGGAAAAGCAGACATGGCCTGTGAGGGGGCCCTGGTGCCTGGGTCCCTCACCCTGGGCATCCCTTATTCTCTGTGATGACACATGGTTCTGACCTTTGCATGTTTTGTTCTGTCTGAATACTCCCATACCCATAGCCTGTTCAACATTTAAATAACAGCTTCAAGTTTACATCTTGCTGGTAAGTATCCCTAACATAGGGCCTGACCCATTCTAACTGCTTAAAATACTGCCAACTGGTTAAGCTGATCCTTCAGACTAGGCTGCATCCTCCTACTACCTATGTGCACAACCTGATAATCTATCTTGTTGTGACTGCTACTTACTTGATATGTGTGTCTATGAGCTCCTGGAGGGCAATAACTAGTTGCTTGCCCTCTATAAAACAGCCTTTAGCACAGAATGTGGTACACACTAGATACTCAAGTAATTTTAAGATCTCTCAATTTCACTCCCTCCCAGAAGAGAAAGCCTCTCACCTAGGGGTCAAGTGGGCAGTCTGGGGGACCCAAGGCAAGGTCTGGCGGAGGTGATGGGCACGGGATGGGTGCCCATGGAACAGGCGATCACAAGTTGGGCACAAGGCCTGTTTACAGGCTGAGCAGTGCAATGTGCCTGGGGCAGAACCACAAAGGAAGCAGGGACCAGGAGTGGAGGCTGGAGAACAGGAGAAAAAGAATAGAACATCTTTCTGGAAAAGATCAGGTTATATATGAATGTGCTGTAGAAGGGGATCAGTTACAGGCTACTTTTCAACATATCTGAACTCAAGGAAACCATTTTAACCTCTCCTAAAAAAAAGAAAGGCAGCCCTGGTTGGTGTGGCTCAGTGGGTTGAGTGCCAGCCTGAGAACCAAAAGGTTGACGATTCGATTCCCAGTTAGGGCACATGCCTGTGTTTCGGGCCAGGTCCCCAGCTAGGGGCGAGAGGCAACTGATTGATGTATCTCTCAAACATGGATATTTCTCTCCCTCTCTTCCTCCCTCCCTTCCCCTCTCTCTAAAAATAAATAAATAACATCTTTCAAAATAAAAAACAGAAAGACAGATAACCCAGAAGATAGACAGAGGAGGGCCCCCAAATTTCCATCAACATGGTCTACTAACCCCTCTCGCAATATAGGACCAATAATACCTGGGGCAGATGGTGTGGTGAGGGGGCCAGGAGCAATCTCTCTCAGTAGAGGGGCAAACTCTGAGAGCTGTAGCATCTGAGGAAAAAGGGCAGGGAATGGATAAGTGTTTGGGGAGTCTCCTAACTCCTGCCCACTTTGTTCACCAGGCCCCAAAGTCCCATTCCTGCCTTCTTTGCATCATCATCAACCTTGTCTTGCAGCAGCTGCTCCAGTGCGTGCTCTCTTGGGTGAGAACCCTGCAAACAAGATAAGAAGAATTCCCACCTAAGACCTACAGCCCTAGAACAAGGCCCTCCCTCTAAGCCCTGGTCCCCAGCATTTACAGAAAGAATAAGGGGAACTCCCAGGTTGCTGCAGAGACTGCCCATGGCTTAGCAGCATGGGAATCCCTAGACTAGCTTTGGAGTTAGGCTGAGCTTCCCTGCCCTGGTGCTTAAGTCCTCAGGACCAGAGACACCTTACCTGTAACAGCAGACCGAGTTCGGTCCGAAGTAAGAGTACTTCCAGTGTGACTGTAGCAACTTGATACTCATCCGGATCCTCTTGCCCCTCAGGGAAGCTCAACCCATCTGGCTGCTCCTCTGTGTAGCCATACAATCGCAGAACATCCCGGCCCCCCTGCCACACATTCGCAACCAGTCACCACCCAGCAAGCCCCCTTTCCAACAAGACTGAACCCCTTCCCATTCTGCCCAGCTCAGGCCCTTTCTAGCCGATCCCCGGCCCAGGCCAAGATCCCTTCTCTAATAAGGGGCTCCAGAGGCTTCACCTGCACAGCATCCACCGTGGTTCGAAAGACGGGATTATTAAACTTGACCCCGCGCCAGTACCGAGGTCTCTGAGAGCTGAGGAGATTGCGGCCATATTTCTCCAGGATATTTAGGGCCGTGGACAGGGTGTTGAGGTAGTTTTGGGGCTGAAAGCAGTCACAGAACAGAGAGCTGTGAGCCCCGCCCCGGGCTCAGGTTCTCTGTCTTCCTTCAAGTGGGTCTGGGCCTCACCTCCCCGTGAGCATTGCAGCGGACCAGGCGTGCGGCGTCCAGCTGCAGGTAGCGGGCGGCTGGCGGCAGAGATGTGACCAGCAGCGGCCGAAGCTGCTCCAGGGAGAACGACTGCCCAGAATCCGTCCTCAGGGCGCTCACCAGCTCCTCCCGGGCTGCCAGGAAGGCCCGCGCCTCCTCCTCCCGCGGCATCCCGAGACAGCACTCAGCCCCAGCCCCAGCCGCAGCCCCGCTGCCGGCCGGGACCCTACACAGGCTGCGCGCGGCCTGAGCACCGCCCCTTCCGCCTGGTGTCGGACTTCACGACCCGCCCCGGACGGCGCGCCTGCCTGGGTCACTCAGGCCACAGTCACCCTTGAGCCCCCCCAGTCCCCAGGCAAGCTTAGTCGGGGCCAGGAAGTATTAGGATAGAAGGCGGGACTACCACCCAGTTTCAAGGGAAGAGGAGGGTTTTAAGATTAGGAGGGCCGGGTAATGAGTGACGGGGCGTGGCCTATAAGAGTGGTCCCAGCCAATGAGAAGGGTAAGTGGTCCCTGGTCTTCCCGCCCCCCGCCCCCAGAGCCTAACTGCTTCAACCTTGGTTCTAGAGCTATTCCCCGCCTTCCAAGTTGGCCCGCCCCTTTCCGGATAGCCAAAGGAGCCAGGTTATCCTTATTTCCCTCAAAGCCTTCCTCTTTATCCTGACCAGTAGGTCTTGCTCCTGTTCCCACT
>CM052538.1:126750836-126774749 GCA_028533065.1 Trachops cirrhosus
CGCCCCCCGCCCCCAGAGCCTAACTGCTTCAACCTTGGTTCTAGAGCTATTCCCCGCCTTCCAAGTTGGCCCGCCCCTTTCCGGATAGCCAAAGGAGCCAGGTTATCCTTATTTCCCTCAAAGCCTTCCTCTTTATCCTGACCAGTAGGTCTTGCTCCTGTTCCCACTGGGGAAATCCCACTCTGCCCGGGACTCCACTCTGGCGGGCCTGGGCCCGGCTCAAGCGAGTCCCACCCCTTCTCCTGTTAGTCTGGAAGGCTGGAAGCCCCCGTGCCTACTCTCTTTCATAGCCTGCTAGACCTTCTCAGCCCCAGGCTCTCCCTTCTACTACTCCCAACGCTCTGATCCCTCTCGGGCCTCTCCTCACAGTCACGCCTTCTAGAAGTAGCCCTACCACTGAACACCTCCTTCTCCACTCTCCCACCTCTCGCACCCCAACGCAGACTTCCTGTAAGCCCCGCCCCTTCTCCGGAGTTCAGTCTCCGCGATCCCACTCGCCCGAGCCCCTCCCTGGCCTTGGACCCTGTCAGCACCGCCTCTCCCAGTCTTAACTAGCCGAGTATGGCTGAGGGGCTCCCTACCATTTGCAGCTTGCCAGGGGGAGGGGAAAAAAGGGAAGGGGGCGGGGTTGAGGGGGGCGGGCCTGGGTGTGGGGAGTGAAAGCGAAAGCCCAGGAGGCGAGCCGGGAGACCGAAATCCAGCACACTGAAGCAGCATGGCCAAGCCTTGTGGTGTCCGCCTGAGCGGGGAAGCCCGCAAACAGGTAATGGGTGGCTGGGAAGCTAGGAGGGGGCCGGGGAGCCCTCGTGGTAGAGGCCAACCTGGGTTCCAGGGGACCAAGTCATGCCGGAGAACTACCCCAACCTTTTTCTTCAGTGCTTTCACTTCTGCCCGGGAATTCCCAGATTCCAGCCCTCTGGCCAGTCTCTGCACTGAGCATGGACTTCCAAGGAAATTTGGCTTGTGGTGGGAAGGGCCCGAGCTAAGTTGGAGGGCATTCCATTGGGGGTGGGATCTTACTGTTGACAATTGAGACCCTTAACCAACATCCGGGTACTGCTCTCTGTGTAGGTGGATGTCTTCAGGCAAAACCTTTTCCAGGAGGTAAGTCTTCTAAATTCAAGGGATTTGACCGAGAATCTTAGACCAATGCCTGAGAGTCACAACCTCTCAGAGTGATCCCCAAACCCATCCTAAACCTGGACCCTACTTCCCTTATCAGGCCTTCACCCAATTATTGATCTCTACCTTGATTTGACCCCTCTTAATACTCTCCCCATTCTTTCTACTTCTCTCCCCTCTTTTGGTGTGGGGGGGAAACGTTATGGCCCTAAAGCAGGAATACCACAGTTCTAACCTTGGTTTTTGCCACTTCCCAGCTTGGGCAAGTCTCTTCACTTTTTAGGGCTTCAGTTTCCTCATTTGTCGGTCTTGGGTTCAATAATTTTCAAGGGCCCTTCCAGTCCACTTCTCATATGTCTCAATGAGTGTCTTCTGTGATTCCCTACCCTTGCAATGTAACACACAGGCTGAGGAATTCCTCTACAGATTCTTGCCACAGAAAATCATACACCTGAATCAGCTCTTGCAAGTGAGTAGTGTGAACCCCTCTTGCTCCATCCCATGGCCTCCACTTTTTCCACCCGCCCTCTCTAGCTAACAGCTGGGCTCAGCGTGCATAGAACAGTTGTGGGTGGTGGACTAGGAACTTTAGGATGGTGTGAGGCCTGAGCCGAGGATGGGAGGCAGAGGGCAGGTGGGATGTGTGGAGGAAAGGCTGGGCAGCCCCTGACAATAAGCTCTGTGCAGGAGGACTCCCTCAACGTGACCGATCTGACCTCTCTCCGAGCCCCACTGGACATCCCTATTCCAGACCCCCCACCCAAGGATGATGAGGTGAGGCATTCAGGGTATAGGGCTTAGACTATAAACCCAATGGAAGTAATGGCCTTCCAACCTCTATGACTTTTCTGAAGCTACTTTCCCCCATTCTACTTTAGATGGAAACAGATAAACAGGAGAAGAAAGAAGGTAAGAGAGGAAGGGGTGGCTAGGGAAAGGGAAATGGCATAGTGACTGCTGGATGAGAAGAGGTCTAAATCCCCTTTTTTCACAGTCCCTAAGTGTGGCTTTCTCCCTGGGAATGAGAAGCTTCTGGCCCTGCTTGCCCTGGTTAAGCCAGAAGTCTGGACTCTCAAAGAAAAATGTATTCTGGTAAGCCTGGGAACTGAGAGAAATAGAAAGAGAAGACAGGCCAGGCCCTGGGGTCCTTCAGGAATGCAAGTCCTTCACACAGGAACCTATTCCTGAAGTAGGAAACTTCCATCTGTGATGCGGTTGTAGACACCTTTTGTTCTGTTAGACCTCTGATATCACAGTGGTATCCCTGAAATCAGAGACTGTGCTACACCTACCTCCATAAGCCCAGGACCCACTGCCGTACCAGGCACACAGTGCAGGTGCTATAATATAGTAAGTCGATTTAACAGTTTGGGCCCTAGGGGAAGACTGCCTGACTTCAAATCATGACCCTATGACTTACCTAGCTGGTCACATAAGTCTCTTAGATGTTCTATGACTCAGTTTTATCATCTGTTTAAAAGGTATAAAAGAATATTAAACTTGAAATAGTAAATTAAATGTATAATACATAGCATAGTGCTTGGCACATATTCCATTAAATAGAGCCATTATTAGGAAGTAGCAGAAATAGAAAGAACCCAGTAGGTTTGTTAAATGAGTCCTACATGATACCTCTTCACATAGGTGATCACATGGATCCAGCACTTGATACCCAAGATTGAGGATGGAAATGACTTTGGGGTGGCAATCCAGGTAAGAAAAGGGTGTGTGAGGACATTAAGAGTGACTTGGGGAGTAAGGGTTAGGAGCTAGACATAACTGGGAGGAGGAGGGAGGTAGTGAGTGAAGAAGGGAGGAGAATAAGTGTTTTCTTTGCCTCCTGTCTCTTCTGTTCCCACAGGAGAAGGTGTTGGAGAGGGTGAATGCAGTCAAGACCAAAGTAGAAGCTTTCCAGACAACCATTTCCAAGTGAGGGCAGCTGAAAGGCCAGCATGGGGCTGCTACAGGAACATTTTAGGGACACCCGAAGCTGGATAGCCCCATTAGGATGATGGGGAGCTTTGGGAAGGGTCTGAGAGAATGTATCTCTCTGAACGCCCATTCCTATACTTCTGGCAGGTACTTCTCAGAACGCGGGGATGCTGTGGCCAAGGCCTCTAAGGAGACCCATGTAGTGAGTGGATTGTCCACCAGCCTTTCAGCTGAGGCTGGCTGGGGGTGGGGTGAGGAAAGGGGGATAGAGATTCTCTTTGTCTTATTTATGACCTTCCCCATATGGGGAATATCAAGCCAAAATCATTGTCTAGGAAAACTAATTTGGGCTTCAAAAACACTTGACCCCCCCTTTTTTTTGTTTGTTTGTTTGGAACTATGGGAATCCCATTACTTGGTGCTGAGAAGGGCTCATCCTCAAGTTACCTATTCCCTGTTTGAGGAAACCAGACTATGTCCCAACCTCCCATGGGGCTGACTCAGCTTTGCCTTCCACATCCCAGATGGATTACCGGGCCCTGGTGCACGAAAGAGATGAGACAGCCTATGGGGAACTCAGGGCCATGGTGCTGGACCTGAGGGCCTTCTATGTGAGTGTGGAGTAAGCCCCACAGGGAGTTGGGTGAGGGAGGGCAGACGAAAGGCCAAGAACCTGATTGCTGTCCTTCTGGCTTTCTTCCAGGCTGAGCTTTATCATATCATCAGCAAAAACCTGGAGAAAATTGTCAACCCAAAGGGTGAAGAGAAGCCATCTATGTACTAAGCCCAGGGCTAGAAAAGAAATAAATTACCAGTACTTTGTGTGGATTACCTCTGGTGTGTGTCATTTATTTAAAAAACATTTACTGAGTGCCACCTTTGTCCAGACACTGAATGTGAATGTGGTGCTGTGAAAGGGAAAGGGTTCCAGGTAGACAAAGATGAATTAGATGCCCAACAGGGTGGAAACTTACATGCCACGACAGCCATGAGGATAATCTATATTGGGGATTTTCACAGGTTATTCCCATCTGGGGATCTCATGAGTGCTTCCTGGAAGAGGTAGCATTTGGGCAGAGTCTTTATAGGAAGAATCAGGCTTTGGATGGACAAGGAAAAAGCTCTGTGGGTGAAGTCAGAGAATGAAGAAAGGAAAAGCTTTTCATCACTTCATCATCCTAGGTCTAGCCTGGAGGAAGAATGGTTTCACAGGAAGAATTATGGGTGGATGGTTGAACTCCTCAAGGGCTGGGAGGTTAAAAAACAATCCCAAGGCATTATGATGAAGGAAATCACACCAGAGGACTTTATGGGAAGGATGGGTCCGTACATTTTTCTTTCTTTTTTTTTTACCCACCTTCAGCCAATCACTCTTCATTTCTACAGATAATTACATCAAGGAAATGAAGAGCCAGATAACCTGTAGTTGGAAAGGTGCCATAGCTCATTATTAAGTGGAAGCGTCAGTCTAGAGTACAAATCCACTCATCCGATAGTAGGAACAAGGTAGTCGGCTACGTGCCCAAATTCGAAGATCTGCTTCTGGACACGCGATGCAGAGCGCACCTCACTGGCTCTGTGGGCATTTGGAGGCGGCCCAGGCTCACAGAAGCCATCCTGCAATCACGAGCCAAAGTCGGTAAACTACCCAATCTGCGAGCTGGCGGTTTTTGCTTTTCTGTTGTGGGTTCTTTCCAGTCCGCTGGCGACAAAGGTGTGGCAAAGTCTGGGCGAGGCTAGTGATTGGACAAAATGAGAACCTCTAAACCTATCAAGTGGCACCATATGGGCAGTACTCTAGAAGCGGTCCTGCTTGAGCAGGCGGGTCTTGGTCCCAGAGACAGGCCCGAATCTGAGGCCGCCCCCTGGGGGCTGGCGGAGGCGGAGCTCGGTGCTGCTGTCTGCAATCGCTACCGCCTGCATTCCCAGCCAGGCTGGGGTCAGGAGCCTTCGAACTGAGTCAGGGTCACCCGAACCTAAGTGACAGGGTCACGGGAAGGGCCAGGGAACGCGCCAGGGTGTTAGAAGACGCTTCCCAGACCCAAGCTGGGGCCAGGCTCGCCATGGGGGAAGTGGAGATATCGGCCCGGGCCTACGTGAAGATGTGCCTGCACGCTGCCCGGTACCCTCACGCCGCGGTCAATGGGTTGTTGTTGGCGCCGGCGCCGCAATTGGGAGAATGCCTGTGTTTAGCCGACTGTGTGCCACTGTTCCACAGCCACCTGGCCCTGTCCGTCATGCTGGAGGTCGCCCTCAACCAGGTGCCGCTGCTGGATGCCCACCAAATACGGAGAAATCCCCTAACACCCCTAGCCCAAGCCCATCTCCGCCTCTTAGCAGCAGTGTACACCCTCAGGGCGGGCAGCTCGAGTTAGTTACTGATGGCCCCTTTCCCACGGCAGGTGGATGTATGGGGCGCGCAGGCCGGTCTAGTAGTGGCTGGGTACTACCATGCCAATGCAGCTCTCCATGACCAGAGGTAAGTGGGGTAGCCAGAGACAAAAGACTAGGGGTTATGGGGTGGGGGTGGGGTCAAGAGAACCCCTCTTGGCCATTCCTTCAATCTTTCCTTAATCAAAGGTTTAGCAGCAGGGACTGTATATCAGGCATGAGGCTGGGTACTGGAGTGAGGAAATAGACGCTTGGGAGGAGCTGTGTATGAATAAGAAAAGGCTAACACTAGTTTTAACCGAAGTGACCCCCACAAACTGCTGACAGAACCCCAGAAGCCCAACCAGCAACTTTAAAAAAAACCCACAAGAAAGAAAAATTTACTTTCTATTAAGTAAAAAAAAATGTATCTACTTATATATTAATCGTGTATCTAGATCAAAGTATACATACTATTTTGTAATTTGCTTTTCCCTTATTTAATAAATATCTGACATTTTTCCATCTCTATACCAAGACCTACCTTACCCTAAAACTATGTAATATGAATACGGATGTACCATAATTTATTTAATGTCTATTTTGAACATTGGGACTGTTTCCAATATTTTGTTATAGACTGCCCTATTATTACAGTAACTTTTTCCTTCCTTCCTTCCTTCCTTCCTTCCTTCCTTCCTTCCTTCCTTCCTTCCTTCCTTCCTTCCTTCCTTCCTCCCTTCCCTCCCTCCCTCCCTTCCTAAGAAAGAAGGAGAGAACCTGGCTGGTGTGGCTCCGTGGATTGAGTGCTGGCCTACAAAGCAAAGGATCACCAGTTCGATTCCCAGTCAGAACACATTTCTGGGTTGCAGGCCAGGTCCCCAGTAGGGGGCTCACGAGAGGTCACCACATATTGATGTTTCTCTACCTCTTTCCCCCTCCCTTCCCCTCTCTCTAAAAATAAATAATATCTTTAAAAAAAGAGAGAGGGGGAGAGAAACATGATTGTGTGAGAGGTACATCAATCAGTTGCCTCTCACACGCCCCCAACCAGGGACTTGGCCTGCAACCCAGGCATGTGTCCCAACCAGGAATCAAACTGGCAACCCCTTGGTCCACAGGCCAGTGCTCAATCCACTGAGTCATACAAGCAGGGTTATAGTAATTTCTTTATAAGTGACATTTGTGGATCAGCATATGTGTAGTATAGTTTAAATCTGGATGATTATGCCAAATTACCCCCCAAGAAGACCATCTTTGATTTTCACTATCACTAACAGTATCCGAGCACCTGTTTCCCACAGCATTCAAGCATCAAGCAGTTGTGCATGAAGCATCAAGCAGACCGGATCTCCCAGCTTAGCTACGGGGAAAGGCAGTCACTGCACCCATGTCTGTGAGACCTAGTAGACACAGTTCAGATGGATGGGGTCTCTCCAATCAGCTTCTCACTCCTCTGATCTTCCCTCTACACAGCCCTGGGCCCCTTGCCTTGAAAATTGCTGGGCGGATTGCAGAATTCTTCCCTGATGCAGTACTTATTATGGTGAGGCTTGGGTTTGGAGGAGGGGGTTGGAAAGAAAATAGGAAGAGGGATCCTTGAAGCCCTCACCTGACCTGGTTGTCCACACAGCTGGATAATCAGAAACTGGTGTCTCAGCCTCATGTGCCCCCAGTCATCGTTCTGGAGAACCATGGTCTTCGCTGGGTCCCCAAAGACAAGAATTTGTGAGTGCCCCACTCTCTCTACTTCTTGGAAACTCACAGTACTGGGGCCTCTGTCCTTAGTTCTGCCTCAAGGGTCATTCTCTAGACCTAACTTCTGTCAAGTGTCTGGCCCCACTGCCGGCTAAGTTTGATCTCCATGGGGCTTATTATTTCAGAGTGATGTGGAGGGACTGGGAAGAGTCACGGCAGATGGTGGGAACACTACTGGACAGCCGGGCCCACCAGCAGCTCGTGGACTTTGACTGTCATCTTGATGACATCCGGCAGGACTGGACCAACCAGCAGCTCAATACCCAAATCACACAGTGGGTTGGTCCCACCAATGGAAATGCCCGAGCCAGGGACAGAGTGGGAGGGTCAGGATCCAATAAAGAGACTTGAGCTGATGGATACCGTTATGACTATATTTATTGTGCCTGAGAGGCAAAGTGAGGGAGAAACCTCAACAGGCTGAAGGTAAGACAAAATCTGGATTCCCCGTCAAAGACAGGAGTTCTCTCTTGGACCCACCGCAGTGTGAGAGGAGACTCTCAATAGATCATTCCCTTTGTTTCTCCCCTGGGCTTCTTGAGCTTCTCAAAGTTCTTCAGGATGATGTCATATAACACAGCCTACAAGGCCAGGGAGGAGTGGAGATCAGCCATAAGCCCCCTGTGGCTCTGTGCCCCTTTTCAAACCTTATAGAAAGACTGAGCTTTGTCCCCCTTTACTCCCAGCATGCAGGGTCAGGGGATGGGTAGCCTGGGAAAGTTGCCTCTGCCCACCCTTGCCCCATCCTCTCCTCACATAAGCATTTCGGATCTCCATGACCATCAGCCGGATGTCCCGGTATTCTGCCTCATCTAGCTCATGCACCAGCTGCCGATAATCACCCTGTGGAAGACCTGGATCAGGGCCGCCTTCAAATGTGTCCTTCCCCACTGTCATGCACCCTGTCCTGGATCTCACCTACCACATGGGGCTGCTTGGCTGCTTTGGCCACAGCATCGCCTCTCTCAGAGAAATACCTGTGGGAAACAGAAGGGTGTGGAGTGGGAGAAGGAGAGAGCCCAGGCCTCTGTCCAAGCCAAGACAGGATGTGCACGTGGGTGCAGTTGGACAGACACTCACTTGGAGATTTGACTGTGGAATCCTTCCAGCTTGGTGTGAAGGGCAGTCATCAGCTCAAACACCTTCTCCTGGGGAAAAAGTGCAAGGGGCAAAGTGGAAAACAGAATGGACTAGAGATGTAAGAAGAGTGGGGGAGTGAGGCAGCACTCTAACCTGGACAGCCACTCCAAAGTTGTTTCCATCCTCAATCCGAGGTATCTGCAGCTGCAACCAGGTGGTGACCTGGGAGGAGGGAATGGCATCAAAGCCGCATCAGCCTTCAACCCAGTTCCTGAGTTCCTCTCCTTCCTTGCTTCCTGTCCACTTTGGGTAGCAGCATACCAGATCCATCCTGAGGCACAGAGCCTAAAATTCCGACTTCATTTGCTGTGCCTTCTCCGGCTAAGACCTGGCAGGTGCCATGCCCCACCTGGGACCTGGGATGGCAGGGATCAAGGAAGACAAAGGGTTTGACCTAGAGCCCAGGGGTGGAAGTGAAGTGGGAGGACTCACCAGGTTAAGCTGCTCAATGACATCCTTGATCTCAGGCTTTAAGCGCTGCAGGAGGATCACAATCTTCTCGTTGCAGTTCACTGGGCCACACGGGGGACCTGGAGAGTGGCCAATAAGTTAGTCACATGGCCAGGACTGAGTGAGGGGTGGGGAAGAGGAATCCTTCAAGAAGAGCTCCTGAAAGACGAGACTCAAGTCCCTTCCCACCAACGTGGTACCTTTGTCTTCATCATCTTTCTTCTTTTCATCCTTGTCTTCCTTCTGCAGGAAAAGAAGGGCTCTTGGGAGACAGGTCTAAGGCTAATTTTCCCATGGTTGAGTCCCTCCCCCCAGCTCTTGCTGGCTTGCCTCCTGCTGTTTCTTCCGCTCCTCCTTCTCTTTCTCCTTCACTGGGTCAGGCACCGGGATGTCCAACGGGGCCTTCAGATTGCTCAGGTTGGCTTCATTGAGAGCTGGCTCCTGGCACAGGGTTGGAGGAGGGCTGGAGGCAAGGGCATCCCTCTCACCTCCTCACTCTCCTGGTCCCCAGACTCTCCACCTTGGCCTCTACTCTCTAGCTCCCTGCCCAGCCCCAGCACCTTTAAAAATGCATCCAACTCAGAAATCTTCTTGGGGAAGTAGCTCCCAAGCAGGTTCTCTGTCTGTGAGTGAGATAGGGGTGGGGAAGATGGGTGTCAGAAGCAAATGCCCTTCCTAGGCAGTGACCGGTATTTGCCCTGCCCAGCAAGAAAGAGCTAAGCAGTAGGGATGGGGTGCTGATGAAGCACTGATGAGGCGAGTCTTACCTTGGTACACAGGTCTTCACGGAACACGTCCACCTGTGGGACATAGGCAGCCCTCAGACACCTGGCTTTATGGCCAGTTTATTTGGGTACTGTTCCCTCAGGGTTGTGTAGGGCTCAATCTGGGGAAGGGTGGAGCAGATCCCCGTGGGACTGGATTTGGGGGATGAGGACATTTCTGGCTGCGAAGGGCGAGTGGTTCAGGTGAGAACAGATCCTTTGGGTCTCCTGGGCTGTGTAAGGAGAGGTGTAAGAGCCTTCTGAGACTGGGCAGGGACGGAGTACCCTGTGGAGTGGGCCCCGGGGCCCTCCCTGTGGGAAAAGCAATGAGGAGGCAAGGCAGGTGCCGCACCCCGTCTGTGTGTGGGCCCGGCGCCGGGCCAGCGGACTTCCCCTCCACGCTAGCTCTCCGCTTCACCTCACCCCGCTGAACCTCGGCCGCCTCCTCTTTCCCGGCAGGCGAACCCCGCCGGTCTCCCTGGGCCTCCAGTGCTCCCTGCATGGAGGCTTACTTGGGCTGGAGGACTGACCTCGACAAGTGTCGGGGGAGCTGGCGGGCGGATTACCTACGTCCTCAGCTTTTAGGCGGCACGCTTCCCTAGTGGGTCTTTCCTCCGAACCCCTAGCGCTCACCTTGGCTTGGGCTTCAGGCTGGACCCTGATCATGGCCATGGCCGGGGCGGGGGCCCGAGCGCAGCACGAGGAGCGAAGGCTGGGCACGGAGAAGGGAAAGCGAAAGCAGCGCGTGTAACCGGCAAGGCTTTCCTGAGTATCGGGGAATGGAGGCACAGGAGGAGGCGGGGACAGGCCCGAAAGAAGGCGGGCGGGGGGCGGGGGCCGTGGGGGAGCAGGGCAAGGCGGCTCCGGCGGCGCTCCCCCTAGAGCCGGAGCTGGGCGTTTCCATTGAGGCCCAGTGCCCACCTCCCCAACACACTTCCCTGCTCTCGACGCCCCGCCTCCTCTCCCTCCCCTTCTCCTCCTTCTCCTCATCCTCACTCTGCCTTCTTTCCACTCCTGCCCTCCCTAGGTTCCGATTCTTGCTTTTCGGCTTCCCTAGGCTCGTACTCCCTCCACCCAGCCAGTGCCCCCCTCAGGACTCCCGCCCCCATCTCCGCGTCTTGACCCCGAACTGGCCCTCTTCTTCACCGACTAGGCCTGGGACCGTGATACGCTTTCTCTGGTGGTCTTCCATCTTTCCTCCGCTGTGGAGCGAAGGTGGCCTCCCGTCCCTAGCCCTGTCAGCCTGGGACCTTGGACCCCCGCTCCTGGGCATCTTCTGGCCCACGCAGTGACGTTCAGATACTCGCCCCACGCCAACCCAGGCCCCAGTCAGCTCTCTCCTGACCCTTGCTGAGCACTCCATTCCCCTGTAACCCGCTATCCACACAGCAGCAGGATCTGGCTCTTTCTTCCTTAGAACTCTTTCTCAGTTTCCTGTTGACTTAAGAATGAAAAAGGACTTTCCTGAAATCCAAAGGCCTACCTGGACAGTCTGGCACCTGTTGCCAATCAGCTTCACTGTTACACTGCTTTCTCCCCCTTTCATTACATTCGAAAATATCTGGCTTTCATTTGTTCATTCATCCTGTCTCAAGGTATTTGCCTTGGCTAATCCCTTCTCCTGATGCACTCTTCCCCTGCATCACACTGGCATTCCATTCTCAGCTCAAATGTCACTTCTTAAGAGACAACTCTTTCCATCATCCTTTGTAAAGTATCTCCCTCCAAGTCTCGTGCTTACAAAGCAGCTTGTTTTAGTACCTTCATAGCACTTAACCTTTGATATCCGTCAGTTTGTTTTTTGAGGATAGTGTGGTTTAGCCCCGGGGTTGGAAAATCTTTTCCATAAAAGGCCAGATAGTAAACATTTTTGGCTTTCTAGGCCATATAGTGTCTGTAGCAACTACAGTACTCAACTCAGCAGTTGTAGCAGGTAAGTAGTTATACCTAAATCATTTGTGTGGCTAAGTTCCAATAAAACTTTATGGACACTGCAGTTTGAATTTCATGTAATTTTCACATATGAAATAATTATCCTTTAATTTTTTTCAACCATTAAGAAACATAAGAACCATTCTTAGCAATCTGGCCATACAAAAACTGGCCACAGGAAGGCTGTAATTTACCGATCCTTGGTTTAAAGACAGACAATGGACCCACAGTGTTTATAATCCTGACTCTAATACTTACTAGCTGTGAACAAGTTACTTACCCTGTGCCTCAGTTTTTGCAACTGTTCAATGGAGACACTTCACAGGCTTGGTGCTGTAAGGGCTAACTGAGTTAATTTATGTAAAGAACTGGTGCCTGGCAGAGTAAGCACAACATAAGTTTTGCTATTATTTTTAAGTTTATCATCTGCTTCCCCCAGTAACCCATAAGCCCCTAAGCAGCAAAATCCTTGTCTTTCTTACTCACATGGCATTGGAGTATGCTTGGTTCAGTAAACATGTTAGAAAAATGAGTGCACATGGACCCCTATGGGGAAGATGGGGTAGGAAGGGCTCCTAGATAGGCCCCTGAGGAAAATAGAGGTGAGATTCAGTGAAAGAGGCAGGAAAAAGGAATCAACCAGGCTGGAGCTCACCTGCTCAGTGGGAATGCTGCCCATACCTAAGGACTGTCACCTGCCCTCGCAGTGCCATTCCTTGATATCAGAGCCTCAGATAGCTCAACGTCTGCCAAGACTGGGAGACTGAAAGGACAGCGGGGTAGGGGGGTGGCCATCAAGTGTAAGGAAGGACATTCAAAGATGACAGCAAGGAATGGCTGAGGAACCTCAGTGACCACCAGCCTCTTTTTACCCTTCCCACCCTTTCTAGATCCCCCCAACCAAATGATGAGAGGGGCCAGAGCCAGGCCTGATGTGCCTTTATTTCTTTCAGTTATGCTTGCGGCTGGAGTGGGGGCGAGGGAAGAGCCCATGGCCTGGACTCCCTGGAGACCAGGGCTGATGATACCAGCTGCCATAGGTCAGGTACCAGGCAAAGGTGCCCACTGCAGCGCCCACCACCTTGTGAGTGTACTGGTGGAAATAGATGACGGTACAGAGCAGCAAGAAGTTCCAGAGGCCCAGTAACAGCACGTTGAGCAGGAAGACGAGGCGCAGGGGTGCGCCAGCGGGCAGCCCATGGGCCAGGTACTTGGCAAACACTGCTGCTTCCTCGGCCATGAGCAGGCAGCAGAAGGTGAGCAGGAAGGTGTGGGAGGAGACGGTGTAACCCCGCCACTGGTGGCCGGCTGCCAGGCAGCTTCGGCGGTCAGGCAGCTCATGGAGCAGCAGGCCCTGGGGCAGAGGCTCAAAGCAGGAGCCCGTCAGGTCCTCGATGAGCAGGAAGGCGCGTCCAGCCCCCCGCCACACAGCTGCCCCCACCACCAGTCGACTCAGGTGCCGGGCAGTTACAGCCACACTCCGTGTAGCCAGGAACACCACCAGCAACACAAAGCCCCCCAGGAAGGTGCATGTCCAGCCCCATGCCGAATTCACAAACTTTCTGTGGGCAGAGAAAAGGGGAGGCTACTGATTATCCCCAGCTCAATCTCCCTGCTCCAGTCTGTGTTCCCATCACTGCTGTCCCCAGTCCTACATTTCATCACTGGCTATTTCCTGTGTCTCATACCTCCCAACCCCATTCACTTATAGGCCCATCAAGCCTTCTAGGGTCCATATTTCCTCTTCAGCCCTGCTCCCACTTCCTCTGTACCCCCACAATGCTGCCCCCCTCCCCCTCCTCTGACCTTCTCCTCAGACTCCTGGCCTATTTTTAGAGTTTGGACTGGCAGGAGGACAGAAGCCTGGAGGGAGCTAGGATCCCAGAGTGCAGGGAGCGGCACCCATGGACTCGAGTGGACTCACATATTGAAGAAGTTGCCGTGGCTGGCGAAGATAGTCCGAGGGTTGACATGGAATTGCAGAAGGGGCCCAAAGATGACCACTGCTGCCAACCAGGCATGGTACAGGCGCCGTAAGCAGGGGCTGCCCAGGAGGCGGGCAGCCTGTTCGCTCCCAAAGTACAGCAAGGCAGAGGCCACCCAGAGCAGCACCTTGACCAGGCAGCCCAGCAGTGCTCGGATACGGGCCCTGGCCCCCGGCCCTGCCCCCACCACTGGCCCCCGCTCCATGTTCCCTCCCCTCCCCACTAACCGCTTGCTCTGCTGGGCAGCTGAGGAGGGGCTGATGGGGGCCCCCTGGACAAGGACAGGCAGTGACAGGTGTGGCAGACACAGGGCAGAGCCCTGTTGGCAGCTGGCAGGCGGGGGAGAGGGGCGGGGGGCAGTAAGGGGCCAGGGCAGAGGGCTGCCACGTCAGCAGGGTCCCAGCCTCTGGTGTGTGTCTGGATTGCAGTCTGTGTCCTTTCCAATTAACCCTGTGTCCCCTTGGCCCTCTAGGCCTGTGTCCCCAACCCTAACCATGTTCTCGTTAATGCCTCAGGGCTAGGCCTACTGTTCAGGGTTGTCTCTGAGCATAACCTGCTTGGGTCTGCCTGTTTCTGTTTAGACAGCTAGTCACCCTCCACCCCCCAACTTTACTGTTTGATCCACATGGAAATTTAAAAAAAATTTGTTTGAGGCTCCTGGGATTTCTTTACTGTTTGACCTTTTAAAGCAACATTATGTCTTAAGAATGGGAAGTGAGAGAGTCAACGTATCTGAGGGGAGGTTTTATGAAACATTTATTCACAAGCTGGATTTAACATGCCATGCTGCAGGCAGGTAGGAGGAAGAATCTATTTTCAGAGGTCTCTCAAATAAAACGAAGTGCAAACTTAGGTGGGTTGAAAGTGTCAGAAAGGTATAACTAACCAAACCTTGGAATTATTTAAAAATCTGTCTGCCTCATCAATAGTGTGGTCCAGGCCCCCTCCTCAGATCTGGCACAAGAGCTGTTATCCATTTAAAGAACAAGGGATAAAATTTTTTTTTTTAAGATTTTATTTATTTCCAAAGAGGGGGAAGATAGGGAGAGAAACATTGACGGATTGGCAGCCTCTCACATGCTCCCAAACAGGGACCTGGCCTGCAACCCAGGCATGTGCCCTGACCGGGAATCAAACCAGTGACTTTTGCAGGACGATGTCGAATCCACTGAGCTACACTAGTCGGTGGGGGATGAGATCTTGTCAGAAATTATATTGCCATTCTACTTCCCTCGAAGAACTTATCCTAATGTTCTGTTCTTTTCTCTCTTCTTTCTTTCTTCCTCCTTCCCTCCCTCTCTTTCAAGAGGGGATAGGAGGGAGAAAGAGAGGGAGAGAAACATCAATGTGAGAGAGTAACATTGATCTGCTTCTGCTATACACCCTGACCAGGGACTGAACCCACAACCTAGGCATGTGCCCTGACAGAAAGTGGAATCAGGGACCTTTCGTTTTGTGGGACAATGCCCAACCAACTAAGCCACACCACTCAGGACCTAATGATTTTATTCTTGAAAGTCTTTTATTGATCACACTTCACTGCAAAAAAGAAAAGTATATACTTTGAAATTTAATTTTTAAACACTTCCTGTGTTTAAAAAGCTCTAAGTTTAAATTTTTTCTTCAGAATTAACTTTGCATAATCATTAGTATAAAATGTATTATTAATACAACAAACATTTCACACATTTTGACAACAATAACCTAAAATTGTATTGGAAATACATCTCTTATTGAGAATGAGTGGTCTTTAGGGCCTTCATTAAATGGGGCTTTGAGGTCAGTAATAGTTTTAATCCGCTTCTAACTTGGGCACCCTTGGAGGTGCTATAGGTTCTGGGTCAGACGGGTGGCATCTCTGCGGTGATGCAGCAGAGGGGAAATGAAGAGGGCCAGAGGGAAAGGAGTTTCACACTGGGCAGAGCACTCGGAGAACACCTGGAGGCTGAGCATCTGAACAATTCATTTTTTAAAAAACGACTAGTTTCACTGTGAAATAGGTACTTCTTTTATCCCTTGCTGCGTCTTTGAGAACCCTTGTAGGTGTGTGTCCCAGTTTGAAAATTGCCTTGGAGATAGTGAAATGTGTGGAAAGATGGAGCAGAGCTGGATGTGAACCCTAGCTCCCCTACTGACACCATCAGGCTGCTCTGAGGCATGCTGCCTGACCTCTGTACGTCTCCATTTCCCACCCCATACAAGGGGTGACTGTGAGGGTGAAGTGCCCAGATGGGGCTTGGCATCAGTGCCTACCAGGTTGTCTCTGGCTCTGGGCTACTTTTTCTTGTAGGCTGGACCAGCTCCAGGGCCAGCCCCAGAAGAGAGCTGACGCACATGTGTGGGTCTAAAATGCGGTTATTTCCTGCTCTCTTGATTTCTACTTGCTGGGAAGTTTCTGAGGTTGGCAAGGGACTACCTATTGAAGAGTTCAGTTAACAAATGACTTTGATATTTCCCTACATCTTGAGGCATCACAGGCATGTTTTTTTTCCCATAGAGGAGCATATCTGAAGGCTTTGTTGAAACTATTTTCTTGAAGTGAGAGGATAAAGACGTCAGACAGGAAAAGGAGACAGAGACAGACACTGAGCCAGGTTCCCACAGAGTTTATTGAGGGAGCCAAAGCCAGTGAGAGGACAAAGGAGTCCTACTTCAACATTCCTCCTTGAAGCTGCTGGCTTCCGCAAGATGGAAAGTTCTGGGTGGGAAGGCCTGCCTTGTGAGGAGCCACATGGAGCCTCTCACACCACAGCCTATTGTGCCCCGAAGACCCAGACGCAGGAGAGAAAGGACATAATTCCCACCCCAGGAGGCTGCTGAGGACATGCTTTACCCATCCCACCCTCCCCAGAAGGCCTACAGCTCTATCCATCAAGATCTCTGGAAGGAAGGCCAGGACACCTGGCCTTCTGATTGGCCAGTCTAATCCTTAACATGAAGGCCTGGGCAATGGGCCTGGCTGACAGCTCAGTGCAGACTTGGCCCCAGGCATCTACTCTAGAAGCTAACACCTAACATCCAAACATGATTAAAAACACTCAGAACAGTTCTCTTATAAGGGCCACACCCCAGGTAAAATAATGGCAGTCCTGCCAGATCCTGGCCAGAGACAGAGAGCCAAGCTGCATGGGGTGTAAGCATGTGGGGAGACCCATGAGGAGGATTTTCCAGGGCTCACTTAGGGCCCTGAAAGCCTGGGCTTCTGTTTCTCCCCATCCAACACCAACAATTCCCCAAAGATTCCCCTAGAAGGGAGAAGGGGAAGAGAAGGCAGAGGGCTTGTCAAGAGGCTCAGCCATGTGTGGGCTGGAGGTCAGATCCACTAGGGCGAGGAAAAGGCTGAAGAGGGGTGGGGCACTGTGGCATGAGCACTGGGGCATTCCTCAGACTCTGGCATGTCATCCTGGAAGTACTCAGCCTGGCCGTACTGCCACAAACACAGGTTCCCATCCCACTGCAGGGAAGAAGGTGGTGTGTAGTCAGGGAGTGCTGCCCCCTCCCCGGTCCAAGTCCCAGACATGCACTGGCTCCCTGTAACCCTTGCAACCTCACCGAACTGCTGACAATCTTCTGCTCAAAGGGGTGCCAACTGACGTCACGCACACAAGCCTTGTGGCTGGTCAACTTCTTCACAATGTGTCCACTGAGGAGGTTGTACACTGTTCAGGAAAGGCCAGAGTGGAGAGGGGCCACCACAAGAACTTCTAGCCACCACTCATCTCTCCCTGGGCAATACCACTTGCATGCCTCTCAGGTAACTTCCCCCTTTCCTGGGGGAACAAAACCCATAGCAGAAGACAAGGTTTTTCTCAGTTTCTATTCCCTTTTCCCTACCTCAGATTGAGGGTATGGTCTAGCAGAACCTGGTATCTCTGCCCTCAGCTAAATTTCACAAGGTCTACACTTAACATAATGCACTGTGGCTTTAAAGCTTTTAGCAACAATTTTCTAAAAAGCTCACAAGTTCGGCCCTGGTTGGTAGCTCAGTTGGTTGGAGCATCATCCCATGCACCAAAAGGCTGCAGGTTCAATCCCAAGTCAGGGCACATATGAGAGGTATACAACTGATGTTTCCCTCTCTCTCTAAAATCAATAAACATACCCTCAGGCAAGGATTTTTTTTTATAAAGCCATAAGGACAGCACCACAAAAGTGAACAATAGATGTCTCCAAAGACATATGAACCTGTTGTTTCTTGTCTGCATGGGGCACACCTTTCTCTTTTCTGGATGGGTCTCCATGTGAGTTCAGTTTTAGGCCCCTTATAGATGCAGCTGTGTTTGTACATTCCTCCTGCTTCAGTGGCTGTATGTCCTTTACTACTTTCTGTTTTCTTTTTTTATCTCTGTTCCCTCCTACCTTTAATCTGTGATCTCTTTACTTGACTGGCTACAAAACAGAACTGAGTATAATTTTGGTAATCTATTATATTTACTGACTAGAATTCTATGTTCCTTATCTTAATTTAAAATGCTGATGAATAGAATGTCTTCTGTCTCTTTGTTTAAACCTCCCTTGCACCAAACTAAATTAAATTCCACTTATATATGTCACTGAGTTTTTTAAGGTGGTCACTGGTAGTTACAGGTAGAATGCCTGGGAAACATTCCTGCCCTTCTGAGGCCTCTCTTCTAATACAATCCTTACCAACCACTTTGCCAGTAGAGCAGCCACTATAGATGAACTGCTGGCCGGTGCTATGGGTGGGGGAGAATCGGCAACGGATGAGGGTGTGCAGTACCCCATGGCCCCTGTAGGTCATCAAGGAGCTGTCCCCTGGGAGCTTCAGCTTCCGCCAGGCTGGGGAGGAGTGCAGGAAGAGCCCTGGGTTAGGAGTCTGGATTCTCGCAAGTCACCAGTCCTTAGCAAAGATTGATGCTCACAGACAATAATCTTTCCAACCCCAACTGGTGGCTCTTTCTCTACCTAACAGTCAGCTGGTATTCACCAACAATTAGCTGGGCCTCCTGCTGATTGTTAAGATACTGAAATATTTTTGTACAGGTTAGTTTAAAGTGGTCCCCAGCCCCCAACCCTGGGAACCCTTGGCTCTTCCCATGGTTCAGCAAACAAAGAGTTAATGCCTGGCAAAGGGGAGTGGGGGAAGGATTCCAGGACTCAGATCCAATCTATAGCAATATTCACTGTGCCCATGACAGACCTCTCCAGGGGTGACAGACCACCCCTGACTCTTCACTCTCCAGATCTCAGGCTCTACCTTCCACTCTCACCTTTTTTGGGCACCTGCTGCCAGCGGTAGTCCCAGTTTTGCTGTATGGCAGCCTGGCGTGAGGCTTCCATGCCTTCCCGGCTGGAAAAGCGCCGGATATCCCAGAGCTTGATGGTCTGGTCTTTGGAGTTGGAGATGAGATACCGGGCATCACCCTGTAAATCCCAAGGTGGATAATGAAGAAGCATCAGAGCTTGCAAACGTTGGTGCTGTCAGTCCAGCCCCCTTCTCCAGTTGGGTAAAAATGCCAGTCATCTGATTTTGTTTATCTCTCTCCTCATCCAGGTGGGCTCACACTGATTTTCTACCTCAAAACCCATCCCCTGATTGGGCTTCCCCTTCGGTGCCCATGGTACTCACTGAGTCTCCATTCTGGATTGACTGTCTTCTACTTTTCTTGTACAGAAAGCCCTGGCCTGCTTCACTGGTTCCCATCGGTGTTGGGTACCAATGGATCTTATGTTTCCTGGCTTAAACCCCTTCCCTAAATTCTGGCTCTTACAAACTTGGCTAACAAGGACCCTGGGCAAATTCCCACACCAGTCCATTTTGACACCCTCTCCTGGACAACTGGAACCTTAGTAGCCTGGCTGTGCATTGCTGCCTCCCTGCCCACCTTGCTGTCAATGAAGGTGATGCCATCCTGATGTCCGGCCAGTGCACCCACAGGCTTGGGGTCATCTTCCCGCATGGTGCGTCGATCCCACACTTTGCAGATAGCATCATCACCCCCGGAGAAGAGGATTTGGGAGCTTATGTCAGCAAAAGCCACTGCATTCACATCATCCTCATGGGACTCAATCTAGGGGAGAAAGAGGTCAGGATATCTAGGCCCTCTTTCTGGGTCTTCTAATAGGTCAAAGGCCAAGAGACAGAGACTCTAAGTCTCAGGAGCAATACCTGAAGGGTGCGCCGGTTCTGTTCTCGATCAAAGACATACAGGCAGCCATCATTGGCCCTGAAAGGGAAGGAATAAACAGGATACTGGAGCCAGGAGCAAGAGGACAAATGCTATGTGTGCTCTGGAAAGTCCCTCTTGTGAAGTCCCGCTGAGGAGCAAACCCTTGTCTCTTCTTATACAGAAGACAGAAGAGTTAGCTCTGCGAGGAGGACTGAGACCTTCCATCTCATTCTGGGGAAATGGTGACCAAGAGGTGAAAGCAATAAACCTTGACCTTGGAGATGGGCTATTGTTTTCCATAGCTGCCTGGGTCTCTGTAACAGCAAAGCAAGTCTCTGGGAGGACTCTATTAACAGAGAGCAACAACTTCCACAAACACTCACCCTCCTAGCACTTCTCTTCCATCTGAGGAGACAGCAATGGAGAAGACTGCAAAGCGACGTTCATCTGGCCTGAAAAGAGCAAAGGAGGAGCTGGTTAAGTGCACTTCCCTTCAGCCTTTGTTAATCCACGTAGAATCTGATGAGGGTTGTAAGGCACACTTCTCGAGGGAAAAGAAGTCCTGCCAACATGAGCCAGAATGTAGATCACCTTAGGGAGAACCCAGAAATAATCCTGCAACCATCTATTTTACCCTGGTCCTCTGCTGACAGGATGGGTGGGTCCCTCCCAGGAATCCACACAGAGAAACTTGCAACCAGTGAACTTTTCCCTCTAAGCAGGAGTTCCAGTTCAAGAGGTTTGCTCCTGGAGAGCCTTCCTTGATAAGTTTCTGATGAGTCTGACCAGGAAGGGAAGCCAGTACCTTAGATCCAGGGCAGTGTGTGTGTCTCCCTCCCCGTAGATGTTGCAGATATGAACTAAGAGAAGCAAGAGAAACAAGAATCTTTCAGGGCTAGGGGAAGGTCGGTAGAAGTTAGAGAGGAGATGGAACAAAGGGTCAGGGTGTCAGACCCTGGGAGTGATGTTTCCAGGAAAAGGCGTGGAGTCCTGCACAAAGGAGGTGGGCGTTTGGGGATCTCAGGTCCCAAGCTGGAAAGAGAGTGCAAGTCTGGGGCATACTCACTGTAATCAGACCAGCTGGAGTATAGGAAATGGTTCCCATCAGGGGTGAAGGCCACATCCAGGACACTCCAACCTACATCCCGGGCCTTGATGCTCTTGAATTTATGAAAGCGGCCATACCGGCAGTCATACAGTCTGATTGTCTGGTCTGTGTAGGTAGGGACCAGACAAAATTAGGGAACACATTCCTTGAATCCTCCCCAGATCAACCTCTCTCAGTGTGTCTGACAAATGTACTCTGACTAAGCATCTCTAAGTCAGGAACTGAGCCTTTCTAGCTTCAGGCAGAGGGACCGTTCCTTGTTCTAGGGCAATTCATAGGACCAGGGTCTGGTACCTTGGCAAGCAGACATGAAGATTTGACCATCTTTGCTATAGATTCCACAGAAAGCCTTCTGAGAGTAGGTATCAGTGAAGCTGACATCATTGGGCAAGAAGCTGGGGAAGAAGAGGGAAAGTGAGGGTAAGGGGAGCTCAGGATGAGGAGTGTCCTGGTTAGCAGAATCCTACCAGAGCTGGATGTGAGCACAAGGCCATTATTCCCTTTTGGCTTTGGGTAGGATTCTCTTTCTTTCATTCATTCCATCATCTTCTCAATTTCTATACTTTTCCACTTTGTTTACTCTCAAAGTTTCAACCCCGCTTAACATAACCTTAATACCCCTGAGAATCCTTTCACATCTATTCCTTCAAAATTTAGAAGATAAGCCCCATACTCACTGAGACATCACTCGAGACTGTTCTCCAAGGGAGAAACTTCCCTGGTGGCAGAGTCCCCGTTCTCTCTAAAGTAAAGCATTGGGAAATATTGCTAGCAGAAACACAGGCCACTTCAGCCACACCAAGCCCCCTTCTCCAAAGTTATTGTTCTTGTTACAGAAATGGATACCACACACAGTATATCCTACAGAACTGAAGCAGGCTGGCTAAGAACTCTCCAGCTCTAGCACTTGAGGTTTCTTTGGAAAGTTTACTTCCCTCTTCTCTGGGGCTAGCAGAGCTTCTGGCTACCTTGATAGGCTTGTTGCCAGGCTGGTGGAAGGTGGGGGCCTACCTGGTACAGCATTTGAGGAAAGCTGTGCTCCCGAGCTGACCGCCTAAGCCCCAGCTGCCCTGTGGCCAATTCCACTTGTGTCTTGATCTCATTGCATTCCAGCTCCCGGGTGTCAGGGGTTGCATCCACTGTGAGGACCAAGGAGAAGTTTCATCCTAGGTCTTTCAGTCCCACAGGACAGTTAGCAGAATTGTGTGCAAGCCCACCAATGTGGCTGCATATACTGAGTCTACAAGGACTCCCTCATTTCCTGAATTACCTTATCTTCTTTCAATTTAATTGTTCTTTGCCAAAAACTTTTTAAAGGGTTTTCTAATGAAAGCCTTCTTCTTTTTTACTTTTTAAAAATGATTTTATTTATTTATTTTTAGAGAGGGAAAGGGAGAGAGAAAGAGAGGTAGAGAAACATCAATGTGTGGTTGCATCTAATGCACCCCCTACTGGAGACCTGCCCTGCCACCTGGGCATGTGTCCTGACTGGGAATCGAACCCTCAACCCTTTGGTTCCTAGGCCAGCACTCAGTCCACTGAGACACACCAGTCAATGCTAATGAAAGTCTTCTGATGTTAGGGTCTTGGTCTGCTTTTACTCTTACCAGGTGGGTTGTATCGGTCCCCGAGACGACCATCCCAGGCATTGTCATGCTCTTCCTCCGAGTCTGAGAGGGCCTGGATGAGTTGTAAATTTGCTGCACCTCCTCCCTGCACCAACCTCACTTGGCCCCTGTGGAGAGACCCCCCCTCCCATGATAAAGGGGGAGGATCCCTTTCCCAAACCAACCAGATTCAGAATCAATAGCTATCCAGCTCTTAGACCACTGGTACTCATATCCTCAGGCTGTTCCCATTTTGAGGTCTGAGGCTGACTAGACCTTGGCTGTTACTGGCAGTCTTCTAGAAGACTAATTATCACTCTTTCAGCAGGAGTAGAGAACCCCAAAATTACATGAAGATTGACAAGACCTATTAAGCTGACTTCCCCAAAAGTTAAAAATTCGAACAGCATTTCCCTCTGAGCCTCTGCCTAAAGAGTCCAGCATAGAGCATAGTATTCCAAAGGGACCCCCAAGCTTGTCTTCTCAAGAAGCCACAGCTAAGAAACAAATCCATTTTCACTACCTTTCCAGTCAATTCTTGGGGTCACTTTCCTCAAAGCATTCTTTCTTCCACAGCAGGGTCAGAGTTAGTTTAATTTAAACTTCTTTTTCAAGTAAATCCACATGACCTCATATCACATGTAATTAACTTCACTGAAGTTCAACATTCACCTCCCCAACTCTTCCTTTCACCCCCTGACATCACTACCTTCCCAGCAGGGTCCCCCCACCTTTTTTTTACTTACTTGGAAAATACATTACATTTGTGTAGTCATAGCTAGAGAGGCTCTCTTGAACAGTCCCCTCAAACACAAGAGTGAGTTATCTTGGTGACCCTAGGCAAGAACCACTCTTACTGGGTGTGGAGCTGAGTGCTGTGAGTGTCCAGCAGAACAGCTGTTTTGGACTAATCCCATTCCCTATCTTCCGTAACTTCCTGGCCTAGAGTTGGGATCAAGGGACTGTGGTGGCACCTGGTGGGGACACACCAGGGGGCAAGTTACCTGCGAAGGAGATAGGCCAGTACCTGGGCCAGATCCACATCTTCATCCTCCTCTTCTTCTTCTTCACTCCGACGCAGGCCAGCCCCTCTTCGGGGCAAACCCTCGGAGGAGTCTCCGGACCCAGTTCCTGCGCTGCTGCTGTTCCGGGATCCCATCTTTTAGTCACAGCATCCTTAAGTCCTGTGCAGGGACTCCTCCTATCACCTCCTTGGGTTTGGTGAAAGTAAAGCCTGCTCTAGAAATGCTAGGGTCTCCTGAGATAGGGGTAGCTATCTATAGGAGATTGACACTTCCTAGGGACCGAGGAGATCCCTTTTTCTTTAGCCTGTGACAACTCCAACGCTTCTGGAACACAAAACTTCCCCAGGCTTGTGAAGCAAAAAAAAAAAAAGAAGAGTGAGAAGCCTAGGAGACTACCCGAGCTCACCAATGAGAATTCTCTGAAGAGGAATTTCTCAGTTTTCTACCTCAAACTCACCTACCAAAGTCCCTGGATAAAGTGGATTCCCTTTAACCTCTTTGGCCGACCAAGCAAAACCCCTCCCGGAAGAAAGCAAGCTTATCTCAGCTAGCCAATCAGAAGCCTTAGGACTCAAAGACCCCCGACGCC
>CM052538.1:126775249-126857605 GCA_028533065.1 Trachops cirrhosus
CCCCCGACGCCCCCCTCACCGACCAATCAAAGTGCTCCCTTGCGAAAGCCGGCAGCAGTACTAACCAATGACGTTAGAATTCGGCTTAACACCCCTTCCTTCCTATCACGCCCACATGGTGTGCGGGGGGCGTGTACACCAAGGTGTTGAGGCCGAGAAGCCCCTCCCACTGAAGCCGGCGGTTACCACCCCGCACAAGACCACCCACCAGCCAGGAGCGGTCGCAGGACCTGCAGGGGCGCGAGGCCTTGTTTACACCGACTGCCGCCACAGCGTTGGCCAACCGCTCCTTCGTCACGCGCCAGCCTCGTCACTCAGCTCCCGGCTGCCGGGCCAGCGAACTGTCGACGTCACGCGACTCCCCTGACAGCACCGCCCCCTTGGCCCGCTAACTGGACCGTAGGGCTTGGTGATTGACAGGTGGGTGGGAGAAAGTGCATGATGGGAGGAGGACGCCCTCCACCCAAGGAGGGTGTTCGCTACTTGTGGGGAGGAGTAAGTGGGGAACCGGGTGCTCCCCGTATCGGAGACAACGGAACTACAACTAATGGGTGAGGGGTGGGGTTTACAAAAGAAGTTTGAAGAAAACAACAAAAAAAGAAGTTTGGGATTTCGCTACCGAGAGGTGTCTTAGTAAGGGATACAATTTGCTGTCGGTTCCTAAAAGTTCATGTGACTGCATTTTTCAGACGATCTCTGAGGCCCTCATCTTTCTCCCCACCTCCCCTCCCCGCCGGCTCCAGCCTTATTCCTCTTTTCGTTCATCGATTCAGGCGGCCCTACCTTAGGATTGGCGGCGCGTATAAGGTGTGTTCGCGTCACAGATGGGGACCCAGGCCTGCATAACCTCCATTCTGGGTTTACCTTCCGAAAGCCTTGTTCTTGTGGTAACCGCTCTTCCTAAACATCCCCTTAGCTGCTTTGATAACTTTTTAGATGACCCCTGGCTTCCCTCTGCGTTCTTTGCAGACGTTCCCTAACACAACGTGGGGGCGTCAACGGGCCTTTCTGGTTCTATCAGTTTCCCTTGGCCGACTAGGATTTGCAGACCTTCCCTAGACTCTCAGTCCTCGTCTTTGCCTTTCTGTCCCCGGCCACCTAGCTAGGATATGCAAGTACTCCGCTTCCTACCCCCTTCTCCAGGTTTATGAGTAACCCGGATGGGTGCAAGGTTGGGACTCGCCACGATTCAGTACCTTCCCCAATCTGGGGGGCGGAGGATCTGGGTCTAGTGACTTCGTCGTGCCGGGCGCAAAGGTCCGGAGTCCAAGCTGCACTTCAGCGTCCCCAGCCTTCACTTCCTTAGAAATGCATCGAGCTGTCCCGAGTCTAGAGTCCTCGAGGAGGGGAGCGAGGAGGGCCCTTTCTTTCGGGCCTCACTGTCCCCGGGAGGGCGAGGGTGTGGTCAGTCCTTTGGGTGATGACTCCTGGTCTCTACATTGCTAGACCCGAGCTTATCTCTGGTCACCAGGGCCAGCTTTATGCGCCTGCGATCAGTACAATCGTACCCACACTTCTTTTACTACTGGTAATAGCAATACACTAGAAATAGATATATTACTGTATGGAACGGGATTGGTTAAATAAGTTATGGCCTATCTGGTAGGACACAGAAATACGGGGTAGATATTAAAATGATAATGTAATCTGTTTTTATGCTATGGGAAACTTCAAGTTAATAGTGTTAGGCTTTAAAAACGGTGATAGTTCTGGTGGCATAGATTGTGGTGCAAGCAAAAACAATATGCTTTAAATTTTGCATGAAAATACCCAGGTTCTTTGTACCATGAAACAAATAAAATGGAAAAGGCCTTGCATGAATTAGTGACAAAGGTGTAGCATGAACATTGCATTATGATTAATACAACTGGAGCAGCCAAGATTCACAAAAGACAAAAACTATTCAACTCATCTTAAAAATTTTTTTTTCTTTATTTACTGATTTTAGAGAGAGGAAGGAGAGGGGGGAGAGAGAGAGATCAATTTGTTGTTACACCCATCCATGCATTCACTGCTAATTCTTGTATGTGTCCTGACTGGGAATTGAACCCACAGCCTTGGCACATTGACCCAACACTCGAACCAAGTTACCCAGCCAGGGCATCAAGTCATCTTACTAATGCATTTTTTCATGACTTCTTTCCTCTTTTTTTGGCCTCTTCTCCATAGCACTTATAAATACAGCTTAAAGCTGAGTAAAATCCAAATTCAAGGCTTTGAAATACAGAATTTGTACATTATTGAATGAACATATAAAAGTCATTAAAGTATTTTTTTAAAAACCCTGAGGTTTTTATGACTAAAATGAGTCTTAACATCAATCAAATGCTAAAGAATATAGGACTTCATCTCTGAATCCACTAATTGATTTTTGTATGTAAGGTTTTTAAGCCTATGAACCTGATTATGTCACTTGTGACTTGTAATACTTTAAAAGTGTATATGAACAGTTATCTTAGAATGTACTGTGTGTTCCATTGAAAGAAAATGGCATTTTTTATTATTACAGTTTACATTCAATATTTTGTGTGAGTTTAAGGTGTACAGCACAGTGGTTAGATGATCATATACTTTACAAAATGTTTCCCCTGATATATCCCAACTGGCACCATACCTAGTAATTTCAATGTTCCCTATGCTATACTTTATAACCCCATGACTATTTTGTAACTACCAATTTGTATTTCTTAATCTCTTCACTTTTTTTTGCCCAATCCCTCAACCCCTACCCCTCTATCAACAGTCTTTCTGTATCTGAGTCTGTTTCAGTTTTGTGTGTTTATTTTGTTCTTTAGAGTCCACATATAAGTGAAATCATATGGTATTTTTGTCTTTGTCTGACTTCACTTAGCATAATATTCTCTAGGCTCATCCACACTGTTGCAAATGGTAAGATTTCATTCTTTTTTTATGGCGGAATAATATTCCACTGTACATATGTACCACCACTTTCTTATCCACTTGTCTATTGAGGGACACTTGGGTTGCATTCTTATCTTGGCTATTGTAAATAATGCTGCAATGAATATAGGGGTGCATATGAGTATATCCTTTCAAATTAGTGTTTTGTGTTCCTTCAGCTACATGTTGAAGAGTGCAATCTCTGGGGCATAGGCAGTCCCATTTTTAATTTTTTGATGACCCTCCATATTATTTTCCATAGTGGCTGCACCAACTGTATTCCCACCAGCTGTACATAAGGGTTCCCTTTTCTCCACATCCTGGCCATCACTTATTTCTTGATTTGATGATAACCATTCTGATAGGTGTGAGGTGATATTTCATTATTTTAATTTACATTTCTCTGATAATCACTTGAGCATCTTTTCATATATTTATTGGACATTTGTATGTCCTCTTTGGAGAAGAGGTCCTCTTCCTGTTTTTAAAATTGGATTTTTTTTTGGTGTTGAGTTGTATGAGTTGTTTATAAATTTTAGATATTAACCTTTTTTCAGATGTATCATTGGCAAGTATGTTCTCACATTCAATAGGTTGTCTTTTTGTTTTGTTAATGGTTTCCTTTGCTGTGCAAAAACTTTTTAGTTTGCTGTAATCCCATTTGTTTACTTTTTCTTTTGTTTCCCTTGCCTGAGGAGATATATCAGAAAAAATATTGCTCTGAGAAATGACTAAGATTTTACTCCCTGTGTTTTCTTCTAGGAAATTTATTGTTTCAAGTCTAACATTTTAAGTCTTACTTTTTTCGATTTTATTTATTTATTTTAAAGATTTTATTTTATTTTTTTATTTTTAGAGGAAGAGTAAGGGAGGGAGGGAGAGAGAAAGCGAGGGAGAGAAACACCATATGAAAGAAAAATATTGAGTGGTGGTATGCACCCCAACACCCGGCCAGCTGAGCACATGGTTCAGGGCTTAACATTTAAGTCTTTAATCCATCTTGAGTTTATTGTTGTATATGGTATAAGAAGGTGAGTCTAGTTTCTTTTTTTTGCATGTATTTGTCCTATTTTCCCTAGACTGTCTTTACCCCATTGTCAAATGGTATTTCTTGAAAAATAATTGTAATTAAATCGTTTTGATAAACTCTTTTGGTCTTTCCTGTCATGATTTTGAAATTTGGCGTGTTGCTTGGTGACAGTTTGTGAAGTGCTCTTTCTTTGGGCAGCTTCTACTCTCCCCAGCTACACTTAAAGCCACGGAGATGTTTTCTACCTTCAGCACCCATTTTAGGACCAGTTGTGGTAATTGCTAAGTAAATATCAGTTAGTCGACTTCCTGCCTGACCGACCTTGGGCTGTTTCCTGCTCATTAGCATATCCACTAGAGGGCGGACTAGGCTAAAGGCGGGAGAGGAAAGCAAAATTTTTTTTCCTTCACACTGTCCTCCCTCTCTCCCATGCCAGCTTCCAGCCTGGTGACTACACAGACTCCTGGGACACGTGTACAGCTCCAGGCAACACAAGGGAAAATTCTGAAGTAACTGATGATCTGTTTATACATTATCTTCTTGCAGCATTCTTTGTGTAGAGCAAAGGGGGAAGTGTGCCAATTTACCCAGGACTTAAAATGTGTTGACTAGAAAGCAATTGAGTGATTATGGGATTTCTAAACTTTCATGTCCTGTGTCCTCCTTGAGAACCAGAATTTTCAGTGTGGCAGTCGGACAGGAGGTACAGATGTTATATAGAAGTTAAAAACCCTTGAGCCCAGAGTTTGAATAGGAACTATCAGTATGAACTCATGAGATGTTTTACCTTTCTATCCCTATCCACTGAAAAGATCTAGAAACAATGACCAATCCAGGATCAATGAATACTCCTGCTACCCATATCTTCAGGATGATATCCCTACAATTTAGTTGTAATTCCAGATTGGTCCTGAGAGGAGGTTAGTGTAGCTTCCACTTACTCCTCTGCCATCTTGGATCTCTCCTGCAATCCATGTCTTAAAATACCATCTCCCACAGAAACAAACCAGAGCTTGGAGAAATGGCTGATTCTATGTCCTTGCACAGGAAATGTGCAAGATGAGTGTGGAACAATCTATCATACCAGATAGAGAAGAAGACAGTAAGCACTATTAGGGTAGTGTCAAAAGGATTCAGGAGCTAAGTTCTCATGACCAAAGATGGGACAATTTGAGCATTAATATGGATAATTTAATAAACATTATGTTTAGGAGCCCTGGCTGGGTAGCTCAGTTTGTTGGAGCATTGTCCTGATACACCAAGGTTGCAGGTTCTGTCCCCTTCAGGGCACATACAGGAATCAACCAATGAATGCATAAATCAGTGGAACAACAAATTGATGTTTCTCTTTCTCTTCCTCTCTCCTTCCCTTCCTCTCTCTCTAAAATCAATCAGTAAATAAAAAACAAAACCATTATGTTTAAATTCATGAGTTCATAATATGGTTTATGTGTATGTGTATGTAACTAACTGGTCACCTTTGGAAGGATAAGAAAAATTATTTTGAAGATGGTACATAAAGAAAAAGAAGCAGTTATCTTACTGTTCCTGTATAAATTGTACCCCAGGATGATGAGTAGAAGATAAAGGGAGTGTCCCTTTGTAAAAGTATTCCAACTGTTATGACAGAGCTTAGATATGGCTGCTTTGAAATCCCTAATAAATTAATGAGTATAAGCATTGAATATCTAGACCTGGATACTTCAATGGTTAAATTGAGGTAAAAGAACGAAATGGAGGGGGAACCTGTAGGTTGAAAGAGACTTAAAAAGCATATGAAATTTCTGAAAAATGGGCATGACTAAACTATAATGTCTAGGGGTGTACATTTTAGTGATAAAACTACAAAAAAAAGCAGAAATGATTATGGTACAATCTAGTGTACCATTTACGCCAGGAAGGAGGGACTGTGATGGAGATGAACAGATGAACAGGGTGAGGAGGTGTATGTGTGGAGGGACTCCTTTTGGTGTCTGGCAAAGTTCTGTTTCTCTCTAGGTGATAGTTTCACTTTAGTTTATTAAGCTATACCTTTGTATGGTGTTTTTGGTACCTGTTTTATTTTAAAATAAAGGTTAATTACAATGTGTTATCAATGTTTCTTATATATCTGGAGCTGTAGGCATGCAGCCCAGTTTTATTCTAATACACAAAATGTTTAAAAATCTTTTTTAATGTCTTTTTTTAAAAAGAGATTTTATTTATTTACTGTTAGAGAGAATGGAAAGGTTGGAGAAAGAAATGGAGAGAAACATTGATTGGTTGCCTCTCGCACACCCCCAACTGGGGACCTGACCTGCAATCCAGGCATGTGCCCTGACCAGGAATCGAACCAGCGACCTCTTGGTTCACAAGCTGGCACTCAATCCACTGAGTCACAACAGCCAGGGCAGACAAAATTATTTTTAAGGCTAACATCTTCACATCACTGTGCATTTAGATGTTAGAGAGGTGCCTGAAACTCAGTTCCCTGCCTCTTTCCTGGAGGGACTTACTTCCAAACTAATTTTCTCTCTCCTCTAAATTTTATTTAAATTGCTCATTTTACTCTTAAACTTGAGTTAGCAATATATAATATAGGCTTATATGGTCTAACCTAATCAATATAGAGTGGAAAGGTGAGGGCAGCTAACAAATATTCAAAGGTCATTTTATGCCAGGCATAGTTCTGAGTGCCTGGCACCACTGATTCTTCTCTCTTTTTTTTAAAGACTTTATTTGTTTATTTTAGAGAGATGGGAAGGGAGGGAGAAAGAGAGAGAGAGAAACATCTATGTGAGATAGAGCAACCTTGATCAGTTGCCTCTCCCACGACTCTGATCAGGGACCTGACCCTCATCCTAGGCATATGCTCTGACTGAGAATTGAACCTGTGACCCTTCGGTTTGTGGGATGATGTCCAAACCACTGAGCCACACCAGTTAGGGCATGACTCTTAATCTTAACAACGCTGTGAGGTGTAGGTACATCTGCATTTTACAGATAAGAAACTGAGAGGCACCACTGGCCTGAGTCTACTATGTGTTTAATATCAGTTATGCTGCCTCTGATCATGTTTCAGTCATCACGTGCTATTCATGAAGCTGAGGATATGTCTGCATACTTTTAAGTGCAATGGATTCCATTGCTCACTGTATTTTAGCATGTGATACACTCTGACCTTTAGAGCCTTTTCTGCTCTTACACATTGCAGAAGTTATTGGCTATTTTCTAGAACACTTGGCGTTTCTTCCTCCAGTGTTTTCTCTTGAGGGACTTCCCAGTAATTCCATCTTATTTGTTGAAGTTTATTCTCATTTTTCTGGGTACAGACTTCTATCTTACCCACCTCAGTTTATACATTCACTCAGCCTGATCCAGATCACAGGTGAAGTTATCCTCAGCTAATGCCCCTGATTTATGTAGGATCATCACTCTTTTTGTGGTTTCCCAATAAAATTGATTTCAGAGTTTAGGCCAAGGCCTTGCCACTCAAACTATGGCCCCTGGTCCAGCAGCATCAGCCTCACCCAGGAACTTGTAAGTGAATCTTTGGGCCACTCCAGATTGCTGAATTAGAATCTGCATTTTAGTAAGATCCCTAGGTGACTCATATACACTTTTAAGTCTTAAGAAGCATGACATAGGTAATGTCTAAAATCCAAACAGCTCTACAAACCTATGTTGCTGTGAGAGACATGTCTGCAGTTATCATTTACCCTTGGCTCTACTGTTTACTGTGTGACCTTCGGTAATTACTTGACCTTTCTGTGCCTTTGTTTCTCCATCTGTAAAATGGTACCTGCCTCAGAAGTTTGTTTTGTAATGTGTTTAGAACAGTGCCTGGCATACAGAAAGTGCTGTAGAAATGTTAGCTGTCCTAAATACTGAATAAGCATTCATGAATACTTTGTGAGTCCAGATTTCAGGTCAGCCAGCAGGAAGAACAGTTTTGAGAATTGACAATGGAACCACTTCACTGGAGAATGGGGTTATAGAGGCTTTTGCTAGTCTGAGTGGAAGATCAGTAATTTTAGGCCTGGAGGCTGTATTGAGCAGCTCCCAGGGGCTCCCATTTTTTAAGACCTCAGGACACAGAGTAGATAGTGCCTTCTCCCAGCAATTGATTCCTACTTAGGTGGCCCAAAGGTAGAGCTATCTGTGGGACACCAGCTACTTGGAGGGGCTGGAAGATGGTGAAATTGGTGTTAGAGGGAAGACTGTGAAGATAAGTGGGAAATGAAAACATAAATGTTATGTAAAGTAAATGCGAGTCTTATTGGATAGCATGTGGCCTCAAGGGACCCAAGAGATGTTAGTTATATCAAATTGCTCATATTTTCTGCAACCCTGGTGCTCTTCTGTTCCTGGGTAGCAGTGGAGGGTGGGAATATGCTGTGCTCTCTGGCTAAACTGGAGCCCCAGGTTACATTCTACGAACACGTCCCTCCAGGGCCTCCAGCTCAGTCAGCACCTCCTTGGGCAGATCCTGGTTGACCTGCTCTGTCAGGTAGCCCCTAATGTCACGAACTTCCTGTTCCCAAAAGTCCTTAGGGATGGAGAAGAGCTGGGTGGTATCTATGGCTCCCAGACCGCTGAGATTCAAGGCACCTTCCTTTGGCACTAGCCCGATGGGCGTCTCTCGGGCGCTGTCCTCTCCCTCTAGCCGCCGGCAGATCCAGTCTAGCACTCGAGAATTCTCTCCATAGCCTGGCCACAGGAAGCGGCCCGCCTCATCACGTCGGAACCAGTTGACATGGAAGATGCGGGGCAGTCGGGCCCCCTTGCGCCCCTCCATGCTCAGCCAGTGTTCTAGGTATTGCCCAAAGTTGTAGCCAAAAAAGGGGCGCATGGCAAATGGGTCATGCATGATCACCTTCCCTGGGGAGGGGAGCGGATATGTTAGGAAAAGAGAAGGGTGCCCAGCATCCAGCTTGAGGAAGCTGTAAAATGTTCATGGTTCTAGAATATCCTTGGGGAAGGACGAAAAGGGATGGGGGAGGGGCTGGGCAGGAGGCAGGTGTGGCTCAGGCAGGGAGAGAAGAAACCGGGTACAGGGAGAGGAGCAATGGAAGGTACGCACCTTTGTGTTCAGCTGCAGCGGTGGACTCAGAACGCATGGCGCTGCCCACAAACACTCCGTGGCGCCAGTTGAAGGCCTCATATACCAGGGGCACTCCTAGAGCACCAGTGAATGGGGTCACAGGCAGTCCTTTTTATTGGACTCATCCATCCCTTCTGGTGATTCTGACTCCTAATCTCTCTCTCTTAGGACCTCAGCTGTCCCATTTTCAAATCTCATGCCTCCCCCGAGTTTTGCATTCTCCAGGGGAGAGTGGCAGTCCAGGCTGAGTCCTGGAGCTTTAAGTACAAGAGGGGGATGGGCCCTGATATAGACTCAGATCCTTTACCAAGAAGGCATGAAGCCCACACGATGTTTACCTTTGGGTCTTCGGCCTCCAAAGATGATGGCATCAATAGGGACACCCTCAGGGGCCTCCCAGGCTGGGTCCATGATGGGGCATTGGCGAGCCGGGGCACAAAAGCGAGAGTTGGGATGTGCACAGGGCTCCTTGTCACCTGGCAGAGGAAATACAAATACTATCACTTCCAAGGGCACATCCACCCCTAACACACATGTGCATGCACTCTTGCACAATTTCATTTTGCCTCATCAGCTCCCAGTGATCTCATGTGGTAGGGAGTAGGGAGCCAGGACATCTCTCCTGAAAGATCAGCTTATTTATCCATAATGGTACTGCCAGCTGAGCTATGTGAGAAGAGTAGGAGAGGAAGTGGGATTAAGTGGAACACTAATGTTTATGTCGAACTATAGCCATGTGGCATTAGCCAGTGCTCAAAGGAATGGGGTTAGATGTTGGCATAATTTCCCCACAGAAGTGATTTCTTTATTTATGGGATATTATTTAAATAAACACTCAAACCTAAAGCAAAAACTGAGTCTGGTGTGTATTTTAGACAATTGACCTTTCATCAGCAAATGTAGTAAGACAAAAATCTCCCGAGCTATCAAAGTGCAAATAGGAATTGATTTTAAAACTAATAGAATTTTGGTGATTTCCCTGGGTACCCCAAATGGACATGGTGCCTTCTCTGCTGGAGGTTGCTAGTCAGACCTGGGGGGCAAGGGATTCAAAGAGCCAGCACCCCCTGCCTGCTTCCCACCCCCTAGCTCCTGCCTCCACTCTCAGATAAGAGACATCCTTTACGTTTCTCTCTTGCACTTTCATCAGCCCCCAATTCATGACCCTACCATACAGTGTTATTCTAGGAACTGAAGCTGGGCACAGCATGCCCTAGTTATACCCCTGAATCCAGACATGATGAAAGGGTTGGGGAATTAGCCTGCAGGGAAATACGAAATTTTCTTGGATTTCTCAGTTGGATAGGAAGGCTGAGGAGAGCTTAATGATGATGTTAGAGAAAAGAAGGGGTGATTAGATGACAAGGGTGACTGCTAGGTCAGGCTTCAGTGACCACAAGGCTGCCCTCCCCCACCCTGCTCTTCTTTGCTCCCATCCCTACCCAGGTCTCTGGGCTCCCGGACTGCTGAAGGCCACTGAAAACTGAAGGTCAGAGTGCACAGTTGGGGGAGGGGCGGGACTGCAGGTATGGACAGGTTGAGAAACTAACTTCCTGGAGAGGCTAAAGAACTGGTCTCATTCAGTTTGGAAGAGGTTTTAGAGTGTATGTGTTGGAGGGATAGGGGAAGGGTTAGGGTAACAATACTGAACTTATACAGTAGTTATTATACAGAGGGATGGTGGGAACTAAGTGGCAGGAGGAGGGGCAGGCTTCCTCCTTTCCTAATAGGTCAAACTTTATGGATTATGCTTTGAGCCTTATTTCTTCTGTAATAATTTTTAAAACAGCCCTTCCCTTTCCTTTAAAAAAATGTCCAGCTTATATTTATTGTGGGTTTACAATGTGTTTGGTACTATTATCTGCATTTAACCCTTCAACAACCTTGTAAGATAGGTGCTACTCCCATTCAACTGATGGGGGGGAACCGAAGCTCAGGAGGTTAAGCAATTTGGCCAAGTCACAAAGTCAATACTTGGTGGAGTTGGGATATGAACTGAGACCTTTCCTGGGTTTGGAAACTGCAAACATCCACAACTTCCTGTGCCTTCCAGAGGTCCCAGAAGATGGCTATGCGTGGTGAAGGCTTTTACATCATCAAGGTGCTGAGCCCTGGGGGATGTGTCCTGATTCCCCTACCCCACATACCAGGTTTCCAGGCCTTGCCCAGCCAGGAGGTGACAGTGACGCCAGGTGGAAGAGGCTGGTCGATGCCCTCCCAGTACACACCACCGTCACTGGTCTCAGCCACATTGGTGAAAAGAGTATTACTCTGGATTGTGGCCATGGCATTGGGATTGGTGGTAGCAGAGGTACCGGGGGCCACCCCGAAGAAGCCATTCTCAGGGTTGATGGCCCGGAGTCGACCTGTTAGAAGCAGAGAAAAAGGAAGGGCCAACCAGGAAAAGTTGAGGGGCGGGCCAGGGAAGTTCCTGCTCTGCCCCTCTCTGCCGTGAGCTGGACCATAGATCTTATGCAGAAAGGCTTTGTGTCTCTGCCAGAATTTGGGGATAGGGGGCGAGGTCGACTGGTCAGGAAAAGTTCCTTACTGACAAAGCTCACCATGACAGTGGAGGGGAGACCATCATGCTCTGGGAAGAGCCAGAACAAGAGTATGATCTGAGGGCCACTCACCATCACTGTCAAACCTCATCCAGGCGATGTCATCCCCCACACACTCCACTTTCCAGCCTGGCAGTGATGGCCGCATCATGGCCAAGTTAGTCTTCCCACAGGCACTGGGGAAGGCAGCTGCCACATAGTGCTTCTTCCCTGCAGGGCTGGTGATACCCAGGATCTGAACATTGGGAAAAGAGGGGACAAGGAGGAGGTCACCAAAGGTCAGGGCATGGTCTGCATGGGAAAGACAGCTGTGGGTTAACAGTGAGGACAGGTTTAACAGGTTTATTCACTTAACAGGTGTACCACCTTGCCACTGGGCCTGAGGTGGCAGCAAGGGGAAGCCCCCAATTTCAGCAGCCTGGGGTCAAAGATTCAGGGTTTGGGCAGAGTCCCTGCCCACCAGCTTGGCACCTGGCAGTCAGTAGGCGAGGCTGAGGCAGAATAGCCAGGCCCCACCACTGCCTTGCCCCCCATAGCTGCCCGATCCTCACCAGGCCCTCACCAGCATGTGCTCTGCTAGCCAGCCCTCATCCCTGGCCAGCCGAGAGGCGATGCGAAGGGCAAAGCACTTCTTGCCCAGCAGGGAGTTGCCACCATAGCCGCTGCCGAAGGAGACGATTTCCCGTTGGTCGGGCACATGGCCAATCAGGGTTTTCTCTGGGTTGCATGGCCACTGGCTCACCGGCTCCCCTGGGGACAATGGGGTCATGGGGCTGCTGGCGGGGCATCAGGCACTGGGGTATCAGGGACTGGAGGGATCAAGGGTGGGCAGGAGAGACACTTGAGAGCAGAGGCAGTATGAATGGGTGGCCGAAGCCACCCATGTCATAGTATCCAATAGCTCTCATGCCCCCATTCTTAGACATGGATAATTGACTTTCTCAATATTGTGCAAACTGCTCTGCAAACACAGGCTCACCCCCAGCCCAGACTGCTGGCCTGGATCTGGGGAATTAGGTGTCTCACTGATGAGGATGGGTAGGATTTGGGGTTCTTCCTGGGTGTAAGCAGGCCTCTGCATCCTCCCATGGACCGAGCAGGAGCTCACCTGGCCCAGTCAGGGGCTGGCCCACGGAGTGCAGACACTTGACAAAGTCACCATCTCCCAGGGCCTGAAGCACAGGTGTCCCCAGCCGGGTCATAATACGCATGCTTGCCACCACGTAGGCCGAGTCAGTGAGCTGCACTCCGATGCGGGACAGTGGGGAGCCCACAGGACCCATGCTGAATGGAAGCACATACATGGTTCGGCCTGTGGAGGAAAATGTCACCTGGATGAAGGTGAAGGAAATGTCACCTGTTAATGCCCTCAGTGTCCCTGCCTCTGTGTCCCTGCCCTGGTTACCCTGCATGCAGCCTGGAAACCTCTCATTCACAGCTTGCTGGAACTCAGCTGGAGACATCCAGTTGCCCAGCTGCCCACGGGCCCCACCAGCCGGGAGGGGCACTGTGTCTCGTTGAGAAGGAGTTACAATCACCGTCTTGCTCTCTACTCGTGCCACATCCTTGGGGTCTGTGCGGGCCAGCCAGCTGGGAGAGAGGGGATTATTAGGAAGATGGTGGCCAGCAGGGCTCCCTTATCCCCAGACCCACTCTTTCAAGTCCAGCTTTGACTCCGGGTCTTCTGTTTTTCTCATCCCCGCACACCTCAGTCACTTCCTCCAGGTTTTGCCCCATGTAAGCACACTGATGTTATTATGGGCCTGGCCCAGGCCCATGTTTAGTTATGTAGATCCCTTAGTTCCCAGCCCTCTAAAGACCTCTTCTGGCGAAAACTCCCTGAATTTGTGAGAAACAAATGAAAAAAGTTTTTATTTGTATTTGCTTCTTCACTTAACATAAAAATGTAGACCACTCCTAGTAAGTCCTGACTGTTTCCTCTAAAACTCCCGTTCTTGCTCATTCCATTGAGATGGTCTAGTTAAATATGATTTTGTCTTGGTAAGGACAAAGTGGCCTCAGTCCAGGCAGCTGCCCCATATGCAGGGTTGCTGGGCTCAGGGCTTACCAGTTATTGTACTTAGGGAGCTTTCGAATGAGTCCCTGCTGCTGCAGCAGGGTCAGTGTGGCAGTGTTCTCAGCCTCAGTCCCATCACAGATGTGGATGCCTTCTGGTTGGCACAGGCGTGCACTGCGCTCCACAAAGTCTCGAACCCCAGCAGGCAGCTGGCCCAGGTCTCCACTGAGTACTCGCAGGGTCTGGATGCTGCGCCGTGAGGACCAGCCACAGGGGCTCAGCCCATGCCAGCTAAGCCTGTGGGAGAAGAAAACAGATAATGAGCTGGGTGTTTGCACGGAGGATGGGCAAGTCAGGTGGACAGGAAGCTGGGGCTGCTAGGGAGTGTGCTGAAGCAGGGCTGGAGTTGTGGGATGGGTTCAGGCCACATGTATCTTGTGGCATTTATGAGGCTTAGTGAGGGTGTCTCCTGGTCAGCGAGGGGCAGGTATTGCCATATGATCGTGAAGGCTATGTAGAAGTGTATGTGTGTGTAAGCATGCTGCTGTTATTGCAGGCTTAGTCCATGCCCATGTTTAACTAGGTTTGGTCAATGTTTAGAAATGAACAGTTGCCCTATGGCCCAAGTATAAATAAACTGCCTAGGTGTCAGCTTCATGTGTCTGGTGTTTGAAGCTCTAATCCTTGTTCTTTCTCAAGGTCTAGTTTTTATAAGTTAAAAAGGCAGCTATTTTTACTTATTTATTTTCTTCTGGTGTGTATGCTGTGAGACTGTGAAAACCTCATGCAAAGAACCTGTTCTTTGAGATGGTACAGTCCCAGGTTTCTAGATTAGGATTCTTGCACAGAGAGTGGGTGATTGGATATTAGGTTTCAGTCATCAGACCTGCTGCAGTCCACCTGGTCCAAAAGTAGTGCAAAAATGTTGCTCTTGGGTAGGTACTTTTGAACTGTGTGAAAGGCTGACTATTGGGAAATGTCACTGGCTGGGGTTCATGTCCCAATTCCCAGGAGGGCATGGTCCCTGTTGTCTGTCCCTTTATACCCCTGGGAGAGAGAGAAGCAGGGTCTGCTCTGATTGTCCTGGATCCAGAGTGGAGTGAGCCAGAGAGACCAAAGGCCAGGAGAGGGAAGTTGCTCTCCTCCTATTCCAGGGAGGCATAGGAAAATGTGCCCCACACACCTAGGACCACATGATCGTATTCTCCCAACTCTCTTTCCTAGAGGACACATGCCCACAGAGCTTTGGGTGTTGGTGGTAGGGTGCAATAGCGGACTGCAGGAAGCTCAAATTCAGAGAGGGTGTAAGCCTGGTGGGGTGGGGGGTGGAGAAAGCTGAGATCATGGATGTGGGATCCAGAGCCTGGCTGGAGTGGGAACTGGTGTGTCCTCCATTGGGCAGAGTGAGATGGAAACCCAGTGTGGTCCCAGGGCTGAGGAGGGCACCTGGGACCTGGATATTCCCTGAGCACTAATTTTAAAGGTACACGGGCTTTGGGAGAGCCTCTCTCTGGCGGGAGCCCAGCTCAGGAAGTCTCTGGTGAAGCTCCACCACTCCACCACTTCCCTCCCGCCCCTTAAGTGCGACCTTCTCCTTTTCCTCAGCTCCAGAGACCACCCACAAGGGCTGGCCGATTGGAACCAGCAGGGGAGGGATAAGGGGTCAGCTCAAATTCTGGGACAAAACCTGGGGAGAAGGGAGGCTACAGAAGACAGGAAGCTGTGAAAAGGGGGAGAAGGTGGACAAACAGGGCCTAGGAGCTCCCATTCTGGACTGGCGACAAAACCAACCCTATAATAAATGAAAGCAACTCGGCTCCCTCCTCTGCCTTGCTTCCCTTCTTCCCCTAGCCCCTGGTCCCTCTGGCTGCCAGGCTTCCTGCCAGGTGCCAGTAAGGGGGAGGACGGGGAATGGATGTTTACATTCTACCTTAGTTAGGGACCTCTGAGCACATTCCCCAGGGCTCATGCACCCTTAACCCTAGGGCCCTACTGCTCCTCATTGCAACCTGTGGAACAAGAGTTACATCTAAAAAGGAAAGAGGAAAGACTCGGTTACAGGGCTCAGCGGGGGCGAGCGAGGAGATGGAAGGAAGTTCTGCGAATGGCAGACAGAGGCCATGCGGTCAGAGACCAGCAGAGTAGGGAGGGGTAGGAGGGGACGGAAACGGTGAGACCCGAGGCGGCCACCCCTGATCTCTGGCGAGACGCGAGGCCTGAGAGGCTCGGGACCGAGAAACACTTGCCCCCCTGCACGCCGCCTCATCTGATGGGAAGCCAGGCTGAGGCGGACCAGCAGGAGGGCGCAACCAGCAGCCCCGAGGGTGCGAGCTCCGCGGAAGGTGTGGGTCGGTCCAGGGCTGGGGTCACTCACCGCAGGCCGGGGCGGTACACAGCGGCCATCGCACCTGGGTGGGCGCTGCGGGGTGGCCACAGGAACGGAACGGAGCAGGGGAGAGATGCAAGGTGGGTGAAGGGAACGCAGCGAAGCTTGAGGGAGCTAAGACTGGGCGGGAGGCGCTTAAAAAGAAGGCGGGTGGGCGGGTGCATGGGCGGGACCTAGCAGGGCCAAAGCGACCCTCTTTCCACCACGCCAGCGGGCCAGTTCTCCGAGTCCCGGGGCTCGAAGTCCCAAACCCGCCCAGCCGCCGCCCCACCCCCTGCACCCTAACTAACCCCCAAACCCATCCCTGCCTTTGAGGGACTGGGTCCTCTCCTCTAGGCCCCGCCCCTTCCCGCCCACTGCACATGATGTAACTTTGAGAACTCTTGCCCCTGGTAGACAGTGACTGCAGACCTTGGGTGGCAAACAAGCTAGGAACGTCGAGCGAGGACAGGGGCGGGAGTCGGTGGGGCCTCGAAGTCTAGTCGTGGGAATTGGATATATTATCTTTCCCCTTATTCTTAGGGACTGGGCACTCTGTGCCCCAGGCTCTTCTGATTTGCAGGGCCCCAATGCCAAGTTCCCCTCACTCCCCAATTCCCAGATCCTTGTTTCTTCTCCCTCCTTGAGGGCTCCCTTCCGCCTTACCATCAAACAGTGGTGTCTCTCCACTCCAGTCTTCTTTGGGCCTCTGACCTAGTCTTTTTCCCTCCCCTCCCCTCCCCTCCCCTCTCCTCCCCTCCCCTCTCCTTCCTTTTTGAGAGAGGGGAAGTGAGGGAAAAAGAGAGGTTGAGAAATGTCAATGTGAGAGGAAAACATCAATCAGTTGCCTCTTATATGCAACCCCCTGTGGGGAGCAGCACAACCTAAGCATGTGCCCCGACTGGGAATCAAACCGGCAACCTTTCACTTTCCAAGATGATGCCCAACCAACTGAGCTACACTGGTCAGTGCTGATCTGGTCATTTTTTCCACATTCCCCTGGAGCAATCATCTGCCCCACCCAATCACCATCATAAAGTCCTCAGGTAATTTCTCAATTTATGTCTCCATCCAGACATTTCTCTTCAACTTGAGACCACTGGGTATCACCCCAAATGCCACAGCACCTCAAACTCAGCATGTCTCTGGGAGGCATCTGCTCAGCCTCCACTCTGCCTTTTTGGTAATAACACCCTGATGTCCCTCCACTGTCTGTGTGGTCATGTGTGTCTACTGGGGGTAGGTTCTCAGCTTGGCCAATTTGTGTGTTCCTTGCTCTGACCTCAGCAATTGGGAATGTTCAGGGATGGGCATGAGGTCTCTCTTTTCGTCCTGCTGGGGTTGCTGAGCTGGTAGGTGATAAATCTGGAGCTTCTGGGTGTCAGCTTAGTACTGCAAAGCAGGAACCTGCTTGAGACAGAAGCCAGACTAGACAACACAGAGCAGAGGGACAGAGAAACATATTTGTGATTTCAGTGATAGGAGTCAATAAATTTTTCTCTTGCTCAAGCTAATTTTAAGTGGATTTCTGCCATTTGCAACAGACACAATCTTGATTCGCAGATTTCTCAGAGTTCTGTGCTGGAACACAGTGAGACAAGGAAAGCTGGCCTCCAGCCTTGGGCTTGCTGCTGGCCCTCCTCTCCTCCACCCCTGGCTCCGCCCTGCACTCAACCTCAGGTGTATGCATTTGGGACTCATCCCTCCAGTCCCAACATCCAAACTCTGTCCACACCTACCCCACAGCAAACAGCAACCTGTTTGTCCCTTTGGCCCTAAAGGTATGCACACCGGTGTACTGGTCAACCTACCCCGATCCTGCACCTGCTCTCCTGGCTCCCTATCTCAGCCAATGGCCCCACCATCTAGCCAGTTGCCCCAGAGGAATTTGAATCAGTCTAAACTGATGTGCCCTATTTTATTTTATCGGCCTGTTTTTTAAACGATTCCTATTTTATCCTCCATAGCCAATCAGACATCAGGACCTTGGATGGATTTATACCTCACAACTATCTCTCAAATCTGTGTCTCTCCCCATAGCCCCAAAACTGTCTTAGTTCAGGTTTATCTCTCACCTGATTTCAGGTGATTGCTTCCAAGCCACCTCTTGCCACCTGCCTCTCCAAATGCTACCCTCTTTCCTTCCCACCAAGTTACCCTCCAAACTCTGCACTTAAGGTCACGTTGAGAGGCATGTTTATGGTGTTTATGTGGAAGATCCTAGGTGCCATGCTCTGTGACAGCAGCTTTACATGTATAATCTCACTCAGTTTCACAACAACCTTATTACAGATGTGGACACTGAGGCTTAGAGAGGTTAAGCTCTTTGGTTGAAGTCACACAGCTGGTCAGGTTGAGAAATGGCATCTGAATCCAAGTCTGATTCTAATTACCAAATTGTTTTCCCCCTCTGCAGCCCTATATTGTCCCCTTGGATTATCATTTTAAAAAGTGAGAACATACCACTCCCAGGCTTAAAAATTCCTTCAAGGCTTTCTTTCTATCACATGGCAACTGATGTCCTTTACAATCTGTTTCCTACATATCCAATGTTATCACCCCTCCTCCTTACTTGCTGCCTTCCACCTCCATACGGACTCTGCAGTTTCCAGAGCACTTCTGTGAACACTCTCTGCCCCTCAGACTTAAATTAAACATCACCTCCTACATGAAGTCAGTTTGCCCCTTAGAATTAACATCTATATCTCATCTCTGTTGTTTTATACTGTGAACATAACTTATAGTTTTGTACTTACCACACTTAGTTGTTTTTGTATCTCTGTAATGCTCACCCAGAGTATTCACTCCTTGAGAGAAGGACCCAACTTTTAGTCTTGGTTTTTATCCTAGCTCCCAACAGAATCTGGCCTATAACAGGCACTTAATAAATGTTAGTTGAATAAAAGAATGAACAAGTCCCACATTCTGAATCCTCCCCATTTCTTACTTCCGTAATTTTAGGCAGGCTGAACAAGGGGCTGCTGTGAAGATTTCCTTGTACTGCCCATGCCCCTTGAGCCACACGCTATTGTTCAGTTCTCTGGCCCCCGGGGCAGCCTGGTCCGCCAGCTGGCCCAGTGTCCACGGTACACCAGCAGGGGGCAGGGTGTGATCAGCCTTGCTTGTGTCTGTGTTTTCTTCATCCCAGGGCCCTGGGGGCAGGGGTGGGGGGGGGGCGGATGTTGGATGGCTCACAGATCCCGGGTGGTGGATGCTGTGGTGTGCTCCCAGATGCCCCCTTCAGGCCTAGATGCTCAGCGTCCCAGCCACTGAGTGTTGGCTCCTGATGGCTCATGGCCGAATGTTTCCCTGAGAACTGCCTGTGGCTGAGGAGAACTGTCTTGTCAAATGCAATGTCCCTTTCCTGGGATAACAAGTACTCAATGGCTAGCTGATGTAGGGTTTCAAAGGCCTGGACCCCTTGCCTCAGTTTAAACAACTCTGAAGGTCCATCCCAGCACCAGAGCTCCTACGGAATCAGCTGAAGTCCCCTCTGTTGCAACTGCAATGCATTTAAGCTTTTCCCTCTTTCCAGTCCTGCTGCTGTCACTCCCTTTGAAAATCTTCCCCAAGAAACCATCTGTATATAAGTTTCAATCTCAGAGTTTGTTTCCAGCTTAAGATATTCCCCAAACTCAACTTGGATACTACATTCCCCTCTTACCTGACTCTGACTCCATTTTTGCCTTTCTCCACACTAGATCCAAAGCAGTCTTTTAAAGTCATCTGGTCATGTCACATCTCCACTGAAAACTCTTCAGTAGCTTCTCACTGCTCTTATTTATTTATTTATTTATTTATTTATTTTTAAAGCTATTATTTACTTACTTTTAGAGAGAGGGGGAGGGAGCGAGAAAGAGAGGGAGAGAAACATGCAAGAGATACATTGATCGGGTGCCTCTCACACGCACCCAATTGGGGATCTGGTCCACAACCCAGGCATGTGCTCTGACTGGGTATTGGACTGATGACCTTTTGATTCACAGGTCGGCACTCAATCCACTGAGCCACACCAGCCAGGGCGATATTTATTTATTTATTTAGTTAATTTTTATAAGAATTTATTTGATCCAAATTGATGACAAATACCAGGGAGCAAGATCTCAAATGCTTCCAGCTTCTCACTGCTCTTAGAATAAAGCCCACATCCTAATTGGCCTAGAAGGTTCTGCATAATCTGGCACCAACAGGCCTCTAGTCTCACCTACCACCATTCTTCTCACCTTTTCTGGTTTCTACTCTTTGGCTCCATTGGTCTTTTTCAGTTTCTTGAGCATGTCCACCTCTTTCCTGTCCAGAGCTTTTGCATATATCCTCCCCACAGCTTGCAATCCCTGCCTTCTGCACACGTCCAGGAATGTTCACTTTTCACTCACCTGACCAGTCTTGGTTTAATGTGACTGTCTTAAGCAAGCTGTCCCCACTATGCCACCCCATCCCATGCCCCCACATTAGATTAGGTCTTCATGGAATAAATCTCATAGCACCTTGCTCTTCTCCTTCACAGCACTCACCTCAGTCACAATGGTCTGTTTTCAGGTAGGCCCTCATCCTTAACATGTTGGGCCTGAGGCAAGAGTACAGATAGAGGCTCACAAATCTTTTGTTTAAATATTTAAAATGAATTAACTCAAGCTAACAAACTGTTAAATATGTTCTATATTCCTTCCTTGGCAAACATATATGTAATGGTCTGGAATTTGGTTCAGATTTAGATTTTATTTGGTGTCCTCAGGATTTGACAGTACAGTGTGGTGGTGTGGGAAGAGCCAGCTTTTGGCCACTGGCCCTCAGGCCCACCTTTTTCCCATGCCTGACGCCACCTTGTACTGCGAGGGGCATCATGTGCCTGTACATGGACCTCTCTGCCTACACATCCCCATTCCGTCCACAGCCTCCTGCAAACAGCCACCCCTTGGCCACCTGTTGTGTCTAGGGATGTGTATACGGGTAGTGTGGTCTACCCTTGGGTAGGCAAACCCAGGGAAGAGGTCCATTTGGGCCCTAGAAATGGGCTTGGGGTCCTCTGGGCAGGGAATTCCTAAGTATCTGGAGTGTCGCCTGGAAGAGGATTGGGGGTGTGGGTACAGGAGGCCTGGATACCTCACTCCATGGGACACAGCTGGAACAGGACCAGAATGGAACCTCTCAAAGCACAGGGCCCAAGGTAGGGGCCACCAATATAATGATGTTTCGTCAGTCTGTAAGCTCCATGAAGGCAGGGCTGGTGTCAGTCTGATTTACTGAGGTCTACTTAATGCTTAGCACAGTGCCTGCGGTGGAGTAGGTGTTTAACAATATTCATCAAATGAGAATGTAAGAGGTAGGTCGTGAAGAGAGGTGAGGATTTGGATCCATTACTCAAGATCTTAGATACCAAAAGCCAGAACTAGGAATGCGAATAAATCTTACAGGGCTCCAGGAATGGTTGCAGGACAGAGGAGACAGTGACAGTATCCCGGATTACTGGCTTTGTCTCTTCTCTTGTCCTTCCTCTTTATTTTCTCCTCCACTGCTCCAGGCTCTTTGCCTGCTTGACCCTCTTTCTCTCAATCCATATCTTTCTACCTTTTGGTCTTTTGGCCACTGCTCTTTATTTGTGACCTGATCATCTACCTGTTTGTTCTTCTGTATTTGTTTTATTTCTTGGTTCTCAATTGTACTTTCCTTTGATTCTTTCTTTTACTACCTTTGCTCTTCTAGTCCTTTGCTCCCATCACTTGTTACTCTTAGTCCCTCCTTGGCCTCCTCCCAGAAGCTTTCCTCTCCCTTTTAGTTCCCCGTGGCCCTCTGCCCATCTCTTCCATGTGCCTATGTCCCCTCGTCTCCCTCAATCCAGATCCCTGGGGAACCCCTGACTTGTTCTGCTCTCTGTCCCAGGTCTCTATCCATTGCCTCCTGGGCTAAGTATTTCTGTCTCTCTTCCTCTGTTCTGTCATTCCTAGAGTCCACCTGGCTTCATTTTTTTCATCCCCATGTTTTTTTTTAAAGATTTTATTTATTTTTAGAAAGAGGGGAAAGGTGGGAGAAAGAGAGGGTTAGAAACATCAAGATGTGGCTACCTCTTAGGTGCCCCCTACTGGGAACCTGGTCCGCAACCCAGGCATGTGCTGGGACAAGGAATTGAACCGCAACCCCCTGGTTTGCAGGCTGGCACCCAATCCACTGAGCCATACCAGCCAGGACTTCATCCCCGTGTTTTTTGTCCCCAGATGTCCTTGAGCCAGTTAGTGTCAGCATGCATCCCTTCCCTTCCCCACAGAGGACCCATTAACCACCTCCTAGGTCCCTAATGGTGGTCACAGCCTCCCCTTTCCATGTCCTTCGTCCTTTTCCCTGGCCCAGCCCTCAGTTCCCAGACTCCTCTCCCTGGGCAGTGGCACCTGGGCTGAGGCCCCAGCAGCTCAGCCTTCCTGAGTGTATTTAGTTTGGCTCTGTTAGCCCATTAGTAGCTTAGCCCTCCGACCTCTCCTCTGAGCCCTCCAGTAAACAAGAGGATCAGTGCAGACCTGACAGCTGCTGGGGGTGGGGAGTGGGGCAAGTGTCTGGCCAGGCCAGAGCAGGCATAAAAAATGGGGGCTACATTCAACCCTTCTTATTCCTTCTTCAACCAGGGAAATTCTGGGTTCTCTTTCTTGCCTTAGAGCCACATACCATGGGCATGTGTATGGGGTTCTCTGTCTCTATGATACCCACTCCCATTCTGTGGCTTAGTTGTCAGGCCTTGGGCTTTTTGGTTCTTCTGTAAAACAGCACTAGATCCAGGCAATCACACTGGGAAGCCTTTCTTCTTGAAAAATGGTCATGGTCTCTGCGCCACAAAATGGGGGCCAAGTGTGGGAAGGGAAAGTTGTCATCTGATCTAAGTCTTCTTATATGCATGTAGAGAACGTGGCAGGGGAGACCACACACAAACACTCACACGCCAAGGGAAGCTGAGTTCATTGTATGCATTCTGTAGACCAGTGGTTCTCAAATTTTTGTGTTCATCAGAATTGCCCAGAGTGCTTATTAAAACACAGATATGTATTTTTGGGGCTCCATCCCCAGAGTTTCTGATTCAGCAGATTTGAAGTGAGGCGAGAGAATTTGGATTTCTAACAAGCTCCCAGGTGATGCTGCTGATCTGGGGACCACACTTTCAGAACCACTGTCTTAAATCATATGAATCTCCCACCTTCTTACCTAAGGCTGGGTTAATTTTAATTTTAATTTTTAAAAAGATTTTATTTCTTTGTTTTTAGAGAGAGGGGAAGAGAGGGAAAAAGAAAGGGAGAGAAACATGATGTATGAGAGATACATCGATCACTTGCCTTTCTCATGCTCCCGACTGGGGGACCTGGCATGCCAGGTGTGTGCCCTGACTGGGAATCAAACCCGCAACCTTTCAGCTCATAGGCTGGCACTCAACCACTGAACCACTCCAGCCAGGGCTTTTTAAAATTTTTTTAAGATTTTATTTATTTATTTAGATTAATTTTTATAAATGATGATCACTGGGGCTGATGGACACCCACATCTCTCTCTGGGCTGGGAATGAACATCTGTTAACTCCATGGGAGGATTTGGGCATCCTCAGAAGGCAGCACATAGCCAGCCCTTAGCTCTTAGAGTTCTGTTCCAATACAGACCCTATTTAAACAGCTTCAGACAGGTTTAAACATCTCCCTGGCTAATTCCTAGTATCCCTGTTTCAACTTCTACTCAGGGATGATAGCTCTAAGAGGTGTTAGGGGATTAGGCTGAAAATGTAGGTCACCCACCAGCCATCTGGGAACCAAGACGAGTGAGAGAGGAAGACAGCAGGACAGAGATATACACAGGGAAGAGAGGAGAGGAAGCAGAGGGCGTATGAGGGCATTTACAAAAGTCTCAGATGGATTGGTGATGATTAGATTCCAGTGTCTCACGGTGGCCTAGCAGGAAGGGGCAGAATTTCCCTTTCTCCCTTTTCCTCCTCCTTCTCCTACGCTGGGCTGCCTGTCCTGGGGCTGGGTCAGCAAGACTGGGAGAGACTGAGACTGGATGATTGAGTCCTGGAGATTCATCATAGAGAAGATGGCTTCTCTTTCTGGTGTGATAGCTATTAGGATCATGAGGCCAGATACAGTGGGAGTGAGGCAGGGGGCAGAAATGTGAGGATTCTTGAAAACAGGGGACACACAATAGTCCAGTTGAGAGTGGGTTTGGGAGAGCGTGTACTCCCTAAAAACAGGGACAAGGGGCTGCAGAGCCTGGGAGTGTGAGGGCACTGGGAGCTTGTCTGGCTTTCTTTTCGGCCCCACACTTTCAGTCGCCGAGTGCTGAGGGCTGTGTTCACATGAGGTTGGTTGTCTGTACCAGGGATCTGAGTACACGTGAGTCAGGCCATCAGTGAAGAGCTTTGTCGGGGAAGATATCTTCTTCCCTTCCTTGAGAAGAGGCACACTTGTCCTCTCCTCTTGTTCCCCCGCACCCCACCCCCAGGCCAATGAGATAGGCAAATGATCCCCTTACCTCATTGGCTGAAGGCCTAAGGACCACAGATGACCTCAGAAAGCTATCCCTTTAAGAGTGCCCTGTGGGATCTGCACCCACGGCCCCCTTGTTCTGAGCTTGAAGGCACCAAGCTCAATGGAGCCTCCAGCCTCTGGGGAAGCTGTGCCTGCCTGACTCTGACTCTCTGCTATCCCTTAAGTGAGTATGCCTTGGGCCTTCCTGGGTGCTGGGCCTCTAACCTAGAACCCCCTCCCCCAATACCAGACGATGGCTCTCTGTTGTCTGTTTTCCAGAATCCTCACTCTTTTGTCCCCTGCCCCACTCCCACCTGTACTGGCTTTGTGTCCCTCACTGCTCTCACATCAGAAAGATAAACAAGCCTCCTCACTTATCTCCTCATCTAACGCTGTATGGACACCTCTCAGTGTCTCACCATCTTCTCCCTGCCAGGGACCAGTCCCTTCAATCTGTGTCTTTGTTCCTATCTCCTCTGTCTTCTCAAGGGTGAGGAGTTTAATAGACAGGGCAACAATCCTTCCCTGGGACAGGAAGAGAGGCCTTGTCCTTCCTGCCTCTTTGGGCAGAACCTGGGGGTCTGAGATGTGGTTGGAAAGGGGGATACCTAGGTTTGGGCATCAAGATAGAGCCAAACTCTAAGCTTTGGGGATGAGCACTCCCTGCTTTGCCCCTTATGGGGTTTTGGGTGCAGCTGCTGGAACTGGGACCTTAGCTAGGGTTTGGGACTTCCAGACTGGGAAGACTCTCTGAGGTCATCTAGCCAGACATTCCTCACTTGAGTACATGCTCCATGGTTGGTAGCAGGGAGGAGAGTTCCTGGTGATGGAAGTTTGAGTTTGGTACACTCTGTGTTGAAGTTGAACAGATAATTTACTGAAGGACTTCTTAAATTAATATGCTGCTGTGTTTGTGAATGTGCAAGAAGTGGGGGTGGGAGGCAGCATTTCTCAAAGTTTTCTGAGCACACACCTTTCCTCGGATGTTTCTCACTTAGTGTTTCACAGATCACTCTTTGGGGAATGATGAAGTCTAACTCCCTTCATTGAACAAAAGGGGAAACTGAGTCCAGAAAGGGGAAGGTGATCTGCTTAAGGTCACACAACATAGGGGTTTCTGAATGGAAGGAGGAAAACCCACCTTGGACAGTTTCCTGTGGAGAGGTTGACCTTGAGGAAAGAAGTTCAGCACTCAGTCCTGATCTTTTTAAAACTGATTCTAGGATCTTTCTTTTTTCCTTGCAAAGTCTCTCACTCCTATAAAAGGAATTCATTGGTTGATTACCCTGGAACAGATGTGCAGTAGGATCTTCTATATGCAGGGCATTGTCTTGGGTGCTCTGAGAGATGGAGAGGTATAATAGCATGTTATCCTTAGACATATATTAAAATTCATAGCATACATCCTTCCCATTGTCCAAAAATATACACATTCTCTGTCACAGTTAATTAAACAAAATTTTTTAATTGCTTGGAAATGGAATGATGCCTCTTGAGATGACAGAGCATCTCAGGGTGTTCCAGCATTAGAGTTGGAACACTGCCATATTCCTCCTGTTTTTCATAGATCTGAGGCACCACTGGGGCCAGAGGCTCTGCTATCCTCTTCCTCACTCAGGGTTTTAAGCTGCTTGTCCCCAGTCAGGAGCCCCCACCACCTGAAAAGTTGGCCCCCAGCCTGGAGGTGATATGCAGGGAATAGGGCTGCACCATCACTCCAGCTCCCGGGCACTTGGGCTTTGGGGGAGCAGGTGTGGTGAAGAAGGCTGGCGGGTGGCCTCCAGGGCTCCAAGTTTCCTCTTTTTTGCAGGTGTGTCCCTCCCCACCCAGCCCCAGAATGGCACTGCCTCCCAGCCCCTTGGCCATGGAATATGTCAATGACTTCGACTTAATGAAGTTTGAGGTAAAGCGGGAACCTTCAGAGGGGCCATCTGGCCCCCTCACAGCCTCACTGGGCTCCACACCTTACAGCTCAGTGCCTCCTTCACCCACCTTCAGTGAGCCAGGCATGGTGGGGGCCACTGAGGGATCCCGGCCAGGCCTTGAGGAGCTGTACTGGATGGCCACCCTGCAGCAGCAGCTGGGGGCTGGGGAGGCCCTGGGGCTGAGTCCTGAGGAGGCAGTGGAACTGCTGCAGGGTCAGAGCCCAGTCCCTGTCGAGGGGCCCCACAGCTACTACCCAGGGAGCCCAGAGGAGACAGGAGCCCAGCATATCCAGGTGAGTGATCAGTGAGCTGGTCTGAGAGGAGGCAGGGTGAGGGAAAGAGTTCCTGGACGGGAAAAGAGACAGAGGGCAGGAGAAGGGAAGAAGGGTCCTTGAAAGAAATCATGTAGAGAAAACATTCTACCCCGTCTCCTCCTTTTTTTTTTTTTTTTTTTTCAAATGGAGAGAAATGAGTATGCCAACCCAGGAGGAAGAGGGAGAAGGCTAGAAGAGGACAGAAAAAGGAGAGTTGAGAATTAAAAAGCATAGAGGAGCAGGCCATGATGGGGAGGTAAATAGATATGCCATGCGTGGAAAATAGGGAAAGAGCTGTGCTTGGATAGAGTGGAGTTAAAAATGTGGGAACGATAATGAGGTTGGCCTTTTGAAGACTTCGTGCTTCTCCAACCCCCAACCTTCTCAGAAAGGATTGAGATTCATCCTATTAATTACAGACACAGATGGGGGTGTTGAAGGCATTAGGATGTAATCCAAATCCTTTGAGGGTCACAGGGTTGCAGGTTTCAGGACAGGAGAGCCAGGTGCGTTGGAAAAGCAGGGTTTATGTGGGCGCTGGTCCACTGGAGACATTTGGGTCTGGAGCGGGATGCTAATTGAGGACTGCGCAGGGGTCGCGCCGAGTTCAGGTGCGGGACTAGCTCGCAGGACCGAGGAAGGTGGGCGGGGCCTGAAGCGTTGGGCGGATTCAGACAGGCGCGAGTCCCAAGCAAACGCCCAGGGGGACCCGAAAGTTTTGAAACCTAGGGCGGGGTCGGGATTGGGAGATGGAGTCAGTGGAACTGTGAGCGTTGCAGTCCAGTCCAGAGCCGGAGGCGGGGCCTTCCCAGGGGGCGGGGCCAGCCTGGTTGGGAACCCGAGTGAGGAGCGAGGCAGGACCTAGTCCTGACCAGGTCTCTATCTGCTCCACCTGCAGCTGGCGGAGCGTTTTTCCGACTCGGCGCTGGTGGCGATGTCTGTGCGGGAGTTAAACCGACAGCTGCGGGGCTGCGCGCGCGAAGAGGCGCTGCGGCTGAAGCAGAGGCGCCGCACGCTGAAGAACCGTGGGTACGCGCAGGCCTGTCGCTCCAAGAGGCTGCAGCAGCGGCGTGGGCTGGAGGCAGAGCGTGCCCGCCTGGCTGCCCAGCTGGACGGGCTGAGGGCCGAGGTGGCCCGCCTGGCCAAGGAGCGTGACCTCTACAAGGCTCGTTGTGACAGGCTGTCCTCCAGTGGCCCTGGGTCCGGGGACCACTCCCACTTCTTCATCTGAGCCGCTGGGGGCCGCGGAGTGGTGGAAGAGGTGGGTGGGAGGCACCGTCCGGGAGGCAGCTGTACCATTCACTAGGTGGTTACCGAGCACCTTCTGGTGTCAGACACTCCTTTGTATGACCACAACAATATTCCCAAACTTCCTGGACCCTCAAGGCATGCTCCGAAGTTAAGTGTTGGTCATTTTCTGGGAGAGGGTTCCCCGCCCCTCAGGCAAGCCATGAACAGAAACCCGCCACCTTCTGCCCACATCCACATGACTAGGATACTGAGATCTGCAGGAGCCAGTGCCAGGCACTGTTTGTGTGTGTGTGTGAGGGGTGGCGGTGGATGATGGCTGGGTGACAGTGTGTGGGAGGTGAGGGAGTGGTGCAGCTTCCCCCTCAGTTTAGATTTTAATTCAAGGCTTTCAACCTGTAGTGCAATAAGCAATAAACCTGTATTTTCATTCTGTAACCTCCCCTCTTAGGACTGTCGCATTTTCAAGATTTTCATTTCCAGTAACTAGGAAATTTATCCAAGAGGCTCTCCTTCTCTGCCCAACTCAGTGGCCCCCAGGGCCCAGAGTTGCAAAGGCCTGAGGAGCTCTGGGGGTGGTTAGTGTGGGCTGGGAGAGAACTGTGGGCAGGAGTCTGGAGATCTGGGTGCTAGTCCCAGCTCTGCCACAAGACACCTCTGTAATCTTGAGCAAATTGTTTGCTCCCTGGGTATTGGTTACCTCATCTAAATGTCATTTGGATTGGATGATTTCTGACACCTCTCCAGTTCTGGCATCTCCTTAGTGTGGGAGTCCAATGGTCTCCCCAACACAACCTCACCAAAGGGATTTCCTGTCCTGCTCCAGCTTCCTGGCTGCAGCCTTGGCAGTGGATGAGCCCAGGCTGCCTTGACCTCCAGACCTACATAAGGTGATCCTGCTAACTCCTGCCTTTCTGAGGCTGAGGTGAGACTTTCCCCAGCATGACAAGGAGCTGAGAGAACACAGCTTTTGTGAATTAAACTTGAAGTCTGGGCAGAACTTTATGCTATTGGCTAATGTTTTTGCAATTTAAGAAGTGTTCATTTTTTATCCTTGCTCCAGACTTGTGTGTGTGTGTGAGTGAGTGAGAGAGAGAGAGAGAAAGAAAGAAGAAAGAAAGAAAGAAAGAAAGAAAGAAAGAAAGAAAGAAAGAAAGAAAAAGAAAGAAAAACTGGGAAGTCCCCTAACTGGGTTGAGTGGTGCCTTTCAGTTCTGGAGGCCTAATGAAAATGGGGTGGAGAGGTGGAGATTGGGCCAGATGGAGACTCCCTCTCCCACCACCACTGGACAGAAGCCCAGGAGCATCAGTGACAGGGCCAGGCCTGTTTATAGCTATCCTGAGGCCTTACAGTTGCCATGGTAATCCAGCCCTCTGCTTCAGCAGCCTATGGTGGGAGTGGGTGGGGAATCTGGGCAGATCAGAGGCATTGAACTGGGAGCAGCAACCTCATCAGGTACTCTAAGGAACATAATAAATGGGAGAATCAATTGGGTGTGGGAGAAGAGGCTCCCATATGTCTCTCTTCCTTTCTGGCCCCTCTATCCACCTCCTCTCCAGCTGCTTCTTCCCATTCCAGTTCTTGTCCCTTCCTTCCCCTCCCCTAGCCCAGGCTTGTCCTTGTCCCTCCTCCACTCAGGAGACTGCAATGGGAGGCCTCTCTTCCATTGCCCCCACCCCCGAGGATTTCTTTCTCTTGTCCTTTCCTTTTCCCACCACTGGCTATTGGCCACTGGCTATTGACTACTGGCTTACTCACTCTGGCTGTGGCTGGCTCCTGGCACCTTTAGTCTCTCCTCCTGCATCTCCTTCCACACACATCATTGAAGGGAGAGGCTGGGACAGGGAGGGTCCCTTTAGGAGCCCAGTTCTTCTTCCTTCACTCTGGATCTCACAAGGGTCTCATCTGCTCTTTGGAGCTGCAATTCAGACCCACTACTGTTCTTGCACACTTTACCTGATTGGGGCTGAGGCACACACACACAGGTAGAGACGCCCATCCACAGGTCATGCACTCATACACACAATCAGGCCACAGATAAATACTGGGTCACAAGATGACAGTCATACAGATACATCCCACACAGAAGTAGCATGCTAGTGATAAGAGTGTGAGCACTTTAGCCAGATGAGCCTGGGCTCAAGTTCCAGGCCTACCGCTTCTTCTTTGGCTAAACAGTATGTGCTGCTATTGTTAATGTTATTAAGAGTACACAGCTGGACTTCCTGAACCATTAAGGCCACACCCATGGAGAATCAGGGATGTGCAGTGCATGAACACACACACACACATTTACACACCAGGAAAAGCAGGCAGCTTAGACCTTAAATGCCCCCTTTGTATTCACAATTCACTAAGAGACCTGCTGTCCTCCTTTAGTCCCCACACACCCCTTCTGTGCCCCACTCCACAGCTGTGTGGGGGCTGGAGTTCAGCCCCTGGGCACTCAGCTGGGCTTCTCTGAAGACAGCTGTAAAAAGGCATTAGCCTGCCCCCTTGACAGCCCCTTATTACATCCCCCACCCAGTGATTAACCCCCATGGTGCCTGGGCCCCCTGGGGTTGGGAGATGAGGATCAGGGTTCACCAGATCTCAGTGGTAAATAGTTGGGGTGAAACTAGGCGCATCTGGCTGTCTGATGAGCTCTGGCCCAGTTTTTGAAAGGTACTGGTCTTCATTTCTTAATGGTGTTTGTGGGTACGACAGACGGTTCAATGGGCATCTGAAACACGATGGGTAGAGGCTGAGGTGCTAGGAGTGGTTCCCTTTATTAACGGCCAGAAAGTCAGGATCACTGAAGAGTCATTGAGGGGCCACTAGGCTGACAGCTATGGGGCCTGGAGAGATGGGGCAGGGTTCTGAACTCGCTTCCAGGATTCAGGGGGGCACAGCTGATCCAAGAGGGAGAGGCAATGATCACTGGAGTCACAAGGGTCAGGACAGGCACCTGGGAGAGGGTGGGATAGTCATAAAGCACATCCCTGTATACCACACCCGGCCAAAATGGGCTCCACTAAGCCCCAGCTTGCACCCCCTAGTGTCCATACCTTTGGGCCCTCAGGACTCACGGAGAGGCTGAGGGAGTGTCAGTCCAGTGGGAAGCAGTCACGGGCTAGGGCTGGGGGTCGTGGCCGGCGTGCAGGGCCTGGGCACTCCAGGGCTGATGCCTTGGCTGGCGTAGTACTCCACCACCTGCCGGGGCACTTCGGCCAGGACGCACTTAGCCAGCGCAGAGGGTGCGGCCTGCGAGGGGGGTCGTGGGCGTGGTTAGGAGTCAGAGCGCAAGGGTCAGGTGGGCGTGGCTTCGGAATAGCCAGCTGGGCTCCAGAGTCCTCAGGACGCCGACCCAGTGGGAGAACCAGGTCAGATTTAGCGATATGAGGAGCTGAGGAGCCCTGTTGGGTGAGGGCATAGGGACTTACATCCTTGAAGTCCCGGAAGGGCACGAACTGGACGATGTCTCGCGCCGCGGGCACCCCTCGGGGGCAGCGCAAGGGACCATCGTCACCATCCAGCAGCCGCATGTCGGTGAAGTCAGCATTGCCCACGCCCACGATGATGATGGACATGGGCAGGCGGGAAGCTCGCACGATGGCAGTGCGGGTCTCGGCCATGTCGCTCACCACACCGTCTGTGAGCACCAACAGCACCGAGTACTTCTGAGGGCAGGTGGAGAGAAGGAAGGATAGGCTCTGTGTGCAAGGGCCTTGACACCTGCCCCAAGCCTAGGCTCTGGCCCTGGCCCCACTCGAGGAACCCGGGCAGAACCCGGTTGCCTGCTTCCTCTCCTCACCGTGGCTTGGCCAGTGCTCTGCTCTCGCTGGGCTGGCCCCGCCACACGGTTGATGATGGGGGCGACGTTGGTGGGGCCATAGAGCTGGATCTGGGGCAGGCATCGACGGTAGGCAGCAATGACCCCTGAGATTTCTGTGGGCAAAGGTAAGGCTGTCAGAGGTTAGCAGGGAACCCTTCCTGACACCCCTTAAAGCAAGGAGGTGTCCTGTCCCATCCTCCACTAGTTCCTCAGTAAGTAGGAGGGTTGGATCGTCCAGGCACTGGGACAGTTGGATGCTAGATGCTGGGCCAGAGTCTAGAAGTCTTCAAAGAAAGACAGGCGCTGGATGGGGAAAGGGGGAGGGAGCTGGGCCCATGGGAATGCAGTCGGTGTTCTGGCATGGGGTGCAGGGAGTGTACAGTAAGCTGTATGGAGGGGTGGAGGGCTGGGGGAATTGGGCGGAGGTCAGGCTGCTGGTGGGAACCTTCCCTCTTACCTTCACATTCAGGATTTTCGGGCTCAAAGTTGATAGCAAAGTCATGGGACACCTGTGAGGATAAGATGAGAACAGCAAGGAGAGTGCTCCTTTCTGTCTCACTCCCCCACCATCTCCTCCCTTCTCTTGGCACCCGGCCTACCTCAAAGTTGGGAGGGATTCGAGCCCCAAAGCCAAATGCTGGGAACCGCTTATCACTGGGGAGAAGGAAAAGCTGTAGGGCCTACTGGGCAAGGCCTCCCTGCCTGTCTCCCCACCCCTGCCTCCCACCTCTACCTGTCATAGTCTTGGCAGATGCCTCCCACTGCACGCAGGGCCTGCAGGTAGTGGTTGGGCTGGCGGGGGCTGAGGCAGTGTAGGGACTGGTTGCTCCTTGGGTCCCCATTGGAGGCTGTGAAGTCAATGGCCACCTGGTGGTGATGGGAAAAGGGACTTGTTCCATCCTTGAGAGCCAACAGGGAGGCAAGGCCAGAGCTAGTGTCTGTACGGGACTAAGGTAAATCTGGGCAAACCCACAGGGAGCATCCTCATCGGGTGGGCTGAGGGGGTACAAGGTGACAATGCTAAGGTCATGAGAGTCCTAAGTAGGTCAGAGAGGATTCTGGGCTCCTTCTGTTCACTATGACCTTAGCCCCTCCCTCTTGCCTATGTCCACACCCCTGGGCCTTTACCGTGAAGCTGATCTGGCAGCCACCCATGATGTAATCCAGGAAGGTGTGCACCTTTTCCACCTGATGGAAGCAGGAGAGGTAAGGTGAAGGGATGGTCCTTTGAGGAGGGGGCTAGGTGGGGCTCTGTGGGAGAAGTGGAGGAACTAGAGTTTTTGAGGTTGAAGTTGGTGGTGGTAAAGGACAAAGGTTTTCAGTGCCCAGAAGCAAGGGAAGAGCTGAATGTGAGGCTGCAGTGGGGCTCAGGCCTGGGGCAGGGCTTGAGGCTGACACTGGGATTTACCGTGCACTGGGCCAGCACTATGGTCCCTGAGCTCTTGTAGTTCCTCTTCTTATCCCGATACTTGGGGTTGATGCAGTCCCACTGCCTCTAGACCCCACATACCCCAAAAGCCCAGGTCACAATTCTATTAGGCGACCCCTCATTCCCCTTCCAGCAGAGCCACCCAGAGCAAGGCCTCCATGGCCCAGTCCTTAGTCTGAGCCTGGGGGCTTTCTATACTCCGCAACTCCCATCATATACAGTGGCCTCTTCAGTGTCACCCCCAGGATTTTCCCAGGGATCTTGGGGGGCCTTCTGGGAGGATCTTTGTGACACCTCTTGTCCAGGATTTGCTGTTCCTTCCTGCATCTCCTGGAAGGTGCTGGTGAACTCTCCAATGAAGTCATGTTTCCCACTTGAGTCATAGTCATACACCAGGAACTGCAAAGCCAGGGGGCAGTCAGGGTGAGGGAGGCTCGGCGATGGTTCCTGGGGCACGGGCAGGGGCTCAGGGAGGTGGGGGCTAACAGTTTCTAGGCCCCAGAAGAGGAACTCAACCTGCCCAGAGAGGCCATCTGCTGAGAATGTGTTCTTTGGCTCAGTCTGGCAGGGACTTTGGCTTCTGATAAAAGGCACACATGTAGGGACATTGAACTGTAACCATTTTTTTTGCCCCACAGTGGGAAGATCTTATCTCATGGGGGAGGGAGTGGGGGCTTGCTACACTCAGTGGGGAAGGCCTCAGATACAGGCTGGGTGCTTCAGTAGGCTGCCCTTGCTTGGGGCATGCTTCACCTTGAGAGGCCGGTGGATGTCACAGCTGCATAGGGAGTGCAGGGACAGGCGGAACGGCTCCCAGCTGGGGTTCAGGTTGTTCTTCACCACCTTGGAGAGGCACCAGAGAGCTGGTTATCTCCTCTCTAGGTTTCTCTACTCTGCTTTTGCTCCCTTCTTTCCCAGACCCCCAGGCACCAACCTCAGTCCTCCAGACCAGCTGCTCACTCTGGTCCTCATTGGTCTTATAGATCTCCATGAAAGGGTCAGACTTGCTGAACAGATCCTGGGGACATGGGGGGAAAGGCCCATGAGCCTGGTGAGGTGTGCAGGGGGAGATGGCTAACACCGAGGAGGGAGCAGTGCTGGGACCCTGGGGTTTGTCTTGAGTGGGGGCCTGGGCTCTGGGGTTTCAACCTTATTGTCCAGCTTGTGGGCTCTGAAGGTGAGCTGCACGTAGTCGTTGGTGCCAGACACCTCCTCGGCCACAATCTGCAAGGGGAGCACAAGTGGCAGGACTCCCCCCTACCCCCCTACCATGAGGGCCACCCTATGCCCTTTCCCTTAAGTGGGAGCCAGTCATGGGCATGATGTCACCATGGATGTCCATGCAGGGGCCTTGAGTGCCTTGCCCAAGGGTGAGTGCAGGTGACCTTGCCTACCGTGATGGTGGACCTGCCTGCAGGCTTCCCATTCTTCAGCAGCAGTGGCTTAGTGACCTTGGTTTGTGACACAATCTGGAGATGGAGGTGAAGGGAGACCCAGTTGTGATGCCCCACCTGCCTTGGCCAGGGGTGATAAGGGACAGGGGTAATAAGTACCAATTGAGCTAGGGTTGGACTTCATCTCTACAGCAGCCTTAAAGTAGGCACTGTGACCCCCTACTGTTTTGATGAGGAAACTAAGACTCTGAGAGGTTAAGTATCTTGCCCAAGGCGATGCAGACAGTGAATGGCGGCGATGGGGCCCAAGCCCGAAATGAGCTACCTCCGGAGCTCATGCACTCTGTTATTTTCGATTTCAGGGGTAGAAGCTGATGGGGGTGGGGCAGGGTGGGAATGCAGACCTGGCCCAAGGTGCACTCTGTAGAGCCAAGGAAGGTATCGTTGCTGGGGCTGGTGGCTCCGTCCTCGGCGTCAAATACGTGGAACTGCAGGGGCTGCTTTTCCTCAAAAAAGTACTCGAGGGCCAGCACCCGGGAGAAGACCGGGCTGGAGCAGGAGCGCAGCACCTCTGTGCGCTCCACCTGTGACAGGGGGGCGAGGGCCCTCCTGGAACCCAGGTACTTTTCCCAGCCCTGGACCACCCATCATGCCAGCTTTCCTTGGACTTGCACAACCCCTGCAACTAGCTTTTCCCTCCCTCGACTGAACCCCTGGGCACAGGGGACTGCCAGCTCACTAGACTATCAGCACTCTGGGGCTCTCATAAGGCCCCTGGAAGCAGCACCACTGTCTGTGGGGCCGTCTCAGGACCCGCTGGAATGCTGGGCTCTAGATGTCGTGAAAAAGTTTGTGTTTGCAGCGATGGCACGTCCTTCTCAAGGTTACCCACACAGCCTGGAAGAGAGCCCTTGGGGTCCTCACATTCCCTTGTGAGGTTTTTGTTGCCCCCACCCAGCCCACTTCCTTCCCAGCCAGGAGGTCAGTGAAGGAAAGACCCCCTCTCACCTCCACCCACTGCTCCTCAGAGTAGAGCTTGAGCAGCACACAAGGGTGGGGCTTGGTGAGTGTGTCTCGGTCCAACAAGCCATGGCAGGATACCCGAAGCTCCACCCGAGAGGCCCCCAATGTCATGGCTGAGGGCTCAGGCACCCATTCCATCTCAGGGTTCGACATGTCGCTGTGGGGACAGCAGATAGTGTGGACAGCAGATAGTGTGGACACTGGAAAGGGAACACATGCCAGGGGAGGGAGTCTGTCTTCTGGGAGCCTGGGCCCCACCCTCCCTCGCCCTGCTTCCCGGTGCCCTGGACCTCATGGACCCCCTGTTTCCTCTGCCCTCTCTGGGCTTGGCCTCCCCTGAAGCTCTGAGCAGGGGCGGACAGAGGCCTTGAGCCTCCCACTGCTGCACAGCCCTGTGCTTCTGTCACCCCTTCCGGCCTAGTGTGCATGGATGGGGCTGGGCAGGGCTAGAGGGCAGGGGGTGGGGTTCCTGGCAGCATGGCTCCTAGGCCATCGATTGATCCACACTTTTGTCCGCCTCAGCACCTTCTGCTATTTCCCAGCTGATGTTTGAGCCAGTGCTGCACTCAGTCTTGGCAGGAGGGAGATGAACTGAGGCAAGGGGGTGGGGAAGGGGGTGGACCGGCCCTGGAGATCTGAAGGGGATGGGTCTCAGGAATGGAGCTGCAGTGGGCAGGAGGAGGCAGGGCGGGAGGTAGCCTGGCGGCTGTCCCTGTTTACCTCCCCGAACTCACCTTCTAGCTGGCTGATGGGGCAGGAGGGGCGGTAGGCTCGGGGAGTTAGAGGCAGAGCGCTGTCCCTGCTGAAAGCTCCTCCAGGTTCCTGGCAGGGGCTCCTCCAGGTTCCTGGCAGGGGCTCCCACTATGACAACTCTCGCTTTCCTTCCCACCCGCCCCTGTTCTCACACTTCTTGGCAGCACTAGCACTGTCTCTTAGCGACGAGATTTTTGGGGAGCTGCGGCCCCCTCCATGCTGTCTGTGGGATGCACGCACGCCACCCTCCCCCAGCAGTGGTACCAAGCCTTGGGCAGCAGCAGGCAGGGGTACGCTGGCCCGAGTTCATGGCCGGTCAGTTCATCTATCTGTGTCTGTCCACGTCTCAGGGTGAGGCTGTTTGATCTTGTGTTGTGCTTCTCCCAGCGAGTGTGCATTGGTGTGTCTGAATGTGCCCACCCTGTGCATCTGTCCCCTCGTCATGTGTCTGTCTCCAGGAGGGTGTGACAGTTCCTGTAGGTTCCTCCCTCTGAACTGGGACCCTTCTCTGGCTGGGGACCCCTTCCCCACAGCATGTGACTTTCTGGGTCTGTGAGGGAGGGTCTGGGTTGCCGGGGACTCTGCCTTTCAGCCCCAGTCTCCGGTTCTTGTAGGTCCCCTGAGATGGGCAAGGACGTGCGGTAGTGAGGGGCTCGGGCAGGACCGGAGACTTCTCTGGGGACTGGGGGAGATGTTGTTACAGAGGCTGGATCTGGCTGGGCAGGGCTGGGCTAGGGAGGAAGGGGAGGCTCACCTGGGCTCTAGCTGCAGGGGTCCTCTCTCCGGTTCTGGCCCTGGCCCCGACTCCCTTGCTGCTCCAGCCGCTGGCGCCAGCTCCGGCTCTAGCTCTGCTGCTATTTATGGGGCCTGGATGGGGAGGGGGGGCGACATCACCAGCTCCCCCCACCCCCTGCAGAGAACAGTTGGGAGGGGGAAGAGGGAAGGGGCAGGGCCACTGTCTGGGAGGGAGCCACCAAACTGGGGGAGGAGGATGGGCTGGGGGTGGCTCAGAGGCAGGACCCCCACAGACACAGTGACACACATCTTCCCCTTCACACCACACCCACACCCAGCATCACAGAGATGCACACGTTGTGGCTGTGCATGCGCGCACACACATTCATACTGGGAACGACGGAGACACGCACCCACGACTCACAGGCTCACACATATCTTGACACGCACAGACGCCAACACATAAACTCTCTGTGACACCACGACAGTTATAGCCCTAAGATATACACAGGGAAGCACACCCCGCCTCACAACACTCCCCACATCATTCTAGTTAAGGATATTTGCACATATACAAGAACACTGGGCTGTACTTGTCACACACACACATATACACTTGCTCACACCAACCCAAATACAACAGAATGGAGATCTTCACATGCTCCTTAAAAACTGTGCTGAACCTCATAGCTCTCAGAATGAGGTTCCGTGTCCCAGGCACCTTTGAGCAGGGGGACACAAGGACATGGACACAATTGCTTAGGGGCACAGTCTCATGTCTTGGTCACACAACCAACTCCCTGAAGATGGGGCTGCCTAGCAGGGAAATCTGCTTAAGGACTGATTCTGGAGGCATCTTCGCAGTGCCCACAATTCACCCTCTGACCCGAGATTCCTTGTGGGAGGGGCCAAGCCATGCACAGATCTGGGAAAATAAGACATTAGTCATTCCCTAGTGAGACCAGGGGAAGTGAGCCATTGCCCAGGAGCTGCATGAACCATGTGAAGATATTTAGGTACACGGTGATCTGGGATGAGTACTCAAGAAGTTTCGTCACCCTCCATCCCCTAAATGGCTCATGTATTAAGATAGCAGCCATTTATCGAGCAGCTCCTGGGTGCCAGGCACTGCGCCCGGGGCTGGGGCTGTCCAGGTGATTGAGACGGCTCCCGCTCCCTGGGAGGCGTGTGCGGATAGAACAACAGGCCCACAGGCAGAGATGGTAAACCAGTACACAAGGGCGATAAGTGTGTCAGGGGCAAAGGTATGGACCTATCCAGGACGAGTGGGCCACAGAGAGGGAGGTTTCGATTTGGATGAGTCAGGGTGAGGTACCAGGAAGGGCTTCGTGGAGGAAGAGGCTCTTGAATGCTGAGCTAGTATTTGGTGGTACACCCATGGGAAACAATTAATTTAATCGTTGGCCTTCTCACACTGCAGACACTTCTGTTCACCTTCAGGCCACTTTACTAGTGAGATTTCTGACTATTGATGGTGTCCCCAGGAGGGCACACCATGTGATCCCATCATTAGTGAGCCTGCCCATGTGTGAACACACACACAGCTCCCCAGTCTCCTTCTGGTACCCTGGAGTCAGCCTTCCAGTCCCACCACAACCTGTAAAGCCGGACAGACACACACACGTGTCGGTTTCTGTCATGCTGGCTCCTTCTGCAGCCAGCTCAGCTCAGATCCCATACATAACACCCACCCAGGCTTGGGGACCTCTCAGTCCCCTCCCACCTGCCCCTCACTTCCCTGGTCTTTCCCTATCTGCTTAGAGCCCCAGCCCCAACCCTGTGAGGTATCCCTCACTTTTCCCCACTGAGACCAAGCACTGAAGGGGACCAAGATGGTGGGGTGTGGGGCCAGTAAATGGGGGAAGATGGCAAAGACGAAAGGCAGGCAGTGATTTTGATTTTTATTCTATACAAGTGGGGAGAGAGCCCCTGAGGATAGAGGGACAGATCCGCCCTCCGGGGAGGGAGCTGGCCCCCACCCCAGGCGCTCTGCCCTGCCCAGGGAGCAGGCACTCAGAGCCTCCCTCTCTCCAGGTTGCTCCCACCCTTCCTGTCCCCTACACCTCATCCTGCCATCCTGCCCTTGTGGGCTGGGCTGGTAGAGGGGCCTGGAGGTTGAAGGCGGGGGAGGGTCAGTCCTTGTGAGGCACATGTCGAGAGGAGGGCTGGGGGGGGGGCTGCTGCGGCCGCTCTCAGTCTGTTCCTGGCTCGCTGGCTCCTGCTGGGAACAAATCCAGGGAGCCCTGTTTCCTGGGCAGGGAGAGCCAGCTGCCCAGTTCGGGGTGCACCATGTTGGACAGACGGGTGGGAAGGGGAACTGCCCTCTCACCGGCTCCACTGGCACCTGTGGGGTCAGGGGGCCGTCTTCTATCAGGCTCCAGTTTGTCACAGGACTGTGCCCGCCGTGTCCTCTTGGGTTTCAGGGGTGCGGTCCGGCGGATGGGGTCCAGGGGCCCTGAAATGAGTCAGGGAGGTCTGGTCTACGCATGGGGCTCACAGGCTGGGTGCTCATTTAGGCCGGGACTCATTCTGTGCTTGGGGTGGGGACCCGGTGTGGGTGGCAGGGTCCCAGAGCCACCCTGAGGTCCCCTCCAGCCAGGCGGCAGACCTTGGACCTCAGTCTCCTCTTGGTCCTGCTGTGAGCCTAGTGGCAGCCGGGCTTTGTTCACCCCTGGGGCTGTACCCCCCGGCTCAGCCTCTTCCCTGCCACCTGGTTCCTGCGGGGGATGGCGGCCCCTGGGCACAGCCACTGGCTTGGGTGGCCGTGGAGCTAAAGGGGGGTCCTGCAGCTGGCAGAAGAAGGAAGATGGTAGGTCAGTTAGTTAGTCCTTTTGTTTCATTAAAGTGCCTTCCCTACCCATCTTGCCAGCCCTCACCTTAGCATTCTTAGCAGGCACCGTCCTCTCAGGGAATAGGGCCCCCTCCTTCTCCTCCTTGCCATCTTGGGAGGCTGGGCTGGGGCTTTGGCAGCTATGGTTGGGGGCACTCTCCTCAGCTAGGGGATGGGGAGAAGAGAAACTGCAGAAACAAGCATTCTTTCGCCCCACCCCCACCCCACCCTGTCCCCTGTGTCTTTGAAGCCCTGGAGGCCAGGACTTTCCCTGGCAAGCCTATTTGCTCCTAAGCCCCTGCTTCAAATGTTCCCTTCCTCTCATATTTCCTTAGCCTGTGGTTCCCAGGATGGTCCTGAGCCTGTCACCTTCTGGAGGGGGCTCTGGCCTGGCTGTCCCTCTGGGAGAGCAGGGCCTGACATCTTTCCTGCTGGGAGAGGGCCAGAGCCTGGGGCTGTCTGGGTCCACAGGCGTGGCTGCCCATCCAGAGCTGCAGTGCTCCTGGCCTCTGCCAAGGCTGCAGCCTGGCACTCCCAGGACTTTGCCTGCCAGTCTGATTTAGATGACGAAAGCTTCAAGGAGAGGTGCCCTGGCGCCCCCACCTCCAGCCTCTGGGGTTTTATGCAAATTGAGCCTGTGGGTAATCCGCTGGGAAGGTGGTATCTGCGTGATGTGAGCAGGAGGGACCTGCAGGGTGCTGGCGGTGGTGTGCGCGCAGTGGGACATCCGACTCTTGTGGTCTCCTCGATGGAGGATGGAGCCCCCCGCACTTTGGGTGTTTGGTTTGTGTGGAGGCTGAGAAGCCAACAAAGATGCTCCCAGGACTGGCTGGGCCTTGGAGGATGGGCAGGAGCACAGGCATTGCCAAGCCAAGGGCCAGCTTGGCTCTGCACCGTGCTCCTGCACCCCAGCCTTGGGGTGGGAGTGGAGGAAGGTTATGGAGTGTCTACATCTACAGGGAGATTTGGCCATGTCAGTATTGTTGAACGGTCATATTCTGGGCCTATGGGAATATAGCTGGATGCCGAGCTCTCCTTTCAAGGCCCTGTAAGTGAAACTTGCCACTCTCTTCCCAGCTGAGGGTCAGAGAGAGGACTTCTTCATAGCTAGTGCCACTCTGCCGACAGGACCAGATGTGGCCCCTGCCCTAGAGAATTATCTGGAATCACGCACAAAGTGTTGCTACGGTCTGCCAATCCTGGCAAAGCCCCTTTTATTCTGCAGGGGCTTTCTTTGGATCGGGGTGTCTCTTCTGGGTATAGCTTTGTGAATATCCTTAAATGTTTTCACTATGTTGACTTCTCACTGCCCCACCTCGACCATAAAATTCCCAGATGCAGGGGTCACGGCCTCCATCTGCGTGGACATACCCTGGGCCTTCAGTGCTGCTGCCTGAGAAGAGGTGTTCCATACCTATGTGCCACGTGGCCTCTGCACGGCGCATGGCGCTGAAGCTCGGCTTGCTGCTTTGGGGTGGTGGTGGGGGTTTCCAGGCTCCAGGCCCTGGAGGGGAGGGAGGGGATGGGCAAAGGGGACCAGGGAAGGCAAATTAGGAGGGATCCCTGAGAGAGGGGTCGAAGGAAGGGAGGGTGACCATTCTCACCTGCATCATCCGAAGAGCGCCGCCTCTGCCAAGCCTGGACACTACCCTCCAGGTCTGGGCCTGTGCCCTGAAAGGACAGCTGAGTCAGGTCATCAGAAAAGGACCCTGCAACTGGGGGCTGCAGTTAGCAAGGGGCTTCTGCTCTGGTATTTCATGTCATTAGTCCCTAGATGCTTGGGCTGTTTTTTCCCAAAGATGGCACCCAGACCACCCTAGGGGCATAAGAAATGGCTCCCATGAATGAAAATACCGTTATTTTAATAGCTATATGTTTATTTTATGTGTACAAGAAAACATGACTGGTTTTAAAGATAATGCGCAGGTCCAGGCTAAGTTACAAAAGGTGAGTTGAATTAAAATATTATGTAAATAATAACACAGATGGAATGTGGAGAGGGTAAAAATCAGTCCTGAAAGTGGTAATCAAGTCATCAAAGTTTGGGAAACAGAGCTCTGGAGGTAAGTGCTTTTATGACTGCCCATTTTATAAGGAAGTAGAGGCTCAGGAGGTTAAGCGACCTGTCCAGGATTCCACACCAAGCGTCCGGTATGGGCAGAGCTGCAGTTAACACCTTCTAACGCGCAAGCACGGCTCTCTCCACTGACTCACCAGGGACCGGGGTGTGGGAAGTGGAGGGTGGTAGACAGGGACCCACAAGACCCTCATTTCACCACCTTGGGTTCCCCTCACCTCTTGTTTTCCATCGAAGCTCCAACCTTTGGCTCTTCCCAACCCAGGAAGGGCAACACCCTGGACCTTTGGCTGCTGTGCTGTCCCAGGGGCCTGGCTCCCCTCCCCTGGCTCTGACCCCTCGATGCCCTGAAACAAGGTCTCAGGTTTACAAACAGTTCCTGAGGGAGAAGGGGCTCCACGGGGCAGCAAGGGAGTGGGGGAGGGCCCCTGCCGCCCAGGGGGTGGGGGATGGGGTGAAGCCCTGCCCAGACCCTTTGAAGAGTCCTTCCACTGCCCAGATTGTGTGCAGCACTCCCAGCATGCTCTGGGTCACCGGGCCCAGCCCACTCTCAAGGAGCAGGGAGTTGGGATGACCAAAGCTCCCCAGGGTCCCGAGTCCTAGCATCCTCCCATTAATTGCCTGGGGTAGGGTGGACAGGTGGGCTATGTACCAGAAGACAGCGAACAGGGAGGACGTAGTACCTCCTGCCCCACTTACCATCTTCTTGCGGAAGGAAGGCCCCCGGCCCCCGCCAAATCCAGGGAGGAGGCCACTTTCCTCCTCTGGGCTCCAGCAGGGGGAGGAGTTGTTGCCGAGGCTGGGGGTCTCTGGGCTGGGGGGGCTCTCCTGAGTCGGGGGTGGGGGTGGGGGCGGAGGAAGGAGAAGCCCCGTGGTGGGGGACCCTGGCCCCCTGTCCCCCTTGAAGCTCCGGGGCCGGCGAAAGTGAAACAGGCCTCGGCGCCTCTTCTTCTGGAGTGGAGGCAGGGGCGGCTCGGAGAGGCCTGGCCGCAGGGTCCGCAGAGTCCGGGGGTAGCTGGGCAGGGTCAAGGTGAGTTAATGACAGAGCCTTGGGGGGATGCGAGTGCCAGATGCAGAGGCAGCTCAGGACCCAGGGTGGTGCTGGTGATAGTCTTGGATCTCATAAACCTCCCACCTCCCTCTCTCATCTAGTGTCTCCTGCTCTCTGCAGCCCTTTCCATTTATCTCAGGAGGGACAGTGCCCCCACCTTCCCTGTCATAATCCTCTAGCAGATCAACTCTTTCCTCCCAGGTACCCCTCTTGCCCTCTCCTCTCAGTCTCTCCAAGTGACCCAGTTCCTTCTGTACAGAGCCAGTGACTGAGAACATTCTCTCCAGGCTTTTCACCTTAAGGGTCATCCTAACCCATGGCCTGCTGCCATGCCCCGCCCACGCCCATCCCCACCATTCCACTGTGGTGGTCCCATCCTTTCTGAGAGAACATGGGAGATGAGAGCTGGTATGGAAGGGTGAGAATGTGGGGGAAACGTCCCAGAGAGACAGGCTTTGGGCTCTGTCACTGAAGAGGCCTCCATGGGAGCTAGGCAGACACACGGGTCCTTCCAGGGCCTTGGGGCCTGATGAAAATGGGAGTGTGTTGAGGTGCCACACCTGGAGCTTTCATCCATGACCCTTCGGCTGAAGAAGTCCTCCAGCCCCTCATCCAGGCGGGTGGCCATCCCGTTCTCTTGGCGCGTCCCGGGTACTGGCACCTGCTGCGGAGAGCGTCCTGTAGGGAACCTCATCCGGCCAGGAAGACCCTCCCTTCCACTCAGGGCCTCCCCTTTGGACTTGGACTGGCCTCTCCTGGCCCCATGGAAATGTGGACTGCAGTCTACCTGGAAACTTCCTAGCTGGGTGGCCCTCGCCAACACGAGGACTGCCACTGTCTGGCAGGCAGACTTCCTATTGCTACAAGGTTGAGGTCACATCCAAACTGGGTAGTCCTGCTTTTGGTGGCCTGCCAGGGCCCCTGCCAGATCCCCCAGGCTGGTGCCTCGGCATTCGGGCCCTAAAGCTACAATCCCTGGCTCTGGCCCTGCTAAGCACAGTCGGTCCATCCCCTTGCAAGGCCTTAGGGACTCACACTGGGTCGACTGGGTCCCGGAGGGGTGGTCCTGGGGGGCCGGGGCCTGCCTTGTGTTTGATGCCTTAGTTTATAGCCGTGAGTAGGAAGCTCAGATAGACCTTCCCAGGAGCCAGTAGCTGTGGACTGGCTGTTCCCGAGTCCTGAGAACCAACCAGGGGGGATCCCTAGGCTCCCCAGCTGGCTTTCCATGTCCTGAGGGCTCCCACCTGTGGGGACAGCAGCATTAGAGGGACTAGCAGGAGGAACAGGGAGAAAGCAGGCTGGTGAGACAGAAAAAAAGAAAGGGAAGCAGGGCCATCAGATTTGAAGCTGGGGACTCACTGATGAAGGCAGACACTGGCCGGATCTTGCGGCAGCGTTTCTGCTTTTTGATGGCCATTGTGTCCTGTAGAAAGGGAGGCGAATAGTGGGGCCAGGTTGCACATCCCAGGAACCTCACTTGCAGCCTTCACTCATCCTAAAGCCTTCTTATAAGAGTCCTTCCTGCCTCCCTCTCCTCAGGTGGCTGGGGCATTGGGATTCAGGAAGAGGCTGGGCTGGCTGGGGCTGGGGGATGAGATCAGGCTCGGTAAGAATGGGAGAGCGGAGTCCAGAAAAGTAGAAGAGGACAGTATTTTGTAGGTTCGGAGGCAGGACTTAGATTAGGAAGGGGATCGGGGTGGGATGCTCACGATGTTGGTCCCAAGTTCATCATCTGTGGTCTCCTCGTGGTCATGGTTACGGCCCCGGCCCCGGGAGGACAGATCCTGTGCTTGGCTTGGCCCCCCTTGTGGATCTGAGAGTGTCCTTAGCTGGGCCAGGTGCCGGGCCTGGGGAAGGTGTGAAAAGGATCCCAAGAAAGCAGTCCTCCTCCCAGAGCCTTGAGGGCAGGGGGCTGGGGAGATGGTATGGTCCCACCATGCAGGGCATGTCTGAACCTGCCCAGGGTTCAGAAGCCTTACCAGGCTCTTGTGTGAGTGGTACAGCTCCTGCAGGATCTCATCCACTATGGAGTTGGTTAAGTAGGTGACGACTGAGAGCTTCACTTCGCTGTGAGCACAGGTAGGGGCTGCTCAGCCACTCCTGCCCCAGCCCTGAGTCGCAGCCCCACCCTTCCCCACGTGCCTGAGGGAGAGGGCCAGCTAGCCTGGCTGTCCAGGGAGGCCCTCAAGTGCTGTAAGAGGCATCTGAGGCCCACCACACTCGTTTCTATACAGGCACAGCCTGTCCCACCTGCAGACCTCCAGCCTAGATGTGTGTGGGATGGGAAGGTGGGCAAAGAGGACTCAAGAGGAAGGAGGAGCAGAGGGGCTCTGGGTTAGACCCCTGGAGCTCCAGTGGAACAGAGCTGAGTAATCGGGGGTGCCCAGTGAGGTCTGCTGGTCTCTGCTCTAAGAACAGACACCACCGCTTCTGGTAATAATTTGTCTTTTTCTTTGCTTTGGCGAGTGGTGGTACCCGGACCCTGGAATGGAAGAGGTCTAGGGGTGAAAAGTGGAGGGAGACAGAGCATAGTCCACACACATCAATTTTCTTTGACCGTGCCTCCGAGGAGGCTGCTCTTTGTTTTCAGGAGATGAATCTGGGTGTGCCTGTGTGGCTACGTGTGTGTGCACATCTGTGTGTGCACATCTGTGTGTGCACTGCCTGGCTCTTAAACCCCAGCTCCTAAACCCCGCCGGCTCTGCACTTAGATTTCTAGGGCAAAGACCAGTCTGGCCCTAAAGAGCAAGGTTGCATTTGGTTAAAGATTTATCCCTTGTAATGGAGATTGTGCCATTCATTATTCATTGCTGAGAGCTGGGCCCCAAATCCCTAAGTGCTCTGGGCCCAATCCAGCCCCGCCCCAGCCCGTCTGCCTCTCACTCCAGCTTGTTCTGAATGTCCTGCCCCGCCTGCTCCAGCAGCGCCCCGCGGATGAAGTTCCGGGGCACAGTGACGCGCTCGGCCACATTGCTCAGCATCTTGTTGTGCCCCTCGGCCACCCGCATGGCCACGGGGCATAGCTCCTGCGTCAGGCTGACCATGGACTCCAGGATCACCTAGTATGGGGGAAGGGAGACCAGAGCCCCAAGGGCAGCAGGATCAGGGGTGGCTCCATAGCCAAGAGACTCTAGCCTGTCTATTCCAGCCCCCCATGGCTCGCCAAGGTCATAGGGCCAGCTGGCAGCAGAGCATCAGACACTTGGGTTCCCGCCCTACTGTGTGGACAGGGAACAGTCAGTCCAGGGGAAGAGGTAAGAGTTCAGGGGCCAAGACTGAAGCTAGCAGAAAAAAATTCAAGCCCAGTTTTCCAGCAAAGTCTTTGCACAGTGGGAGTGTGGGTGGTCTCAGCTCTGCATTTCCTTCTTGCCCCCAGAAATCTCCCCCGCAAAGACTTTAGTCCTCAGCTTAGAGCCTGGGTCAACACTGGGCTCTTTCCCCAGGACTTGCCTGCAGTTCCTTGTCCACAGCCTTGGACACCTCACTGGCTACAGACTCCAGCCTCTGCCGCACAGGCCCATCGTTGGCCAGCACGTGACCCAGCTCGTAGAGGCTGGGAAACAGCTGTGTAAGGAAGGGGTTATGACCAGAAGGTGAGATCCAGGTCCCGGCTGCCCTGGGCTGGGAGGGCAGATGCACGGGGTGGGGCCGGCAGATGCACGCCTAGGCTAGCATGGCTGGCCTTCCGCCAGCGGTCCTCTGGACTTTTGGGGAAGGGGGAGCAATGGAGGCTCACCGCCCGGGAGTTCTTGGCATCCTTGATGAGGTCCCGAGCATAGAGCAGCTCATCCTGCACGGGCTCTAGGGGGCACAGCCTCAGGGCCCGAACCTCCTCCTGCACGCGTCCACACAGCCGTTGCAGCATCTGGAGCACAGCCGGCAGGAATGTTAGGGGGACCCCACACAATATCTTCCCAGGTGGGACCCCAGGCACCCCATTTCTGGGTCTCCTTGGGCAGCGCTGCACTGTTGGTGCCAGCACTAAAGGGGGCTGATGATGTCACCAGATGGCCTGTTCTCCCCTCTGGGGAAGGAAGCCCTTCTGGAATGCCCAGCAGAGCTCCCACAGCCCTGTGCACCCCTGGCTTGGGGTCCCTCCTGGTTGCCCACATGCTCTCTCACCCCTACTGTGAATGTCCTGTCCCCCAGCTCCCCCACACATGGAGTCCAGCCACAGGCCCCACGCATTGCCTCCTTCATGCCCCGCCCTGGCACATCACACCTATGCCTTGTATGCCCCACGTGTCCCCGAGGGAAACGTTTACTTGCTCTGCGCTGCTGGTCACCAGGCCCTGCTGCAGTCTGAAGGCCTGCTCCTGGGGGCACGTCTGGGAGTGGTTGTTCCTCACCAAGCACCACTGGATCTGAAGATGACCGGGTGAGTGGGTGAGGGCCTGGGGACTGGACCGGCCCCTTCCCTTTCTGTTCCGCCCTGCTCAGGCCGCCACCTTCTGCCAGACGTCCTCAGTGCGCTCTGGGGCGCTGCGGTAGGCTTGAGAGATGTCGCTCACAGGGAAGGACATGAAACGCAGCGTGTGGTTGCTGTGGGACACAGGAGCACAGCTGGGTAAGGGAAGAGGTGAGGAGAGGCTCCTGCTTCCCCAAGCCCACCTCTTGCCGACAACTTCCCTTATCCATGGCCCTTCCTAACATTTCTGCACAAAGAGGTCAAGGGGGTTGGTGTGAATGCAGGCCTGGCCCAGGCCCAGGAAGCTGGGGGCTTAAGTCAGGGCAGGGCTTGGTCCACTCACCTCTCCAGGGCTCTTGCAATGTCCAGAAAGCCCAGGGCAGATGTATTGTTCCGATCCCATAGGATAGTTCTGGGGAGAGGGTGAGCACAGCTGGTTACCCCACCCCCTGAGTCCCTGTTAAGGGGCAGGACACAGCACCCCCCCCTTTCCTGGGTAATAAGGCTGACTCAGAGATGGTTCTGGGACTGAGGGTCCCCTGGAAGCTAGGGTAGAGCTCCAGGCAAGCAGGGAGGGCGTGGGTTTGGAGGGGGTCAGAGAGCCCAGTGGGGGCCCACCTGAGGGAAGAGTTTATCTGCAGGGCCTTAGACAGCATCTTGGCCCCGATGTCCTCCATGCCATTGCCACTGAGATCCACCTTAGCCAGGCAGGTGTTGCTGCCCAGAGCATTGATGAGGATGCTGGTGCGTAGCTTCAGTCGGGAGTCTGCCACTGACAGTGACTGCAGAGACTGTGTGGGCAAGTGGGGGTTGAGCCCTGTCCCAAAGTCTTCGCCACAGCAGGTTCCCTCCCAGGCCTAGTCACTCACACAGTCCTCTTCCTGGATCAGCTGCACCAGCTTGTGGAGGATCTCCTCCAGGGTCCTGAGGGGAGTGAGGGTCGAGTTGGACGGGAGGGGCCTGGGGTCATGCTACTGGGGGAGCAGGGAGGGAGTCAGAGGTAATCCAGTGAGCCAGAAGGAGAGGGGGATGATGGAGTGTGGTCTGTGGTATGGGGAAGGGCCTTACTTGGCCTTGACATTGAAATTCTTGCCCAGAAACAGGTGCTTGAGGGATTTGTTCTTGCCAAGTGCAGGCACCAGTGTCAGGAGGTCTGAGTCGAACCCTGGCCAGTAAAGGGGAGAGTCCTGGTCTTGAGGCTGGAAACTCACAGGAGTCTCCTTAAGGTTTCTCCTGCACACTCCAGGCCCCGTCCTCGGCTGCCCCCAGGAAGAAAAGCACCTCCACTCACCATTGTCGGACAGATCCAGGCTGCCTACACAGGTGACAGCTCCCAACTGCTCTTGCAAAGCCTGGGCTCCTGCAGAGCGGAGCTGCAGAGACAAGGGAGGTAGGGAGAGGGTGGGGGCAGGGCGCCTTTAGTGCTCAGAGACCGAAGTGGTTACGCCAGGACTCAAGGTCATGTCAGGTCCAGGGTGTAAAATCGGAGGCCCCTTCTCCATAGCAGATTGTTCCCTAGGGCTCTCTTCCTTCCCTTCAGTCAGAAAAAGTCTTCAGGCCGGGGCACCAGAGATAGTTCGCTCCTGCCCTCTGGTGGGAAAGCCTGGTATCTCCCTCCGCAAAGCTTTACGCGGGGAGATACTGGAGACTGAAAATGACCTCTGGAAAGAGGGAGGCACACCAGAGTGAGAGGGGAAACTGGAGTTGTGACCAGGTTTGAGGGTCACAGAAAAGTAGTGTGGAGGCAAGATGTTGCTAGAGTTTGACTTAGGTCAGAGAAATGAACAGTGGCTGAGGTACAGGCAGTGGGGTTTGGGGGACAGGGGACTTACCTCACAGCCGCTGAGGTCCAGGTGCAGATCACTGAGGTGACTGTTGAGGGAGAGGCCCTGGAGCAGTGCCCTGTGGGAGGAAGGTCAGCAGGCCCACTCTTACCCCTTACCCCCTTCTCTTATGGTTCTCCCTTGCAAGCTCCCCCAACCCTGCACCCACCCGACCTGAGGGCCTCCAGGGGCAGCTTTGTGGTGGAAAGGTTGACGTGGCTCAGAGTGTAGGTGCTGCTGAAGAACTGCTTGAAGGCCGGTGGGGCCTCCCGGCCCTTCCTGCAGAGACCTCTGGGGTCAGCAAGGGAGGGGTCACCCTCCACTTGCCCCATCCCTTCCCGCACCCCCCACACTCCCACCTGTGAGAGCAGCTGTTGCGTGCCAGGTTGAGGTAGGTCAGGTGGGAGCAGCAGCCATGGAGCAGGGCACCCAGAAGCTGTGGGGAGAGGCACAGTGGGTCTCACAGGGGCTGGGCGGGGTGCTGAGAGGGGTGGGCAAGGGCTCCTTCCTCCCCATCAAGGTCCTGGTTCTTACCCTCTGCGGCCAGTCTGCGTGAGCCCCCCTAATGGATGTCCACTTCACCTCTTACTGTCTCAGTTTCCCCTTTGTGGAAAGTGGTTCTACTCCCTGCCCCATCCCCAGGGGCGGTAGAGAGGCTCACAGGCAGTGGATGTATAAGGCCAGGGTCACCATACAGGCTCCTAAGGTGCCTCGTTCACATTAGGAAAAGCGTCTTATCCTCCTGGTGGATAAGCCTCCGCCCCCCAGCCAGGGGAACCGAGTGAGTGCTGGCTTTTAGGCACAGCCAGCACAACCTCAGGTGGTGAAGGAGGTCAAGTGCAGCGCAGGTGTCAGCCATGGGTGTTGCTTTATCATTCAGCTGAAGTCTTCCTGCCAGCTCTGCCCACCTCCACACTCGAGGAAGGGGGTGAAGCACAGATCCACCCTGGCTTCCCCAAATCACTGCAGGCTGGTCTGCCATTACCAACCCCTCACCAAGTCAATGGCGCAGTCAGTCCCTGCCAGGTCCAGGTGCACCAGGGCATTGGGCTGGGCCAGGAAACTATAGAGGGCCTGTCAAGGAAGGACAGAGGGGTCAAAGGGGAAGGGGTGATTGGGTCCCTCCACCCCCGGCTACGGGGCAGAGACCCCCAGCCCTGAAGCCTGACCGTGCTTCTGCAGGGGCTCTCGGTTATGCTCTGAGGACTCACGTTGGACTCATCTGTGGCAAGCAGCCCAGGGTTCTTGCTCAGGTCCAGATATCGAAGGGAGCTGGCAAAGGCCGGGTTGGCCCCGAAGGTCTGGCCCAGTGCCTGGAGCCCTGAGCACAGCGGGCACTGGGTTGGGTTGGCCCCCATCCCCATCCCCACCTCTTCCCCAAGTATGCAACTCTTCCCCACTCCCGAAATGTGGCTCTTTTCCTTTCCTTGATCCCTGGGATGCTGTGTGGGTGTGTGGGTCTGCCTCGGGGGCTCAACAATGTAGGAAGCACTGGACAGAACCCGAGATCAAAGGTCAGTGGTCCTAGTGCAAGTACCTCGAGGGGAAATGGCAGTCTTGGCCAAGCACAGTTTGGTGAGGCCAGTGGGGAAGCAGAGGAGCTGCTGGCTCAGACTGAGGAAACCTAGGGAGTGGGGAGAGAAATGTGCCCGGTGAGAGGCTGGGCAAGTGGGAGCAGGTGGTGCAGAATCAGAATAGGGGCTTGGGTGGGGTACAGGCCCGGGGTCAGGGTGACAGTGTTGGGGCAGGGGCTGGCATCAAGTTGGAGAGCCCCTGTTTGGACCCGGGCTGGACTCGGGGCGAGGACAGAGTCTGCGTTGTGGTAGGGGCAGAGTTCGGGGCTGGGGCTCACCCTTGTCCTCGATGGGGTTGTGGGACAGAGTGAGGGCATGCAGCACACAGCTCCCGTTCTCCCCAAACACCCCGGCCAGCTTCTGGACAAAGTCCCTTCAGGCAAGGGGAGGAAGGATTTGTTTGTCCCAGCCCCTGGGCTTCCCCTCCTCTTCCACTTGCCTGTCTGGCTGGGACTGCAAAAGCCAGAGGCCCCCACTGGTGGGGAGCAGCTCGGGCTCTGCCTGCCACAGAGCTTGTCACCACTCTGGAGTACGTGAGAAGGCGTGCTGAGACAAAGCCCAGCTTTGGGTCCTTGAGGGTAGAGAAGCCCACCCTGCTTGGTGGTTGATGGAGCATGCTGGGGGAGGCCATGGAGCTGGGGGTCAGGAGGCTTAGGTCTGAGTCCCAGCTGGGCCATTGGCTTGTTTTCTGCCTCTTTTAGGCCTCAGTCTCCTGTTCTGTAAAGTGAGGAGCTGGATGAGATAGCTCAGAAGCTCGTACCATGCTCTGAGGTTCTGGGGCCCTAATACTACATCAAGGGGATGCTGCTGCCCGAGGAGGAGGCTGGCCTCACGTCTTAAGTCCGGCGTTGTCCAGCACCAGCTCTTCGAGGCTCCCCGACTTGCTCAGGGTATGTAGCACCTGTTCTAGCACTTCAGAGCCCTGAGAACAGAGGGGTGCTGCGATCGGGAACCAGAGAGGACACTGCTCTCTCCCACTTCTCCCACCCCTCCTAGTCCCTACCAGCCGCAGATCCTTGCAGTAGAGTTTGGTGAACCACTGGTTGTAGGCCAGGGCTGCCACCATTAGGGCCAAGTCTCTGTGGGGAGATTGAAGAGGGTAGAGAGTGGTGAGCAGGTGGTTAGGCAAGAAAGAAGAGACTGGGGATGGAGTGGTCGGGCTGGGGAAAGCCTGGAAAGGTAGAATGCCATGTTGGGTGGGTTGGGGAGAGAGAGCTGGGACTGTAGGTGGAACGAGAAGGGCATTTGGGGTGGTGGTGGGGAGTCTCTACCCCATCAGCTTACCGGCTCTCCAAGTGGCTGAAATCCAGAAGATTGAACTCCCGGTTATCCTCGGCATGATAGATGGTGTCCACATCCTTGGAGAGGTGGAACCGGGTCACACCCGCTCCCCTCCTGCTCCTCTACCCTCTCCCTCCAGGTCCCATGTGCCCAAGTAGGGCCCTGACCAACTCACCCATTGCACCTCCTCGCGGCAGTGCAGCCCGTTGTAGTCACACAGGGCGGCGTAGGTCTCGGAGAAGCCACCTGTGGGGCAGTAGATGGGTTGGCTCCGTGAGGGGCAAGAGGGTGAGGAACAGGTTTGGGGGTCAAGGAAAAGTCAAGGTCATTTTATGTGCTAGTATCCTGGGTTCCTGTTACACCATGAACCTCTGAGGTCTGGGAGCTGTGGAGTCCTCCCAGCAGGTGAACTCTCACATGTAAAAGACTCTGGACAAGGGGTAGGGTGGCTTAGGTCCCACTTCTGCCAGGTCTGCCCCTGCTCACCACAGACACTGTGAGTAGTCGATGTGGAAGTCTCAGAGTTGGGGGACGTGTCCCGGGGCCCTTCTGGAGTGTCTGCATTTCCACGCCGGATTAGACACCTGGCAGGCGAATAAATCCATCCCAGAAAGAGGTGAAAAGAGGCTCTCAATTCTTCCCATTATGGCTTCTGGATCCCCAGGAAAAAAAAAAAAAACAGGAGCAGACACAACGTTGTTCTGCTCCTGGGTGTCCTAGGAGCTCAGGTGCAAGGGAAGGAGAGAAGGAGGGGAGGAAGAAGTCTCCTTGTCGTCCAACCCCGTGAGAGATTCCTCCTTTGCCACTCACCCAGGGCCAGGGCAGACCTTGGAGAGGGCAGAGCTCACGTGGCGGGTCACCTGGTCCACACTCTCAGCAGATGGCAACCGCATGCTCACCATGCCACGCTCTGTCTCCACTAGGATCTGGGGGCGAGAGAGCAGCAGGGCCTCAGTTATTGGCTTCTTCCTCCTGCTGGCCCAACAGGGGGCCCCAGGCCCTGGTGCTCACCTGGTTCTGACTTAGCGTGTTGAAGGCCCGGATCTCCAGGACATTGAAGGAGCTTTCCACCTGGGGGTGTGGGGATGCTCAGCTCGTGGTAAGGGTCTGGCTGCCAGGCTCAGGAGGGAGCATGCCAGGTGCTCTCCCGCTCCTCAGCCCAACTCACCTTGGCTGGAACTTTAAGGGGGAAGAGGTGGAGGCGCCAGGAGGTTACGGCCTTCAGAGAAAGGAAAAGAAGTCAGCAGCAAATGGCAAGTTTGCTGGGCATTGATCCCTCCTTTAGGCCCTCAGCCTGTGTGCAACACCTGCCAGTAATGACCTTCCGCTTTGGGGGTCTTCTCTCTCTCTCATGCCCCATCCTAATCTACTGGATATCCACCTGTCCAGCCTGCCCCTCTCCCAGGCCATTTCTCCCTAGCTCTTCCCCACCTCCGTTTCCTCTGCCTCCCAGGCTCTCTGCTCTTAGCCGCCCAGCTGCCCTTGATACCTCCTTCTGCTCCCAAGCCTAGTGCCCTCACCAGCACTCGGTCCTCAAACTTCTTGGGCTTCGTCTCCAGCTTCACACGGTGTTGTTGGAGCACTGCTCCTTGGCTCAGGCACCTCCGGATGCTGTCTGCAGGTGGGTAGGGGCCTGCTCAGAGCTCCCCTTACCCTGGCCACCGCCCCTCCCAAGGGCTCTCCAGGGGCAGGGGCAGATGGGAGTAGAGAGAAAAAGAGAGACAAAGAAGGATAGGGACACAGATCTTTAATTCTTGGGTGACTTTTCTCTTCCTATTAGAGAGGGAGAGGAGTGTGGAGAAAACTGGCTCCTGATATTCCTCAGGCAAGGGACAGTCACTGAGTGACACTTCTGTGGGAGGGTGTGTCTTACACTTCTGAGGGTGAGAAGGATTTTCCCAACCCATTCGCTCCAACAACTGTCAACCCATACACAGTGAGTCAGCGTGGAGGGGTGTGGGGATGTCCCTTTGACTGTATTCTAGGTCATCTGGGTGTGCATGTCTGCCTTTTACTACACGTGTGTGCATGCCTTCTGAGGATGCTATGGAGCCGGTCTATGGCACTGGTGGTGATGGGTTAGTGTGAATGAGTATGCTGTGCTCACAGTTGTGAACAGGGCACAGAGCTGGAAGATTCTGGTGTGTGTGTGTTGAGGGGAGAGGGTGGGTGGGAAGGAATTAGTGTTTAAATAAGACCATACCCAGCCAAATATCCCTGAAAGAGTGGGGTGGGGGGAGAGAATGAGAGGTGGAGGTGTGGGTGCTATAAAGACGTGTGTACACACATCGTGTGTTTGTGCTTGTGTGTGTGTGGAGGTGGGGGCAATTGTCAAGGTGCAGCATGCCTCTGAGTATCCTTGAGCGTCCTGGTCTCTGCGTGGGCTAGCTTGTGCTCCTGCCTCTGGGGGTCAGGGTTGTGGCAGTGCTGGGGGGTGGGGCCTTGTTTTGGGCTGAGTCTTAGGGCCATGCAAATACAAGAGGCCTTGAGGTGTGTGGGTGTAGGGTAGCAGGAAGAGGGCAGGCTGGGACAGGGGCTGTGGGAGGCGAGTCGCAGAGACCCTGCTCTTGCTTTTAGCTCCGAACCAGGCCCTCTTTCCTGATTCTCTTCTTTGCCCCACTGGTCTGGGCACTGCACGGTAGCTAGGGGGGCTCTCCGGTGCCAGTTCCGGGGCGGGGCCGGGAGAGGGAGGGTGTGGAGCAAGAGGCGGTCAGGACCAGGGGCAGCTCCCATCGTGCGGCCTGGCTCCGCCCGGCGGGGAAATGGGGACTCTCCTGAGGGGAGACTAGATACCTTGCTGAAGGGTGGGCCAGCACTACTGAGAGTAAGCCTTAGGGAGCGCAAGGGGACTGCACGGAAGATCGGCACAGGCGGCTCCGGGACAGTAAGGTCCTGACCGGGTGAGGCGAGGGGGGCAGCAGAGAATGCTCCAGAGACAGATGCCCAGAGCTGAGATGCAGGGGCAGGGGGTTGCCTTGCAACCTGGGTGCTTTTGGGGGGGGGGGCGGCGCGGGAGGCACCGGGGCTGGGGTGTGCCGCGGAGAGGAACGCACTGGGTCTGGGATGCTCCCAGACCTGGCGTCCCAGAGACCATCGCAGCCTCGTACCTTGCAGCTCACGGGTGAGCTCCGTGCTGGACTTGGCCATGGCAGCCGCCCTTGCTGCCACTGCTGCAGAGGAGCCGCCGCCGCCGCCGCCACCGGGGAGCCACGGCACATGCTAGATCCGGCTCCGGCAGGGCCTGAGCGTTGAGCGTTGCAGCAGCCGCCGAGCCCGCTCCTGTCAGTGGCCGCTACGTGAGCGCTCCAGCCCCCGCCTCCCAGCGCCAGGTCCCCCACCCTGCCTGGGGAAGTGCCGGACCGAGCATGCGCGCAGCGCTTGTGGGCCGCATGAGACCCCGCGCGCTCGTGCCCACCCCTCCCGCCGGCTCCCGCGTGCGTCGTCCTGTGCGTCGTCCTGTGCGTGTTACCTTGAGCCTGGGCCATCTCCCTGGCGGGGGACATCGTGCCACACTCTCCGGGCACCCTGAGCAAAACCTATTTCTTTTGTTTGTGGGCCTGGGTACCCCAGGTTATCCTTGCAAGGCCTGTCCCTTTTCCTGTTTGTTTGGGCCGGTCCATCTCGCCCTCGCTAACCTGCGAGGGAACTCGGGGTCCAGGGAGAGGACTTGGCCAGATCTGGGGGAGTTCAGCCGTCCTTCCTTTTATGCTCACCCAGCCTTGGGGATCCCTGTGGAGCCCTTGGCACCATCCCTGCGGATGTAGCACCTAGGAATTCCCCTGCCACCTCCTTCCAGCTGGTAGCTCTGCAGATGCCTCCATCCCTGAGCATCAGGCTCAGATCCTGGAGACAAGGGAGGAGGATTAGAGGGACCCAGACATCCAGTCCACTCAGACTTATGCTCTCTGCTCAGCTACCACACCTGTGTACAATGAACTAAAAAAAAAAAAAATGAACACATTGATTTAAAATCACCATGATCGCTGCATTTTATTTGTACCTCATTTGCAGATTGTTAAGTTCCAACCTTCTGGCTCCCTCATTCAATACCAGGCTCCTTCTCTTCCATCTCCCTCAAATTTCTCAGTTGGGGGGCCGGGGGGTAGGGAAGGGGAGATATATATATAGTCTTTATTCAAGGCTAGGGCAACAGCAGGAATCCTCATAAGACCAAACCTTGACAGCAGGGAAGGCTGGATGTTGTCACAGGGCAGAATTGATTTGGGGGAGGGGTGGGGGGAGGGTATAAGGTAGCAGTATGATAGGCAGAGGTGGGAAACGCCAGTCCATGAATGCAGGAACTGGACCAGATGTTGGAGCCCAATCTCTGTCTTGTGGGCTCTCTCTAGGTACTCAGAGGCGGGATGGAGCCCCTCCAGCCACGACCACTGTTTCCCCAGTGATGTAGCTGGCATCTTCAGAGCACAGGAAAGACACAATGCCTGCACAATCCTCTGGCTTGCCTAGCCTGGGGTATAGGGAAAACAAGGAAGGGAGTGAAAATCAAAGAGGCCAGACCCACTGACCTGGTCCACAGAGAATGAAGTTTGCTTAATCAGAAAGTATCAGATGATTTTTCAGGACCAGTGTACAAGCCCATCAAATAGGGGTATCATGATGATAAGCTGTTATAATTTAGTATAAGCATGAATATCATATTCTGCAAAAACTACTATAAATTATATTCAAATAATATAGAGATACTAAGTTCTTTAGAGCAGGGGCCCCCAACCCCAGTACTGGTCTGCAGCCTGCTAAGAAATGAGCCAGAGAGCAAAGCTTGCCTGAGCTTCACCTTCATACCCCACCCCCACCCTGTCTTTCACAAGAGAAACCGGTACCGGTGCCAGAAAGTTTGGGGACCCTTGCTTTCGAGAACTCAGGATACCAAAATCCAAAGTTATACAGGGATACTGGTGAGTAGCTATTTCATACTTCAAAGAATTTGTTTCACACGTGTACTTGCTAGTCAAGCGTCAGGGAATCTGTGACAGTAAGTGGTTTGTTTAAAATGATTCCATTTGCACAGCTTCAATTCACAGGCAGCTTTTTCAGAAATCTATTTTTGTTCCTTAGAGTCAGGTTCGTTTTGTGACAATGTGCTAATTCTCAGTGTTTGTATCAGTGATTGCATAGCTGGGAACACTTAACGTAACTGCCGTAAGATGCTCTAGAGGTGGGGCTGAGTGGGTATCTCAGACCCAGGAGGCTTGGATTAGTGGTTCTTCATCCTAGCTGCACATTGTAATCATCAGGAAGGCTCAACACCCTGCCCCACCAAAGATGGGCCTCTAAGATGACAATACCCTGACTAATTAGTGAGTTGTGAGCTAGGCCCACAGCTCACACTTGTCAGAATGGCTTTGGGAGCGTTGGAGGGGTCTCCTTCCTTAAGCAGGCCTTGTTTGAACAAGTAGACCTTGAAGAACAAATGGGGAAGTTAAAGCCAAGAGAGTTTCCAGAAGCCAGAAGTTGGAGAGAGACAGGAAACTTAGAGGAAAGGGAGACAGATGAAGGTACCTGACCAGTTCATCCAGCCCCTTGGGGAGGGGGCTGGTTTTCTTAGGTAAAGGGAGTCTTGGGACTCAGTAAAAGATCTCCATTCCTTTTATTTGGATTGCAGGGTCATCAACCTGAGCTTCGAAAACATGACTCTTTATTCAAAGAGAACTAAAAAAACGTTTTGGTTTTGGTCCCTGGGAGCTAGGGGTGTCTAGAGGTGTAGGCAAACAGCCAGCTGGGGAGAGGAGTCAGGGACTCTCCCAGAGCTCTTCTCTGCTGAAACCTGGGCACCTCCTCGCACACACCCCACTCTACTGATGCAGTGTTCACGAGCTTGTGAAGTGTGCGTTTGAGGCAGAGGAGAGCATGCCCCTGCTGTACATGGGACCAAGAGACACGAGATGTGCGCTGGGAGAGGGACCTTTCCATCTTTACCCCTCTTAACTCTGTGACAGCCTTACCTTCTTATCTGCAGGGCTTTTTTTATGTTCTCCTTGCTTGCCTCGTCCATCCACAACTGCAGGAAAAGGGAATTTCTTTATGTGAAAGAAGACGAAAGGGAGGGGCAGAGAGGGGAGAAACTGTCCGCTCTCGCATGACTTGAGAGGAAGGGTGGAGAGACACCCTCTTTCACTTCCTAGTCCTTCCTAGCCCTCAGTCTTTCCCCACGGCCTTCTCCTGTTTCATTCTTTTCAGATTCTAGTGAGGCATTTCCCTGACTCTTCCCAGTTTCCACCCACTTACAGAGACATGGACCGGCGTGAACAGAGTCTGAATTTCTCAGTTTCCACTGGACTCCTCAAGAAAGGAGCAGGTCGCCCTGGCTGGGTAGCTCAATTGGTTAGAGCACTGTCCCGATACACCAAGGTTGAGGATTTGATCCCCTGTTAGGGCACCTACAAGAAGCAACTAGTTAAGGCATAAATAAGTGGAACAACAAATCAATGTTTCTCTCTGTAAAATCAATCTATCGATGGAAAGAAAGGAGGGGGTCTGGTCTGGACAGGGGGCTGGCATGGAGGGGTACTAGAGAAAAGCCCGGGGAGGCGGGCAGGAGTGGTTGGGAGCTCAGGACCCAGGCACTAGAGTTCCCCAGCAGGATGCAGGACTCCCCCTCCTCACCACTTTGCTGAAGTTAGTCCTGATGATTCCGGGTGCCAGGCAGTTTACCCTAATGTTCCTTTGGGCCAGCTCTATGGCCAGGTTCTTGGTCAGGCCCACCAAGGCTGTTTTACTAACATTGTAATGGCTCAGGCCCTGGGGAAAGAAGAAAATGGGTTGGCTTCTTTGTTTCTGGTTCTTTCTTGGTTCTGATTGGAAGACATAAAGGGCAGTGGATAACAGGGCATCTTCTGTAAGGGAGGGTTCCCGGTAGAAAACTGTCTTGTGGATAACCCTCCCCTGGGTTGGGGTTCATGGGGGCAAGGCATCTGTTTATGGAAAGGGACTTGGTGGTATGATTCCAAAAGGTACACAAACTTCCTAGTATGACAGGAAGGGTGGAAAGGTGCAGGATGGGGGAAGGGAAGGAAGTAGCAAAGAATGAGTCCTTACAGGCAGCGGGGTGTAGGCTGCTATGGAGGCCACAATCACTATTGAGCCGCCTCTAGAAAAAGAAGAGAATGTTCCATTTCCCCGCAGAGACACCCCCGCCCTCAGACCACATGCGGCCCGTCGCACCCAGGCTCCCTCTCATTCTCTGTACCCTCGTTTCTCCATCTCTGGCACCACTGTCTTTGTCAGCAGGGCTGTGGCCTTCACATTAATGTTCAGAGTCTGAAACGGAGAGAGGAAGGGGAAATGGCATGAGGGGAGAGAGCTAGAGAGGGCAGGAGGGTGAGGAGTCATAATAGGGTCCCTAAGATCTGCTTGTTAGGGCTGGCGGAGATCTTAGAGATGACTGCTGGGACCTTGTCAGTGAGGAAGCCGAGCTCAGGGAGAAGTGCCTTTCACCAGCTTATTCAGGTAGAGAATGAAAGATTCGGTTTGGGTGAGGAAAAATGGAGCCTGCTTCATCTCCTTTCCTAGCAAGCCATGTACTTGAATGATTTGGCCTAGAATGGACCTAAACTCTCAGGGTTATTTTGGATTTGAGCTGGATTTTCTGTGTTTCCTCTGACTAGAGAATCTGGAATTAGGTTGGCCTCCTGGGATCTGCAAGGGTGTGGGCTGTGCTTCTCAGGAAAAATGCTGCCTGACCTCCGTGGCGCGGAGCGTTCCAGCACTCCCCTGGCTCCTGAGTTCAGGGAGTGAGATGCTCTTGGCCCTGCAGGACGGACTGCTGGGCGGACATTTGTTGGAAAGTGGGGTCACGAGGAGGCACTTTTTGGGGAAGCTGGGGCACAGGCTGGAACCAAAGCCCCGCATCCATAATTGAAAACAAGGGCAGGACCCTGTTTACACTGCTCTAGGTGCTGCTGGATAGTCCCTCCCCACGCCCCCCAGGCAAACTTCTTACTCTGAAAAACTTCAGTTCAGTCTTACAGAGAAGTTGAAATAGGAGTACACTGAATATCCTTCCCTAGATTCCGCAACCGTTCCCATTTGCCCCGTGTGCCCCGTCCATGCCCTTCGACAGCTTTCCCCGAGGCACTGAAGGCTGAGGTGCAGGCCTTATAAGGCTCTGACCCTAAACACTTACAGATGTTCCCTTACAGGCCGCAGTGCATGGTGACAACCAGGACATCTACCGCTGAGAATGACGGTTTTTACCTAAGGTGCTGTCCATGATAAAGTTTCCCCATCTGTCCCCCAAGTGCCCCAAGTTAAAAATCCAAGGTTCAATCAAGAATCAACACCGGCATTTAGATTTGATGTACTATGATATTTTTTTAAAAATGCAAACTAAACAGAAAAATTACTTGGTTTAAAATTATTTTCCTGTGGGCTCCATTCAGACCACTCATGAAAGATGATGTTTCTCTGCTTTAAAGAATATCAATCAGGAACTAACTCACTGTGGAGCTTTTGGCACTTTGGTCTCTGTGTCTGTGAAACATTGATAGAGTGAGATATTTTAGGGTTCTGAACTTCAGAGTCGAGATATAATTGATGACATCAGAAGAAAAAGCAAAACCATGGGCAATCCCAAAAACACCTAACATTTCCAAATCATGAGGGAATATTAACCTTGATAAACAAAGACAAATAATTTAATTAATGCTTTATAATTAAAAAAAGTAGATGTGTGAAACATATTATAAACAGGTCATTTCACCAGAATTAATATTTCACTTAACTAGCAGCAATTAAAGTTTTCCAACTAATGAGAAATACCATTTTTTGGCAGCTGAAAAAAGGGACGGGTGGTGTGCAAATTTAAGTGTATTAGTTGTTGGTGGATGAGCTGCCAAGTCTGCTGGAAATTAACCGGGAAGAAGAGCCTGGATGAGCCTGGATAAGGGCAGAGTGGCGGTGAGGGTATAGGGAAGAAGGCAGTCAGCAAGGAGCAAATGGAAGCAGACAAAAGTGGGAGAAGCAGCAATGAAAGAGATGGGCAGGGAGAGAGGAAGCCACCCCCCAGCAGGCCTTTACCAGATGCATCCCAGGTGCACTCCAGGTGCAAGGCAAATTGCAAGCAAGGATCCTTCACATTTACATTGCACTTGACAAATGCATTCTAAAAGCAGGCTGAGTTTTTGCTGTTCCCCCAGACCCCCTGCTGCATTAGTCCCCTCTTACCTTGTCCCACACCTCCTCAGTGGCATCCATTAGGTTTCCAAAGAAAGGGTTGACAGCAGCGTTGGAGACCAGGATGTCGATGCCTCCGTGAAGCTTCACAGCCTGGAGAGAGTCAGGTCTGAATGGGGGCATCAGATCGGTGGGGGAGGTGCATTTATCGATGCTGATAAAGAATTCCTTGTTAGGAACAAAATGCTGGCAAAATGACATCTCTGTTTCTTCAAACATTTTTCTCCAAAGCTGCCCTAACCTTGGCTGCTGAACACTTAAGCTTGTCTAATTTTGGGGGGCATCTTTTCTTCTTGCCCCCACTTCTTTTAAGGCTGTCGCTGACCCTTTACTCTTTACACTTTCTCTTTGGGGAGCTCCTTTGTTCTCACGGCCTTGCTGTCACCTCAAAATCTATTTCTAGACCCTTCCTCTTTTCACACTGAGTCCCAGCCCCATTTCTCCAAGTGCTTACTGTTACCATTATCTTAAAGTCAACCAGTCCACGCCTACTGGAATAGAGAAACTGGTTTAAATAGACTACAGAGAGTTACCATGGGTGGCAGGGGGTAAGGCGGGGCGGGGGATCTTAGGTCATCTAGCCCCATGTCCTCATGGTGAAGGTGATGACACTGAGATCCAGGGAAGTTAATTTCTCAAGGCCTTATAGTTCGGTAATGACATGTTAGGGCCAGCCTAGAATAGGAGGCCTTTGGTCTTTGGGAGAGGCAAGAGGATTTTGCTCAGGGCACAAAGCGAGCTGGTGGTGGCAGACCTGAAATCATTCTGATGGGGAAGCACAGCAGTTCGGGCTTAAAGCAATTCCACACTTGGTTATAATGCCACCCCCCATCCCACCTTTCTTTTGGCTTGGAGGCATAGAAGATTCAAGGTAGAGCTGAGACAAACTGGGAAGACCAGGAAAAGTAACACCTCACCTCCTTAATAAATTGTAAGGAGGTGGTGGCAGTCATGTGCAGATTAAAGAGTGGTCAGAGAGAAACTGCCAACAATACACTACCCTGAAACCAGAGTTCGCATGTGCCCAGAACTGGCGATCTTGATGCCTGGAGCAAGCAGCAGTAAATGGGCCCTTGGTCAACTTTGTGCTTCATGATTTGGCTCGGGGAGGCGTGTTATTAACAACGTGTACCATCTGCTAGCTCCATTTTAACTAATTATTCTTGCTAACTAGGTGCAAAGCTCAGATGTTTCTATACTGCTGAAGGAACGCCTGAACTATCAATATGTAAATTTTGCAAAAATTTGAAATCACATAATCTTTTAAAATCAGTATCAATACTTTCTTGTGCTCTTTAAATTTTGGTGTCCTGGCACAAAGCCCCAGTCACTTGGCTGTGCCGAAGTTTGGCCTTGTGACTAGGAAAGTGCAGAACTTGTTAGAAAGTGATGAGTTTCCTGTGCATGTCCGTTTGAGCGTGGGGAGAAGGCGGGGGATTGCACCAGAATCGCCTGGAACACTTTTTCATTTCTGCTGTGCATCTCATCCCCCTCTCCTTCCAAGCCTACCAGCACAGAGAGGGGAGGAGGCTGGGTTTTGAGGGAACAGAGATAAAGAACCACAGAAGATGAATGAGAAAGGTTCTCTGACTATCCAGCTGGTGCTTTCTAAGTCTCTAAATTGTGCCATCACTACACAAAAGTGGTTAAGCGCTGTTTGCTCTGTGTTCTAATAGGTCCATTTTTTAGAAAAAAGCATAATCAAGTGGAGAAGCGGCTGATCTGGTTTCCACTCACCACACTTTTGAGAAGCTTCAAGGTGCAGACTGGGTGGCCACTGGGTAGTAACTGCTCTAGGGGCGGCAGCTTTCCTCATTGCAGGGTGACGGCAGGCAACAGACAGAACGCATCTCAAACTGTGAACGAGTGGCCTACTGTTCTCCATCCTGACGTTGCCCTGAGAGTCATTTTGACTCCTCCCTCCAGTTTTCCATCCATTTCTTGACACCACGTTAGACAAAAAAATCTCGGTTGGTCCCCACTAAACGTCTTTGGGCGTATCCATTCTGGTCCCACCACCATTGCCCTAGACCTGAATGACAGAGACTTCCTTGCTGACGTCCCTGGCTGAGAGCTTTCTCTACTCCAATACATCCTTCCTGCCATGCCAGATTCTGTCTTTTATAACCACGTTCATCTTGCTCAAAACCTCACATGGCCTCTTATTTCCGGTAAGGACGTGCACGCTCCTTCAGGAGACTATGGAGGCCCCTGTGCCCTCTCCTTCCCACCAGCCCATTACACCAGCACCCCTGAACCTGGGCTCTCTGCTGGAGGCTGACAGTGCTCCCCTCTTCGATTCAGTCCACCCTTGGCTGTCTGCTCATTTTGCAGGGTCATCTGAAATCCTGCCCTGTTCCATCTTTCTATCCCACCCACTCCTCAAGGTCTTGCTCAAGCCCCACCACTGGGCAAGGGCTGCAGGACAGATGGGGTGAGAGGTGGTTTTCCTGGCAGGATTGTGACATTAAGTTGCTATATACATTTCAAATGACTAGTCACTAATTGACCCAGGATCCCAGATAGCTCCCTTCACTCTCAGGTTCAAGGTCCCAAATCTCAGGCTCTGTCCAGCAGCCTGTGCCAGAGAAGGTGATTTCCATGGACCTATATTTGGCCCTCTCCAATGTGCGCTCGAGCATTCCCAAATGGTTCCTTAAATACGGATAACCTTATGCCACCTACCGTTGTTTAACATCCCCCTCTTCTAAGAAGATTACCCACATTATTGCTGCCAGCCTTCCAACAGCACACTCCCGAACTTTCCATTCTTGGGTAGATTCTCCCTTCCACTCCAGGGAACAAAGAGTAGGCCCTGAGCCCGAGAGGAGGGGTGCTCCTTTGCTAGATATTCATGTTTTCTTCTGTAGCTGGAAAGCTGGTGCCAGGTACCAACTCTGATGCTGGTTTAGACAGTGTGTCTGAGAGTAAAGTCCAAATGGGCATCCAAGGCCTGACCTGACAATAATGGGGAAATGCCTGGTAGCTTGGCAGGCCTGGGTTGACTCCCAGCTCCTTTCTTACTGGCTGTGGGACGTTGGGATATGGCTCCACCTTTCTGAGAAGAATGTAAACAGGGAGAATGGTCCTTGCCTTGTTTGGGTTGTTGTCAGGTTTGGAGATAATCTATGTAAGCCTCTGAACACAGTGAACGGCACACAGTAGGTGGCTGAAACATGGACTGCCTCCTGCAGGTTCCTAGAGACTGCCTCTACACCGAGGGACAGGCCATGGATTGCTGATTAGCTCACAGGTGGGAACATCTGTTTTGTGATTGTATCCACCTTTCTCATCTGTCCAATTAGACTGGAAACTACTGGAGAACCAGGACCTGCTGTTTTGGGGGTGCCCCTAAGGGCTGATGCAGGGTTGAAGCACTGATTCTGACTGGGATGGGATGGTTCTTGGAGACAGAACAGAAAGGCACACAATAAAAGTGTGCGGATGGACTGGAGGGGGTTTGCAGAGCACACTGGTATGTTTTAGTTGATAGTGCTGGCTTGGGCCACATCAATGTTGTCCGGGAAAGCAGGGAAGGAGGCTCAGGCTGGCACCCTTCTGCCACTTCCTGGCTCTGTGCCCATATCCTTGCTGCTCACCATGGCCACCAGCCGCTCCCGGTCCTCAGCCTTCCCCACGTGGCACACGGTGCCTGTCACACTCAGCCCCTCCCGCTGCAGTGCTGCCATTGCCCGGTCCACATTCTGCTGCTTCCGGCTGCTGATCACCACATGGGCCCCATCCTGGGCCAGACGCCTGGCAATGGCCAAACCAATCCTGTGGGCAGAGAGAAACATGGACTGTCAAGGTCAAGTACCAGGAAGAGGTTGAGAGGATGGGCCCTGGAGTTAGACTGCCCCTGTTTGAATTCTAGCTCTCCTTTCGGGCATTCCTTTATTTAATTTTCTTATGGTTTTGGCCCTCAGACTAGGTCCCCAGAAAATGACATCACCTTCCACAGGCCCCCCATGGATGACAGGCCCCATACCTGTAAGGATTGAGGGGAAAGGAATGAGCTAGGGGTGTAGCAGCATCCACTTCCATGATTGGAGGGTCTCACTCAAAAGAGCCCTGCTCCAAATAACTTTCTTGCTATTCTGCATCATCTCAAAATTCTATCATTAGATATGTTTTGGGATGCATATGAAAGGGTGGGTCTGTGGTTAAAAATGTAAATTTTTTACGTTACTTTCCTGGGACTAAGGGTTACCCATTTTGCAATTGTTAGCCATTAGCATTTCGAGTACATTTGTATTCTAGATTTGTGTACAGCTGGCGTCTAGCAAAGTCCAGTGGGAATGCGAAGCAGTATAGCCAAGAACGGTTGGTGAGAGACAGGCTGTGCAAGGGAGGCCAAATGTACTCAGCCAAACAAAAATCTGGATACATGAATTTTGTGTCCTGTCTAGATAAGGGGAGTGGTTCTGGGAGACCTGTCACCGTCTCCAGATAGGGTGTCTGGAACATTTCCATAATCGATGGAGGCAGTGGGATATTTTTGAAATCGGGGCTGCCTTGAATTTCTCGTGTCTTCTCTTCCTAGGCTCATAGTGGAGCCAGTTGATCCGGACAGCCCAGAGCACTGAGACTTTGGGTTGATGGGGGCCGCACTGAGCTGGCGCGTGGAGCCACAGGCAGCGGTGCCGGGGTATTCGGTGGGGGCCACCCGCAGACCAACCACGTGGTTCCTTACTTCCGGGGCAGAGTGAGGCTTAAGGACACGGCCCGGGAGGCAAAGGACACCTGTTTCCAGACAGCAGGGGGCCTCAAAGACTCTGGCCTGGGCACTCACCCGTCGGTGGAAGCCGTTACTAGGGCCACCTTATTCGCGAGTGGGTCCAGGCGCGCCACCTTGGAGCTGGCCATCCGTATCCACTTCCACGACCGGATACAGCTGCCCAGCAGCAGCCCCACCTTATACATGGCTGTGCAGGGTTCCGCACCACCCCGAGGGAGGTGAGAGTGGCAGGCCGCCTCCCATGGCGTGTGGGGCTCCCGGCTCGGGGCCCGCCCTCGGGCCGCACCGCCCCTCCCGCGCTGCTCTGCCCCCCTGTACGGGGAGCATGCTGTGGCTGCGGGCGCCCCCTGCCGGCTCACGGTCGCCGCGCCCCTCAGCCCCTCCGCTCAGCTCTGGTGGGTGTGGGACTCCTGTGCGTCTAGATTTCCTGCAGGGCCAGTCCCCCTGCAGGAACCCGCAGACTTCCTTGCACCCCTCCTTCCACATCTGCCTGTTCACGTTATTTTCCAGGGACGGCGGTGGGGAGAGGCAGCTTTGAGTTGGTTGCTTTTGCTTCCTAGAACCTCAGAATGGATCACCTTCTCCAAAAAAGTCTGAGTCTAAATATGAGACAGCCCATAACAGGGCAGACGGTTTGAGATTGCCCATGGAAGTGAGGCCTGTGCTCCCTGTGGAGTCACTGCATGGGGGTGGTGAGGGTGGAGGAGACTGGGAGAGAGATGTGATGGGGAGCAACTGGGCTAGTCCTTTGCTCTACCTCAAAATCTCCTTCATCCTGACAAGCCTGGAGGGAAGACTCTGATCACTGTGGTAACCAGTGTGCAGGGATGGAGATCCTAGCTGGACAGGGCTTAGAACCAGTGGTAGAAACTAGGACTCAGGGGCACTCATTTCTCCACAATCACCAAGTCTCCAGGTCTTACCCTCCATCCTAGTTCAATAAATATTCATTGAATGTAAAAGCACTTTATAAACTGTAACTACTAAACATAGTAATTATTGCCACTATAAAGTAATTATTACTGCTGCTACAGGCCAGACTCTTCATCTGTAAACCGAAGATGCTGGAGTAGATGATAAATAAAGTCCTCTCCAGCTATAAATTCTGTGTCCAAGACTTTAGCCTCCACTTCTGCCAAGTGGGCTGAAATGATCTCCCTCCTGGGTTTCTGGGAGAATTAATAAATCTGGATGGCTTATGGGACGCTGCAGAAAGGCCCTAGCAGACCCAAGTGCAGCGTCTGCATTGGTTTAACCCAGCAGCCTCTAAAAGCCAGACTGAGAAGTAGCACTGACTCGTGGCAAAGCATTCTCTAGTTCAAGGTAAAGTGAGGAAGGAAAACAAAGAAAATGTAGTCAGTTCATAAAGCTAAGCTTATTTAACTTAACAGATACTCCTTTATTCTGAGACAGGCTTTTGCTCTTTTCTTTGTGTGTGTGAGTGTTAGTCTTTTTGTTACGAAAAGACGATGAGAGCAGATAGGTAGGTTGAGAAAAGTGTTGGTGAAATCACCAGTTTGGCAACCCTATGTCAGTCCCTTCAATGAGAGTAGATCTGTGAAATTCAGTTTTAGGGAATGCTCTTTAACAGAATTTATACTTGCTAAAGATCTATTTAGTATATGTATAGGTCAATTGATCAGCTAAAAAAAAAGGGGGATTTCAGCAGTCAGATGGGGGTGTTTGGGTAGCAACACCCATACAACAACATACAAGATTTATAGTATATTCCTTAACTGAGATGCAGTACTCAGCACATCCCAACGAGATAAGAGAGCTAAAGTCTAATATTCCCTATATCCGGAGAAAACTGACTCTCTGACTGGTGCCCCTCAGTCTGAAACTCATGAATTATTGACAACAGGCGGGATAGTGTGACACTGCTCTTCCTTCTCCCCTGTTCAGAGCTAATGCACTGTGAGAACCCTTCCCAGCACTGTCCACCTGTGTGGGGGGCTGGAGTGGGGGTTTCCAGGGCTTTTGGTTCCAAGGGACAGGCCTGCAGGGAGAATTTGATCTCTCCTCACCTCCTGCCCAGAGGTCTGCAGCCAAATCCAGGAGCTGAGGTTGTGGGAAAAGGAAGACCACACTCCAAAGAGCAAAGGATTCTGGGAAGAGAATTCTGTCTTGGGAGCTTCTTGAACATGGCCTCTCCTCATCTGGGCAGGGCTGAGATTTGGCCTCAAGCACTATTTGGGAGAGCACACGGGACACTAGGAAGGGGATCTATGAAAACAAAAGTGTAGAAGTGGGGGGATCTCTAGCTTCTGCTGCTCATCAAGCTGGTTTATTGGAGATGGGGGTAGGACATTTTGGGAGGAAATGCATGATTGTGTAGGATTCTCTTTGAAATGGGGACTTTAATAGGCAATGGGATTACTCTTGTATGGAGCTAGTACCATCTGCAGATCTGTGACTGAGGATCATACTCCGATCTTCTTCAAGGGTCACCTGTGGTCCGGAAGGAAGTTCATCTGGAATGGAATTTAAATCTTGGGCTTTGCTATAGCCATCCCAGATTGGTTATTGGTTCATGTATCATCTTTGACACAAGTCAGGATTGAGTAGTGTGGGAGAGCCGAGGGCGGTGACTTTCACTGAATACTTACTAAATGCAGGCAAAGTTTGGGTGCTTTCTACAAACTGTATTGAATATTTCCAATCCAGTAAGGTAGGCATTTTTATTTCCATATGTTAAATCACAGTGACTCGTGACAATCTGACTCCCTGTCAGTTTCAAATAGCTACACTTAACTTTTCTGATGTTGTTGGAGAATGACAGTTTTCTTAGAAATTAACTTTCTCTGAATTGGAATTTTACTTTCATCACCAATGTGTTTTTGTTTTGATCATTAAAACATCCATTCTTTAAATCATAAAATAACACATGTTCATGATTTTAAAGAGAGAAGGTTATGAAGTAAAAAGTTAAAAAGTAATTCTTCCCAATGGCTTCTTTTACCTACTGTGCATATAGCACTTCATCTTGAGTATTCTTCCAGAAACTTCCTATGAATTTACGTGCATTCTTCCCTTAAAAATGTTCCATGAATGGAATGACACTGTACTTCACTAGTCCCTTCAAATTTCTGGTTTCTTTTCTTTCTTCTTTCCCCCACTTCTTTCTTTTGTTTCTTAAAATATATTCTCAGAGGCAGTTCTGAGCGGTGCGCAGTAGATCTCCTCTATTCTCTCTCCCTTTAAAAATAGCTGTGCAGTAGTCCGTGGTGTGGGTATTCCATAATTTATTTAGCCAGTCTCCTACTGATGAACATTTAGGTAGCTGCCAGTGTTTTGCTATTTCAAACACTGCAGTAACGAGCAACCTTGGATGTACTCTGTGTGTGTGTGTGTGTGTGTGTGTGTGTGTGTGTGTGTGTTGCAAATCTGTTTGTACCTTGGGTCAAATGTTTTAAATAGATGACTATGGTCAAATTACCTTGAAAAGCAGTTCTGCTTTGATTTGTTTTCCTACAGTGAATTTATCTTCTGTCCTGCCCTCTTCCACATTGACGTAGAAAGGTTTCAACTTCAGGTGATGGTGTAAACTCAGTGACAAGTGTTGGCCTACCCTGACCTCAGTGGCTGGGAGCCAGTGAGGGATGGTGGGTCCCGCTGACCTGTAGCTCACAGAGCTGAGGCATACTCCACTTCACCCACATTTGACATTGAGAATGCCAGTCTAGCATTGCCGGATCTTAGGATTTTTAAACAAAAGGTAGAATCTGGATTTCCATATGAAATATTTGATGTTTAATGGTTGACAAGTAATTTATTTAAACAACAAAACAAAACAGTGAATGGGTCTGTGGGTGCCAGAGACTGACACAGTCTCTGCCTATTTAAATGTAATGGATTATTAGTTTTGTGAGATATTGATCTATTTACAATCTCATAATTCTGTTGCATAGCTTATTCAATTATTGTTTTTTCAGTTTTTTCTCCTGATGGCCCTGTATGTAGGCAGGTGTCTGTGAACATTGTTTAGAAATTATCCGTCCAGTGTTTGTTTAGGTCTTTTGCAGGATCTCCTTAGGTCTTTTGCAGGATCTCCGTATAGCAGCAAGCAGAAGGTTCTTAAAGACAGGCTTATCTTTTCCCTCAGGTGCAGGATTGCTTTCCACTGCTGTGTTTGGGAAGGGCTATCCCTCTGTGTCTGTTTTCACCACCGTTGGCTCCCTCTTGGGTCTCAATCCTCTGCTGCCTTCTGGGAGATCCAAGATTATAACTGTGGTGTGGTTTCTGGGTGGCAGCTGGGATGCAGGGACAAGGTGGGGAAGGCCACACTTTTCCAGCTGCCTTATCCCTTTAATTCCTCACTATGTCATTGGACCAAGAGATTCACTGAAAATGTGAGGGTGGAGTGGAGTACAACACAGAGGGACAAATCCTCCAAATGGGATACCTAATAAGACTTCCCATTGGGTCCTTTATGGGCACAATTAAATTTCTAGCCTTGTTTTCAAAACTGGGGTTTCCGTCTTTCCTCCCTTAGTCCCTGTGGCAGACACGGAGATGCAGATAACAGCTCTCAGATCCTCCTTCTAAACAGAACCCCGGTTGGCTAACCTGGGGGTCCGATTAACAGTCAGCCTCCAGCTGAGAGCTAGCTCCTTCTCAGGGTGGCCCCAGCCAGTGACTGAGCATGATGTGGTACAAGGACCTCATCCTTTTTGGCTAACATGGGGCTCCTCTAACGGCCATGTTTGCTTTGGAGTTCGTGTTGGCATTTGTCAGGTTTGCATCCTGTGGTCTAACATTCCTCCTTTTCGATCCTGCTTCCTCCTTTTTCCTTTCCCAGGTGTTACTCTGACTAAACCCTTGGACTCCTAAGCCCAATCAGGCATCTGCATTGGTGAAGACTCACAGACAGTCTCCTTTCTTCAGAATCTTTCCAATGCAGGACCCTCTCACCCCCCACTCCTGCCTCCCAGCACACAGGGATGGTGTCCAAGGATCGGTCCTTTTCTCCCCATTCAGAGCTTCGGGGCATTCTGAAACAAAAATTCTGTCACCACAATTCCTGCCATTTTGGGTTATTTGATGGGAGGCTTTTGTAGAAAATTGCTGGATGGACTTCGGCAGTCCAGGGACTGCACGGCAGTGTGGATGCAGTTCTGGAGCTCCACGTGTTTTCCTTCAAGATTTCTCTGCTAATATGAGGTGACGAAATGTCCCCTCACCCCGTCTGAGGTATTCCATTTTCCTCTGAGGGATATCCAGATCATACGCGTGCACCCACACACCCAAGAACCAACAGCAATTTTTAGGGACAATGCAATTGAAATCCACATTAAGAAGAGAACCATTTCCCTAGAGGTGCCAGCCTGCCCTCTCCGCAGATGTTTGACATTGTTATGCAAAGCGGTTTCAGTTCTCTGGTCTGAGATCTGTGTGGGAGGCTGAGGGCATGAAATGAATAGAGCCCATCACAAACCTTGCCAAAGGATAGAGCAGTACTTTTTGTTGGGCTAGATCAAATTCTTGAGCAGAACTGCACTCATTTTAATCCCTGCAAAGAAAGTGGGGGTGGTTTAAGAATTTATTATCCTTCTGCCTCAAGCAAAGGTGCAGGAGTGAAAGGAATGGGTGGGCTGGTTCCAGTTACAAATGCTCTGTTCAGTCATTTTGAGTTTAATGACACAAGGATTGTTCTTACCTATTGCTACTTCATAACAAAACAATGAATCATACAATATACATGTTTTGCACTTTAAAAAACTTTATTTTGAAGTAATTGTAGACTCACAGTAATTATAGACTCAAAAGTAGTACACAGAGATCCCATGTCCCTGTCCCCCAAATTCCCCTAGCAGTGACATCTTATGGTGGTGACATCTGTAGTTCAGTGTCAACGCCAGGACACCGACACATTGACATCAGAGCAGTGTTGTTAAACTAGACTAAAGGCCTTATTCAGTGTTCATCATTTTTTTACATGCACTCATTTGCATGTGTCCGTGTGTGCGAGCACATGCGTGTAGGCTCCTTAACTTGTTAGTATGTCTTGGAGATCTTTGACTAGCAGGCTGTACAGATCTACTTCTTTCTTATTCTTTCTTTCATTAGCTGGATGGACTATCACGTATCTGTCCCCCAGCAAGGTTCCCTTTAGTTGTTGGTGTGTTTACTACATATGATGTTGCAATAACATTTTTGTACACATAGTGAGAAGAACCTGTACTAGTCCCAGGTAAATAGTTGAAATGATGGGGCAAAGGGTATGTGCCTTTGACATTTTGATAGAAATTGCCAGTTGCCCTCCAAAAAAGCTGTGCCCTTTTCCAGTCCGTGGGAAATTCCCTGAAGGGCAGTTCAGTGGGATGGGATCCATTTCGTCACAGCCTTACAGCACTCAGTTTGAGCAAACATTTTAATTTTTGCAAATCTGGGTAAAAAATATTTTTTTCTATTCACATTTTTTTATTAAGATGATTGTGTATTTTTCAAATGTTTGCACATATTTGTATTTCTTGTTTTATAAACTGCTTTCTCATATCTTTAGTCCACTTTTATAGGGTTGTTTAGGTTTTTCTTATTCTTATATGTTTTTTTATGAAAGAAAATTAACCATTTGACTTATGTGTTACAGATATTTTTCTCAGTTTGATTTTTGAATGTATGTATTTTTAATATCATGTAGATGTTTCTAAATTTTTATAGAGTCAAAATTACTTTTTCTTCTATGGCTTCTGAGTTTTATGTCACATGTGGAAAGGTCTTTTTACTCCAAGAGTATAAAAAAAATTCATGTTTCCACGTAGTTATTCAGTGTTGTGTGCATTTAAATCTTTGGGCCATTTGACATTTGTTCTTATAGGGGACCTGAGAGGTGTCTGGACTAGCATTTCTCCAGATGGTTGACCAGTTACCTCAGCACTGGTTGAGCTACCCCCAAGCCTTGGTTTCTTTATTGCTCCCATGTGTATTTGAGCCTGTTCCTGGATTCTACTTCATTCCATTGATTTGTCCATCATTTCTGAGTCAGGATTTTAATAGATATTGCAAAGGGGAAAAAGGAAAGTGGAAAAAGTACCATGAAATAATTTCAAATAGAATGGCATGGCAGTTCAGAGGTGGGAGGGAGATTTTTAGCAGCACTGGGGCAGTTCGGGAAAACTTCATGAAAGAGGGGCATTTAAGACAAAGCTTGAATGATGCCAACACTAGTCAGAGGGACGCAGAGCAAAGGCGTGCAGTCATGTCTTGGGTACAGTCAAGAGCAAACAAAAATTATCGTATTACTATTTCAAGGCATTCTGAGGATACATTTATTAATCATAATAGCTACAAGTTGAGCACCTCCTACTTGCTATGTCAATTCTGATTTTCACCACAATGAGCAAAATTGGTGTTATTACTCCCATTTTAGGAATGTAGCAAAGCTTCAAGTAGGTTAAATAACAGCTTATAAGTGGCTGCACTGAGACTCAAATCCATGACCAGCAAACAAACAAACACTAGAATAGAAAACAGCACAGTCTGTGATGTCCCTGTTCTGCCCCTGTCACCTGGGAGTCCCTTCACCTTCCCTGTGCGCACCCTTTGAATTCTAGTGTGAGTTCTTCCCTCAAAACCAACATGTTGTTGGAAGGTGCAGGAGAGCCAGAGGGTCCTGGGCATTTGTGTCCTCCCCTGCCACCATAGCCCATAACCAGTGACTGATGGGGACAGAGATAGACATCCTCCAGCTCTTTTGCCCTCTTATTGGGACAACTTTCAGGTGTGACCCACAATGCCCCCAAGGCCTCTGTGGGAATGAGTCAAAACTACTCTCTATCCGACTTAGCTTGGTTTTGCACCCTTACTAGGCCCCTTCCTGGTCCAACTTCTGCACTCCTCCAACTCTTTCCCTGGAAATATTTCCTCGTAAAACACTTTCACATGCATCTTCCTGTAAGCCAATTTTGTTTCAAGAAGTGTGTTTCAGCCCCATAGGTGTGCGTGTGACTGTGTGTCTGTGCACTGTGTTGCCCTTCAATACGCATTTCTTACTGTGGAGCCCCAAAGTTTGAAAGCTGCTGTCCCACACCACATTAAACTGTCTCTATTCGTGGGTAGTTCAGTAAGCTGGAAAGTTTCCTGGATGCCCCAGAAGCAGAGCTGCAGATCAGATTACAGATTTTACTGCCTTTCTGAGTACAGCGACTTAATATTGAGTAAAAATGTGTAGTCATTGGTCTAGAAAACCCATCAACTTTGACTCAGTTGGTAAGGCTGTCCTTTGAACTTCTTATGTCAGTCAAGCCTGCCAAACAGCTTTTATTTTAACTTTTTCATAACTCAGAGGACACCAAGAAGTTATTTTATTATTTTAATGATTTTTAATTTTTTTCAATTGTAGTTGACATTCAGTGTTATATTATCTCAGGGGCACAGCACAGTGGGTAGATATTTATATAACTTACAAGCCTGCCAGATAGCTTTCAGAGTCTAGACTTCCTTGTGCTCAGGTTGCTAAGTGTGGTATAAAGGTCATGATGGCTGACTGCTATTTTTTTGCAGACTAACAGAACAGGAAGACCAAGTTTGCCTTGCAGCAAAGCCAGAAGGTATCCCTGTCCACAAGGCAGTGTCGTCCCCGAGCTCTGGCTGAGTTGGAGAGAGGTGAGGTCTTCAGAATTGCTCTGCATTTATCCCCAAAGACAGTGCAGTGAAGGGAAGATAATACACCACATATTCACTAACAACCAGTGAGACCTAGCAAAGGGCAGGCAGGTCTCTGCCAGTCAGATCTGTGGGGATCCCAGGGCAGGCCTGGCTACCAGACTCCACTGGATGCCGTGAGTGGAGTACAGAGAGTACCAGTTCCCGAAGTCGAGCGGAGGTGAAATCTGGAAGGCTGTGCCAAGGAGAGGGCAGGACACCAGCATCCTAGGGAGGCCTTGAGAGCCCAGCTGTCGAGGTGTAAGGTGAAGACCCTTATTGTCAGAACGTGATGTAAGATTGGCTCCATATTCAGAAAAGAAAAACAATAGGTTGAAGATCCAGTAGAATGACTAAAAAAAGGAAGGAAGTTTCAGCTCATTAAGTTTAGGATGAAGATGGCTGTGAGTTACAAATGTGTAAGTTCTCTCGTATTGTGGCAGGGAAGAGCCATGCTTTCTGCTAGCCACAGTCACTCTGGTCACCCGTGGGTGTGCAGCAGTGTGGGGGTGGATGCTCAGCAGCGCCATTAAGGTCCAGGTGACGGGTTCTTCAGCACCAGCTGGCTCCTTCTCCCATTTCCAGATTGATTCCTCTGCTTCCTGACTGTTCTCTGGGTAGGAGGTGTGGGCCATGGGCAACACCTTCTCTCACGGCTGAAGGACTGTTCCCTAATGAAACCTAATTCACTGGCATTTAGGACTGAATCAATTTCATGTGAGTTTGGGTTGGGAGGGTCAGTATCATGCCCTCACAGAGATGCGGACGGTCTGTGCTCCTGGCTGAGTGGTCTGAGACACACACAGAGTAGGATCCTGTGAGGCCAGCCTGAAATGGGCATCAGATCTCATAGGTTCCAAGACCACAGAGGAGCCCCAGGATCCCACCAGAGAAGATCCCGAGGCTGAGCTGAAACCCTGGGGGTGGATGGCACTTGCTGATTCCTGACTGGAAGGAGCTAGCTTTAGCTGTTGGTGAGACTGTAGAGTTCAGCAATAAAGGTGGTGTCCACATGGTGGTGGGGTGAGAGAAACCTTTGACTCTAGGGAGCCAAGCAGGGGTGGAAGGGAGGTAGAGGGTCAGCTTTGTCCCCAGTTTCTGTCTTATTGTTGCTGGAGAGTTAGGTGGGCTCCCTCGCTCAGGATTCTACCTCAGTCCGACAGGGTGCGGTGGAGTGGCTCCTATGAAGCATGGTGGGCTGGGAGGTGGGGAGATCCTTGGCTCATAATGCACAGGCATTGAATACTTTACACTTTATTGTATTCACATAGCACTTTCACACAAACCTTATACTGTAGTTGTTGCGAGGATACACCATTTTTCCCTAAAGCAGATTGTAATTAATCAACACTATGCTGATTAAGCATCTGTAGGAGAAGCATTGTGCTAAACACTCCAGGAGATTACAGATTTACAGCATAAACCTAGTCTTTGCACTCAGAGAACTTACAATTGAGCTGAGGAGACAGGGCCTGTCAAGGAAACACCTGGAAAACAACTACTAAAAACAGTGCTAACCTAAGTGTTATCTGTCCACCTGCCCACCTCCTTCCCACCCTTCCACTGCCTCTCCCCACAGGGAGACTCAACCCTGCCCCACTTGGCAGGGCTCTGGAGGCACTGGGGTGAATGACTCCTGTGCCACCCACTCCTCTGTCCTCAGTTGCCACAGCTGACCCTTGACGACTTCTTGAGTCATGAATTTTAACAGTGTTGAGTCATTTGGAGTTCAACGGAGAGACCAGGGCTGCTGTTAAACATACTGATGTCTAAGATTAACCTAGAACTTGGAAGGAGGAGAAGACACTCACACTTGCCCTCCTTCCATATCAGGGAGCTCTGTAAGGCAGGGTGGTGTGGGATGGCCAAGCATTTGACAATGATTTTTCTCTGTTGTATGGGTTGGAGAACCTCCATTCAAAAAACACACTTTAGATTTTGTAAACAGTGATTTAAATGGCAAAGGTGAAGAAAGTGTGCCTGCCCCGTCTGATATATCAGTTTAGAGCTTTTATGCTTTGGTGAAATGAGTCAAGGTGTTGAGTAAATCTGGAACTTGTCAGTATGGAGGAGTAGGTAGGGAAGATAAGGGTGCCTTGAGCTCCTCAAGACAAGAACAGAAACCTGTGGGGACAAAGGAGCAAAGTAGCCTAGGGGCTCTCCAGTCCTTAGTCCCCACACAGTGCTGGGCTGTGAGGAGGCCTGGGAAATACTTTCATGTTGGAAGGTGTTTTCTCTGAGTCAGGCTTGACCTGGACATTGCCTAACACCTGTGTTTTGGAGGTTGCCAGGGGGACAATACGTTCCTCCAAGATTCTGGTTTCTCCACTGGCTGCACCAGGCAGAGCCTAGCTTTCTTGGGCCCCAACAGACTGCCAAAATAACTCCACCCTTCCTTCCATGCCACTACTGTGCGCTGAATCCTGCTTGAAACCCTCAACTTCCCCTTCTTCTGGGTCCCTTCCTTTTTTCCCCACTGGACTTAGAAAGGATGAGAGGCAGCAAGAAGACTTGCTGAAATGCAGCCCTAGCTTGTGGAGCCAACTCTGTGTAAAGACCCACTTCCTTAGAGTTTCTAGTGTTACCCATGGAACAACAAAATGTGTTCTTATTCTAGGTTAGATCTCTCTGCTCTATGGTCTTATGTACTTTCCTTTGAAATATTTATCATACTAAAGCTTGTTTATTTAATGCTTTGGTTTTCCCAACAGACTGTGAGCTCTGTGAAATCAGACACTGAGCTGGTGTTGTCCTCTGCCATCTCCTTATCATCATGTACAACAAAATTGTCCTGGGCATTTCAAAGAGGGGATTTAAATCAGGGAACTGATTACACAGGAAGTGGACAGAGTTGGAAGCAGAATGGGCAGATGAAACAACCCAATATTAGTGACAGCAGGAAGCTTGTGCCACCACAAGGGCTCAAAGGACACAGGCAAGGGATGGTGTCACCAGAGTCAGAGATGGGGGCTATACCATGGCTGGGACTTCCAAGGACCTTGGCTGGAGGGGCTGTCTAATGGGGAGCTGGAACCATGCAAAAAATAATGTTCAAAACGGAGGGAGAAGGGCTCTGGCCAGTAGCTCAGTTGGTCAGAGTACGGTCCTGATACAACAAGGTGGCAGGTTTAATCTCTGGTCAGGGCACATACAAGAATCAACTACTGAATATACAAACAAGTGGAACAACACACCAATGTCTCTCTCTCCCAAATCAATTAAAAAAAAAAAAGAAACAGGTCTGGCTGGTGTGGTTCGGTGGATTGAGCACTGGCCTGTGAACCAAGGGGTCACTGGTTCGGTTCCCGGTAGGGGCACACGCCTGCGTTGCTGCTGGGTTCCCGGTGGGGGGAGCTTGGGGGGCAACCACACACTGATGTTTCTCTCTCTCTTTATCCCTTCCTTCCCCCTCTCTCTAAAAATGAATAAATAAAACATTTAAAAAATACAAGGAGAAAAGGACGGAAACATAATCTGGCTTCTCTTTACTTCTCAAGCTTCAGTATCTTGCTAGTGCCTCCCCTTGGAAGATAGCTGGCAAGGAAAAACAGGAAACAGGGTTCTCGGGAGAAAGGTGGGCAAGAGACCTGAGAGCAGACAGGCCATGACTGGTATAGTGAGGCTAACAATATTTGTTGCTTGCATAAATACATGTATAGTCATACATTAAATACAGGCTGATCAGTAGTTTAAAGTAGCCACAAGCCTCCCACTTAGAGCCTGTCAAAACGATTCCATCCCTCACTTCTCTGCCACTAGTTGTCACAGCTGTGTCCTTGAGACACAAGTTTGGTCAATGTAAACCCAGAGTAGTTGAAGTTCAAAGGAGAGGCAAGCCCTAGAGCTGGTAACCCTATTCTGATTAACTTAATCCTGAAACACTTGAACTAACACTTTTTTTTCTGCTGGGAGTACCCAAAATACTAGTCAAGACATAGGCCATTTAACATTGTCCAGTTTGAAATCCAGCCTAGTTTTCTTAAGCCTCAAACCTAACAGCTTCAGGGATAATGCATCTTAAAATGACACAAGGTACTATTTCGAAGGCAAAGACCTGGCCTGTCCCTCCTAGGCAGGCCCTTGGTTAGGGTTTCATGTCACTCCCGTGGAGCCACCTGAGGCTGCCAGCCCAGATGGGCTTAGGTGCCTTTTCCCATACAGAAAAGACTGCAATTCGGCAGTGTGTCCACCAGATGGCCACCAACCGCCGCCCTCCACCGCCTCCTCCCAAACCTCCCTGGAGTCCAGACGGGGACTTGTGCTTCACCCAAGCCTTGGCTGCCTGAGGGTCTCTTCTTAGATACATAATGCGTTGGAGCAGATGTGGGGGAGCAGAGACTGCCCTGGTCCCAGCGGGAGGCATTTCCTATTCAGCTCCCTCATTTTCCCTTTCACGGGTTCATTCATGTTTAATTACAGTTGATTTGAAAAATTTCCAAATGGAGAAGCCAAGTAGGAGTGCGTGTGTGCGAGTGTGTGAGAGCAATGCACAAGCACGTATGTGTGCATTTTGAAGGTGCAGTGGCAGGAAGTGGGGACATTCTGTTCACATCAATTTATGTCTGATCCTGCAGTTTAGATATTATTTAATGTAGAACTTCAAGGAAAAAGACCTTGGAAAGAATTTAGCGTCAACCTCACTTGTAACTGAAGAAACCAGTGTAGCCTTTGCTGTTTGCAAGATGCCTGGAAGGTTCAGAAACTTTAGGAATGCAGTTAATAAGTAGAGTTTATTAAGGGGTTTGTGATAAGATTTTATTGTGGTATTCCATTCTTCCTCCTCCTTTTTTAGGTCCCACCTGAACCTTAAAAGCTGCAATAGAGCACAATAAGGCATTTTTTTTCAGTTTGCTATTAAAAAATATTTGACTCTTTGGTTCTACCCTCAACTTTGGTCTTTGGATCCTTTCTAGACTCTATGGAGCCAGAGGGTAGGAGGAGCTGGTGTGGTAGGAAAATTACCCAGGAAGATGGTAGAATGATAGAAACCCAATCAAACTCCTATTCACAAGTGCTATTAAAATCAATCAGAAATTTCACTAAAGAATTTTCAGCAGGACAGCAGAGATCAGTCACTAAGGTAACAAGGGAGAATACATTCAACTCAGAAAATTAATGTGGGCTCTCTGAAAATGCTTTATCACCCAAAAAAAGACCAAAGAATATGCAGTAAACTGTATTTTAATTAATTCTGAAAAAAGCACCTGCAGGAAACCACACAGAATTCAGAAAATGGTTGGAGTCTCTTTCAAAGACATGAAGTGGACACTATCCTTTCAAGTAAGAGAAGGTGAGAATAAAAAAGAATGAAGAATTCTTTGTTAATGATCATTGATATAGAATTTTTGAGATAGAATTTCTTGTTAATGATCATTGCAAAACATAAGTTGAAAATGTTGTTTAAACTGCACAGGCAGAAATGGCACTTAAATCAGTAAAAAAATTTTGAGCAATAGATAAAAACTTTTAAGAAACAAAATTGAGAAATGAGACATTTCAAGAGGCAGATCTGGGGGATAGAGTTTAGCATTTCAATTACTGAATGGTTCGATTTCCTGAATAAGCAGCCAAAATAAAAGGCTCTAAATCAATAATTAAAGATGCAATAATAAATTTTTCCAGAACCAATAAGAGATCAGACTAGAAACAGAGAAGAGTCACATGGCCTAAAAGGGTACTTATGAACATCTGAGGAATGACTTGCTGTTACACAGTTCTCACACTCATACACCTTTCCACTTGATTTCACCACAACTATGTGAGGAGGACAGGTACTTTTATTTTTCTATTCTACTGATAGAAATTAACCCTGAGAGGTTAAGTGATTTGCCCAAGGGTTATACCTGGTAAGAGCCCAAGTTTAAGTCTGGGTCTCGCTCTCCAAAATGGGAGGGTCTCATGTACATTTTAAATGGAAAGGAAAATACATCTGCAATAATGTGTGAGAAGAGAAGACCACTGTTAAGGAATGTAAATGAGAAGGACTGTTGCCTCATCTGGGAACATAACCAGGGCTCAGTGCATGCAGATTGATGCCACCAAGGATGGAAGAGAGGAGGGAGGAGAGAGGAGAAATGAGAGAAAGACGTGTTCATTTATTCTTGACCTTGCCAAACTGCCCTTCATGTGGAACGTGACAAAGACACATCAGCTCCTAAGGTCCTAGAAATCCAACCTTTGTCCGACAGGTGCTCAGGACTCTTCCGCAGAAGTCTGCACTAAACGCAGGAACCTAAACAGAAGCCGTTGACCTGAGTTATCTATTACAGAAAGTCGTAAATGAGAACAACATGGGAAAGAACTTTTTGCTGATAAGTATAACTATTGTATTCGATGAAATAAAAGTAAAGATGCCTGTTCCTGCCTGTATGACGCACTGTGAACTGCGGTCGCCTTTCTAAGAGAGTTTCCCGCCCAAATGTGACACGAGCCACCCCTCAGACGCGGTAACAACCACCACCCCAGGAAGTGGTCCCAAAGCAATAATCCCAAGAAGAAGAAGAAGTTAGAGATGGTTTTACTGATATTCTTTATACTAGTGAAAACTTGAAACAAAACCCCTCAAGTCCCAATTGCATTTTGGCCCAAATGGATATTATGTAGCTATTAAAAATAATGAAAATGAAATAGTATATGAAACCATCAGGGGAAGTAGAATTAAGTTTTTTATAATATTGTGATTAAACAATGAAAAACCTGCACCTGTCAAAAATTGAAACATAGGACTTCCAGCCAAGATGGAGGCATATGTAGACGCACTGTGCCTCCTCGCACAACCAAGATAGGGACAACAACAATTTAGAAACAAAATAACAACCAGAACTGACAGAAAATTTAACTGTATGGAAGTTGGACACAAAAGGAGTTAAATTAGACATATTCATCCAGACCAGTAGGAGGAGCGGATTGGGGTAGCCGGGTGCAGAGCAGAGAGCAGAGACCGTTGGGACCGGACACGTAAGGCAACCAGGACGTGCAAGGCAACCGGGAAGGTGCACAAGACCAGAGTGGGCAGACCCTGGGTGCACAAGCGGTGGCTGGCGGGTCCTGGCCAGGGGGTGGCAACCAGCAGACCCAGTGAGGCAGCAATTGTGAAGCAAGGCACTGCGCGCAACTCAGGGTCCCAGCTCTGGGAAATAGAGCCTTAGGGCACTGATTGAAAAGGAAGGTCCCGTGGGGTGCACAGGCACACCCACATGAAAATTGGCACCAGAGGGACCCAGTTTGCTTGGGGGAAGCTGCAGAAGGGACTGAGGTCTGACAGAGAGCAGAGCAAGCGCCATTATTCCTTCTCAGACCCCACCCCCACATACAACACCACAACCCAGCGACTGGGGTGCCCTGCCCTGGTGAACTCCTAAGGCTCCACCCCTCATACATCACAGGCACAACCAGACCAAAAAAACCCCAAAAAACAAAAAACAAAAAACAAAGAGATGGCTCAAACAGAAGATCAATTGAAAGCCCCAGAATCCATTCTTTTAAGCGACCAGGAGATAGGCAACCTATCAGATGCACAGTTCAAAGCACTGGTGATCAGGATGCTCACAGAATTGGTTGATTTTGGTCGCAAACTAGATGAAAAAATGAAGGCTACAATAAGTGAAATGAAGAAAAATGCACACAGAACC
>CM052538.1:126858105-126890750 GCA_028533065.1 Trachops cirrhosus
CTCCCTTCCAGTTTAAGAGGGATGGCTGCACCCCACTTCCAGTGGTGGCCCTCTCCTGGTTGTTACTCTCTGCAGGTGCCCAGAATCTCCCTTATCTGAGGCCCTTCAGGCCTAGGTAACAAAGGCAGTGCTGCAACCATTGTCGGTTTCACAAGCTCTTTGAAAATAGTCCCTTTATTAAACCTCAGCTAGCCTGAGGTGCATGCGCCATCCGTTTCCAGCTGTGTCTGATAGCACTTCCTTGTGTTTCCTTCCTCTCTCTTTTTTGTAAATCTTCACCTGAGGATATGTTTTTATTAATTTTGAAAGAGAGAGACAGACAGACATCAATGTGAGAGAGAAACATTGATCAATTGCCTCCTGTATGCCCCCTGACTGCGGATGAACCTGCAACATTTTGGTGTATGGGATGGCGCTCCAAGCAACTGAGTTGCCCAGCCAGGGCTCTTTTCATTCTTATTCTCCTCTACCCCTTTCCTCTTCTCCAATTTCCTCCCATTTACTACAGTTTTTAATTTCTATCTCTGTCTCCTCTCTCTTTTCAAAAGAGAGACTCCAATCTTCTTTCCAAAAACCACTTTGGAAAGCAGTTTGGCAGTTTCTTAAAAAGTGAAACACACATCTATCATATGATCTAGCCATTCTATTCATGGGTATTTACCCAAGAAAAGTAAAAGCATACAAAGACTTTCACATGAACGCTTGTAGGAGTTATTTGTAGTAGCCAAAATGGAGACAACTCAAATGTTTGCAAATGGGTGAGGGTATAAACAAAGTATATCTGTAATGGGGTGCAGCCAGGGCCCCCCAAACAGGGACTTATAATGGGGTCCAGAATTTGGGTGTCAGGGCATATAAAAATATAGTATATTCTCATCCCTACAAGTCTGAACTGGGGAATGGGACACATGGAGCAGGGCCATTGGGAGTTATTTTGCATATTAACAGTTGGCCAGCTTCATACCTGATGTGCAAAAACAGTTATTTTACATATCTATAACAGCTGGCAAGCTTCATAGATATGTTGTGGATATCAACATAGTAGCTGTGGTCATGCTTTGAGCCAGGGAGATGGGAGTGACTTCACCCATTACATAATTGGGAGGCAGCTCCCCCTGGTTACAGCACTTGCAGGAGAGCTTAGAGATGATTGGCCCCATGCCATCGGGCCACACCTGCCCAGGCTTACTACGGCAGTCCAGAAAAGCTGGAAAAATACCGGAGTGCTGGCAGGTGTGGCCAATTGTGGGAGGAGTCAGAAATGGGGATGCAGAGGAAGATTGGCCCTGGGATTTAAACCCAGGTGCAGCAGCCACGTGGAGTGGACTACATGGTTTTGCAGGGGAACTCCATGGTTTTGGGCCTCCCTTTACCATGCGACTTAGGAAGCAGGAAAGCAAGATATAGCAACCATGCAGACCTCTCTCTTAGCCGTTTAGAAGAATGCAGGAGAGGCCTTGCAGGGAAGGAAGGGGGTTAAAGGACACTTGTTAGTGGGCCATGAGAAGGTGCCCACTAGCACCTTAATCCATGGGTTTGGACTAAGAGCTGGAGATCCTGGTGACACAGCTGATGGTGCTGGGAACCAAGGGAGACCTGCTGGCTGAGCATGAACTGATGGGAAAAACCAGGAGCTAGCTGAGTTACAAACTTTTATTGTTAGTTTTTCCTGAGATATGGTACCCCTGACTAGGCAAAGGGGGGAAGGAAGGACTGTGTGTGTTTGTAGGTGTTTTAAAGGGACTTTGGGATTTTAATGAAGACATTAAGTCATTACCCTAAATCTGTATAACTTTTGAATAAATAGTTCCTTTCCTTTTCACCAAACTGGCATTGAGAGCCATAATTCCAATTCCTAAGGGTGGTGGGCAAGGCAAACCTAATACAGAAGGACCCTGGAGGAGGGGGGAGTTCATTTGGTAACAGTATCTTGCCCCTCATCATGGGTCCGTTCTGTAACTTATCTATGCAATGGAATTCTACCTAGCAGCAAAAGGGAATTAACTGCAGTAGCCCCCCTTATCCGCAGGGGATGTAATGTAAGACCCATGCGGATTCCTGAAACCATGGATACCACTAAACCCTATATATACTATGTTTTTTTTTTAAGATTTTATTTGTTTATTTTTAGAGAGGGGAAAGGAAGGAGAAAGAGAGGGAGAAAAACATCAATGTGTGGTTGCCTCTTACACACCCCCTACTGGGGACCTGGCCTGCAACCCAGCCATGTGCCCTGACTGGGAATCGAACTGGTGACCCTTTGGTTTGCAGCCCATGTTCAACCCACTGAGCTACACCAGCCAGGGCTATATACTATGTTTTTACCTATACATACATATCTATGATAAAGTTTAATTTTTAAATTAGGCACAGTAATATATTAAAAATAACTGGAATAAAAGTTATGTGAATGTGGTCTCTCTCTCCCAAACTATCTTATTGTCCTGTGCCTACCCTTCTTCTCGTGGTGATGTGAGGTGGAAAAATGCCTGCATGAGATGCACTTGCAGTTTGAGGTGTGACAGCAGAGCTAGCATGACTTTCTTTTCCCTTCTTTACCATTTCCCAGATAGAAGGTTCATTTTTACCACAGGTCTTAGCAACCTGAGCATAAGGTTCGTTTTATTTTCTTATTAAATCGAGAAGTTTCACCTTTTCACTTAAAGGAAATACTTTATGGCTTGTCTTTGGCACATGCGAACTGTCAACATCACTACTCCTGCACTTTGGGGTCCTTAAGTACAGTAAGGACAACTTGATCACAAGCACTGTGATACCACCACAGTCCATCTGATAACTTTGATGGCTGCCAGCTGACCACTGGCCAGGGAGCATATACAGCATGGAGATGCTGGACAGAGGGATGGTTCACCTCCTGGGTGGGAAGAACAGAGATTTCATCACACTATGAGTAGCATGCTACTTATGAATCGTTTATAGCTGCAATTTTCCATTTAATGTTTTCAAACCGTGGTTGAATGCAGGTAACTGAAACCACGGAAAACAACCGCAGATGAGGGGCGGGGGACTGTACTGGCATGCGTGCAACACAGATGGATCTCAAAACAACTAGGTTGAATGAAAGAAGCCAGACAAAAAAGAGGGTATACTGTATGATTTCATCTATACAAAACCAACAGTCTATACTGACGGAAGACAGACCAGTGGTTGCCTGAAAGGGAGGCAGGGTGGTGGCTCAGGGAGGCTGGGATTGAGGGATTACTCAGCCTCCCTGAGGGATGACAGAGGTGCCTGAGTGAATTTTGGTGTTGAGAATGTTCACTATCTTGATGGTGGTAATGACTTCATGGGTGTGTACATATGTCAAAAATTATTAAATTGTGCATTTCAAATGTGTGCAGTTATTCTGTCAGTTACTGCAATAAAATTTTTTTATTAAAAAAATTATTTATTTATTTTTAGGCAGAGGGGAAGGGAGGAAGAAAGGGAGAGAAACATCAGTGATGTGTGGTTGCCCCTCACATACCTCCTATTGGGGACCTGGCCAGAAACCCAAGCATGTGCCCTGACTGGGAATTGAACCACAGACCCTTTGGTTCTCAGAATGGTGCTCAATCCACTGAGCCATACTAGCCAAGGCACAATAAAATGTTTTAAAGTAACGTAATGATAGACTTAAAGATATTATATGTTTCTCACAGCTATAACAAATTACCATAAACTTAGTGACTTAAAACAATACATATTTATTATCTTACAGTTCTGGAAGTCAGAAGTCCAAAATCAGTCTCACTGGGCTAAAGTCAAGGTGTTGGTGGGCTGCTTCCTTTAGGACAGGGGTATCAAACTCATCTTCACGGGGGGGCCACATCAGCCTCACGGTTGCCTTTCAAAGGACCGAATGTAATTTTAGGACTGTATACATGTAACTACTCCTTAACTAGGGGCAAGGAGCTCAGTGCTGCTGCCAGGTAGAAACAAAGTGCCGGGCCGGATAAAACACAGTGGAGGGCCGGATTTGGCCCGTGGGCCTTGTGTCTGCCACCTGTGCCTTAGGAGGTTCTCAGATGAGAATCTATTTCCTTGTACTTTTCAGCTTCTAGTGACATATGTATTTCTTGGCTTGTGGCCCCTTCCTTCACCTTCAAAGGGCATCATTTCATCCTCCACAGCCATCATCACATTACCTGCTCCTCTCTGTAGTAAGATCTTCCTCTGCCTCACTCTTGCAAGAACTCTTGTGATGGCGTTTAGGGTCCACCCAGATAGCCTAAGATCATCTCCCCATCTCAAAACCCTGGGTGTAATCACACCTGCAATGTGCTTTTTGCCGTAAAAGGAAACATTCACAAGTTCCAGGGATTAAGATGGAGATACGTTTGGCGGGCTGTTACTAAGACTGCCTCAGATAGTATATTGTTCATTCTGCAAAAAATGCATATTGCTTAGTGTCTAGGAATGGCTTATCTCTTTCTGTTCTGCACAGAGCTATTTATAACTAGCCCTGGCTCTTGAAGAGAGGACAAATTCCAGGTTGGATTCTACCAAGAAAGCTTACTGTGCAGAAATCATTGACTATGTAACTTTATTTTTAAAAATATTTTATTTATTTATTTTTAGGGAGAAGGGAAGGGAAGGAAGGAGAAAGAGCGAGAGAGAAACATTGATGCAAGAGGGAAGCACCATTGTTGCCTCCTGTATGTGCCCTGACCAGGACCAAACCTGCAACCCAGGTGTGTGCCTGGACGCAAAATCGAACTGGTGGCATTTTGTTTCACAGGACGGCACCCAACCAGCTGAGCCACACTGGTCAGGGTGGTTCTGTTACTCCTTGTGCAGAATTATAAGGCATTCCCAGTGCAGCAGCCTAAACATTTCAGGCTCATTTTCACATGGGTTTCAGTGGCTGGGAAAAGGCTAACCTTTTAAACAAATGTTGCCATTTTGCCCAAAACTGATCCCTATTTTACAGGCTTCAATCTGCCCTTCGGTAACTCGCCTCTAATTGCGTCCACTATCAAAGCACTGCCTTTGCCAGTCTGGCCAGTGAGGTGCTGGGAAAAGCTGTGCATAAAGCTCACCCACGTTTCTGTGCGCGTTACACAGGGGATTGCCATACTCATGGTGTGCCGTCACCACACCCACGTATAGTGCGCACCCTTATTTTTCCCTCAAAAAATCTGGACCACAAATGCGCATTATACACAACAAAACGGTGATTGCTCTGTAGGAAGCAGACACCATTGTCCATGTTTAGAGATACTTCTAGGAAAGCTGCTGGGATGGAGCCTCATCATAAAAGACAGTGACCCTTGGGCTTTGTCGACCCAGAACCCTCGTCTTGGTGAGCCTTCACAGAGGATTGGAGAGGCTGGGGGTAGATTATGTTGCACTGAGTAGTGAGGTCAGAGAGAGACTTTGCCTCTTCCTATTTCCCGGGGACGGCAGATAGAGTCAGAGTGATACTCGTGTTGCCCGCAGCCTCCGGGGTGGGGGTGGGGGGGGCGCCTCCTGTCTGAGCTCCAGCCCACACCAGCAGGAGGCCCAATTTGGGGAAGCAACCTTAACCAACCCCAAAATGTCTCCAAATGGGGAGTTCTCCAGTGTATGGCTTCCTTCAAAAGGGAGAGAGTCACCAACAAATGACAAATGGAAGAATTGGACCCTGGGTGCCTCTAGCAATGCCTTTGGGGCCCACAGGAAGGTTCTTTGTACAATGAGTGGATAGGCCTTGTTTACAAAGTGCTCTCTTACAGGCAAGGGGAGTCCTGTTTGTTCCTGCTAGCTGCCCGGACAGGTGGGTTTCCTCCATGTAGCGCGAAACTTGGTGACTCTGGCCACCTTTCCTATGCAAAGGGTCAGGTAAGGGACAGGTGGGGGTCCAGGGGAGATGGGAGTTTTATGCTGGTGTGGATGCAGCTGAAGTTCCTCCCCTCGCCTGAAGGCGTCAGCAAAGGCCCAGGAAGGGTGGAGTCATCCTCACTCCCAGGAGAGAAAAAATTCCTAGTAACACCATCAGACCCCAGGGAACCGCTCTTCCTAGCTGCTGTGTGGTTTCCTGTTTGGACATTGACAGGTCCTCCCGCAGGATTTCCCTACCCGCCTGGAGATTCGGGGTGCGTTCTGCATATTGGAGAATGGAAGTCTATGTGGGATACAGAAAAGGGAGTGAGCGCAAGAGCCTGGATTGAGGGGGGCTCTGAGTGTGTAGAATCCCCCAGTCCAACCTCTTGGACACTTTCCCTGGGATGTCTGTGCCCCAGCCAGAGCCTGTAACCAAGCCATTAAAGCTAATAAGATGATTTCTGTATTAAATGAAATTGTGGTACAGAGTGGGGATGCAGGAAACATGCTAATGGGTCTAATGCTTTTTCCTAACCTTCCATTTCTCAATAAAGTGCAGTCATCTGACTTCTTGTTTATTGCTTGGAGAATGATGGCTCCTCCAAGAAGCTCTGAACAATGGTCATTCTGTCCCTCGTTCCCTAGTTGGGTGGAGAAACCGTGACAGAGAGGGGCAGTAGTCTGCCCCTTAGATGAACATCTAGCTTTTCACTCAGTTTTGCTGGTGGCTCCATTTTCAATACTCAATAACATTTCTATTTTTTAATGACAAAAGTATGACAAGATTACACTTTAATTATTAAAAAACACAGGAGTCCTGGCCAGTTGGTTGAAACATCGTCCAGGCACCAAAATGTTGCCAGTTCAGTCCTCAGTCAGGTTGTAGGTTCGATCCCTAGTTGGGGCTTGTACAGGAGGCAACCGATTGAGTTTGTTTCTCTCAAGTCAATAAACATATCCTCGGGTGAGGATTTAAAAAAACCCCAGGAAAACAGAAACCTCTTGTTACTTGGCTCCTCCAGTCTGCCCCCTTGTTTATTGTTGATTTGGGAAATAACCTCTTCTCCATATGTAGTGGTTTGAAAATATGTCTACAATTATTTGCTACCACTTCCTTCAAAAGGTGGAGCCTAATTCCCTTCGCCTTTAATGTAGGATGCACTTACTGACTTGCTTTTAAAGCTTAGAACGGGGCAGGAGGGATGGTTAGAGATGTCTGAGATTAGGGCTTGAATGGTGCTGAGCCTCCCTGTTTCTTGCTCTTTCAGACCACCTGCTCTGGGGGAAGCCAGCTGCTATGTTGCGAGGACACTCAGGCAGACCTACAGAGAGGCCCGTGTGCTGGGGAACAGAGGTCTCTTGATAACAGCCATGTGACTGAGCCACAAAGACATTATTATAATATATTCTGCTACCTGTAAGGGCACAGACTTTCTCACATCAGGACACTCTGCTCCTCGGGGTTCTTGTTCCTGGGAATGAACACATAATCTCCAGGTACATTTTTCTATTGACAAAGAGTACCCAAGGGTTTATGTAACAGGTGTGGCTAGTTCCAGAGTGCAGGTTATATGGTGGTTGCTAATATTTGCTGCCTGGGTCACCCTTCAGAATTAGTAGATTTATTACCCCAGCTTCTGGGGGTGCTGCTGGCAGAAATCCTTCCACAATCAAACCTCTCGTGGATTTCTGTAGCTAAAGGGGGCTGCCATGCCCAAGGTCAAGACCCCTTCCAGAAGCCCACATCCAGTGATTGATTACTGAGAGGTACAGAGCTCATCCCAACTCAGGAGAGCTCTGAAGGCTCACCCCATCTTCAGAGCTCCCTGCACAGATGACTGAGGGGTTCCCCTGAGACTACACTGCAGCTAGATTCGTTGTCCGCCCAACCCTGCTTCCTTCTCTTCCTTTTCACAGCTTCCCTTTCCCTTTTGATACCAAAAGCACTTTTTAATAAATCTCTTGCATGTTGGTCTCCATCTCAGGATCTGCTTCCTGTTGGACCCAAGCAGGGTCAGAGGGTGTCAGGAGAATTCTAAGAAAGCAGAGGATGAGATAGGGTTTTAGAGCTGGATCACTGGCCACCCGGCCGGCATCACTGCTGGTGGTTGGAGCGCCGACAGAAGGTGGCAGTGCAACTGTTCACTGGTTATGAGCTGCGATGGAGTACTGGTAGAAGGGAATGAATGCATCAGCTATTAGCTGCAAGGCATTTGGGAAATGTGGGGGAAGTAGTAACTGTATGCATGTCTGGAAGAGTGCCGAGAGTAACTAATCAGTTATTACAAGCTAAGTATCAAAGCTGGAGGACTTCCTTGGAGGCATATAAAGTGGCTCTTATCTCCTGGAATCAGAGGGCAGAGAAAGCCAAGAATCAGGTTCAGGGCTTAAACGTAAGAGCAGAGGAGCCCCATGGAAGGTTTAACTCTCAACCAAGACAGGTCTGCTATGGCAAAGACAGGGCCCTGGGTGGGAAAGAATGGGACCCTACACCTGAAATGGGCCATCAGTGTTGACTCCCTGGAATCTTGAATCCTCACTTTCCTCTGAGAACCGGGGAGTAGAAGCAAAAGTGGCCTTATTTACTGTCACTCCCAGTGACCAACTTTGGGGAGATTTTTCCCCACCCCTATATCTCTGGGCTCTGAATTTAAAGCATTCCCAAAGAGGAAACACTTTAATTTGGGAAAATGAAATAATTATATTAAATCATAAGCTTTGGCTGCCATCTGGCTATTTGGGACTCCTTGTGACAAAGATCAGCAAGGAAATAAGGCAGACTCACTGGCCCTGACCATTGGGTGTGAGGGAACTGCTATTGCACAGTGCAGGCTGGAGGGTTGCATGAGGAAGGCAGCATGAGCAATCTTTTCAAACACAAATCTCTCCCCATCTGATAGAGAAATTTACTTCATAGATGTGCTTGCAAAAATGTGCCAACATGTATGTATCAACACAAGGATTTATACTGGAACTCTTTATATTGCAAAACTCAAAACACAACAAAATAACCTGTTTGGAAACTACCTAATATTATTAATAAGGGGTAGTTAATTCAGTTATGGCTTGCCTACCCTTTTTATGGGACACTGTTCTTTTATTAACAGAATGAAGTAGTTTTCTACATGCTTATCTCCAAGATTCAGTAGTAGGTGTAGAAATTAGTGTGCAGAAGAGCCTACATGAATCTTTTGATATAAAGAAAAATATAAATATGCATGCTGATACGTGCACACCGTGTTTTTCTGAGTGACACATAGCATTTTTAAAAAATAGTGGTTGCCTTTAGGAACTGAATATTTGACTTATCTAACCATATCCAGGTATCATATTGCATTTATTTATAAATAGTTAATAGCAAATGCCTGGGAAATGGTATTATAAGCTATTTACATTTTTATTTACAATTTATGTTTTAAAAGTGATTGAATGCTATTAATAATATTCAGAAATCAGAAAAAGAAGTGGGGAGCAGGTTAAGATTTTGCTCCCCCACTCTGGGCTTCAAGTCATTTGTGAATTAAAATGTAACCCTTCCAACATAGCAAGCTGGTGAAGAATCCATTTGTGTCATCACCTGGCAGCTTCTTGTCCCCTCAGCCTTCCCAGAAAGGGGAGGCCTCTCTTATTGGGTTATGTCTAGTTATAAAGTGTGTGTATGTGCTGAGTCGTGTGGAGGGGGAAGCCCCGGTCAAAGGGGCACGGCGTAACAATTCACACAGTCCCCAATATTACCAACAGCTCCTCTGCGAGCCCTTTTGGAGGGGTATAAACCTCCTTTTGGGCTGGCGGGGTCCGGGCAATTTCTGGCATCAGCTAAGATCTCGTTCTATTATGACTCTGGCTTTTCTCCCTCTCCGGCTACATCAGTGGTCCTGCTTGCTTGTCCTTGTCGAGGATACTCTTCAGGCACACCATAGTAACTGGCTGTTCAAGGGACTCAGGTTCTTTCCTCTCAGGAGTTCTGCTTCCATGTAAGTGTATGGGAACAAAGAGAGATGTTCGGGTTTGTTTGGATGCCTGGTAGCATCCAAGAACCATATACCATATTCCAGTGGGTGGGTCAGGGAACGGGCTGATGTGACTCCATTTGTCTATGGAGCCTAAACCCAGGCCCTCATTCAGTTTAATACCCTTTCACTGCTGTACAAATAATTCACAAAGGGATGAATTGCTCCATTGTTAAATCCTGTTACACCCCCCAGTAACCAAGATTGGGTTCTCCACAGAATTACCAGGGTTGGTCAGTGCCCTCAAGTTCTGTCTCTTTTTGTCTCTCTGGGAATGTCGTGTCTTCACAAGGAAGTACTGATTCCTCAGGGACTGGGGGAAGGTTAAGGATTCTGAATCTCCAGCATTCTCTTCCAGACCCAGGAAACACACCTTGACAGTGTTTCGGGCTCGGGAAGGGAAGAGTTCTCCCTTCTAAGCCAGAACTTCATGCCTCTGTTGTTGACCATGGTACCCTTGGTCCTACTGTGGGACTGTCTTGGGATTAGTATGGCCACCAGCTTTCTTTCAAATTTGATTTGGAGATGCTAAGGGTGTGCCTCTAATCCAAGCTCTCTCAGTCGTCCTTGTTAATTCAACAGAAGTTTATTGAGTGACCCCTATATGATGGTCAAATGATCCCACATTGCCTTAGGCATAGAAAGCATATATGCCATCGGTAAACACCACCACCACCACAGTGAAACAACCAAGCAGGTGCCGGGGCTGGGGAAGGGAACATTCTAAGCAGGAGGAATGAAGAAAGTTACTTAATTCACATCTTGGATGATCTCTGGAAATAGGCTCCCAGGCTCCGTGCCCTGGTAGATAGCTCTCCATTGTATTATTACAACACCTGAGTTTCTGCATTGCTTTTTCCCTAAAGCTGTTCTTGCCCCTGAGGTTGGCGGCAGGTGCTGCCACCATCTACCTGTGAGGCCATAGCCTTGTGAGTAGGAGGCATTTTGCCAGAAGGAGAAGCCATGGCCATTCCAGTGACAATCACCAGGGAGGCTGTAAGCCATGAAGAGGCTCCTGAGGACCTCTGAGCCATAGTTTTGAGTTTCAGAGTTACCCCACTCAAAGGGCAAGGGCGCTGGACTGAGGGTGACCAAGATCCCTGTTTCCAGGACTGCAGGTTTAGCACTGAAGGACCAACACTCCAGCAAGCTGCTCAGTTCTAGACAAACCAGACAGTTGGTTACCCACGCAGGGGCCCATTCCCACTCCTGTCACTCACTGGTTGAGGACTGCTCCTGGGCTGGAGCAGACAAGTGGCCAGCAGACCTAGAGCAGAGGGCCTAGGTAAGGTGGGATGATGCGGTAACGCTATGGGATTTTGATTTTTCTCTCATGGAAAAAAAAAAGTCCATGGACGTTTTTACAAGTTGGTATTTTGATGTAAATAAATGGTGATCACACTCAGGGAGGTATAAACTTTATTCTAGGCCTTAATGACTAAAGTAGACAATCATTACTTCTCTAGTGTTCATTTTTTGGTCTTAATTCTTATTCCATTTTCTGAGTGGTCTCTCCCAGTCTTCCTACCACTACTAAGCCCCTGCACAGGTAGGTAATTAACACCGAAAGCTAACCAACCCTTCCCAGGGAACAAAATTATAGGGCTCAGAAAATTATAGGGCTAAGATCTGAACTCAGACAAGTTCAGATCTCTTGGGTTTCCAAACAAGGTCAATGTTGTTGATCTCAAGGAGTGTTGTGCACTGAATTATGTCCTCCTGCTCCCAGATACCTTTGTTGAAACCCTAATGTCTAGGACTTCAGAGGGTGACTGTGTTTGGAGTTGGGGCTTTTAAAGATGTGAATAAACTAAAATAAGTCTGTGGGGATAGACCTTATAATCCATTCTGACTGCTGTCCTTAAAGACAGTTTGGTCTTAGAAAAGACACGCCAAGGATGTGTCCACAATGAAAAGCCGTTTGAAGACAATGCAAGCCAAGGAGAGAGACCTCCGGAGAAACCAAATCTGCCAACACCTTGATCTTGGGCTTCCAGCCTCCAGAACTGTGAGATATAAATTTTGGTTTCTGAGCAACCCAGTTGGTGGTATTTTGTATGGCAACCCTAGTAAGCTAATATAAGAAGAAACTGCAATAATATTCCTTAACACTCGACATCATTATCTGTTAATCTCTCTCAACCTTCCTTTCAACAGAAAAGGTATGCTAAGGCTTTCAGGCCAGCAAAAACAACCCGAGAAAAGAGAGAATAGAAAACAAACCACAAACCTCAGATACATGAATAACACACAAATACGAAGAGAGCAAAGTTGCCTCTGGTGATGCAGGTGAACTGGATGGAGCTTCTGCAGTGGGGAAGGGTATCGGCCAGTCAGTGACATGGCAGGAGCTTAAGAAAAACAATGTCTATGGTTTCATACTTTATCTCTGCTCTACTGAAATTGGTCAGAGAACAAAATATATGCCCTAATTTGGGTCCAGAAAACGTGGTCACACAAATTCAAAGTAAGGTACACTCTACAGCATCTTGACCAATACTCTACAAAATTGTTAAGGTCATGAAAAACACAGCTGAGGAAACGTCCTGGATAGAAGCAGACTAAGGAGACCAGAGGATTGAATACAATGTGGGATCCTGGATTGGATCCCGAAACAGTGAAAGGCCATTCGTGAGAAAACTGGTGAGATGTGAACAAAGTGGGTGGTTTAGTTCTCCTGTGCACCAGCGTTAATTTCGGAGTTTTGGGGAAAGTGCTGTTGCTTTACAAAGATGGTAACAGTAGGGGAAACGGGTGAAGGAGGTACGGGAACTCTTTGTGCACTCTCATTGCAACTTCTCGTAAAACTAAAGTTATTCCAAAATACAAAGTTAATTTTTTAAATAGACAAGCTATACATGCTTTAGCGGATTTTGAAAGACTGTTTCTTAAATTTGAATGTAGAATCTGGTAATGATTATTAAAGTTGTGAATAGTGAAACATGTTACTAAAGTTTTCAAAACCTTGAGATAAATATGCACTAAAGGCTTCTATGTAACTTGTGTGGAAATAGGGCTGTTCTTAAGTTTCCTAAAAGAACATGTTCCAATTTCACTGAATAAACCTCTAGACACTTCTGAGGCAGTGGGATTCACAAGAGGACTCAGATGGAGCCCTCTCTTCCCTCCTGGGATCAGCCCTGCAAGGGCCCTGCTGGTCTGGGTCTCTAAGGGTGGGGCCAGTTGGCCCAGTGGTGCCTCTGGCAGTGGCTGAAACTTGCTACCACAGCAGGAAATGGGGATTTGACCAGATATTTCTGGGTACAAAGAAATAAGAAGGTTAGCACTTCTGATATGGCCTTGAGTCCTGACGTTAAGGCGCTCCCTGTCCATGATCTGACCCTCCCGGTGGTGACCTGTGTAGGTCACTGACCACTGGGCCCCTCAGAGCCAAGCTTAAGACTTTCAGAGTAGGGACTGTGCTGAGAAGAGGTCTCTAGAACCCTATGTCCTCGGAGCGAGGAGACCCCTGGAGGAAATAGACACCCCTACCAGGGACAGATGGACTCAGTGCTTTTCTCTGATCCTTGAACAGATGCCCAGGATGCAGATGCCCAGTCCTAGGTTTTTTAAGCTATTACATATATTGCTGCCACAAACATCCCCATGCACATCTCCTTGCACCACACATGTGTGAGCTTCTTTCTAGTGTTTGTATTGGAGGTGGGAAGCCCAATCAAAGAGCATACATATCTTGATCTCTACTATATGTTGCCAAATTTGTTTTCCAAAACTGTTGTGCCAAATTACACTCGTTGAGAGCTCCTGTTTCTCCACATCAGTCCTAAGCTTGGGCTCTCAGACATTTCCATTTTTGTCATTCTGATACTGTAAAATAGCATCTCATTTTATTTTGCATTTTCCTGATTACCAGTGATGTTGATTTTCTTTACATATCTGATGGCTTGAGGAGTCCTTGTCTGGCAATTGGCTGTTCATCTCTGCCTACTGTTTATTGGATTATTTGTCTGTTTTTTATTGATTACTAAGGGTTATTTACATATTCCAAATGCTAATGTTTTTGGTAGTCTCCTGGCTTTACTCCTACTTTTTTGTAGTCATCTAACCTTTAGCTTATCACACCTCATTCCTTGAAGATTTTAGCACTGGTTTATTGCCTCTCAGTACCAGCCCCATCTTTATTATTAGGTATTTTAATTTCCACGGGGATGATCTTCTTAGTTCCTGATCCCCTCAATCCCAGTGAGCATTCTCTCTCCGCCAACACACCCACTCCCAGACTTATGCCTGAGACCTTGCCTTACCAATAATAGCATTCCCTCCATAGCCTGATGACGAGCCTGATGACGAGCATCCCACTCCCTCACCACTTACCTTGTAGCAAGTGGTGAGACATGAAACTCCCTCCCGTAGCCCGAATCAGTCATTCTCCAATTGTAATGGAGCTGGCTATCCACAGACCAACCAATTTTTCCTGTCCCCTATCCCTCTATCTCCTCACCTCCTACCTTATCTGGCTTAGAATCCACACTCCTTCTTACGATCACTCCTCTATAATATGTGTGGTTCTTCCCTTTCATGTTTCTTGAACTTTTCTGGAAAAACCCCACAAACTGCATAAGTATAACTCTCCAGTCACTCCCCCATAGCACATCAGCAAATGATATTGGCTAGAAAAGAAGCTGAAGTAGGACTAATGGCACAACAGTGGCGTAACAAGGGAGTGACATTCTCTTGTGGAACAACAAGGGTAAAGGGTCTTCCTTTAAATTCATGGCCACTAACGTTAGGAGGGTTTTTAATTCTTCAGTCCCACTTCACCTTCTCAGTTGATTTGTGTTCTCATATTCGTATAGATCATTATTTCATAACGCCTCCCCTTTCCTCAAACTTCCAACATCTCCCATTTTCTTGTGTTTTGTTGATGATCTTGCTTACGATTGTACAGAGAATATAGACGCAATCTAAAAAACATTACTGACCACTACACATGGTCCCAGCTCTGTTTTCCCTTCTGGTACAGTGGATAACTGTCAGTAGGGCCAACACTTCCACTTTTCACCCCAGGTCCCATTCCTTTTCATCTGGCAGTGTTTCTCTGGGCAGCTCTGTAACAGGCCCCTTTGAATTTGCTTGCCCTCCTCCCCACTCTCTGCCCTCTGTTCTTCACTTTCGCTGCCTTGCCCTTCCAAAAAGTTAGCATGTAAGCTTTGCCTGGAGTTCTGATTTCTAAGGAAACCACAGGACACAGCACTGTACCTGGTGTTGGATTGGGGTGGGATTCTCTACATAATGACAAAGTAAAGTTGAAGCTCTCAGGTTCTATCCTGGTCAGTGCTGTCATATGTTTTTCATACCTTAAAAGAGCAGGCACTAGCCGGTCAATGCTTTTGCACCCAGGCTAGCAGCACTGGTTTAGCCCTCTCACCACATTAAAAAGGAAGCAGGGGGCAAAGATAACTAACACATTTTGTCTTAGACAAGCAAGACCAGGCCAGTGTGTAAGGCTGGGGAGGAAAGGAGTGAGTTGCTTCCTTCTAAGCCAGTACTTCATCCTGTAGAATTGACCACAGTGTCCTCCTCTCATCTGGATTCTTCTCTCTGCACCACAGCAGTTAGCTGGTGAATTAGGATTAGTGAGCTGGTGGATTTGGATGTGGCAGCACAAAGATACATAAATGGTCTCTTCTTGTTTTGGGTTCAGCTGGGCCCTGACCGGCTGATTTGGGATCAACTTTAAAGTATAAAAATCTAAATAACTTTAGCCTTTCTCATCAATTCAACAAATATTTGCCAAGTGACTGCTCTGTGATGACCAAGTCATCACATTCAGTACCTCAGCCTGGAACACATGGTCCATTGCTAAACAGTTGCTATTGAGGTGGGGAAATGAGGAAGACAGATCGGCAGGGCTCCTGGAGAAACGACAGTAGCAGTATGACCCTCGGGGTGTGAAATTCCTGGAGGAACAGAGAGTGAATCTGGGAAGGGCTAGGGAATTTGCATATTCTCAACAAGAAGAACAGGATCCTAGTTTAGGGGCCCTATTGGCTGCCTCTACCTGGCTACCTTGCAAACAGCTTAAACTCAGCTTGTCCAACTGAATTCACCTTCCTCCTCCAAATTTTTTTCTCCTGCACTTATTATACCACCACCTCACCTGTTAGACATCTGGGAGTGTAACAAAATGACCCCATTGCTATTGTGTGTGCTTATGACTTAAATGATGATTGTCATTTTTGTTTTGCACAGTGATGTGGCTCTCCTAGCCATACCCCTCTGGTGTCACTGAAAGCAGAAGGCCTTGGATATTTGTGTTAATTATCATGCAGGTTCTGGGTTCTGAAAAGGGTGCCCCAGGGAGGATTTAAGCAAGAGAGAAAGACACTCCTTTCTCTTTCTGGACCTTGGCTTTGAAGGGCTAAGTGATGCTTGGGGGCATGAACAGGCTGAGAGAAATATAGCCTGTGCCACACAGGAAGTATGGAATGATGTGTGCGTCAGACCCATATCTGAGACTTCCAGGCAGTGTGACACTTGAGAGGGAGATAAAAGCTGGCTGAATTATCAAGCCACCACATCTGCTTGGGCTTGATTTGCCCTAGGGATTCTGCTCATGGCATCCATGAGGTTCTTTACTAACACATGAGGAGTCGTGGGCTTTGATGTCATCCTTGTGTGCCCTTGTGGTATGAGTATTTGGCTTCATTTGTTTGTACCAGATTGTCTGTGGCACTTTGGTATCACCTTCCCCTTTCTCCACTGCCCCCTGCACTGTAGGTAGGGCTGGAGCTCCATTTCCCAGTACCTCTGTTCTGTGTGGCTTTGGGTGAGAATGTGCCAGCTGACAGTCTGAATCACGAACTAGCAGCAGTTTCCATATTGCTCTCCCAGCCATGCAGTCATCATGTAAGCCGCTACTTTCCTTTCTCCTCGGCATACAGAAGTGCTTCTCCTTTACCAAGAGAACCCTGGTGACAGAACATTGCTGCAGAGCCTCCTCTCCTCTCATGACGGTGGTCGCCGTGGTGGTTGTGGACAGTTCTCACTCCTAGCAGGTTTATCAGTGTGGTAAGCCAGGCAGCTTCTGGATAATTTCTCCAGCTCTGTGACCAGAGGTCCTTGCTGTGCAGTAACAGTCACTCCTGATATAGGGTCAGTAGGGTCACTGCCTCTTCTCTCACAGCCTTCCATTTGCTAGAGCTCAGTGTGACCGGGGCACTTCATGTAAGATGAGCTGGTTGGCTAGTGCATAGTTTGGCTGTAGTCTGAGATTACTGCAGTGAATGATATTGAAAGAAAGGAGCAGGGGTCCACTTCTAGTTTGGGGGTACATGGGGACTTCTTCCTCAAGAACACAGATGTGAGTGTATGTGTCACACAGGACCTCCTGTTCAACACCATGGACCTACATTGCTTTTGTTTTCAGCACATTATCTGAGCTAATACTTCCTTGGAGACGTTGGCTGTCAGGGCAAAGGAAACTAAGGGCAACATGAGGATGAGATGTCTCAGTGCATGCCAGCCTTGTTATATCATGGGGACCACTGTAGGAGACACTGCCAGCACCCCGTCCCTTTTCCTGCAACACTGCCATTCCCACTGGCAGCAGCCTAAGGCGAGCACCTGTGACTACACCCAAGGACTTTGGCTGGCCAAGGGACATTCCACTTGACCAGGGGACATTCCGCTTGGGAGCAAGGGAGGCCACAGATGCCAGGGGAGTCCTTGACTGGTGATGAATGAGAGTGAGTGGGTAAATGAACCCCTCTTCTTCGCCCATCACTGGGGACAACTCGGAGGAATGTTCCAACTCTAGAGCATATTCTGTGAGAGGTTCTCAGGGAAGCTGAGCCCCAAACCAGATTTAACAAACAAAAAAGTGCAGACACCCAGTTAAATTTGAATTTCAGATAAATTATGGTATCTTTTTTGTATATTGTTCTTTGTAGTATTGGGACATACACATAATATATTATTCACTGTTTATCTAAAATTAAAAGTCAACCAGGAGTCCTGTGTTTTATCTGGCAGAACTACCAGTAGCTCAAAGCAGTGGCTTACTCTAAGGCTTCCGCCCCTTCTGTGACCCACATTGCTCTCACTTGCTGGTGTTTCTGGGATCACCTCTGAAATAAACCACACGCTCTCAACCCTAAAGATTTTGATCAGGTGGCCCTGATCCACACCGTGGCTCTGGGAAGTCTCTGAAATGAAGCCTCAGATATGCCTTTTGTTGACAGAGATCAACTTCTGCCAGCTGTCAGAATGGCTCAAAATGAAAACTATTTTCCTAAAGGAGAATAAAGTCACATTTCTTGCAGCCCTAAAGTGTTGGCTGAGCTTTGCACATGCTGCTTGTGTAACTGGCTCTTTGAAGCTTCTCAAAGACCCAATGGTGCAGGAACTATTATTTGCCACATTTAACCGTGGGCATTGAAGGATGCCAAGTGATTCACACAGAGGCCGTCTGCCTCCAGAACCTTCTGCCTCTCCTTGTGGTAAATCGGTAGGCAAGTAGGGAAAGACTAGAAGACAAGAGGCACCCAGTTGAAAGATGGTTTTAGTTCTATTACCGAAAGATGTTTAGGGTTTTGGCTAGCAGGAGTATTGTAGATCCAGGGGAGGTCTCTCTGGTTGGGTCTGTGGGGTTTGCTGACTGACTGGTGGTGAGAGTGACTACCTCCCCAGCTTCAACTCTTGCCATATCCCCTGCCTTCTGCCAACACCACAGCCTCCAGCAGCACTGGCCTCCTTTTTAGTTCTCATAATCAAAACCCTTCTACACTCAAGGCTGCAGATTCTGTCCCCTGCCTACAAGTCTCTTCATGTCCTTATCTGTCTCATACTCATCTTTTAAGCTTCACCTTATTTTTAAATAATTGTAGCAGGATACATAACATAACTTTACCACTATAACCATTTTTATGTGTGTAGGTGGGTGGCGTTAGCATATTCACGATGTTGTGCGACTCTCACCTCCATCCACCTCCAGGACTTTTTTCATCTTCCCAAACTGAAACTTTGTCCCCATTGAACAAGAACCCCCATTCTCCCTTCTTCCTAGCCCCTGGCATCAGTCATTCCACTTTCTGTCTCTATGAATTTGTCCCTTTGTGACTGGCTTATTTCACTTAGTATAATGTCTTCAAGGTTCGTCCATGTTGTGGCATGTGTCACACCTTCGTTTCTTTCAAAGGATGGATAATATTCCTCTATATGCATACACCACATTTTGCTTATTTGTTCATCCACCGATGCACACTTGGGTTGCTTTCACCCTCTGGCTATTGTGAATAATGCTGCTATAAACATGAGTGTACAAATATCTTTTTGGGACTCTGCTTTCAATTCTTCTGGACGTATACTCAGTAGAGGAATTGCTAGATCATATGGTGATTCTACGTTTAATTTTTGAGGAACCTCCATACTGTTTTCCACAGCAGCTGCACCATTTACATTCAGATCAGCAACACACAAACATTCCAATTTCTCCACATCTTCACCACCACTGCTTATTTTTAACTTCCTTAATTTAAAGAAGCCTCCTCTGACTCCACTATGTCATCAATGAATTTATCATACTGAAATTTAATTTTTATTTGTGTAATTATATAATGTATGGCTCCCCACTGAACTATAAGGTCTTTGTGGGAAGAGACTATGATATCTTGATTATACTAATTTGTTCCCAGTACCCAGCTCAGTGCCTGTCACATCGTAGGTTCTCAAATGTTTCTTCTGGATGAATGAATGAATGACATTTCTGCTTTACAAGAATGAGTTAATAATGCTGGGGTTTTACAGTAAAAGTGCACAGTGAGTTAGGTTGCATGAAGTGGTTATCACAATCCCTTAACTGGTCGTCTGGATCCTTATTTCTGCTCTGGCCATTCTTGTTCCTCCAGAATGGTTTAAAATGGCCTCAAAGGTGGCCTCCTGGAAACAAATGTCTGTGGGGAGTCTGAGATGGGTAGCATCTTGGGGTCTGTCACTGCTGTAGACACACAGGGTTTTCTACCTTCGGCCACAATCATGCTTCCTGAAGAGCCTCTCAGTCTTCTTTAATCAATGAATTAATTTTTATTGTTATTCTATTGTAGTTGTCCCAATTTTGCCTCCTTTGCTCTCCTCCACCCAGCCCAATGCCCACTCCCACAGTCAATCCCCACATCATTGTCCATGTCCATGGGTCATTCATACATGCTTTTTGACTAGTCACTTCCCCTTCTTTCCACCATTATCCCCCTCTCTTCTCTGGTCACTGTCAGTTGGTTCCTTGTTTCTATGTCTCTGGTTCTATTTTGCTTGTTAATTTTGTTCATTAGATTCATCTTATAAGTGAGATCATACAGTGTTTGTCTTTCACAGACTAGCTTATTACACTTAGCATAATGCTCTCCAGTTCCATCCATGCTGTTGCAAAAGGTAGCAGCTCTTTCTTTCTTTCTGCTGTGTGTTCCATTATGTAAAGGTATCACAGTTTTTTTATCCACTCATCTACTGATGGGCACGTAGGTTGTTCCCAGCACCTGGCTATTGTAAATCGTTCTGCTATGAACATTGGGGTGAGTTCCTTTGAATTGGTGTTTTGGGATTCTTAGGGTATATTCCCAGCAGTGGAATCACGGGGTCAAAAGGCAGTTCCATTTTTAATTTTTTAAGGAAATTCCATACTGTTTTTCCCAGTGGCTGTACCAGTCTGCATTCCTACCAACAGTGCATTAGGGTTCTCTTTTCTCTGCATCCTCGCCACCACTTACTGTTTGTTGATTTGTTAATGATGGCCATTCTGACTGGTGTGAAGTGGTGTCTCATTGTGGTTTTAATTGGCATCTCTCTGATGGTTAGTGATATTGAGCATCCTTTCACATGTCTTTGGGCCCTCTGTATGTCCTCCTTGGAGAAATGTCTACTCAGGTCTTTGCCCATTTTTTAATTGAATTGTTTGTCTTTTTGGTGTTGAGTTGTATGAGTTCTTTATTTATTATGGAGATTAAAACCCTTGTCTGATGTATCATTGGCAAATGTGTTGTCCCATATGGTCAGTTTCCTTTTCATTTTGATGATGTTTTCTTTAGCTGTGCAGAAGCTTTTTAATTTGATGTAGTCCCACTGTTTATTTTTCCTTTATTTCCCTTGCCCTAGAACATATATTGGCAAAAATATTGCAACATGGGATATCTGAAATTTTACTGCCTATGTTTTCTGCTTGGACTTACATGGTGTCACGACTTATGTTTAAGTCTTTTGTCCACCCTCTCAGTCTTCTCAGGACCAGGAAAGAGCAGTACAACAGTGCATGCTCCAGTTAGTCTTTAATGGTTTTAATTGTTCGGCTCTCATGACAACCCACCTGGATTTAAATTGCTCTGTATTTCTCTGGGCGTTTATACTTCTCCCTAGTGTTAATAAAGCACACCCAGCCATCAAAAAACCTAGGTGCTGGAAGAGATCTTGAAGAAAATCTTTTTCAACTTCTAAATGGAGGTGCTCAGTGAGATGAAGTGTTTTTCCCAAAGTTCCTATAATTTCTGAGCAGAGTGGGGACCTTGATCAGCTTCCTGACTCTGAATCCAAGTATTTTTTTTTCTCCTGGCTAGACCATGGCTGTGTTAAAGCAAAAATTTCCCTGGACAAATTTAAACAAAAAAACTTTGTTCAAAGTTACTGCTACATGGTAGCATCCAGCCTAAGTGAAGAAAATATTTTTCTGGCCCCAGAAGGTTTGGATTCCTCACCCAGGGGATTGATCCTACAATGACGTGAAACTGTTACCACCATGGTGGCCCATTCTGCTCCTGCGATCATTTGCAGCCACCCACCGCACCAAGGCAGAGGCTGTGAGTCTTGGTATGTATGCTTGATTGTTCCCTGTTCTTTCTTCTGGGGACCTCCCCAAGCTCATCATATTACAAAAACACCTTAAATCCCTGTGCAAACATCTTGTTTATATTTGTTCATTGTTCCATCCAAAAGATTGGGAGTGGTTTCCCTTGAAATTTCTGAAGACTCTTCACTGTGGTCTAGCACATTATAGATGCGAAATAAGTATTGATTAAACATTATGCTAAGTGAAATAAGATATGTGTCAGAGAAAGACACATATCATATGATTTCATTGATATGTGGAATCTAATGAACACACTGAACTGACAAGCGAAACAGAGACCGACCCATGGATAGAGAGCAGAGTGACAGCTGTGGGGCGGGGGTTAGGAGTGGAGGGGTTGTGCAAAGAGGAAAAAGGACTCATGGACAAGGACAACAGTGCAATGACTGCGCGGGTGGGGTATAAGGGGACTAAGTGAGAATGGAAAAAATACAATAAAAAATAAGTTAAAAAAAAAAACAGACTGGGGGCAGTTTTCCCTGAAATTTCTGAAGACTCTTCCCTGAGGTCTAGAACATAATAGATGCTAAATAAATATTGATTGAATGGATGGCATCATTTGTAAAAATTCCAGTTATTTAACAATTTAGGTCTTCATAGCTAAGAATCTGTTGGCTACTAACATTGTGTAAGTATCAGAAGGAAAGAAGGTAAATTGCATCAAATTCCTTCTAAATGTTTTTACTAAAACAGTATTTTTAAAACTTTCTTCTTCTCCTCCCCCTCCTTCTTCCTTTACCTTAACCCATAGAAGAAGTACATGTTCCATTATAAGCTACTACACACACTTACACACCCCCAAAATTTCATAAAATAATTTTTACCTTCACTATACTTTCAGTGTACTCTGATGTTTTCTATTCTCTTTCATTTCTTAAAAAAATAAATGTGAATTGAGACCCACTACATTAGTTTTATGACCCACTACTCACTGAGACCTACAATTTGAAAAACACTGCCCTAAAGTTACATTAAAAAGGCAATGCAAAAACTGCTGAATATATTTAATGTAAAAGCCAGACCTGGGAATATTTAAAATTTTGAAAATATTAACTTCTAGAAAAACAGTACAATGTTGGGGTAGGTAAAAGAAAGGGAGATTGGATATATAATCCTGAGGGTTATAGGGCTTCAGACCTGAGGATTTAAATTTGGGAAGGGAAGACAAAGGGGAGGAGAAGATAAATAGCACTGATGGGAAATAGATTGAAATACTAATAACTTCACTTGACAAACTCTGCTGAAAACAGTTGGGCACACTCCTGAGTCAGGAGACCTAAAAAAGTCTGATTCCCAAATGGCATCATTAGCACACTGTGAAACAATATGTTCTTTTAAAATTGATTCAATTTCATTTGTTTTTAATGACAAAGTAATACATAAATATATTTTTGTTAAAAATTAAGATTATACAGAAAAATGTCCTTCTTGACACTGTTTCTCTTCTCCAGTCCCAGTGACTTTTTGAGAACTGTTTTTAAAGTATTTTTTATTGATTATGCTATTACAGTTGTCCCATTTTTTTCTCCCCTGTATTCCCCTCTGCCCTATACACCCCCTCCAGCATTCCCCCTCCCTTAGTTCATGTCCATGGGTTGTACATATAAGTTCTTTGGCTTCTCCATTTCCTATACTATTCTTAACTTTCCCCTCAGCCCCTATCTATTTTGTACCTACCATTTATGCTTCTTATTCCCTGTACTTTTTCACCCCTTCTGCACACCCCCCTCCCCACTGATAACCCTCCATGTGATCTTCATTTCTGTGATTCTGTTCCTGTTCTAGTTGTTTGCTTAGTTTGTTTTTGTTTTTTTAGGTTCCATTGTTGATAGTTGTGAGTGTGTTGTCATTTCACGGTTCATAGTTTTGATCTTCTTCTTTTTCTTAGATAAGTTTCTTTAACATTTCACATAATAAGGGCTTGGTGATGATGAACTTTTTTAACTGCCCTATACATTCTGGGAGGCACTTTATACATTCATTTTTTCATCTTAATATTTTGAATTCCAGTAAATATTTTACACTTATAGTACATCTCAATTCAGATGCAAGTTTTCATAAAAAATATCCAGTATACATTTAGGTTTAATAAAATTTATGGTTGGAAAAAGTAGATTCACATACCCAGCTATTCCAAACATACCTAAAACGTTTCCAGTGACTGAACTGGGCACCAGTTTTAAGTTAAGATTAACATTAATTAAAATTAAAAAATTAGTTTCTCAGTCACATTGGCTGCATTTCAAGTTCCCAGGAGTTACATATGGTTAGTGGGTAGTGCACTGAATAGTGCAATTTTAGGCAGACTTCATTTCTATCTGTTTGGAAAGGCGCTTGAAACTTCTATATGAGAGTAAGTGTTCTTTGCTTTGGGAGGCAAATCTTTATCAATAAAAGAATGTGATGCAATAACAATTTGAAATATTGTATTAGTCTTCTAGGGTTACCATAACAAAGTACCACGTAGTGGGTGACTTAAATAACAGGAATTTATTTCCTCACAGTTCTGGTGTCAGCAGGTTTGGTGTCATTCTGAGGCTGCTATTCTTGGCTTAGAGATGGCCAGCTTCTCCCTTGGTCTTCACATGGCCTTTCCTCCACGTGTGTCTGTGTCCTAATCTCTTCTTCTTACAAGGACACAAGTCATACTGGATTAGGGCCCACCCCAATGGCCTCATTTAACCTCAATGACCTATTTAAATACCCTATCTCTAAACGCAGTCACATTTTCAGGTAATGGGGATTAGGACTTCAACATACGAATTTGGGGGACACAATTCAGCCCATAAAAATATTAATCTGGATGTTCTTTTCTTCTCTCTTTGGTCACCTGCAGTCTGGCCATGAGATAAGATGTTGCCAGTCCCCTCAGTGTATTAGTTATCTTTGCTGTGTAACAAATTGTTCTAAAATTTAGTGGCTTAAAACAACATGTATTTATTAGCTCATAGTTTCTGTGGGTCAGTTTATCTGTGTAGAACTGGCTCACAGTCTCTTGAGTTGTTGCAATCAATAGGTGAGCCAGGCCGAAAGGGAGTCTCTGTTTCCAAGATGGTTTGCTCACGCGGCTGTTGGCAGGGCTACTGGAAGGACCTTACATTGTGGCAGTTGGCCTGTCCTGGAGGGAATGATCCAATGGAGAGTAAGCAGGAAGTTGCAGTACCTTTTATGACCTCTCTCCAAGTTCCACACCATCGCTTCCACTTTATTCTATGCATTAGGAGCAAGTTACTGAGCCAAGTCTACACACCAGGGGACAGGCATTGGCATCACCGCATGAAGGGAGGTGTGTCAATGAATTTTTGAACATATATGAAAACCACACCAAGTGAGGAGATAGAAGGTTGGACAAGTTCAGTGAATAAAGTACCATGTTTTTCAGCTTCTAAGTTCAAATAGTATGGTACAGGTCTTAGACCAAACAAGGTCAGGAAAAGATGCAAACCAATAAAACAGACTAGACAATTCCTATGAGCTGGTGTGAAGAAGAATTTGGAAAGAAGATGAAGAGTGGGTGTGGCGTAAATCCAAGTCTAGACTGAAGGCAATGATAAAATTATGTCTAGTGTTTAGGGTCTGAGAACAGAGAGAAAACAGGCCATTGTTCTGAACAGCAAGCATCAGGAAGAAGTCTCCCAGGCTCTCAGGCTGTGGAATCATGCAGAAAAAAGGGCACACACATATCTATGTTCTTCTCTTTTAAATTTATCTGAAGTATTAACAAGCCTTTATTTTTCCACTGTTGTTTTAGAACAATCTAATCAAGTTCCCTAAAAATCCTACTGAGATTTCAATTGGGACTGCTTTGAATTTATAGAGTAATTTTTAGGATAACTGACATTTTTCAATGTTAAGTTTTCTTATCCAGAAACATAAACATCTATTTACATTCATCATTTTTCCATATCTTTCAATAAAGTTTTTCCTGTAAAGATTTTTGTGCATATTTTGGTAGGTTTATTTCTAAATATTTCATATATATTTACTGATGTTGTCCACTTTATGTCAGTTTCAAAAAATGTATTAAGATTTTCTCTTATGTTTATGGATTTGCTTTTATTTCCTTGTAATTCTGTCAATTTTGAAAACATACATATAACAGGATATTAAAATTGAAATTTTGATCAAGTCACTGTCAAAAGTTCACAAATAGCCAAAGTAAAACCAAGGAATCATTGAAATAGTAATTAGTAAAAATTTATTGGGCACACATCAAAAAGACAGTCTGCACACCAGGAGCATTCAAACCAAAACATGGAATGAGGCTCGGGGGTATGTTGTTATAAAGCAGTTTATATATTGAGAAAGTAGTGACTGTTCGTCATAGAGATCGGTTATAATACTAGAATTTTCTTAAATGATAGGGAATTGGTCAGTGGTTGCCTCATGTCAGTCTTAGGAATCAGTTTGTTTTGCTTATGGTTTTCAGAGGCATAAGCAAGAAATGACCAAGTTCAACTTAATCTTGCAAAATAATCTACATTATGCTTTATATTTAAAACTAAACTAGTTTTGTCTGCTCAAAGAATATTCAAGGCTGGTGTCCATATGTATTTCATTTTAACAGCATCCAGATATAAATGAGAAATCCCAAAGTCAAGTCACCATAGGTAAATATTCTAAGGAAATGCAAAAAAATACATTCCACGACTTTTAAAGCCTCTCTCCATTTAAAGACATAGAGCAGGAATCAGAATATGGAGAGGGAGGACTTCCAGTCAAGATGACAGCACAGGTAAACACACCTGGCCTCCTCACACAACCACATCAAAATTACAACTAAACTATAGAACAATCATCATTCAGAATGATCATAAATGGAGCTGAATGGAATACCTACAACAATGGAATGAAAGAAGAAGCCACACTGAGACTGGTAAGAGGGGTGGAGATGCAGAATGGACTGGTCCCACATCCATGTGTGGTGGATGAAAATTGGGAGGGATGTCTGAGGAGTGAGGGTCTCAGCCCCATAGCAGATCCTCCAGCCCAGTGATCCAGTGCCAGCCTTCCAGTGTTCCAGGAAGATAAGTCTCAATAACTTCAGGCTGTAAAAACCAGTAGGGATTTGGACTGTGAAAGACAGAAACTGCTGGAATCTCAGGAAGTTCCTCTTAAAGAGCCCAAGCACAGACCTACTCAGACTCGCTCCCTCTGAGCTCTAGCACTGGGACAGATTGAAATGCGTCAGAGACATATGGGGAGGAACTGAGTTGCCTGGTATCAGGGCAAGTGCTGGAGGGCAGCTTGCTCCCAAACAGAAGTCCTGACAGAGGCCACAGTTCCTTTCCTGAGCCCTCCCCCACAGAGTGGGTAGGGGGGCACCATATCTGAGATTCCATCAACATGGCTCACAGTTTGCCTCACCCTGATGATTCCCTCAGGCCCAACCCCACCCAATTTTTGGGTCCACCCAAGCTGTTTTCACTGTTTTTTCCAAATGAATGGCTTGTCATGTCCCATGCTTCAGATTTTTCCTAAATTCTCTCCGAAAGCAGCATTTGGCTTCAGTGAGCCCTATACCTCTTGCTAAGTGGCCCCAAGCCTGGCAGTAACAGCAGCCAGCCTCGGTTCACAGCTTGGCTACACCTGGGGAACTCCAAGCCCAGCACAAGTAGCAGCCATCTGCAGATTACTTTGTAGCTTGTGTGTGTGACCCTGAACAGAACATAGGGAGTGGCTGACTTTGGATATATCAACAACAATCAAGGCTCAACTAAAACAGAAGGGTATACACAGCCCACACTGAGGGTGCATCTTAAGTACCCAGCTTGGGTGATAAGACAGGCTGTGCCAGTGGACCTTATAGCACACCTACTGTATTAAACCACTCTATGAAGCCTGGGAGACATAGCAGCTCTACCCAATATATAGAAACAAACACAGGAAGGTGGCTGAAATGAGGAGACAAAGAAACTTGGGTCAAATGAAAGAACAGAACAAAACTTCAGAAAATACCTAACAAAATAGAGAAAAGCAATCTATAAGATGTAGAGTTTAAAAGATCGGTTATAAGGATGCTAAAAGAACTTAGTGAGGACCTCAACAGCATAAAAAATATCCAGTCAGAAACAAAGGATACACTAATTGAAATAAAGGACAATTTAAAGGGAAACAACAGTAGAGTGGATGAAGCCAAGATTCAAATCATTTATTTGGAACATAAGAAAGCAGAAATTAACCAATCAGAACAGTAAGAAGAAAAAAAGAATTTAAAAAAAGAGGGTAGTGTAAGGAGCCTCCGGGACAACTTCAACCATTTCAACATTCATATCATGGGGGCGCTAGAAGGAGAAGAGAGAGAGCAATAATTTGGAAACCTATTTGAAAAAATAATAACAAAAAACTTTCCTAACTTGGTGAAGGAAGTAGACATACAAGTCCAGGGAGCACAGAGAGTTCCAAACAAGATGAACCCGAAGAGAACTACATCAAGACACATCATAATTAAAATGCTAATGCTTAAATACAAAAAGAGAATCTTAAAAGCAGCAAGAGGAGAGCAATTAGTTACCTATGTGGGAGCTCCCATAAGACTGTCAGCTGATCACTCAAAAGAAACTTTGGGGGCTAGAAGGGGCTGGCAAGAAATAGTCAAAGTGAGGAAAAGCAAGGACTTACAATCTAGAGTACTGTACCCAGCAAAGTTTAGAATTGAAGGGCAGATAAAGAGATTTCCAGTCAGGAAAAAGTTGAAGGAGTTCACTACCGTCAATCCAGTATAAAGGGTCTTGAAGAAGAAGAAGAAGAAGAAGAAGAAGAAGAAGAAGAAGAAGAAGAAGATCAAAACTATGAATAATGAAGTGGCAATAAATACAAAGCTGTCAACCATTAAATCTAAAAATCCAAATAAACAAGCAGAAATAAACAATTATAGATGCTGAGAATGTTTTGATGATCGCCAGTTGGGATGGAAGTTGAGGAGATAGGTAAGAGAAAAAGAAAAAAAGAAAGAAAATGACTATAGAGAGGAACATACTCTATTTCTAAAGAGATTTCATTTGAAAGAGCTGGCCCCTTGTTGCTCATGCCCATCCCACCCTGAAACTTGGAAAGAGGAATAAGGTACTTCACTCAATTTTCTTTAATGTAAACAAGTACTACTTCACCCCATAGCCCTAGCTTCCCAAACCTCCCATCCAATCCCTTCCTTGAAGGGTTTTGTTTCCCAAGCAAAGTATGCAGCTCAGCTCCCAAGGCCTCATTGTGGGATCAGAAATGGGACAAAAGAAAACATTTGTGATATTTTATGATGGTCCCTTCTAGTCTGAGTCACAAATTCTTCAGTACTGCATCAAAATAGTGAAGTACATAGAAATGTCAGGTTCTCCTTGTAAAAGAGTGATGGTGAAGGTGCTGGAAAGTATGCCATTGGTTTGATTTAGGTCAAAATGGGCTTCTAACCAGATCATCATAACATTAACTCAGCCAGCAAGGCTAGAAGTTGGAAAGTTTATGACCCTGCTCAGATGTAAATAAAGAATGCATAGTGTTTGTCTTCCACATCCCTTTGACAAACAAGGTCTCTCATGCAACTAGATTTGAAATTTATGACGACTTAATCACTAGAGGGCGGGGTGGGGTGTAGGAGGGCTACTGCCTGCAATGGGAATCTAAGGAGATCTGTGAGAAATGGAAGACTGCAGAGAGCGAGGTTCCTTCCTTCTCCTAAACAGCATTTCCCCCAGGGCTCCTCATCAGGCTGAGAAGCCTGGGGCAGGTTTCTGAATATTGGAGGCAGGACGTCCCCCATACACTTATTCTGGGAGTTACTGGGTTACATTAGAATTTGTAGCCAAAGTATCAGAGCTAATGGAATGATTGCTGCATTTATGAAAGTTTTGGTGTTCCTTTTATCAATGGTTTTGAAAAATTTGACTATCATGTGCCTGGTATAATTTTCTTCATGCGTTTTGTGTTGAGGTTTCATTAAGTTTCTTGCATATGTGTGTTTATAGTTTTCATTAGATTTAGATATCTTTCAGCCATTATTTCTTTAAATATTTTTTCCTGTTTCTCCCTTTTTCTCCTCTTGTTTGGGAACTTTGATAATATGTAGATATGTCACCTGAAGTTGTCTCATAGTTCACTGATGATCTGTTCATTTAAAAAAAAATTTTTCAGTGTTTCACTTGGTTAATTCTGTTGCTATGTCTTTAAATTCACTATTTTTTTTCTTCTGCAATATTTAGCCTGCTGTTATTTGTATCCAGTATATACTTCATTTAAGATTTCATTTATTTATTTTCAGAGAGAGGACAGGAGGGAGAAAAAGAGGGAACCATCAGTGTTTGGTTGCCTCTCATGTGCCCCCTACTGGGGACCCAATCCACAACCCAGGCATGTGCCCTGACTAGGAATTGAACTAGCAATTGAACCCTGGTTCACAGGCCAGCATTCATTGAAGCACACCAGCCAGCGCCGTATCCAGTACATTTTTTATCTCATGCATTATAGTATTCATTTCTAAAAGTTCAGTTTGAATCTTTAAACAGGAATCTTCCATTTCTCTTCCTAACGTTGTGAACATATGGGATATAGCTATAATACCTGTTTTAATGTCCTTGTCTGCTAATTCGAACATCTGTGTCACTTCTATGTCAGTTTGCAGTGACTGACTTTTTTCTTATTATTATTGCATTTTCTTTCTGCTTTGCATGCTTTGTAATTTTAGATTAGAAGCCATACATTATGAATTTTATCTTCTTGTGTGCTGGATATTTTTGTATTATCATTAATACTCTTGAATTTTATTCTGGGATGCAGTTAAGTTACTTGGGAACAGTCTGATCCCCTTAGATCTTGTTTTTAACATTTGTTAAATGAGATCAGAGCCGTGCCCAGTCTAGGAATAATAATTATTCTCTACTATTGTAGGAGAGCCCCATGATGGCCAGTGGTTTGTGAATTATAAGATTTATAGGCTGTCTGATGGGAATAGACATTGTTCTTGGCCTTGTGAGAACACCTAGGTATTTTTCTAGTGGTTCTTTCCCTAGCCTTGATTAGTTTCCTCACATGCACGTGCTAACCAGTACTCCTCTAAACACTCAAGAGACACCTTCTACAGATCTGTGAAGTTCTCTTTCTGCAGCCCTCTCCTCTCCAATCCTGTCCTGCAAATTAGCTGGTCTTCCCAAATTCTTAGTTTCATTTCCTCAACTCAGATAAGCCATAATCATCATAGTTTGTAATTCATAAATGAATGTTATCATTTGATTAACATATGACTCTTACTTTACAACCAGAGTATATGCTCCTTGAGATCAGGGATATGGTCTGCATGCTCATCATTTTATCTCTAATGTCTCATACAGTATCTTCTATCTGATAATAGGTCCTCAATAAATACTCAATGAATAAAAGAATGAACATAAGCCCAATTGTAATACAAGGAATACTAAGTTCCCAAAGACTTCATGGGCATTAAATATACTCTATGGTCTAAATATTTGTGTCCCTGCCAAATTCATATGTTCAAATCCTAATGCCAATGTGATGATATTAGGAGGTGGGCCCTTTGGCAGATGCCTAAGTCATGGGGGCAAAGCCCGTATGAATGGGATTAGTGTCTTTATAAAACAAACCCCAGAGAAATCCGTCACTCTTTCCAGGATGTGAGGACACAGAGAGAAGGCACTGGCTATGAACCTTTATTATCTTCAGTAAGCCTTGCTTGTTTTACTTTTCACATTTAATACATGATTTATCTGGAGTTGAATTTTGTATATAGTTTGAAATAGGTTCATTTAGATCCACTTGAATATGCAATTAATCCAGCACTACTTATTGAAAGAACCATACTTCCTCAACTGCATTGCTGTGGACCTTTTGTCATAAATTGAGTGACAACATATGTGTAGACCTCTTTTGGGCATCTTCTTTTCCACTGATATATTTTTCTACAGGTGCACCATACTACACTGGTTTAATTATTGTAGCTTTGTAAATGTCTTGATTTCTGTAAATCACTGGTGTTGCTCTTCTTTGTTATTCTTTCCATTTGCAATTCTATGCAATATTTAGAATGTTTTTTTTTATTTCCACAAAAACACACACACACACAAAAAGAGGGCATAAATAGTAGTGGAAAAAATACAATAAAAAAAAAACAGGACTTTTGGTCAAGATGGAGGCATAGGTGGACACATTGTGCCTCCTTGAACAACCAAGATAGAGACAACTGCAATTTAAAAACAGAATAACAACCAGAACTGACAAAATTGAACTGTATGGAAGTCGCACACCAAGGAGTTAAAATAGACACGTTCTTCCAGACTGGTAGGAGGGGTGGAGTCCGGCAGCTGGGCTGGGGTCGCGGAGCAGAGAGCATTGGGACTGGATGTGTAAGGGAACCAGGGCACACAAGACCACAGAGGGCAGACCCTGGGCATGCAAGCAGCAGCTGGCAGACCCCGGCCGAGGGGTGACAACCAGCAGACCCAGCGAGGCGGCAATTGTGAAACAAGGCACTATGTGCACCCAGGATCCCAGCTCCAGGAAATAAAGCGTAAAAGCACTGACTGAAAACATCTGTGGGGGTTGAAACACAGGGAGAGACTCCCACCCTCACAGAAGAGGTCGTTGAAAAGTCCTACGGGATGCACAAGCCCACCCACATGGGAATTGGCACAAGAGGGGCCCAATTTGCCCCGGGGGAAGTGGCAGAAGGGACTGAAGTCCCACGGAGAGCGGAGCAAGTGCCATTGTTCCTTCACAGACCCTGCCCCCACATACAGTGTCACAACCCAGCAACTGGGGTGCCCCACCCTGGTGAACACCTAAGGCTCCGCCCCTCATACATAACAGGTGTGACCAGACCCCCCCCCAAAAAAGATGGCTCAAACAGAAGAACAATTGAAAGCCCCAGAACCCATCCTTTTAAGCGACCAAGAGATAGCCAACCTATCAGATGCACAGTTCAAAGCACTGGTGATCAGGATGCTCACAGAATTGGTTGATTTTGGTCACAAATT
>CM052538.1:126897518-126916684 GCA_028533065.1 Trachops cirrhosus
TGGGAACTCCTTTGTAGGTTACTGTCTCCTTATCTCTTGCTGCTTCTAGGATTCTCTCCTTCATTTTGACCTTGGCTAATATAATTATGATGTGCCTTGGTGTGTTCCTCCTTGGGTCCAACTTCTTTGGGACTCTCTGAGCTTCCTGGACTTCCTGGAAGTCTATTTCCTTTGCCAGATTGGGGAAGTTCTCCTTTATTATTTGTTTAAATCGGTTTTCAATTTCTTGCTCCTCCTCTTCTCCTTCTGGTACCCCTACAATTCAGATGTTGGAAAGTTTCAAGATGTCCTGGAGGTTCCTAAGCCTGTCCTCATTTTTTTTTTAATTCTTATTTCTTCATTCTTTACTGGTTGTATGTTTTTTCTTCCTTCTGTTCCACTCCATTGATGTGAGACCCAGCTTTCTTTCCATCACTATTGGTTCCCTGTGCATTTTTCTTCATTTCACTTATTGTAGCCTTCATTTGTTCATCTAATTTGTGACCAAAATCAACCAATTCTGTGAGCATCCTGATCACCAGTGCTTTGAACTGTGCATCTGATAGGTTGGCTATCTCTTGGTCGCTTAAAAGGATGGGTTCTGGGGCTTTCAATTGTTCTTCTGTTTGAGCCATCTTTTTTTGGGGGGGGTCTGGTCACGCCTGTTATGTATGAGGGGCGGAGCCTTAGGTGTTCACCAGGGTGGGGCACCCCAGTTGCTGGGTTGTGACACTGTATGTGCTGGCGAGGTCAGAGAGGAAACAATGGCACTTGCTCCACTCTCTGTAGGACTTCGGTCCCCTCTGCCACTTCCCACAAGCAGATTGGGCCCTTCTGGTGCTGGCTCCCAAGCGGGTGGGGTTGTGTACATTCTAGAACCTTGTGGGTCTCCCCAAGGAACTCTCCTGTGAGGCTGGGAGATTCTCCTGGCACCTCAACCCCCACAGGTGTTTTCAATCAGTGCTTTTAGGCTTTATTTCCTGGCGCTGGGTCCCTGGGTGGCACGGTCTGTGTCGCTGCCCATTTTTACCTGGTTTATCTGTGCATGAATGTGTGACTGTGGACAGCCAGCTGTCTTGCGTGCCTCACTGGGTCTGCTCGTTGCCTCCCACACCCGGCATCTGCCACCAGTCCATCAGCTGCCGCCTGTGCCCTGCGTGCCTGTGTCTGCCAGCCGCCGCTTTTTCCTGCTGGGACTCCTTGACCCCTCTCTGTCGGCCTCCGACTCTGCTCCTCTTACCGGTCTGGATGAATGGGTGTCAGACTTCCATACAGTTCATTTCTCTCTGTTCTGGTTGTTTTTTTGTTTCTAAATTTTTGTTGTCCTTAGTTTTGGTTATGCGAGGAGACACAGTGTGTCTACCTATGCCTCCATCTTGGCCGGAAGTCCAGAATCAGAGGATCTGAATACACAGATTACACCTTGTATAACTGAAGCAATAATTAAAAAAAAAACCTCCCAAAAAACAAAAGCCCTGGGCTGGATGTCTTCACAGGTAAATTTTACCAAACATTCTGAGAAGAACTAACACCTCTCTTTCTCAAACAATTTCAAAAAATTCAAGAGGTGGGAAGGCTCCTAAACTCATTTTACAAGGCTAGCATTATCCTAATACCAAAACCAGATAAAAACAGCACAAAAGAAGAAAATTATAGGCCAATATTCCTGAGGAACATAAACCCTAAAGTCCTCAACAAAATATTAGTGATCTGAATACAGCAATGCATCAAAAAGATCATACACACTATTAGGTGAGATTTATTCTGAGAATGCAAGGTTAGCACAACATTCACAAATCAATAAATGTGTTTCACCACATAACCAAACAAAAGGACAAAACCCAATGACCATATCAATAGATGCCAAAAAGCATTTGATAAAATTCAATACCCTTTTGTGATTAAAAAAACAACTCTCAGCAAAGTGGGAATAGAAGAAACGTACCTAAATATAACCACTGCCAGCATCATAGTCAAGGGACAAAAGCTACAAGCATTCCCCTTAAGATTGGGAACAAGATAGGAATGCCAGCTTTCACCTCTCTTATTCAACATAGTACTGGAAGTCCTAGCCACAGAAATAGAACAAGAAGAATAAATAAAAGATATCTAAATAGGAAAGGAAGAAGTAAAAATGTCTTTATTTGCAGATGACATGACACTATACATAGAGAATCCCAAAGATTCCACCAAGAAACTTCCAGAACTGATAGATGAATTCAGCAAAGTAGAAGGATACAAAATTAATATCCAGAAATCAGTTTATTTTATATGCAAATAACAAACTAACAGAAATTGAAATTAAGAAAATGATCCCATTCATAATTGCTGCAAAAAGAATAAAATACCTAGGAATAAACCTAACCACAGATGTAAAACACCTATAACTTGGAAAATTATAAGACACTGATGAAAGAAATTGAAGAAGGTATAAATAAGTGGAAATATATACTGTGTTCATGCATATGATGAATTAACATCATTAAAATGTCCACACTATTCAAAGCAATCTATAGAGTCGATGCAATTCCTATCAATTTTCCAATGACATATTTCATAGAACTAGAACAAATATTTCAAAAATTTATGTGGAATCACCAAAAGCCCCACATAGCAACAGCAATCCTGAGAAAAAAGAACAAAGTTGGAGGAATCACATTAGCTAATATTAAACTATACTGAATTCAAATCAGCATGGTACTGGCATAGAAACAGACACATAGATCAATGGAACAGAATCGAGAACCCAGAAATAAACCCACACCTTTATAGTCAATTACTATTCGACAGAGGAAGCAAACACATACACTGGGCTAAAGATAGTTTATTCAATAAATGGTGGTGGGAAAATTGCACAGATAAGTGCAGAAAAATGAAACTAGACCATCTCCTTACACATACACAAGAATAAATTAAAAATGGATTAAAGACTTAAATGTTAGACCTGAAACCATAAAAACCATAGAAGAAAACATAGGTAGCAAAATCTTGGGCATTGTTCATAGCAATTTTTTATTGGGTATATCTCCCCAGGCAAGGGAAACAAGATAAAAAATAAACAAATGGGATTGCATCAAACTAAAAAGATTTTGCACAGAAAAGGAAAACATCAGCAAAATAATAGGACAACCCACAGAATGGGAGAACATATTTGCTGATATATCTAATAAGGGGTCAATATTCAAAATTTAGAAAGAACTTACAAAACTTGACACCAAAAAAAGCACAAGCAATCCAATTAAAAACTGGGCAAAGGACCTGAATAGACACTTCTCCAGAGAGGACATACATATGGCCAATAGACATATGAAAAGATGCTCAATGTCACTAATCACCAGAGAAATGCAAATTAAAACCACAATGAGATATCATCTCACATCTGTCAGAATGGCTATCATCAATAAATCAACAAACAAGTGCTGGCAAGGACATGGAGAAAGGGGAACTGTGGAGCACTGTTGGTAGGAATGCAGATTGGTGCAGCCACTGTGGAAAGCAGTATGGAGATACCTCAAAAAATTAAAAATGGATCTGCATTTTGACCCAGCAATTCCACTTCAAGGAATATCCAAAGGAACCCAAGACTCTTATTTGAAAGAAAATGAGAACCCCTATGTTCATTGCAGTGTTATTTAAAATCACCAAGATATGGAAGCAGCCCACGTCTATCAGTAGATGAGTGGATAAAACAACTATGGGACATTTACACAATGGAATACCACTTGGCCATAAAAAATAAGAAAATTTTATCCTTTGTGACAGTATGTGTGGACCTGGAGAACATTATGCTAAGTAAAATAAGCCAGTCAGAGAAAGACAAATACCATATGATTTCACTCATATGTGGAATCTAATGAACAAACTGAACTAAGAAGCAAAATAGAGACAGACTCATAGACAGAGAGCAGATGACAGCTAAGGGTCAAGGGGAGATTTAGGGGTGGAAGGATTGAGCAAAAAGGGAAACGGACTCATGGACATGGACAACAGTGTGGTGATTGTTAGGGGCATAAGGGGACTATGCCCCCAGCAATCAGGAGATTATAAGGGGGCTAAATGGTAATGGAAAAAAATACAATAAAAATTTTAAAAATAAAAATATAAAACACATTTTTAAGAAAAGCAGTGATAGTGAGTATCTGGTCTTCTTGACTCTAATAGAATGGCTTCTAGTATATCACTGTTAATTCAGTGTTAATTTTGGTTTCTCTTATATTCTTTTTATTGTAATATACTAATGGCTTTTAATTAATTAGAACTGCCTGTTAAATTATATGATGTTTCTATTCCACATCTTTGGAAATGATTTCATTGTTTTTTCCCTCTTGTAATTTATCAGTGTAATCAATTTCTTTATAATAAACTGTATTTTCATTTCAGAAATAAAACTCCTTGGTCGTGTGTATTATTCTTTTAACATGTCATTAAATCTCCTCATACTAACAGTTAATTTTTTCCATTTATATTCAAAAGAAAAATTGGTCTATGGTATTCTATTATTATTTTTTTTAACTTGCTTAGTCAGGTTTTGGTATGAAAGTCTTAATATAAAGACATTTCCACTGGGGCCTGCTCAATATACATTGATGACTTGAATTGAATCTGGCTGCTGGGGTGTTTTATGCTGTTTCCTGTCATCATTTACATACAGAACTGTAAGAACAAACATCATTAATATTCCTTTGCCCTTGAGTAAGACAAACCAGGAGAAATACCATCAGATCATGGGCATTAACTTAAGACCATAAGCTTTAAAATACTTTTGATAATCTGGCTAGATAGCTCAGTTGGTTAGAGCGTCTTCCCGATACCCCAAGGTTGTGGGTTTGATCAATGGTTGGGATGTGTACATTTTTTCTCTTCCTCTCTTTTACAAAAATCAATAAATAAGAAATTAAAAAGGAAAGTAAGATTTCTTTTTAAAAAATAAAATAAAGTACTTTTGGTGGAAAAACCTGCTGGACAGAAAATATCCAACTGATTTTAAAATTAACTTAGTACTATTGTCTTGCTGAAAATAAAGACAAACTGAAAATAAACCATCCCAGTAAAATGGATAAAAAACTGTTACACAAGCAAAACTTTTAAGAAAGGTGGGAAAATTTTGTGGATGAGAGGAAAGACAGTTATTTTTCAAATTAGCTCTGAGAACAATCAATACACATCTCACAAAGTAGAAGTGGTATTTTGATTCTCTTCTTCATTTTCCATATTGAGTCTGACCTGGGGCCTCCCACCAGAGAAGCCCCTTACTGAGCTCTTTCTGAATGAACAAAGGAAAGATGACTGTTCTGTTTATCTGTCCACTGTCACACAGGTGTCCTGAGTGCCCACAAGCCACACCACAGGGCACAGAGAGCCCTATGTTTCCCCCTGGTGGACTGAGCTTAGAGTATGGTGCCAAATCAACCTTTTCCCTATCACCACATCAATGCCCACATTTGGAGGGAAGGCTGTGCTGGTGAGAAGGGGCACCGAGGCTCTGCCTCCTCTAACCAGGGCAGGCCACCACCACTGTCACGGCTTGCTCTGGAACCGCTGCCAATTCTTGTGCATAGGAAAGCTGTCTGACTCTGGCTGAGGAGCAGGACCCCACAAGAACTGGCTGTGCGGTGCACGGGCTGGGGATAGGAACTGTGGTACATACCAGCAGCTATCTTCCTGAGTGAAACTGTAACTTAAGAACTTAGGTGGGTGCATATAAACCATCGTATTTAGCAGGAATGCACATGCAAGTGAAGTTCTAGAAGGATTTTGAAGTCAGTCGGTCAGCAGGAGTCCCTTCCCTTCTCTGTTTCAGGCTCTTTCCACAGCTGTTTGGCAGATGATGTTGGGGAGGCTGGCGTGAAAAAAGAATTCAAAGATCTTTGGGATGATTTTGTAAAAATCACACTGAGTTGCATCAAAGTTTCAGAATCTTCATGTGAAGCATTATTAGCCTCTGTGAAGCATTTGTCACCCAGCAGACTCCAGCTCTTGGAATAGCATTTTGTGAAAAGCCAAAAGACACAGAGCAGGTGTGTCTCTCATCCTTTTGATACGTTGAGACATCCAATCCATCATAAAGTCTTCTCTTCTACTTCCTAAATGTAACTTGAATATGTCTGTTTTTCTCTATCCTTACTGCCACACTACACTTGTCCAAGTCATTGTTTCCTACAACCTAGACTCCTGCAGTAGTTTCGTCTCTAGTGGCAGAGCCATTGCCTTGCAGAGCTCCAGAAAGCAACGTTCACATTGCTGTCTGTGTAGGTGCAGCCGCGGCGGAGCACACCCCTACCTGCACAGTAGACGAAAACAAGGGGCCCTTGGAGCTGTGCAGCCAGTCCACCCCACTGCTCTCCCTCCTTTCTCCCTCTTGGGATCTAATTTTTCCTTTGCTATTTATTATTATTATTGAAATATTACAACCAAATAGAAAAACATAAAGAGTAATAAAACATGCACTCATGCATTCATCACCCAATTTTTTCATATTTTAACATTTCACAAAATTTTTTGAAGTTGGCTAACCTAAATGTTTATTATGCATAGGGAAGGGTATGTATAATGTATGTGAACATTTTAAAGAACAAACACTCATGTACTCACCACTCAACTTAAGAAATAGAATATTTCTAAATGGCTTTAGAGTTTCCCACATGCCCCTTCCACACGAGAAACTCTGTGGTGCTCCCCAGAAGTAACCACTCCCCTGAGTTTTGAGATAACTGTTTTCTCATGCGTCTTTATATTCATAACATATATGTACAGATCCTTAATGTTTTGCTTTGCTTTACCTGTTTTTAGACCTTTATAATAAATGGAATCAATCCGAATGCGGTCTTTTGCGGTTTGGGTTTTTTGGCTTAGCAATATGTTTTGGGAATCATCTGTCTTCACTGCTGATATTCATCTGTTTTCCCTACTTGCCAATCCATACTTTACACTGCAGCCAGAATAATCTTTAAAAAATACACATCCAACTGTCACTCCACTGTGTGAAACCCTTCAGTGGCTTCCCAATACTCTTGGAATTGAATCACAGATCCCTGATGTGGCCTGCCAGCCCCCACGTGACCTAGCCTCACCTCCTTCTCGGTCTCATTCACTCCGGCTGAGTGAATGAGATCTTCACTGGGCTGAGATCCATTTTCTTGATCTCAATAAACTCTTCTTTTCCTTCTGGACTTCATGCACACTTGGATTCTTCCTTTTACTCTCCACCTGGCTAGTCCTGCTGAAACTTCAGGTCTCTGATTAAATATCACTTCTTTAAATGGATCTTCATTAACCTTCCAGTGTAAAAAGGTGATTCTTGTTTTGCCTTTTTTCTACCTAGTTTCTTCAAGCACATACCACAGTTTTATCATTATACATTTATTTGTGCATCTATTTTTATATGTACTTAGTGCTTGTCTCCCTGAAGTTGTACTGAGGACAGGATCACATATGTTTTGCTCATATCTACTCCTAGCAGAGTCCCGGTGAGTAGCAGGTTCCAAATAATTAGCATGTGGTAAGAACTGAAGCCAGAAAAAGTTGATGCAGTCAGGGCAAAAAAAATAACAAAAAGTGTTCAGCTCATGAATTCTGGGACAATTCTCTGCTGGAAAAAAATTGTTGTAAGTGAAGGTATTACAGCATTCTTCAAGAAAACTTGTCGGACTCGGTGTGATCAAAGGCAGATATTAAGCTTTTGTATTTGTCCCATTTGCTGACCCAGAAAAAGTGATTGGGAGGCAACTTATAGTGGGTGCTATGTTTTTTAAACATATATAATGATAACTAAAACTTATTGAGTACTTACTTACATGGGCACTATCCTAAGTGCTTTGCACAAATGAATAGATTTAATTCTCATAATAACCCAAAGAGAGGCATTTTGATATCCCCATTTTTACATATCAGAATACTAAGTCAGAGAGACAAAGGAACTTGCCAGACCTCATACAACTAGTAAATAGCAAATCCAGGCTGTTACTTAGGCAATACGGCCCCAGGGTTCATTGTCACTGTGCTATATTGCCTTTCAATAATTTTGCTCAATGAATATCTGTGTCAAGAATAAAAGAGGGTTATACTAAAGGTCAAGCAAAGTACTACAGGGGTATTGAACGAGAGAATTTTCATTCTATATACGGCTTTCTGCTCTAGCATTTCAGGCTTGGAGGAACAGACGTGGGAGGATGATACTGTCCATGACTGAAGACACATCAACAGAGCATGAGACACATTAGGGACATGGATGTGAAGTGGATGAAAGGTTGTAAAGATAGACCCTTGCCAGAATGTGGAGGGTCTTGAATGATACTTTTGGAGGTTTCTCTTTTAAGTAGGGCTTCAGCTTAGATCAATGCATAGCATATTGAACACATAACATAATTCTGTCCTGCCAACAAATGGAGCTCAGATGTTGCAGGTGAGGGAGATTGAATGACACCTCTCCTCCTATCTGTTGTAGCCATTTATTTCCATAAGAGCTGAAGGACTGTGATGAAGACATAGAGAGAAATTTCTGGTGGTTGGGGGAGCCTTAAAGGAGGCAGATTGCAGGGACAGACATCAAAGAACCCAGAAGAGAATTCACTGTGCGAGTTGGACTTAGGCAAAGAGAACCAGGACCAGTATTGGTGCCTCAGATCAGAGAGAAGAGCTGGGTCTAGGATGAGAGTAGCAGGCAACACTGGAATTTATCGGAAGCTGATCACCTTCTCAGAGGGTGTGTACTATAGGAAAGAAGGGTTGTGGACACCATAATACAGATGCACACAAACACCCCATCACAGCCCGAGTAGAACCAGTGGTCCCTCGTATTCGCAGTTTCTCCAGCATTGTGCGTCCTGGACCCCCAGCCATATCTAGAGGGCACCAAAGCCAGAGTGTAACTATCCCAGTGCCTGGAGATGCTTTCCACCCACACCCATCTTCCCTGCCCTTGATCCAGCTGTCAAGGAACCAGAGGTCACAGAGTGAGTAAGGGAGAGACAGAGGAAAAGGACAAGGCAGAAATAAGAAAAAGCCAAACAGGACTCCTTTTCTGGGCTTCAGGTGTCCGAGCCTGAGTCAGGACTGAGATAGGGGTTGGGAGAAGATTTAAAATAGGTGAGAGTAAAGCTTTGGTATGAAACTGGGCTGAACTTGTTAATATCTGGAAAATGAGACTATTCACTAATGGCTGAAAGTGACCAAAAACGCTATTGAATCTACCCAAGATTTCATTAGAGTGTAGAAAATGGAGATTCAATTTAGCTTGGAAGAATGGTAGCAATATGAATACGTATTGTGTTTTTTCCCTGCAGCTTGCACCCCATTAAGACCAGCACATTCAATACACTCATTAGAATAAACATTGCCAATGGCTCCTCATAAAAGCTATAACAACTTCCTCCCTCATCACTAAGGAGCGCAGTTTCTGCTTTCAGGAAGAGAGGCTTTGATGTTCACATACAAGGAGCCTTATCTCTTCTTCGATATTCTAATAATGTAAATGCAGACAAAATTAATTTTGTTTCTGAACATCTCCAACCAATTACTACAGGCTTCCTGACTTCATGGACTTTTTTAGGGGATACCTGTGTATCCTCCCCAAAGCCCAGCCTCCACACATCAAAAGTCTCAAGTTAGTTTGTTTTTTATTCCAGATAGGGAAGATCTACTCCCAAGGACTCGCTCAGGGTGATAAAGACTGTTCTTGGTAATTACTACATTTAGCATGGCAGTTACTTTGTTAGATATATAAATGTTGAATAACTAGGTTTACACTAGAAACTACTATAAAATTTACATTAACTATATATTAATAAAAAATTGATAAGCAAAAAAATGTTCTTTACAAAAATAAATATCTACTTTTTAAGCCAAGGGTAATTATGTATTTTTAAAAATCTGGTAATTGATGCTATTGTGTAAAGAATTAAATAAAAGCATAAGTATCTTGAAATTATGTTGTACAAAGATTATTTATCAATTAACTCAAAACATACTGGCCTAAGTTCTGGAAATTAACTAAGGATCTAGAAATTACATTTTCTTGACACATTAAGTCATTTGTAGAATCATAAAAATTAATCTTTTTATAAAGACAATACATATTATCAAGTAATGTAGTTGAACATATAATTTTGCAATTTTATAAACTTAAAGTGGTGTTTATTTGTCCAACAAAACTGGTAGACAAAATTTAGGAAATTCAGTTTAGTTAAGCTTCTCATGAGAAAATAATCTCAAAATTTTATAACCTGCATTGTTATGTAAATGTTTTTACATGGTAAAAGCCAGGGAGAAGATACAGAGCTGCTTTTAAATCAAAATTGTTAAATCAGTTTAATTTGTCCAGAAAGACAACTTGATTATAAATATTATATCCTCTATTCTTGTGCAATTTACATATCTGGTATTAAAACTTTAAAGTTATTTACATGATATATACTTTATACTTCTTTTTTTTTATCCTCACCTGAGGACATTTTTTCATGGATTTTTAGAAAGAGGAAGGGAGAAGAGAGAAACATTGATGTGAGAGAAAGAAGCATTGATTGGTTGCTTGCCATATGCAAGTAGACCGGGGACCATTCATGCCAGGACCAGGTATCACACATGCCAGGACAGGGTATTGAACCTGCCCAGGTAGGGTGCTGAACCCACAACCTAGGTATGTGCCTTAACTAGAAATGAACCCACAACTTTTTAGTTATGGGACGATGCTCCAGCCAATTGAGCCACACTGGCCAAGGCATGATATTTACTTCTTAAAACATACGAAGGTCTGTCTAGAAAGTAGTCAGCCACGTAATATGAAAAATAGAGACCTTTACTGAAGATAGAAGATACAAGAAAGATTGTCCATAGGACAATGACACGTCAGACCCCTTCAAAGGAGGCAACTTGGGACCTCACACATTTCTCCCAATCGCCATCAGCTGCCCTGTTGTATTTTCCTGAATCTCGTCAACAGTCTGAAATATCTTCTATTTCAAAGGTGATTTTAATTTTGGAAAAAGCCAGAAATTGAAGGGTGCCACATCTGGGCTGTAGGAGGACTGAGTCACCTGGGTGATTTGATGTTTTGCCAAAAATTTCTACACAACATGTGATGCATGATCAGACACATTGTTGTGATGAAGCTACCAATCAACAGTTGTCCATAGCTGAAACCGTTTTCATTGTATTGTATCTCTCAACTGACAAAGAACATTGAGGTAGTACTCTTTATTAATTGTTTGGCCTGGAGGGGCATACTCATTATGGACAACACCTTTCCAATGAAAAAACACAGTTAACATGGTCTTGATCTTGCTGCAACTTTGCCACACCTTCTTCAGGTGTGGAGAACCAGGTGACTTCCATTGGGATGACTTGGCCTTTGTGTCTGGATCATAGCTGTAGACCCACAATTCATCTCTGGTTATGACCTTCTTGAGAAAATCTGGTTCATTGGTAGTGGTTTTTATCAAGTCATTAGCAACTGCAGCACGATGTTCCTTCTGCTCTGGTAGCAGAGGCCATGGAACGAATTTTGCCATGACACAATTCATACCAAGACCCTGTGTCAAAATCTCAGACACAGTAGTTTTTAGAATCTCCAGATAAGCTTCTTTATTTTATTTAATAAATTACATAGTTATGAGAATATTATTAGCTATATTCCCTATGCTGCACTTTATATCCCCATGACTATTTTTTTAAATATTTAAAAAAATTTTAAATATTTTATTTATTTATTTTTAGAGAGAGGGGAAGGAAGGGAGAAAGAAAGGGAGTGAAACATCAGTCTGTTACCTCTTGCGATACATCCCCAACCAGAGACTTGGCCTGCATCCCAGGCATGTGCCCTGACAGGGAATCAAACTGGTGACCCTTTGGCCTGTAAGCCAGCACACAATCCACTGGGCCACACCAGCTAGGGCCCATCACTATTCTGTAACCAAATGGTACATCCTAGTCCTTTCACCTTTTTCACCTATCCTCCCCCAACTCCCCTCCCATCTGGCAACCATCAAAATGTTCCCTGTATCTATGAATAGTTTTGTTCTGCTTGTTTGTTTATTTTGTGTTTTTAGATTCTGTTGTTGATAGATATGCATTTATTGCCATTTTGTTATTTATATGTTTTATCTTTTTTTATTCTTCTTAAAGAAGACATTTTTACCTTTCATGTAATACTGGTTTGGTGGTGATGGACTCCTTTAGCTTTTTCTTGACTGGGAAATTCTTTATATGTCCTTCAATTCTAAATGATAGCTTTGCTGAGTAGAGTAAACTTGGTTGTAGATCCTTGCTTTTTCCTCACTTCAAATACTCCTTGCCAATCCCTTCTGGCCTGCAAAATTTCTGTTGAGAAATCAACTGACAGTCTTATGGGAGCTCCCTTGTAAGTAACTGCTTTTCTCTTGCTGCTTTTAAGTTCTCTCTTTGTCTTCAACCTTTTGCATTTTAATTAAGATGTGTCTTGATTTGGGCCTCTTTGGGTTCATCTTGTTTGGTACTCTATGTGCATCCTGGATTTGTATGTATATTTCCCTCACCAGGTTAGGGAAGTTTTCTGTTATTATTTTTTCAAATAGGTTTTTGATGTCTTCCTCTCTTCTCCTTCCACACCCCCATGATGTGAATGTTGGAATCCTTGAAGTTGTTCCAGGGGCTCTTTACACTACCTTCATTTTTTTTCCTTTTTGCTGTTCCAATTGGGTGTTTTTTGCTTTCATATATTCCAAATTCCTGATTTGATTCTCAGCATCCTCTATTTTGCTATTGATTCCTTGTAAATTATCCTTCCTTTAGTTAGTGTAGCCTTCATTTCTGACTGGTTCTATGTCCTTTTTCATGATGTTGAAGTTCTCACTAAGCTCCTTGAAGTTTTCAGTAAGTTCCTTGAGCATCCTTATAATCATCATTTTGAACTCTGCCTCTGGTAGTTTGCCTCCTCCATATATTTAGTTCTGTTTTTGGAGATTTCTCCTGTTCTTTCTTTCTTTCGGTACCTGTGTTTTTGTCTCCACATTTTGTCAGCTTTCTTATTTTTGTTTCTATGTATTAAGTAGACCTGCTGTGTTCCCAGACTTTGTAGAGTGGTCTTGTGTAGTAGATGCAGCCTCCTCAGTTACTCAAGCTGGGTGCTCCAGGTGTACCCCTGTGTGGGCTGTGTGCACTGTCCTGTTGTACCTGAGCCTTGATTGCAGTTGGCATCACTGGGGGGGATTGACACTTCCCTCCCCTCCCCCAGGCCAACTGGCTTCCGAGACAGGCTACAGTTACAGAGGAGGAGCTGCGGTATAGTAGTTGCTTTACATGAGCTACTGTATGGAGCAGGACTTGCTTCAGTTGGTCTTTGGTGCTCACCGAGTCCTCTCCTCGAGTGTCTCACTCATGGAGGTGGTAGGGTTGTAATCCAGCATGATCTGAAGCTATCCACTGGATGTGATGGCTCTGGGGACTCCTGGACAGTGCAAGGTCAGCCACCACTTATGCCCTGTTTGAGACCACCCAGAACAAGCTACAAAGCAATCTGCAGATGGCTGCTACTTGTGGTGGACGTGGAGGTGCCCATGAGAGGCCAAGTTGTGAACCAAGGTTTGTTACTGCTAGTGCTAGGCCTGGGGCCACTTGACAAGAGGTACAATGTACATAAAGACCAGATGCTGTTTGTTTGAGAGATTTCAGGAAAGTCCAAAGCATGAGGTAAGAGAGGCTAATTGTATGAAAATGGCTTGGGTGGGCCCAAGAGTTGGGTGGGCGATGTCTCAGGGAATCATCAGGGTGGGACAAACAGTGATAGATACTCATGTTGTGGAAGACTCAGATATGGTTCCCACCTGTCAGTTCTGTGGCAGAGGAAGGCTCAGAAAATGAAAAATGTCCTCTGCCAGAACTTATGTCTGGGAGAAAGCTGCCCCTCCCCAAGCTCTTGTCCTGATGCTAGACAATTCAGTTCCTGCCTGTATGTCCCTGGCTTCTTTCAAGCCTCTGCCCCAGTTCTAAAGCTCTGAGGGAGTGAATCCATGCATAGGACCTTTAACAGGAACTATCTGGGACTCCAGAAGCCCTCCATCTCACTTTGTCAAAACCCCCACTGGTTCGTACAGCCAGAAGTTATGGAGACTTCTCTTTCTAGTTCTGGAACCCTTGACTAGGAGGCCTAGTGTGGGGCTGGGACCTCTCACTCCTCAAGGGGGGGACTTCCAAAGCCGAGGTATCCCTCCCAATTTTAAATTGCTGCACATGGGTGTGAAACCAGCCTTTTTGCATCTTCAACCCTCTTACCAGTCTTGATGTGGCTTTTTCTTTAAATCCCTGGTTGCAGGACTTCCATTCAGCTAGATTTCAGGTGATTCTTCTGAATGATGGCTGTGAGAGGATTCAAGTACCAGATTTACCTATGCTGCCGTCTTGAGTGGAAGTGACCTTCATACTTTTGAAGATTGCCTCAGATTTTGTAGAATGCCTATCAGTTTGAGTTTGTTTGATGCTTTCTCATGATTAAATTGAGATTGTGCATTTTAGCAAGAATACCACAGAAATGATGTGTCTTTCCCAGTGTGTCTTAGCAGGGGGTACGTGATGTCAATGTGTCTTCTTACTGATGATATTAACTTTGATCACTTGGCTAAAATGGTGTGTTCTAGATTTCTCCACAATAGTGAAAAATATTTTTCAGGTATCCTGTTCCTCTTCAAACTTTTGCTCACTAATTTTAGCATTGATAAATGGATCTTGCCTGCAGCAATTATTACAGCAGTGTTTACCTAGTGATAATTTTCTATATTCCTCACTCTTTTGACATTTATTAATTGCATCTTCTGTCTCTGCTCACCCATTTATGTATTCATTCATTTATTTTTATTATTATGGAGTCATGGACATTTACTTTATTCTATGAGTTACATTCTAATACTATCATTAGTTATGGTTTTGCTGAAATTATTTCACCTTTGGATACTGAAAGCTCCTTCATGTGGTCTTCTGTGTCCTTTCAATATACTAACATACTCCCAACTCTTTTTTTAAAAAACCAATTTCTTACTTACTGTTCCCACAAAACACTCCAGGCTCCTTTTATATTTTTCCTGTTCCAGTCTTGGAATAAACCATTTCTCTTAGGAGCACTAGTTTATTTTATTTGTTTCTTTTACTACCTCTGGATTTTGAATCTCAGTTAGAAAGTTGGCTCTAGGGTCTAAATATTTTTCTCTCCATATCAGTGAGATACAGTAATAACTCTACAGCCCACTTTCCTAAGTCTAGAGTCTTCCCTGTAAATAATCACAAGGACTTTAGCAGGAAGGCCAGTGGAAATGTTCGGTGAGCATTCGCCTCCAAGTCATGCCCTCCTGAAGACTCCTGCCATCCTGAGAACTGTATGTCTTCTCACTGATCCCCAAAATCTGGAGGGTAATTTTTGACTGCATGCTTACAAAACACACCTACCTCCCAAAGACAGACATTGATTCTGAGAGACTTTAGAGCCTAAATTAATATTCATAACCAGAAACAGTTTCCTGGTTGTAACATCAGCTTCTCAATCCCTCCTTAGGTCAGGCCTGGTCCTTGGTCATGTAGAGCCCTGGACAGACTTCTTCATTCACACTGCTTTGAGAACATGCCTTGGGGCTTACTAAATGATGAGTGGCTGGGCCATCTACTCCCTCAAATTAAAGATTTTCTTTTAAAAAATATTTTTCATTTTTTAGTTACAGTTGACATAGCATATTATATTAGTTTTAGGTGTATGACATAGTGATTAGATACTTACATAACTTTCAAAGTGATCACCCCGGTTAGTCTAGTACCTTATTTGAGGAACAGGATCAAATTCTTTTGCAGAATCTCTATTCTCTGGTAAACTCTGTAAATGGAATGGGGTTGTTCCTATGAGGATATATTCTTCTCCTGTCAAAAAATACTATTAATGATATTGTTTTTCCATTTACCTCAATACTAATCCAAATAAGAAAATTAGTATCTAATGATAATCTCCAACCTTAATATTCACATTCACCATTACACTAAACCAAACCAGAATTAATGGAAATACTTAACAAGTTCACCAAAAACCTGGTAAACATAATCCAATGATGTCTTAATAGTTTATATCAAGATTAATCTTCTTTGATCAATGTTACCAAAGTCAATGTCACCAAATACAGGTTTTATACGTCTGCCTCATGATCCTTGCAATAGTACTGTTAGCATGCAAGTTTGCAGACACATTAATAACCAAAATATGCATTGTGTTATATAACCAGTTTCTGTCCACAGAATCACAAAAAAAGGTCTATGATACATTAATGAAAATTAAAAAAAATCTTTTGTGGCTCAGTTGTCTGTAATATGAAAGAGGATATAGCAATGGAAAAATTTTTCTACCTCTAATATCTATTGTTTTACAGTTTCATTTAATCAGGTATTGGTAATTTTGTTATTCAAACTTCATATCATGCTTAATCAATTTTGTTCCAACTCTATTATCTGATATTAATTTTTCTAAACTTTTATTTTTATTTTTTACTGTTTTTAAATAATCTATCTTAACCTTTCTAACTTTAATATTTTTAAATATTAATTTTGCTTATTGATTTAGGCAGAAACAGCCTTTTAATGGTGGGATTAGTTTATTTTTATTAAATCTAGTATTTGATACATTTGATCTTAATCCTTTCAATGTATAATGTGCATCTTTATTTCTCTTTGGGTTATATGGGCTATATTTTGCCCTTTATCTTTTAAAATGTTTGGAAGACCCCCCAAAAATAACTATTTTAAAGCTACATGTGAAAGTCTGAAAACACTCTATAAGCATTCCATTGTGTGTTTGTGTGTGTGTGTGTTTTAAAAAATATGTTTTCGCTCTGGCTGGTGTGGCTCAGTGAATTGAGCATGGGCCTGGAAACCAAAGGGTCCCTGGTTTGATTCCCAGTCAGGGCACATGCCTGGGTTGCGGGCCAGGTCCCCAGTGGTGTGTGCATGAGAGGCAACCACACATTGATATTTTTCTCCCTCTCTTTCTCCCTCCCTTCCCCTCTCTCTAAAAATTAATAAATGAAATCTTTAAAAAATATGTTTTATTGCTACCAGCAGGAGGGATATGCCTGGGGTGGTAGATGCACTGGGCTCAGGGTACGTGTGGTCCCTGAGGAGGTGATGATGACTGGGAAGCTGGAAGGGAAGGGGGTGGTCTGGAGGCCAGCTCCATGGGCTCCTCAGGTGTACTTCTGGGAACCACTAAAGGACTCAAGGCAAGCGACTGCCAGGCCGCCAATAAGATTAAGAAGTTCTTGGAAATCTAGCTGCCCATCACTGATCATGTCCAACTTCTTCATCATGCAGTAAAGGACACCGGGGGCCTTCTGATTCTTTGCGAAGGCAGTCAGTTCTGTATTCATGAAGGTTAGGAACTCAGTCCTGGAAAGTGCAGAGTTGTTACTATCTTTTCCAGCATACCTCCGGAAAACAGCCACATAGAGACTAGATACCCGGCTCTGTCTCTGTAGGGTTGGACGTTTTTGCCGCATAGGAGTAGAGCGAGGCGCCGAGGCTGTGAGCGGCGAGCGGCGCAGCGAGCTCTGGGCGGCCTATAAGCATTCTTGCTCACTCTTTCTATAATCAAAAGTATGCTCTACTCCCCTTTGTGGAAGACAAAGGATCCTACTTCTTTGTCTAAGCTAGTTCCCATTCATAATTAAATTTAATATTTCTCTCTTTTTTCTCTTTCATGTTTCTTTTATGCTTTCTGTGCCTTACTTTTCTTCAAATAATTATACTGGTATCAGAAATAACACTTTCACATTTATCCTTACTTCTTTAACAAAGATCACAGGTTTATTTTTTAGCCATTATCCATTCAAATTTCTTCTCTAATTTTAACTTTACATACTATATATTGTGGCTTTGAGCAATCTTTTCCCAAGATGCCCCAGCTGCCACATTTTTTTGAGATTGGGCATGTCTGAGAATGTCCCTCTGTTGCCTCCCTATACAAATGGCTTGATGTAGTCCATTGTCCTGTGGAAGATGCCATTACATTGTCATCTGGCAGTGGAGAAAGGCAAAGCTAGTTTGATATTTTGCTTTTTAAAAATGACCTACATTTTCTGCTTGGAAACTTGCAGAATTCTTTTTTTTCTCTTATAGTTTTACATTTTTATGAAACTGTGTCATGGTGTTCCTTTTGTTACTGATTTTGCCTGGGACTTTGGATGTTTGTTCTGCAATGTTTTTTCAAGTATAATATATTTTCTCTTGTTTTCTTTGAGTATTGATTTTGATCCTTTTGTCTGTTTTTTTTCCACATTTGGAAACCTCTTTTATTTGGAAATTAGATCTCCAAATATAACTTCTCTTGAATTATTTTCTTACTTTTTAAATTCCTATTCAATCCTGATTATTATAATTATGAATAAGAGGAGAGTGTGGGTGAACAGATTTTTAAATATATAGACACCACACAGAATGATATTTGTCAGACAGGGAGGCCTTATTTTAATGGATACCAATTGAACCCTGTTTGACTGAATCAGGAATGATGTGGGAAAATGGATCATTTGGTCCATATTTCCAAACTGATCAGAGGATCTGTACAGGTTCCCCTTTGTTGAAGACTGTAAGCAAGTGTAGCTAATTGTAGAGCAGGTGGAACCTGTAACAAATCTCACTTCTCTAGAGTCTGTGAGGAATTCCTCATGTAACCTGCTGAGTATGTCAGATATAATTAGAAGATGAGGGTGGGTAAGTTCTTGATGTGAGGAAACCATCAAAAGAGGACCCTGGCAGTTTAGCTCAGTGTGTGTGAAGTACAGTGTGAGGAAAACATGGCAAAGGAAGATGTAAATCAGGAAATGGCTTACAATGGCATTTATGGGGAGAGGAAGAGGTTTATTAGTGAGGATTGTCCTGATTGTTGTTTTCTTTTTTCTTTTTTAATATATTTCATTGATTATGTTATTACAGTTGTCCCATTTTCCTCCTTCATTTCCCTCCACCCTGCACACCCCCTCCCACCCACATTCCCCCCTTTAGTTCATGTCCATGGGTCGTACATATAAGTTCTTTGGCTTCTCCATTTCCTATACCATTCTTATCCCTTCCCTTTCTATTTTCTACCTACCATCTATGCTACTTATTCTCTGTACCTTTTCCCCCTCTCTCCCCCTACCACTCCCCTGTTGCTAACCCTCCATGTGATCTCCATTTCTGCGTTTCTGTTCCTGTTC
>CM052538.1:126917184-126936212 GCA_028533065.1 Trachops cirrhosus
TGGTTGCTTCCTGTGCATTCCCTACTGGGAACTGGCCTGCAACCCAGGCATGTGCCCTGACTGGGAATCGAACCGTGATCTCTTGGTTCACAGGCCCGCGCTTAATCCACTAAGATACACCAGCCAGGGCAAATAAATAAAATCTTTAAAAAAATAAAATTTAATTTAAAAAATTGATGTTGTCCTTCTTTAGGTTGTGTGAGGAGGCACAGTGTGTCTACCTATGCCCCCATCTTGGCTGGAAGTCCCTGATTGTTGTTTTCAAGACCAGAGATTTCCTGGAACAGTTGATTGTGACCTAGGTTGTCACAATCAGGATTTCATCTACCTATTTGGGGTTCAGGGTGAGCTCTAGGTCTAGATCCTAGAATGAGGCCGTTACTTATTGAGTTTAGAACCACTGATCTGTGTACTATCCCAACTGTCTCTAACATTTCCCAGATACATGTACACATTTTTAAAATTCATGTTAAAACTTGAACCAGTGAACGTCTTCTGGATGCTTGGTACCTTTTGAAAACTCTTTTAATGATTGGACAATTTCTGTCTAATGAGTCCCCATCCCAACCCCAGTCTCTGCAGCCACAAAATGACTTCCACTGCCTCCTCTGCACAGGACACAGACATTGGTTCCTCCAGCCAGAGAATTGCACACAAGACTTCCATTCAGAAGTAGATGAAATAAGCACTGCACATGTTCCTCATTTTGCTGCTACTGTAGCAGCAGAGACAACTGACTTTCAGAGGCTGTGGTGATCTCAAGTTGAGGCATAGCGCTGACGCTGGATGAACTTCCTCCTAGACAGTAAAAGCCTTCCAATTCTCTTCAGTCACAAGAAAAGTCTCATTTTAGTAATTAATTGGTCCAGTCCAATATAATAATAACTATTCTGTGAAAGCTTCTTTCCTTTCCAGCTTAAGTTGGCTTTACCCTGGAAGCACTGATTTATCAGGTCCTCTTCTCTCTTTCCCCAACCATAGCTTCTCCTCTCCCTCTTCAGGCTGCCTCTGCTCCTCCAGAATTAAAGTGAGGCAGGAAAACACTCACATAGCCAGCACAGATGAATCTGATGTTGGCTTCCTCTGGCCATGGCACATGTTTAGCGAGATCTTGTATTCAAAAAGTCCAGTACAGCATGTGACAGATGCTCAGTAGGTATTTGTATTTATTTTCATTAGGTGCCTATTTGGTGTTTCCATCCTGTTAGTAATAAGAACAGAGACTATGCCTTGTATTTGTACTTTAGTCACATATTTTATTATGATGTATCCTGTCAAGCTTAGTAATTACTGGAAGACTGATGGAGTCATCATGATTTAAACCTCTTAAATGGATTATGCTCTGATTGTGCACATCTACAGGAGTAGTGGAAGCACAAGCTTCATAATCAGGGAGCAAATGTGGCAGATGGTGGCTTACCACCAAAGACTCAGGTTCCCCTTCCATAGAGTTTGTTGAGTTATCACTAGAGACCTGCTGCCCAGCCAGGACCAACATTTCCTAGACTACTTTGTGTCTAGATAGGAGCATGTGACTGTGTTCTAGCCAATAGAATATAAGTAGAAGTGTTGATTGACACTTCCAGGCCTGATCCACAAAATCTTCACATGTGATCCTCTGTGCTCTCTCTCCCCTCTTGGCTTCCAAGATGTTGGTGTCAGGGTTAGCTTGGAGGTTGCTTTTGGAAGATGGCAGAGCCTCCATTAGCATGAGTCTCTGAATTATTCTGTGGAGCAGAGTTACTGTCTGTCTCCAGTTGGACTTTACATGAAAAAAAATGAACTTCTGTCATATTAAATCAAGTGTCAGAAAACTTTCTGTACAGGGTCATGTAGTAAAAATCTAGGTTTTGCAGACTACATGGTATAGGGAATTGCTTCGTATGGCATGGAAATGTAGCTCAGCACTCACATGGAAAACCAGTGGGAAGAGAGCTGGCACACAGGAACTGAGCCCATGGAGAGGTTTTCCCATGGGGAATCAGGCCTGCATTGTACCTAGACTGCTATGAGACTTGCTTTTGCTAAAACTCCCTCAACCCAAATTGAGGCAGCAAGGGCTTACTGCAACTTCCTAAAATCTGAGCTAAACTTCCCAAGTATGGAGTGTGTCCAGTTCAACCACTTTCCCCCCTGATCTGCAACATCCTTCTCTTTGAAGTAGTTAGCAACATTCTTTCCTTTGTTATCTATAAAAGGTAATCCCCTGCAGTGAACCTGTACATAGTAAATGAGGACTACCCTCCATGTAATGTACCCAGAAAAGCAATAAAAGCCTGTCCGGGCAGGGACTGGGGCACTCTGGCTCTCTCGCCCTCTCTCTCTCAGAGACTGGCCATGCCGTCCCTTTTTCTCCACAGGACTTCTGTAGTCCATGTGTATTTGTTGTCTAGCAGCCACAGTATGCACAGATCCTGCAGGCCAGGATCTGCCACAACATGGTCTCTCTTGACCTCTCAACTCTGCCATTATGAAAGCAACCATCCATGAATGAGCATGGCCGTGTTCTAATAAAACTTTATTTATAAAAACAGACAGTAGGCTAGATTTGGCTTCTGGTTGGTAGTTTACTGACCCATGTATTAAACCACTACAATTTTGGAGTTTATCTATTATAGCAGAATGCTACATTAATCAATTCACTTTTCTTATTCAATCTTGTACCAACATTACCCAGCATGACAGCAAGTGCAGAGTAGATACTCAATGATGAATGAATGGAGAGCCTCAAAATGTAGAGGCTGGAGTTTTAACAACTGTATGGAACAGTAGATCATACCTTGGGCCTGAACATGGTCAGGAACTCAATCTGAGCTTGCATAAAGCTAGGAGCCATAAAGGGTTGTCTCATTTATAAAACAAAGTTAAGAAAAACTCCCTCCTTTGGCTCCATTATTCTCAAGACTGGGTCCAACATCCATGGCTTGACATTCAGGGATTTCTTGCTCTGGCTTCTGCTCATGTTTCTATCCTCATTTCCTACTGCTCCTCCTTCTTTGTGTCTGAGCCCCAGAAATACCAAACCAAGTTTCCTAAATGCATTGTTATTTCACTCATGCTATTTCCTCTGTTAGGAATGCCATTCTCTTTCTTGTTTCCTTGGCTTAATTCCTGCACATTTTAGCTTTCGACTCTTCTTGTCCCACCTAGCGTAGGAGGGAGTACTCCTCCTGTGTGCTGATCCTCCAGATGGCCACAGACCCAGCTCATTCCTGTCATAGCACTTCTCACACTCTGGTATGTCAGTATGTCTGTTTACCTACTAGATTGGGTACACCCTGAGGTCAGGGACCAGTCTGTATTTCATATCCCCAAATCCTATGGCACTACTTGGTACTTATGTGGTTCTCAATATAAACTGATGAATGAACTAGTGAATTAATAAAATCCCAAGCCTAATGAGTAAGTACAGCAATAACTACATATGTTGAAGAATTGTTTTACTCTTGGCATTTATAGATATTTGATCTATATCTACCAACTAAACACTACCAACTAAAAATGATGTGTAATATATAACATGATAGCAGAGATTCACATTTCTAGTTGCTGATGAAGGACATTCCTTTTGCTTCTGAGGCCAAACTATCCTCAGTTGCACCTGAGCCCAGAGCAGCAGAGGCATTAGGGTTGCCCAGTACAAACCAAAAGCTCAATTCTTAAACAGTTTGGGTTTTGCTGATGGCACATGGATCCTCTAAGAAATACACAACTGTGTGACACAGATTTTCCAGAAAAAGTTCCACTTTCAGGTGTTTATTCCATTTTCCCCACAAATAAGCATATATTTTTCAAATCATATGTTTCAGTTTTGTATAAGAAAATGTGATTGTGTTAAGTTTGTGATAAGCAACCTGTATTTAACCAAGCATCTGACCGAAAAACATTTTTAAATGTATTCCTAATGAAAAAATTTACAAATGTTAGAGCACCTAAAAAAATTTTAAAGTCTTTATCTACACTTGATTACATATAAGATTCAGCAGCAATCATTAAAGTTGTACTAGTAAAGATGACAAAAATGCCTTCCTTAAATTTGAGGCTTTTGAACTAGCTATGCATTTTGGCCAATTTGACACAAATTGGGCTAGTCTTTTGCATCTGATCAAAGTCATAATGAAAACTTTGACCTCACTTCTAGCAAGAAGGACAAAGGGAAGCCTTAAGACTATGGCATCCCCACCCCTAAACCACAACGGTTTCAGTGTTCATCTGAAAGCATTGCCCTAGGTTAGCATAGGAAGACCAGGGCTATTCTAGGAAGGGGAGATGGTGGCTTTTGTTAGTTTAGTTGGCTGTTGTTGAGGATATGGCTGCTTGGCCCCAGGAATAGCCAAATGCAGAAGAGAAAGAAGCAAAAGGAACCTCTGATAAGAACCTGAAACCCAGAGAGCAAGCCACAGAGAAAGGGAATTGAAGTTTGGAGACAATCTCACTTAACCCCTTTCCTTTCACATATACCCTCACTTCCTCTTCCTAGAGCCATCCATCCTGTGTGAATCCTTCCCTGCTTGTTCTGGACACTTCTGGATGATCACTTGTCACCTGCAATGCCAAACACATGTTGGCAGGTTGAGGTATAAACTGGGTGGGTGGAACAGCCCTGGAACTAAAACTCAGATGGGCCTTCACCATCCACCCTCCACAACCCCTTTTAGAAGGGGAGGTGATGACTGTCTGGAGCAGATGAGTGTAAGAGGAACAGGTTCTTACCTGAACAGATAGCAGGGTGGATGAAGGAATAAATATCTATTGGACCATATGAAGTTACTAGTTATCTAGATGAATACATAAATACAAACACTGGTATGAGTGATGGATAGAAACACATACAGCTCAGTAGATATAAAAACAAATGACAGAGGTGGTGAGTTAGGTATGTACTGATAGGTTACAATACTTATTTAACAATACATCAGCTTTTTGAGGCATATGTGTGCCTCTTTTAAAAAATTTGTATTGATTTTTTTAGAGAGAGAGGAAGAGGAGGAGGAGGAAAGACAAAGAGAGAGAGAGAGACAGAGAGAGACAGAGAGAAAGAAACATTGATTAGTTGTTCCACTTATTTATGCATTCATTGTTTACTTCTTGCATGCACCCTGGCCAGAGATCAAACCTGCAACCTTTGTGTTTGGGGACAACACTCTAACCAACTGAGCACCCTGGCCAGGGCTTCTGTGTGCCTCTTTTTAGTAGGAAAAGATGGTCTGAGAGAGATCAAGGACAAAGGAACAAGATGAGCAAAAGTCCGTGGGAGCAATATCAGCACTGGTGAAAGCTATCTCATGCCACACCTAATTTCTAACCTGTTCTTGCTTCAACATTTATAGCAAAATATGTAACAGAACAGAACTGTTAGAAATTGAACCATACAAAACTGAATATACTGCTTAGGTACAAATCAGATATTTTGTTTTAAAATAATCCGTAAGTATAATTTAGGGTTTTGTATAATAGCTCATAAGTGTGATGGCCTGTAAATTTGCTTGAGCTAATCTGTCCCCCATGGACTCACAGTTATTATTTATCATTTTCTCCCAAGCTGGATGACAAGAAGTATTCTGGCCATTAGTTTAAAGTGTATAAACAATTGATCACAATCTTCTCTTGTGTAGTTTCCCCTAAACACTGTATAAACATGACATGACCGGAATCAAGACACAAAGGGATTTCTTTTTGGTCAATGATTCCTAATGATGTATGTTAGGTAGTGTACCAAATCAATTCACTCTCTTTCCACATCTAGTTATTATAATTCATCATGTAGAAAAAAAACATGAAATATAGCTCCTACTTCCAAGGATCCTAGACTGTGCAACCTTTAAGAATGGTTTACTGTCTTCATCTTTAGCAGTTTTGATTCCTAACTCTGTTGTCTTAGAGCACTGGATCTGAGATTCCAACCTGTACCAACTGAACCAACATTTGCAGCCATGTAATAGCACAACAAACTTCCATGTCCACACACTACTGTTCTGGGCTCTGGAATGACAGCTTTGGTTTCTTCACAGACTCTTTGGAGAAGCATTTACAGATTATAATGCTGCACCTAGAGAACTTGAATCCTTGATATATACTCCAAACTTGATCAGACTTGATGATTTTCCTTAGATGGATAACCAGGTCCTTGAATTCTCTTTCAGAGCCAGATTTCCCAGCATTAGCTGCCAAATGGGTGCTAAAGAGCCTCAACAGAAAGATGAAGAGAAAAGTGGCTCAAAATGCAATACCAGGGAACCAAGGGCTGCCCCTTTGTCACACACACGCGCACACACCTACAACTACCAGAGTTTTGCAAGCAGATCTACTCCAAACATTTGTATCTTCTTTGCTATGAAGGTAAAGTAAATTTTTTAACTTTTAATTTATGAAGTAGAGCACGCATACAAAGAAGAGACCCAAACAAAAATGTACAGCAAGCACAATGATTATCTCAAAATAAATATCCACACAACCACCACTCAGACCAGTAAACAGTCATTGTCAGCACTGTAAAAGCCCTGTCATCTCCCCCAAACAACATGCACTCCTTCTCTCCACTACATTTCCTCAATATTCTGACCATTATAGCAATCACTGCCTTGCACCTCTTTATATTTCTACCACCTAACCCCTCAGTGTATCCCTAAACACTACAGTTTAGTCTTTTGCCTTTTCTTTTAGCTTCATGTAAATGGAATCATGAAATATGTAGTTTTGTGACTGGCTAATTTCACTCAATATTACCTTTGAGTATATACACAGCCCATGTTACTGTATGTTCATTCCTTGTCCAGTAACAGCCCATGTTCCTTTTTTTTCCTTTCTACCTCTGTAGAGTGTGCCACTATATGACTAAAACAGCATTTACTTACACATCCTACCATTGATGGACAGCAGGTGTTTCGGTTTAGGTCTATTATGGATGAAACAACACCAGTGCACACATCTCTGTTGTGCACTGTCACAGTGGTATCTGCAAGTGGAGTTGCTGTTCCATAAGAAGTGTTCAGCTTCAGCAGGCCACGCCACACTGCCTTCCATGTGGTGGCACTCATTTCAACTGCCCCAGGAGTGTATTAGCTCACTTGTTGCCCCACATCTTCACCAACACGTGACATCGCCAGGCTTTTTCTAACTTTCTGGTGTATCTCATTGTGTTTTTTATTTGAATTTCCGTGATTACTAATGTGGCTGAGCACCTTTTTTATATGTTTAGGGGTTATTTGGAAATCCTGTTTTATTAAGTGCCATTTGGAGTCTCTTGTCCATTTTCTTTTGTTTATTGGTTGTAGTTTCTCCCACTCAGTGGCTTACTTTTCAATCCTCTTAATAATGTATTTTGATAAAAACAAGTTCTTAATTTTAATGTAGTTAAATGTATTAATCTTTTCTGTATGGCTGGTATTCTTGCATCCTGTTGAAGAAATCTTTCCCTACCAGAAAATTATGAACATATTCTCATATATTATATGTTGGAAGCTTTATTGGGGCCTTGATCAATTTGATCCCAGTAACCTGAATTTTTTAAGTCCCCCAAGGAGGGATATGGGTTTTATTCCTCCTCTCAGAAGGTTCCTGGGCTCCTTATGCAAATTTGCTCACTCTCTGGGCCCCAAGCAGCCTTCAAGCTCCACGTAACTGTATTTTCTTACATGTACACAGCTATGTCGACTCTCTCTCTCTCTCTCCTCCTCTTCCTCCCTTCCCCCACAAATTTTCCCAACTCCTAGGAATTTGATTTTATTCCTTCAGTAGTTCCCTGCCTTCCTCATGTAGTGCAGTCTGTTTACTTCTTTTGCTTTATCAGTTTTGCATCTCTACCCTTACCCTCATAGATAGCCCTTTTGAAGAGCCTTGAGATACCAATGAGGGGAGAGGAAAAAACTTCTTTGCCTGATTGGAGTCCTGGGATGGACCACTGAAGCCCCAAAACATCAGGCAGTGAGACCCTGTCCAGTTTCTCTGTGAGCTGTCCAAGGGGACAGTGCACTTTAAACTCTCTTGGAAGGGTCATGAGAGTATCCTAGAAGCTCATCTGGAAGGCGACACTAACTTGTTTACAGAATCTAGAAGAAAATCCAGGGAAGATATCCCCTCCCACACTCCCCAAAGAACCAGAAAACATTTCCTTGGAGCAGGACTGAAATGATAGAATAGGTGTTTAGACAGGCAGTGACGCCCACAGTGACAGCCATGTTGTAGAAGTAGTGAAGAAATGGCCATAGCTGAGACAGAAAAGAAAAAATATGACAATAAAATAGCTATAGTTTAGAGGTTTACCTTCACGACTGGGAAAGAATCCTTGAAGACCCTACTGAGTATCTGAGTATGTGGAGAACAGCGCAGATTTGCATGTTAAATACCTAAATGCCCAAAATGCAGGTAAATAAAATCTCAGCAAGTGTATTGATAATGAAAAAAACCTGCAAAAGACACAAGAGAAAGGGACTCCTACAGGAAGGAGCAAAATAATATGGTGGCTCTAGGATAATTAGAGATATGAGAGTTTGAGTTTTGTTTGTTGGATGGTTTTGTGTTGTGTTTAAAGGGCTCTGAAGAGGTTGAAGCTACAGATAAAAGATGGTTTATGGAACTGAGGTGCCCAAAAGGGTGGAAGAAGATATCCTAAGTGGACTCAAAGGATTCCCCTGGAGAGGGAAGATCACATCTCTCAGTGATGCATGAGCTTTCAGGTAAGAATAGAAGCAAATTAAAGTGAGTTGGCAAGTGCCATCTTACTGCCATTGCCCTCTGTGAAGTATGCAGCAAAGTCATTGCTGAGTGAATAGAAGTGAAGCTATAGGGAAAAAGTGGTGCAGTTTTCAAAAGCCACTGAAAAAACCAGTGTGTGACCTGGGGACTGGGCCAAGCAAGGGAAGGCTGTGAGGGAAGGAAGGGTCATGGTGTGGCACTGACAAAGCTGTGGAGCTGGTGTGAGCTCAGCCAAGTAGGTGGACAAGAACTGGAATGTGACCGTAATTGGACTGGAAGGACTCACCCCATGGTGGGTGAAGTTGGGGGTGTGGATGTGAGCTACCACCCCGTGAGGGCCCTAGATTTCCCTTGCTTTCTTTGTTCCCTTATAAGAAACTGGTTAGGAGACAGGCCATCCCTTTGTGATGGTCTCAGAGTGGCACATGCTGAGGGGCAGTGGAACCAACAACACCATTGGGACATGGAGGCCAGATGGTCAGAAAACACTGGTTGAATTTCACAGAAAGCCAGAGGAGGAGGGAGTGGGGATTATGAAGTCAACCCATTATTTAACAGCTGAGAAAACTGAGGCCCAGAAAGGTAAAGATGGCGGCAGAGGAGGGACTCAGCTGGTCATTCATTTCTAATCCAGGATTATTTCCATGGCTTCCATGTGGGGAGGGAAACAGCTGAATGAATCTCCTCTTAGAGCCAGTGCCTTCTGAGGGACTGGCTCTTGGCCATTGTCCATGCTATTTGGCATGACATTTAATCACCACCTCCCTAACTCCCCAGGCAAAGACTTGCTCTTTACCTGCATCTCAGCACACTGAAGTGGCAAATGTGGAGGAAGGCTCTCCTGAGGCTGGGGACAGAGCTGAGGAGATGGACCACTGATGTGGGCATGGCTTTTATAGGTAAAGTGTTGCTCACATTTGACTTCTTCACAAGGAAGAGGAGGTTAGGACTTTCAAAACAAGTTTATTGCCAGAAAAAAAAAAGAAGATCAAACACAAATTTCAGCTTAGTAACTGCTCAACAGCAACTCTGTTCCATGGCTTATCATGCTCTACACTAGATCTTTCTTAGAATTCTGTCAACCAGCCCGTGGTGCCTATGACACTTCCTAGGGGCCTGACCCCTGTTCTCCTATCCAATCCCATCATCACCTGCTTCCCAGGGTAAAATGTGGTACCTACACCCAGAGCAGCAGCCCCCAGGCCTGGCGGATGGACAACAGAAACTTAAGGAGAAGTGGCTACCACAATGTTTCCCCAGGGAGGTAGCTCGGTTTGGAAAGCACAAGAAGGACATGAGTCTTGCATAGTCCTCTGGCCTCCCTGCCCTACATGGAAGGAGGACAGAACCGAGGTCTCAGCCCACGCACTAATGAACTCTGACGTCTGGCCCTGCTGACCTGGCCATAAGGCCCAGCACTACTCCACCCCTGAATCCTACCTTCCAGGCCCCTCCAGGGATGTGGCGGGGTGGGCGCCCTCTGCTCTGCAACTCTCAGCTCCTGGCCTGTGCAAACCAGACTGGGTGAGGGGAAGGACCAACAAATGAGGATGCAGTCAGATTCCTGTCTCCTCTGGGAAGAACACCTACCACTGCCATTCACAGATAATTTTAAAAGAAGTTTACAGAGTCAGATTATTTTTCATCTGAAAAAAATCAGAGGTTCAGTGCTAGAGAAGATTGCAAAGGGGCAAATGAGAGGATGCCCTTGGTGAACGTGTGGCTTTGTGGGAAGATAACCCTGCTCCATGCTGGGGCTGGGGGACTCACTGGACTGTCCCCACATAGGATGGGGCCCTACTTTGGAGACAGAGAAGTGAGAAACTGCTGGTCTCAGAGGCTGCAGGCCTGGGCAGCACAGTGAAGGGCCTGAGCATGTAAGTCTCAGAGGTGGCTTTGCTGGGCTGGGGAATACACAGGGTGGGTGGCATGGGAACAGCCAGGAGCTGAAGCCTCACCACTTAGCTGAAGTCAGTCTGGACAAGTTCTGGAACATTAGCTGAAGGGTCCTTTGGTGCCTGCTCCACGGCCAAGGACCTGGTAAGTCCCAGCAGGCAGTTTTGCTGGTGGCATAGGCCCCCAGCATTGAAGAAAGAAAATGAAACCACAAAAGTTCACTGCAGGTGACAGGAGGGCTTCTTATAAGACCTCCAGTGCTGAGGAGGATGAACCGGCTTGCTTTTAAGCATTTCAGACACTTCTTTCATTCCACCCCTAGGAATTACCAAGGAACAAAATTTGAGCAGGATCAGGATGGAGCCTGGGTTTAAAGAAAAGTCAGGAAGGCAGAGGCTTTGTTTGCTTATGCTCAACCCAGAGAGAAGTGCTTAGGTACAAAGTCACTGAACTGGACTGAAGAGACCCAAGGCCACATCCCTGGCATATCATGAATTGTTTGACCTTGGATGAGTCAGTTAAGATCTCTGGGTTTTAATCGCTTCATCTGTCGCATGAAGTTTATAACTCTGCCTGGAGATAGTCACAGGAATGTCATGCATAGATGCTCATAGTCTGTACTACTGCATGGTGTGAATTTTAAAAAGAACTCCCTCTGAGCTGATACAGCCCCATGGAGCTTAGCTTGGTGAATGCAAATGTTAGAGTCACCCCCTTCCTTCAGGAGAATACAGTGCCACACCAGAGTGCATGGCTTGGCAAACAGAGCATGGACTGGATTTCAGCTCCCACTAGTCCCTGGACAGGGTGCCCTTGTTCAGTGTCCAACCTGTACCACCATACACAGCAGCTCTGGGGTCGTGGAGACTGAATGAGATAATGACAATGAGTATGATTTTAAACGTGGATGGGACAGGTGTACAATGTTGTACACTTGGATTTTATTGCCACATTGGACCAATATTCACTTCTCTCACACCCTGGCATCAACTCCACTGCCCCATTCTGAAGCTCACCACTCACTGTTTGAGGTGCATACACAGAGCAATGGCTGTCGGCCCCTCAGAGCCTCCTCTGAGGGGAAAAAGACAGATGTGACAAGATGGAAGGTAAGCACAACCGAGAAGCCAGGTGCTTCCAGAAAATGGACTTCTCCAAGGGATGAGGAGACCGAACAGAATCATGAGAAGAAGGAAAAGTGGGGATGGTGGCAGGGTCCCTGAGGAGAATGAATTCTTGGGGGAGGTGGGACCTGGGAGGTGCTGACACAACTTCCTCTGCTGGGAAACCAGGCCCAAGGACAGGGCCACTCAGCAGTTGGATCTCTGGAGAGCAGACCTGGAAGCATGGAACCATCCACATGAGGGTGCAGCAGTGAGTGCCAGCCTCAGGGGTGGCTACTCCTCTGGGAGAGAAATGCATTTAGAGTCACCTGAGTTCTAATCTAACTCTAGAGCAGGAGCCAGAACTGGTTGCTGATTCAGATGAGAAGAGCAAAAGTGGGAAGAGCTTGGCCATGCGTGTGTCCAGAGGCACGCAGGTGAGGAACCGAGAGGCCCTCCTCTGGCCTCTTTGGAGAGTTAGGCACTCTGGGTTACAACATCAAGCCTCATCCCTTGCCACCCTGCCATTCTCGAGGACAGAGCCCATCAGAGGTGATCGGGGCTCCTCTGCGGGTTTGAAATCTGCTGGCCACATTCCCTCCAAATGTTCCCTTTCGCTGTTGGCCACATCCCCTGGGGATCAAGTCACCTAAAGAGGTTGTTCAGAAGGTGACAGGAGAGAGATCTGGCATCCAGAGCCCACTCCTACCTGCCCCAGTTGGGGTATTCCACTTGGGGGCCCCTTCCCCAAGTGTCCCCTTGACATAGAGGACAAGGCAGAGTCGCCCCAACTCCAGAGCCCTCTGGGCCTTCACCCTTCTCCATGTGGAGCAGCACCTGGCTCAGCAGCAGAGCCGGGGCCTTCACATTCATGTGCAGGACCTGAAATCAGAGCAGGGAAAGATGGGAAGCTGTGAGGTCCTTCACTGGCCTGAAGTCTTGTGGGCAGGAGCTGGGTGTCTGTGTTGCTCTTCTCCCAGAGTGTGGCCCCAGAGTTGTGGAAAAGAAGCATCTAAGTGATGTGCCCTGCCCACCAGGAATACTTGGCTTAAGAACCCCCTCACTGTTCTTTGCTGCACAGGCTCTCCACAGAGCACAATACTGTCCAGAAAAGCAAGTCAGTGAAAATCGTATCAGGAAAGGACATTAGGAAAACTGTTGTCTGCATTAATGAGTACAGGTGAGAATTTGTATAGCGCTGCAAACACCAGTGCTGTGTGAAGCATAGCTCAAGGCAGATGCTGAAATCTGAGTGTCCTATAAAAGCCAGAAGCTGGGGATGGGTGGAAGGGGGCAGAGCTGGGCTGGGAAGGCCAGGGAACATGAAACCGAACATGAGAGAGCGGGGCAGGGCCTGCAAGGAGAGAAGGGAGATGGTGGTCAGAAGAGGAAGATTACATAAGGAAAGAATGGCTCACCCTGACCACAGGACCAGCTCTGCTGGCAGAGTGTTGAGGAAGGTCAGGACTATGCTGACCATTCTCAGGGCATCAGTGGCAGCAGGAGCCCCTATAATGCCTGGTGGACTCTAGCTGGATGGTGGGCCTGAATGGGTGTCCCTTCTCTCAGCTGTGGACATTTCAGCTGTGGAAGGTGAGGTATCTTTGCGATAGCCCATACTGCAGTGATCAGAGAGGGTGCTGGTGAGTCCAGACTGCAACAGTCTCAGAAACCTGAGCCAGGAGAGGATCTGCCTCAGAGCTGTGGATGTCCTCTCACACCTGTGGCCTGGAATAGGCCTTAAGGAGGTCAGTGTCACTGGCCACCTGAGGAGACTAATCCAGGTGTGCTCTACCCAGTAGAACCAAGGCTGTTGCTCAAAGGTAAAGTAGGGAAGCAGTTGGGAAAACATGCAGGTGTGTGAGTAGAGATGGGAAGCTGAGAGAACCTCATAGCTCTATGCTCCCGAGGTCTTAATTTGTCCCACACCTGCTCGCAGGCCCCCAGCATGCTCCTGCCAGGGGGTCGACCACAGCGTTGCACGCCAGGATGCTGATGCCTCCACAGTGCTCCAGGGCCTGGGGTGAGGGGGAAATGGAAGCAGCACAGAGGGTGAGGAAGAGCTCAGACTGTGGACCAGAAATCTCCTCTTCCCTTCAGTCATCTGCCAGGGCTTGGCCCTTCAGAGATTCCTGCCATGTGGGTCTTAGAACACTGAGTGACATTTCCTGACAGCATCACTGGGGTCTCATGCTTAATTCTCTCACCCTAACACTCACTCTGGGAGAAAACTGGATCATGCCTAGGTCACAAGCCTGCACCTCCCCTGAACTCAGAGCTTCCAACTCTGCTGGACTTGCTCCTTCTTTCCCCCCTTATACTTCCAGGCACAACCCTCTTCTTAGTGCTCTCTCATTTCTGAGAGTCTCCTCTTCAAGTCCTGAATACATGGAGTCTCTTCTCTGGAAAATATATCTGGCAGATTCCCAACCCCTTCAAGACTCTTTTCAAAAATGACCTTTTCCCAGAGATTCCCTGAACAGCACCCATGCCCACAGTGGCATCCATGTGCTATCCAACCTAGCATCTCCCCTGCTCCAGTCAACAGGGCTGCCCCTGCTATGGGCATCGCCCCTGCCTCCCCTTTGTCTGGACTTCGGGTGTCTCTTCCTTGTAGGGAACTGCCAATTACAGGATTAAGGTTAAGAATGTGGGTTTTGGAGTCAGGCAGACCATAGTTCAAAATCATCCTTACTACTTAAATTCTTGTTTAAGAATTTAAATTCTTACTACTTAAATGTCTGTTTCCCACCATAAAGCTGTTATAACAACACTGAGCACCTCATGGAGTAATGTGCTAGAGTGTTAATATATGTCTGGCACATAGTAGATAGCCAAAAATATGTTAAGAATAGAGTGTTTTGACTTAGATCCCTACTACCCTGAGCTGGATCTGTGTGTTCTCACATCTGCACCCTCACCATGGCCACCAGCCATTCTAGGTCCCTCCACATGGTGCATCGTGCCTATTGCACTCAGCCCCTCCCCCTGCAACACTGCCTCTGTCATGCAGTGCATGACTACAAGGATTTCAATCCCCAAACGTCACGGTGAATGGAGTCGTGATGCTATTGGCCCTGATTTAGGACCCTATAATCGCTGTATGTTGTTCCCTTTCTGTTTTCATCCAGATCAGCTCAGAACAAAGCTTGTCTCTGTTTTGTAAGACCTTACTAACAACCTCAGGAAACAGCCAATATCTTCAAACATCCTGGTATTTTCTACTACATTTCCTAAAACTCCAGCTTCAACAGACATTTTGGTCTAAGACAGTTAAGCTGCAGTAGGAAGAGTTCAACCAGCTACGTCACTATCACATAATAAAGAAAGAGGGCTTCTCACTCAGCCATTTGCACATTTTAGAGTCTTAATCCTTTTAAATCTTGATTTGACTCAAAGGTCCTTCCTTCTGTCTTATTTTTAGAAACATGCAATAACTTGCAGTGCAATGAAATGTAGAATTTAATTGGACTTTAAAATTTAAAACTTTTTGCAAGGCTAGACAATGATGAACTTTGTAGATAGACTGACTTGTAATTGAGGTCCTGCATAGAATGTTAGATGGTGATAAGGGCTAGGACAAGAAATGAAGCCAGGAAAAGGAATGTGGTAGAGGGTCTAGTTTTATAAAAGGTGTCACTAAGAAGGTGACATTTGAGTAAAGACCTGGATGACATAAGGTTGCAAAATATGGAGGTATTAAGGGGGAGAGTACTCCAAGGAGAAGGAAGAGTAAGTGCAGTTGTCCTAATGCTGAAGCACACCTGGCCCACTCAGGTAGCAGCAGAGAGGACAATGTGGTTGAACTGAGGTGAGCAAGGGGAGACTGGCAGGATACACATAATTAACAAATTCCTTATTTGGTGGCATTCAGGCTATTCCTAATGTCTTGATTTTATAAATAATTTTGCACTCAATATTTTATAATTATTTCCTTACTATGGACTCTTACAAGTGGGAATCCTGGATTAAATTAAGTTCTTGATTCATAATGCCAAACTGATTTCCTGAAAAATTATAGAGTTTCTACTTCCACCAAAAATGTATGAAAGTACTCATCTCATCCCTTATCACCATTGTAAATATTGTCCCTTTAAAATCTTTGTCATCTTTTATTAGTTGAATTTATTGGGGTGACATTGGTTAATAAAATTATTTAGCTTTCAGGGGTACAGTTCTATAATACATCAACTGTATATTGTATTGTATGTTCACCACCCCAAGTCAAGTCCCCTTCAATCACCATTTTTCCCTCTTATACCCTCTTTTACCTCCTCTCATTCCCCTTTCCCCCTGGTAATCATGACACTGTTGTCTGTCTATGAGTTGGTTGTTTTTTTGTTGTTGTTGTTTAATCCCTTCACCGTTTTTACTCAGTCACACAACCCACATCCCTTCTGACAGCTGTCAGTCTATTCTCTACCTATGAGTCTGTTTCTACTTTGTTTATTTTGTTCATAGATTTCACATATGAGCAAAATCATATTGTACTTGCCTTTCTCTGACTGGTTTATTTCACTTATCATAATGTTCTCCTGGTCCATCCATGCTGTTGTAGAGGGTAAGATTTCCTTTATTTTTATGGCCAAGTAGTATTGCATTGTGTAAATGTACTACAGTTTTTTTATCTACTCATTTCCTGATGTACACTTGGGCTGTTTCCAAATCTTGGCTATTGTAAATAATGCTGCAATGAACATAGGGGTGTGTATATTCTTTCTAATTAGTGTTTTGGGTTTCTTTAGATATATTCCCAGAAGTGGAATCACTGGATCATAAGGCAGGTCCATTTTTAATTTTTAAGTATATTTTATTGATTATGCTATTACAGTTATCCCATTTTTTTCTCCCCTTTATCCCTCTCCTCCCTTGACCCCTGACCTGCATTCCCCCACCTCAGTTCATGTCCATGCATTGTACTTATAAGTTCTTTGGCTTCTCCATTTCCTATACTATTCTTAACCACCTCCTGTCTGTTTTGTGCCTACCAATTATGCCTCTTATTCCATGTAGCTTTCTCCCCCATTCTCCCCTCTCACTCCCCACTGATAACCCTCCATGTGGTTCTGTTCCTGTTCTAGTTGTTTCCTTAGTTTTTGGTTTTTGTTTTTTAGGTTCAGTTGTTGATAGTTGTGACCTTGTTGTCATTTTATTGTTCATAGTTTTTGATCTTCTTCTATTCCTTGGATAAATCCCTTTAACATTTCATATAATAAGGGCTTGGTAATGATGAGCTCCTTTAACTTGACCTTATCTGGAACGCACTTTATCTGCCCTTCCATTCTAAATGATATCTTTGCTGAATAGAGTAATCTTGGATATAGGTCCGTGCCTTTCATGACTTTCAATACTTCTTTCCAGCCCCTTCTTTCCTGTAAGGTTTCTTCTGAGAAATCAGCTTATAGTCTTATGGAAACTCCTTTGTAGGTAACTCTCTTCTTTTCTCTTGCTTCTTTTAAGTTTCTCTCTTTATCTTTAATCTTGGGCAATGTAATTATGATGTCCCTTGGTGTGTTTCTTTTTGGATCCAACTTCTTTGGGACTCTCTGAGCATCCTGGACTTGCATGTCTACTTCTTTCACCAGATTGGGGAAGTTCTCCTTCATTATTTTTTCAAATAAGTTTTTAATTTCTTGCTTTTCCTCTTCTTCTGGCACCCCCATGATTCAGATGTTGGAATGTTTAAAGTTGTCCTGGAGGTTCCTCGGCCTCTTCTCATCTTTTTGAATTCTTGTTTTTTCATTCTATTCCAGTTGGATGTTTCTTTCTTTCTTTTGTCCCAAATCATTGATCTGAGTCCTGGTTTCCTTCTCTTCACTGTTGGTACCTTGTATATTTTCCTTTATTTCACTTTGTATAGCCTTCCTTTCTTCCTTTATTTTGTGATCATACTCAACCATTTCTGTGAGCATCCTGATTACCAGTAATTTGAACTCTGCATCCAATAGGTTGTCTATCTCCTCGTTACTTAGCTCTTCTCCTGGAGTTTTGATCTGTTTTTTCATTTGGGTCATATTTCTTTGCCTCAGTGTACCTATTATGTTGTAAGGAGTGGAGGCTTAGGTATTCATCAAGGCAGGGAAACCCACTTTGCTGGGTTGTGGCATAGTATGTGGGGGAGAGGTCAGAGAGGAAGCAATGCCGCTTGCTAGCTTGCACAGCTCTTGCCCCATTTTCAGTCACTTCCTTTGCTTCCCACAAGCAGACTGTGCCTTCTCAGGTGCTGATTCCCAAGCGGGTAGGCTTGTGTACATTCTAGTATCCCATGGGCCTCTCCAACAGACTCTTCTGTGAGACTGGAAGTTTCTCATGGTACCACAACCCCCACAGATTTTTACAGCCAGAGGTTTTGAGGCTTTATTTCCCTGCACTGGGACCCTGAGTTGCGTGGTTTGTCTTGCTCCCCAGTTGTTCCTCCTGGCTTATCAGTGAGCAAATGTGGTGTATTCTGGTCTGCCTGCTGCCTTGCTCACTTCATCTGCTACCAGCTGCCTGTCTCCACCCTTCCTAATGGTCTGGATGAATATTTCTTCTTTAACTCCTTGGTTGTTGGACTTCTGTGAAGTTTGATTTTCTGGCAGTTCTGCTTGTTTTTGTTTTTAAATTGGTTGTTATCCTTCTTTTGGTTTCATGAAGAGGTGAAGCATATCTACCTATGCCTCCATCTTGGCCAGATTCCCATTTTTAACTTTTTGAAGTAACTTTATACTGCTTCCCGCCGTGGCTGCACCAATCTGCATTCCTACCAACAGTGCACAAGAGTTCTTTTTCCTCCATATTCTTGCCAACGCCTGTTTTTTGTTGAGTTATGGATGATAGACATTCTAACAGGTGTGAGGTGACATCTCATTGTGGTTTGAATTTGCATTTCTATGATGAGTAGTGACCTTGAGCATTTTTTCACGTCTATTGGCCAACTGTATGTCCTCTTTGGAGAAGTCTCTATTCATGTTCCTTGTCCATTAAAAAAAAATCCTCACCCAAGGATATGTTTATTGATTTTAGAGAGAGAAGAAAATGGGTGAGGGAGAGTGAGACATCAATGTGAGACTCAGCGATGTGACAGAAACCTTGATGAGTTGCCTCTTGAACAACCAGGGATCAATCTGAAACCTTTTGGTGTATGGGCTGATGCTCCAACTACCTGAGCCACCCAACCAGGACTGTCCATTTTTTAATTGGATTGTTTGTGGTTTTTTAAAATATATTTTATTGATTATGCTATTACAGTTGTCCTATTATCCCCCCTTCACTCCCCTCCACCCTGAACACCCTCTCCCACCCACATTCCCCCCCTTTACTTCAGTCCATGTGTCATAAGTTCTTTGCTTCTAC
>CM052538.1:126936712-127103001 GCA_028533065.1 Trachops cirrhosus
TCGCCCGGCCTGACTCCGCCCCTCCTACCGGTCTGGATGAAAGTGTCTATTTTTAAATCCTTGGTTGTCCGACTTCCATAAACTTCAATTTTCTGTCAGTTCTGGTTGTTATTTTGTTTCTATATCTTTGTTGTCCCTATCTTGGTTGTGCGAGGAGTCACAGTGCGTCTACCTATGCCTCCATCTTGGCCGGAAGTCCTGACTTAACTTTTAAAGAGAGAGAGAGAGAGAAACTATTAAAAAAAATCCAAGAAGAAGGAAAGCTCCCAAACTCTTTTTATGAGGCCAACATCAAAATCCCAAAAACCATATAAAGACACAACAAAGAAAGAAAACTTCAGGCCAATATCTCTCATGAACATAGACACTAAAGTACTCAACAAAATATTGGCAAACCGCATCCAGCAATATATTAAAAAGATCATACACCATGATCAAGTGGGATTCATCCCATGGATGCAAGGATGGTACAATATTCACAAATCAGTAAATGTAATTCATCACATAAACAAAAGCAAAGACAAAAATCACACGATTATATCAATAGATGCAGAAAAAGCATTTGATAAAGTACAGCACCCATTTATGGTAAAAATACTCAGCAAAGTGGGAGTAGAGGGAGCATACCTCTACATAATAAAGGCCATATACAAGAGACCTACAGCCAACATCATACTCAATAGGCAAAAACTAAAAGCTTTCCCACTAAGATCAGAAACAAGACAAGGGTATCCACTTTCACCATGTCTATTCAACATTGTATTGGACGTTCTAGCCACAGCAATCAGACAAGAAAAGGAGATAAAGGGCATCCAAATCAGAAAGGAGGAAACAAAACTGTCATTGTTTGCAGATGACATGATAGTGTACATAGAAAACCCTATAGACTCCACCAAAAAACTACTCGACCTAATAAGTGAATTTGGCAAAACAGCAGGATACAAAGTCAATATTCAGAAATCAAAGGCATTTTTGTATACCAACAATGAAATATCAGAAACAGAAATTAGGGGGAAAAATCCCATTTGCTATAGCAACAAGAAAAGTAAAGTACTTAGGAATAATCCTAACCAAGGAGGTAAAAGATCTGTACTAAGAAAACTACACGACACTGAAGAAAGAAATTAAGGAAGACACAATAAATGGAAGCATGTTCATTGATTGGAAGAATTAACATAATCAAAATGTCCATATTACCCAAACCAATTTATAGATTTAATGTAATTCTTATTAAAATACCAATGACATATTTCAAAGATATAGAACAAACATTTCAAAAATTTATATGGAACCATAAATGACCCCGAATAGCCTCAACAATTTTGAGAAAGAAGAACAAAGTAGGAGGGATCGCAATACCTGATATCAAACTATATTACAGGGCCACTGTAATCAAAACAGTCTGGTACTGGCATAAGAACAGACACATAGATCAATGGAACAGAATAGAAAGCCCAGATATAAACCCAAGTCTCTATGGTCAATTAATATTCAACAAAGGAGGAAGAAGCATAAAATGGAGTAAAAATAGCCTCTTCAACAAATGGTATTGGGAGATCTGGACATGCAAGAAAATGAAACTCCATCACCAAGTTACACCATACACAAAAATAATCTCAAGGTGGATAAAAGCCTTAGATATAAGTCATGACACAATAAAAGTTATAGAAGAGAACATAGGCAGGAAAATTTCAGATATTCTACACAGCAATATTTTCACCAACATGTCCCCTAGAGCAAGGGATATAAAGGAAAGAGTAAACGAATGGGACTACATCAAATTAAAAAGCTTCTGCACGGCTAAAGAAAACATCAGCAAAATGAAAAAGGAACCAACTATATGGGAAAATGTATTTGCCAATGATACCTCAGACAAGGGTTTGATCTCCAAAATATATAAAGAATTCACATGACTCCACTCTAGGAAAACAAAGAACCCAATTAAAAAATGGGCAAAGGACTTGAATAGACACTTCTCCAAGGAGGACATACAGAAGGCCCAGAGACATATAGAAAGGATGCTCAGCATCACTAGTCATCAGAGAGATGCAAATTAAAACCACAATGAGATACCACTCCACACCAGTCTGAGTGGCCATTATTAACAAATCAACAAACAACAAGTGCTGGCAAGGCTGTGGAGAAAAGGGAACCCTAGTACACTGTTGGTAGGAATGCAGACTGGTGTATCCACTGTGGAAAACAGTATAGAATTTCCTCAAAAAAAACTAAAAATGGAACTGCCTTTTGACCCAGAAATTCCACTGCTGGGATTATACCCTAAGAGTCCTGAAACACCAATCTAAAAGAACCTATGCACTCCAATGTTCATAGCAGCACAATTTACAACAGCCAAGTGCTGGAAACAGCCCAAGTGCCCATCAGTAAACAAGTGGATCAAAAAACTGTGGTACATTTACACAATGGAATAGTACACAGCAGAAAGAAGGAACTCCTACATTTTGACAGCATGCATGGAATTGGAGAGTATTATGCAAAATGAAAGATAAATACCATATGATCTCATCTATAAGTGGAACTTAATGAACAAAACAAACAGGGTGCAAAGTAGAAACAAAGAAATGGAAATAAAGAACAAACTGACAGTGACCAGAGGGAGGGGGAGGGAGATAACGGGGAAAAGAAGGGGAAGAGTCAAGTCCTCCATGTATAAAGGACCCATGGACAAAGACAATGGGATGGGGAGGATTGAATGTGGGAGGTGGGGGGTGGGTTGATAGGCAGGGGAGAGTAATGAGGGAAAACTGGGGACAACTGTAATTGAACAACAATAAAAAAAGAAATAAATAAAGAGAGAGAGAGAGAAGCTATGTGGATCTTCTTCTCTCCAAAGCATTTCTACACAAGTGTTGACTCCCTTACACAATAGAGTTTGCCCTAAATCCTTTAGGATATGATCTTCGGACACAGGAATGAGGGAGAAGGGAGACAGATGCCAAGGTCCCTGCTGTGGGCAATAGGGATCAACTCCAGAGGGATCCACTGAGAAAGCACAGAATTCTGAATTTCTCCTCCTGTAGGGCTGGAACTGCTTAAAACAACACCAGCCACTGAGCCCTTTCTTTCCTGCCTTAATGAGAAATGTCCTGAGGTTTCTTTATAGTGCCACTGACCGATAAAGCTCATAGTATTGTGGAATCCCGGGTTTAATAAATATTGGGTGGACAGATGGATGAAAGAAGGACAAATGATGATGATGATGGTAAATGAGATCACACCAATGAGATTACAGTCAGTAAATATGCTTATCTGCTTGTACCTTCATAGACTGTCTATGGGAACAGTGATTGCCTCTGGGGAAGGGAACCAGAGTTTAGGGTTCAAGTGTAGAGGGAGACTTACCTTTTACTTTTCACTCTTTTGAAGTATAGTTGAACCTTGAACAATGGGTTTGAACTGTGCAGGTCCACTTACATGCAGATTTTTTTCAATAAAAACAGTAAATGTAGTTTTCATCCTTATGACTGTCTTAATAACATTTTCTTTTCTCTGACTTACTCTATTATAAGGATATATTCTATAATACATAGAATATAGAAAATATGTTACTCAACTGTTTGTGTTATCAGTAAGGCTGCTCAACAGTAGGCTATTCGTAGTTAAGTTTGGGGGGAGTCAAAAGTTATAAATGTATTTTTAAATATTTTTATCCCCACATGAGAATGTGTGTATTGCTTTTTATTGATTTTTTGAGGGCAGGGGAGAAACATCAGTGGGGGAGAAAGAGAAACATCAATCGGTTGCTTCCTCTATATGCCCCAACTGGGGACTGAATTTGCAACCCAGGTATGTGCCATGACCAGGAACCCACGACCTTCTGGTGTACAGGATGACACTCCAACCAACTGAACCACCCAGCCAGAACAGTTATAAATATGTTTTTAACTGAACAAATGGGCACCTTTAACCCTCTCATGTTCAAGAGTCAACTGTGCTTCAATTTGTTACTATATTAGCTTAAAATATTTAAAAAATAAATGTGTTATCAATACTTTTGCACCAAAGACCACCAGAAACAGAACTGTAGTCAAATAAAATTGGGTTTATTGACCTGTGACAATGAAGGAGAACACACCCCACAGGGAAGGGTGGGTGTCTCAGTAAGAGAATATTAGAAAGGACTTACAAGACCGGGCTTGTGTTTTAAGTGATTTTGAGGATTCCAGGAAGCAAGGCTTTGCTCTGGATTGGGTACTGGGATAATTATATGATTAGAATCCTAATCATAAGTATCTTAATTGGTGTCTAGAAGGAGAGAAGAAAGGAGCAAAGTTAAGCGTGCCATTGACACAGCAGCAGCTGTCACTCCAAGATGAATGTGCAGTCATTTTTGTAGTTTGGACAATCATTTTCTTTTGTTTGAGTTCAGACATGATTACAGAGTGATCTTGTTTTTGTCTTTATCCATCAAGTTAACAGAGTGAGCTTGTCTAATGGTGCTATTTCCCAAAATTGTTTATGGTAAACCAAATACCCTCTCTTAGCTGTGAAGCCAGGTCAGCTCCTATCAGCAACAAGTCCTGACTAATAGTTCCAAGTCTGCTTCCGGCTACCAGGGGCAGCTTTATTTTTTTAAGAACGTTTCAAACTAAACAGTACAGATAATAATTCAATTAGTTGCTTTTGTTATACTGCTTGAGTAATACAGAGGTTGAGGTAGTTTTTAAAAGATATGGATTCACGCCCTGGCTGGCGTACCTCAGTGGATTGAGTGCGGGCTGCGAACCAAAGCATTGCAGGTTCGATTCCCAGTCAGGGCACAAGCCTGGGTTGTGGGCCAGGTTCCTACTGGGGACCACATGAGAGGCAACCACACATTAAATGTTTCTGTCTCTTTCTCCTTCTCCCTCCCTTCCCCTCTCTAAAAATAAATAAATAAAATCTAAAAAAAAAAGATATGGATTCAACGCTAAGTAAGGTTCACTTCAGCAATTTTTGATGAGATACCAGAGTCTTTTAGTAGAATATATTCTAAATCCCCAGCAAGCTCAGGGCCCTGTGGATGGGCCCATGGTGTCTTGGATAGGTGACCAGGCTCTCTGACCCAACAACACCACAGAGAAGTCATTTGGGCAGTGGTTAATGCCAGCTCCACAGTCTTAAGTATCTTGGGCTATTATAACAAAAATACCATAGACTGGGTGACTTAACAACAGAAATTTATCCCTCACATTTCTGCAGCCTTGAAGTCCTAGGTCTGAGTGCCAAGCAAATGGGCTTGAATCCTATGAATCCTTGGTGGCGAGGAGGGGTACACCTCCCCACACTCATGTCCATTCTTAACCCCCAGCAAGTAAAGCAAGACAGAAAGGGCACTGAACATTATTAAAAGGCTTGGCATGGAGTTAGCTGATAAACTTTAGGAGGATGGGGAAGAGAAGAAAGGAGTTAGAAGAGGATTCTGGAATGACTCTATCTAATGTGGGCTGTTGGGGTCTGTTTTAAAGTTGGTTGGTGGGGGTTACATTCCTTCTGCTTGGCATCCCATACTCCTTCCTTTCTGCCTGTAGAAAGAAACTCTCCAGATGTGGGGCAGCTGTGCTTTCAGTAAGCTGTTTAATTGGTCCAAGGCACCATTTGCTTTAGATGGAAGGATAGTCATCTTCTTGGTAAAATCTGACCCAGGACATTCAAGACCCAAAATGCCTTGCACCCTGGTTGGGGTTACTGCTGAGGTCTCCAGTCATTAAACCCTGAGGCCTCACATCTCAGTCCCACACCTGAGGTGCTTCAGGTCACCAAGGACCCATCCTTACTATCAGCATCTTTTGTCAATTGTCTCACTCAGTTCAACAGAAATGGAACAAAAGGAGGCCTTGTATTCCTCCTCTCCCAGGTCCCCACATTCTAAAACTGTTTGGATTTTTACTTAAAGAAGAGTAAAGAGAGTTTTAAAGTTATGTAAATTTTATGGTACTAAGTATCACCTTTAAATATTCTATTTTTTCACAAGTAGAACATTTACTTGTTGAAAGACTCCAGCTCTTTTTGCACATGATTAACATGCATAAAGGACACATGGACAAAGCCAAAGGGGGTAGTTCGAGGGTAGGAGGCAGGGATGGGTGGGGTGGTGGGAAGTGCTGGGGTGAAAATGGAGACAACTGTACTTGAACAACAATAAAAAGAGAGAGAGAGTTTCCTCTTTGATCTTTCCTGTCTTGTCATCCTCTCAATTCTCTGGTTGCTTGTGAGAACCCCATGGGACAGTCATGTAGACCACTCAAACCATTAACTGGAGATCTGAGATCTCCAATGAAAATTTCTGAAAGCTATCCCTTGGGGCAAGTGGACTAATTGTTATTTGGGGAAGAGGAGAGACTGTGTTTCTCCCAGGGGTCTCACAGGAGAAATTAGTTGGGTGTTTTACCCCCTAAACATATTTGAGACCAAGGATTATTACTTCCTAAAGATCTCACAGTAGAAACATTTAGTGCCCTGACTCACAGCCTCTTGCCTTCATACTGATTTCTGACCTGGCTGGGCTGAGACTTTCCCTGTGAGCTTTGACTCACTGCACTGTGGACAGCATCTTCCTCTTTGACTGGAAGTGTGGGGGAGTTAACCATCCCTAGGGGAACTCTGGATGAATAGGAGATGAGAGGGCATGGATAAATTTTCCACCTGCCACCCTTCATGGGGACACTTTAAATCTGAGAGGCATTCCATACTCAACTTGGGAGACCCTAAATGGAGCCAGTTGCATGCACTGGCACCCTTCCTACACACCCCTATACTCGCTTTCCCTGTTTCCCTGCTGACGGCCTCACTTGTGCTCCCTCACATCTCCTGTCCAAAAGCTCTTGTCTTAGGCTCTACTTTCAAGAGAAACCAAACTAAGACAGACTTCCCAGAGAGAACTAGGCTGACAGAGCCCCAGCTATCACTTTGTCATGGAAGGTGATCGTGAGACTGATGTGGATTCAAATCTCAGCCTTGCTTCTTACAAGTTGCATATATGTAGACAAATTAATTTATCTGGAGCAGGTAGAAATTAGAAAACATAAAGATTTGCTGATAAAATGATCAGCAAAGGGATCATATTGCTCCCTAGGATTTGTGAGAACGCTTCTTGCTTAGGAACATCATTTTTTGGTCTTTAAGGGCTTAAGGGTCAGGAACTATAATCCTGAGTCCAGCTACCCAGGGCACACAAAACAGTCATGCCCTGAACAGCTCTTTCAGCCCCCTCACCTGCCTCCATACAGGGTCCCAGCCTACAGGTAAGGGGGCCTGAGGACACACTAGTGGCCTGTGGGCTCAGTTCTATTTACTCTTTTCCTCCATTTCCCTTCTATTCCCAATCTTTAATTTTATTCTGTTAATCAACTAATGTTTGCCCCAGCATTTAATTGGTTAGGGTGACTATTTGCTTTAGGTAGAAGCAAACTTTGGTAAAATTTGACCCCGGATGTTCACTGATGAAGGCGGTGGTGAATAAATACAGCCTTAGGCATTTACCCATTTTTGTTCTCACTTCACCCCACAGAGCCCAGCCTCCATGAATGGAAGGCTCTTTGACTCTTTGGTCCAACTACACTGCTGCAGGCCATCCTGGGACCACCCCTACTGCCCAAACACAGCACCAGCACCCTCCACCCTGACACTGCCCCTCAAGCTGCCCTCCTGCCCCTGGGTCCAGCCCCTCAGGTGAGAGCTCAGCAGAGGCAGCGAGAGCTTTAATGTAGAAGTTAGTACTGTACTGTGCTGAGACAGGAGACCCACCACCAGAGTGGTCTGGAACAAAAAAAAAGAGAAAAGGAAGAAAAAGAAACACCAGGCCAGGGGCTAGATCTTGTGTGACTTTTTATTTCCGGGGTCACAATATCTAAACAATGTTGAGTAGCCTAAAGGGTCATGAGACAGAGAACCCTCAGGCTCAAATGTCATCACCCCAGTTCATGTTTATCCTCACCTGTGGCCAGGTGATAGCCTAGAATCACCTGGATAGCCTAGAATCCTCCATTACCCTGATAATTTTTTCCACATCATTCTCAAGGAGTCAGAGATGAATGGGATAACTTGAATGTACAAAGTACTCCCAGGTGCAGTCAAATATGCCAAGTCCCAGCTGCTGATTACCTACCCACAACTGAAGGAGATATAAACTAATTAGCCCCACTCGCTGCCTCCCTCACTAACAGGGTCCCATTTCCTCCTTCCCGGCAACATCTTCCCAGCACTCAAATACCCCCAAGTCAACAGAAACTCTCATGTGCCAAACTTGGGGACACTTTTGGTTTGGTTTTATTTTTGTTATTTTTCACTGTCTGCTCAGGTGAAAACTTCTCTGTACCACCCAAGGGCTGTTGGGAACCAAGTAAATACTGAGGTTATTTATCCCAAGGAAGCCCTTGTGTTCAATTATCCACCATCCACAGTCTCTTACTGGAAATTTGGCCTGAAAAAGACTATGGGGGAAGAGAAAGGAGACTGAAAAACTCTGGCTCTTGCAGGGGTGTCCCATAGGACTCAAAGTCTTTGAAACGTGGAATCTGACACTGTCTTCAAGCAGACAATATCATGATGGAGCTTAACTATAGGGCATGCAGCTGGTGTCAAAAAATTGCTTGGAGAGGGAAAAGAACCTGAAAAAACAAAGCAGCCCCTTCCAGGCCCTGTTTGTTAGAGCTAGCTATCTCTTCCTTGAGCCTGTTAAGCATAATTAACTGTTGTTTTTCTGAGCCTCTCTTCTCAGGACTGGAGAGATTACTAAAAGCATCCCCTGAACAGGTGTTTTAAAAATTATACAAACAAGATATGCCCGACTAGAGCTCCAGGACCCTGAACCCAAACATAACAGCAAATAAACTGAAGCATGCGCAGCACAATTAGCCAGAAACCTCCTAATTTACAACTAATTGCCATGACTACCCAGCTCCATCCCCCACCCTTTTTATCACCCAATGAAAACTCACAGCCCCAACTTTTCATTGCTGGCATATCACTTCACATCAGCCCTTTCCCTTCTGGGAAACGGAATAAAACCTTTGCTCTCTGCACTTTCTTCTTGTTGGAAATTCTTTCACAGCCCGTGGCATGGGCCACTTGAACAGAACACACATATCAGAATTGAGTGCAGAATTGTACCCCACCATACTCTCTTTTCTTCTGTACCTATGTACCTAACAACACACTATAAAGTTTATTTGCAATATGATTGTTGTTTATTGTATATGCCTGCCACTGGAGCTCTGTAAGCTCTGTAGGTCAGTCACCTTTGTTTTGCACATGGCTGCAAATAAGGTCCTAGAACAGTATATGCCATTGAGTGATACCAATGAATTTATTGAATAAGTGAACATACTCTGCCTCCTTTATTGATGGCTGTTTTACCTGCTGCTTTCCCACCAGAATGAAGGACTTGAGGGATGTTGGATCTTATCTACATTTGTGTACTCCACATTGCCTGGCCAAACACATGGTGGGCAGTAGAAAGCACTATGCTTTTGTAATTGAATTATTCTCATGACAAGGACCCCTGGGAGGTCCAAAGAGAGGACACTGGTGAGGATCTTCAGCAAAGTGAAGGCCAGAGGTCAGGTTGAAAGCCATGCTTCAGGTCCTCCCTTGGAATCAATTCAGGGCAAGACAAATGGACGGCAAGAGAAGAGGAGAGGTGTCTACAAAGCCCTGAGTGACTTGAAGGCCACTGCTTCCCTTCAACTCTGCTGAGAATCAGACATGCCCACACATGGAGATGATGCACCCAAATCTGACTCAGGACAAGAGAAAGGGCTTTCACCAAGAGGAGCCAATGCCAAAAGAAATGTCAGTACCCACAACTCTTCTGTCTAAATGAGAAGTTCTCAACCTGGAATCACACATAGGATTTGGTGTGACTTTTTTCTCCAGGTGATCAAAGGCCTGTGTAACACAGAAATAGTTAAGAAGCACTAACCTCTAGAACCCCAGAAGGAACCCCAGAATCCCTCCCCCTCCTGCCACCACTCCCTCCAGCCATGCTCAGCCTCCACCAGCCCCAGCTCAGAGAATGGAGCAGAGCCTGCTGTGAATGCTCCCTCCCCACCACTGTGACAGGGGTCTGTGATGGGCTCAGGGCAGCAACAGGAGGCAGGGCATGGGAGAGGCCTATCTGCAGCCATGCTGCCCTTGGCCCAAGAGTTTCCAGAGGTGACAATATACTGGACTTTATTTTAGGAAAAAAGTGTACAAAGTGTAAAGAAGAGAGAGAAGCAGCCAAAGATCCTTCAGTAACCTGAGTGTCTAGTCCTGTCCATTTGGGTTCCTCAAAGCACCAGCCCTATGAACTCATTCAGCTCCACAGCCCCACACCAGAAACCTATATGTTAGTGGGGTCACAGCAGCCAGATCTTCTACAGGCACAAAGAGGGACCCAAGGATCAGACTACTGGGGGTTCTGCCTCAATCTGGCACGAGCAAGCCTGCTAACTGTAGTCTGGCAGAGCTTTGGACTCTCTCCCCAGACCCTGAAGACCAACTGCATAGCCTGCTCACCCTCAAGCTCCTAGGCCCAGACCCACAGAGCTGTGGCCCTCAGGCCCCATCAGAGTGTAGGGGAGCACCCGGCCACAGCGATGTTCTCGCCGGTGATGTAGCTCGCATCTGGAGAGCACAGGAAGGACGCAAGCCCCACACAATCCTCTGGCTGCCCAACCCTACAGGGAAGGAGGGAGGACAGGGCACAGTGTCAGTGATCTCACACTCGGTTCTGCTACTCTAAGGCTCACAGGCCCCAGTGGCAGTGGGCTTCATGGAGTGACAGGGTGGATTCAGCAGGGCTGCTTGCACATACAAGGCTGCCAGCAAAAGGAATGGTCAGCAGACAGAGAGGCAGATGCCCCTCCGCTACGCACCCAGACCCTAAAGCCCCAAACCAAACTTGCCTCTGTACCAGCATGGTTTCCTTGTAGTTGTTCCAAAAAGTCTTGCTCTTATGAAACTGGGCAAAGAAAAGAGATTAAAGAGTTCCTGCTGAGAAAACAAGGAGATGGTAGGGCCACAAGGAAGTCACATGGGGTGTCTGCCTTTCTAAGTGTTGATGGACGGGGTCATGGCTGAGTTCAGAGGACGGTGAGGACACTGATCCCCTTTATCCTTAGTCACTGGGAAGGGTTTCCACTTTGCCAGACTAGGGAAACACAGGACACACCCCAGTGCTCACCACTTGGCTGAAGTCAGTCTCGATTAGTCCTGGAACCAGGCAGTTCACCCGGATGCCCTTGGGGGCCAGCTCCCTTGAAAGTGTCCTGTTGAGGCCCAGCAGGACCGTCTTACTGACATTGTAGACACCTGCCTCCTATGATGGGATTAGCAGTGATTAGGAGGATGTGGGGATGTTGGGGAAAGTATCATATCAGTTGGAGTTCTCAGCTACAGACAATCACACCTGGCCTGAGTCCAGACCTCAGACACACTTCCTGACCTATTTCAAGAACAGACGCTGGGCTGAGAGACCCAGCAGCCACATGGGCATTAATTCAGCCCTGGGCAGCAGGAGCAAGTGGGGGTATGTTCCAGGCACTGATCCTGTGGGACTCTAGGGAACACTTGCCCCCTTCCAACCAGCACTCAGCACCTGTGGCGTATAAGCTGCAATAGAGGAGACCAGTATGACAACACCGCTCCTGAGAGGAGACAGACAGACACAGAGGGGAGAAGGAGCTAATAAGTCAACATCGACTGAGGTGCTGTAATGCAGTCTTTGACTCGTGCAATCCTCACACAGCTCCTACTATTATCCTGATTTTACAGCTGAAGGGGCCGAGGCTCAGAGAAGTTCAGTAACACAGGCAATAAGTGGCAGAGCTGGGATGCCAAACCTATCTCTCTGATCCAGTGTCCAAGCTCAGAATAGAGAGGCTTCTGCCTCTCCCAGGGGGAGTGAAGAGCAGAGAGTCAGGTGCAGGGGAAGAGAGCAGAGGGGTGTGTGAAGATGCACCAGAGCTGATCAGGATGCCTGTCCATGTGCCACCTCAGGGAAGCAGACAGGCCAGGAGGAGACAAGAAACAGCAGTCAGGAACTTTTCCTTCTCCCCAGGACAACCCCCCAGCCAGTTCCCAAAGAGTGTGCCTGCAAGGAGAAGCCAGAGAAGCAAAGGTATCCCAAGGGAGGTGGTGGCCCAAGTCCCTGTCATGAGACCCACAGTCAGATATGCAAGATCTAGAACAGGGCAGGGACCCTGGAGACCAATAAGTAGGGAATGGGGGGCGGGCTGGGATGGCTCCCTGTGGACAGAAATGGGACAAACCCTGTCATAGTGTGTAAGTCGGTGAACAGGGATTGTCCGGCTGTGACAGAACCAGACAGATGAGGGTGTGGATGAACAGCTAAAGCTTAAAGAGCTAAAGCACAGCCTCTTCCCAGACCTGGTGATGTCAGGGCCAGTGGAACATGCCTGGGCCCCTGAAACATAGCCTTCATCCTGAAGGCACTAGAATTAGAAGCTGTGGCTGCGCACAGGATGAGGCAAGGCAGAGGTAGGGGGATGTGGAGCTACCAGCGAGACCACCTCTGTCCTCCCCACTCCCAGCTGTGCTCCTGTGCTCTCCACACTGAATTCCTATGCCTCAGTCTCCCCATCTTGCAACAACCTCTGACTTAGCCCTTCAGCCTTACCCTCTCTTTTCCACGTGGGGCAGCAGCTGGCTCAGCAGCAGGGCTGGGGACTTCACATTGACATTCAAGATCTGGAATCAGGACATTATGGACAGTGAAGAAGACACAGTCAGTGTGAACCCAGATGTGTGCCATTCGAATAGCCCGATCCCACTTCTGACCCAGGCAGGATATATTTCTGACTTGCTAATGGTTGGCTAGGCTGGCAGGATAAGGGATGGGCCTATAAGCAGAGCCCTGAAAATGCAAACAACTGAGGATTCAGGTGAATGAAGAAAATGTTCAGGCTTTTAAGAGCAGAGCAAAGTTATAAGCAGAGGGCCCTGGAAAAAGATTGAAGGACAGGTGGAGGGAAAGCCCTAGGTACTGGGAGCAAGGCAAATTTCTTCAAGGAAGAATTATCTCTTTCTGGCTATGTTTTTATTTGAATTTAAGGCATACTATGATGCAACAACACAAAACAAATTAATATAGACATTATGCATGAAGAGCTAGAGTAGGAAAATAAGTGTTGAAAAATAAGAAAAAGCAAGAGAGAGGCTGCGGCACATGCTTTCCTGCACATAGTTAGGACTGCGCATTATTGTATTAGAAGGTCACAAAAATGCATGCTGGGAGGGCCCACACGCACATCGGTTTATTGCAGACATGGCTCTGAGCTTTCCTGTGGCCACCACAAAGAGGGAGACACAACAGAGAATCGTGACTCTGTGTCAGGAGCACATGCACATCCTGTCTGTGACTACAGCCTGGATCTGGGCTCAGACATAACAGTCCCTGAACTTCTGGGAACTCTGTCCAGTGGGTCCAGGGACAGGAGAGGAGTGGGAGAGGAACTGCTGAGGAAAGATGCAGAGACTGAGAGACTGGTCTACAACAGAGTGCCCCTGGGGATTAAAGTGACAGCAGATGCCTCCTGTGGGGTGCTGTGTCCAGTGAGGTCAGCTGTGTCCTGCGCCTCCCAGGAATGAGACTGCACATCTGTAACTGACCGGCCTGTCTGTTGTTTCTCCCACTCATCCCACACCGCTCTTCACCTGGGGCGTGGGCCAGGGAAGTGCTTCCGCTGAGTGCTGCTGAGGCCCATCTCATGGCAAGCTTCCAGTGTAGGGTAGACCCCCAAGACTGTAAGAAGTGGCTCAGAGATCTAAGGGGCACCAGTGTGAAGTCTCCAAGAAGAAGAAATTGAGGGTTAGGCTCCAAACAGAGACCCATCAGCACACGGGATGTCTGCCCTAAACTTCCTGCGTGTCAGTTCCGTGGACAATGGGCTGGGACCAGGCCCCTGCTAGTGAGCCAAGGAAAAGGTGAGAGTCCTGCCCTTACTGCCCTATGAGCAAAGAAGGAAGAGTAGTTGTTGTGCCCCCAAGACTTGAGTAGGGACCTTGAGCCTGAAGAGATTGCATGCTGGAGAGTCCTTGAGAAGGGATGGAGGAGACAGAAATGGCGGGGGTGGGGCCATGCGTGATGTCCCAACCTGCTGGACAGAATGGGGGTCTGCCTGGGGTGGTGATCAGACTGGCCCAAAAAGATAAGGGGAGCAAGAAGGTGTCCTGGCAGGACACCTACTGAAAATTGCATTCTGGTAAAAGCGGAGCATCGGGTAAATTCTAAACTTGCTATGTGACTATCTCACCTCTGAGGTGGTTGCAGGTATAATTGGGACGTGATTTCTGTGCGGGGTACAGAACTGCATGTGCAATGGCAAGTCCATGGAGGACAGGGGAGAAGAGGAGCAAGTAAGGCTGGCTGTTGGCAAGAGCGCCCAGCTTTCGGAGGGAAGATTTCAAACAGCTCTGAGAAAAAAAAGATTCATGAGCCCATGAACTGAGACACTATCAGGGCAAATGACACAGGATGGTTAGGAGACTGTCAGCAATGAAATCCAGCTATCCAATCACTAATGATCCTTCAGAGGCATTAAGGAAGTGGAACAGCCTGAGGGCTGCGGGCAGCAGCTGCAGGGAGCTCGGGTTTCAGGTCATCCCTGAGGTTGGAGAGAAGGACACCCTGCCAAGGGCAGATAGCAGGAGGGGCCAACCTGAGAGCATGTCCCCAGAGTGGAGAGCTGGGGAGGGCAGAAGGAAATGGCCTGGCCCATTGTTTGGGGCAGAGGGGAAGTTTAACATGGCAGGAACAACATGACTCCATCTGTCCATCTTGTCCATCAGTGGGACAGGGGAACAAAACACAGGAGTGAAAGGAAGAGAGTAACAGGAGAGTTATGAAGCCCGAGATGGCCCTCAAGGTATTTAATGTTCACCCACATATGTGTGTACACACAGCACACACACACCTATACACATATGTGTATATATAACATATTAATCACATATAATATAAATATATTTCAATTTATACATTAATTATAATATATTATGTGATTGAGTTATATATTATAATTACACTATAATTTATATTATAATTATAATATATTATAATTAACATGATATATTTTATATGCATAATATATGTTAATTTTTAGAGAGAAAAATATCGATGTGAGATTGAATAACCCATCAGTTGCTTCCAGCATGCCCACTGACCGAGGATCAAACCTGCAACCTTCAGGCGTACGGGATGATGCTCCGACCAGTTGAGTCACCTGGCCAGGGCAGATCTCAAGGCATTTTGCTAGGTCTCTCCTGGACCCTTGTGCAGCTGGTGGCAGGGTGGTTAAGTGAACTCAAATTGAGTTGGAATGTCTGAGCTCAAGAGAAGCTGATGGGTGTGTCCAGGCCTGACAGGTGCAGCAGATTCATTTGAGGGACAGTGAAGAACTCTGGTCTAGAAAGGTAAAGAATCTCAGCAGCAAGTATGAGTCACCAAACAGGAGCATCACCACCAATATAAGTCCCACAGAAGGATGTAAGACATAAATTGGTGACAGAGAACAGAGACCTTAGGATTCGTGAGTCCTGCCAAGAGCAGAGACTTACTCCCACAGCTGTGTTCCCAGAGCCTGGACCATGCCTGGCACATAGCAAGCCCTCACTAAGTATTTGCTGAATGAATAAATGCAAAAGGGTTGGGAAGAGAAAAGAAAGCAGAGTGTCATAACTCGCTTTAAAAATACACAAACAACAGGGCACACCGAGGGTGGGGAGTGGAGTGGTCAGACCTGCCCCAGTGCCTGTATTTATAATAAAGGTGGGAGGGAAGGGAAGAGTCCCGGTGGGGGCCCTCGAGAGCTCTACCTCCCCCTCAGTGAGCTCCCAGCATCCTCTCACCTTGTCCCTACTGGCACTCAGGGTGCTCCCTCTCTGGGGCCCCAGAGCCCTGAGACAAGGCGCTCTGAGCAAGGCCAGTGGAGTACAGAGGTTCACGGCTCCTTCTGATCGGGTTGGGAGAGCGACCACCAATGAAGTCACTGTTGGCTAAGACCTGGAAAACAGAGGAGGGTCTGACGGGAAAGCAGTGGGACAGGTGCTCCAGTCTTGGGGGCAGACTGAGAGTTGGAGTGGGGCATGTGACTGTCCAGGGTGACTGGGAGAGAGCAGGGACACCTCTGTGCCTGGAGCTCAGAGAACCGGGCATGTGTGACTGAGAAAGCCAACTGGGCCTCCAAGTACTTGCACTCTGTCTCTGCCAGGTTGTGCTGAAGTGAAGCCATTTGCAGGGAGGCTGGGAGGGGCCTCAGCTGGCCATAGCAGCCCCAAGCCGGGGGCAGTGTGGAGACCCAACCCCCAGCACACCCTCAGGAAGAGAGGGTGTGGGGTGTGCCCCTGTAGATATGCACAGGTATGAAGGCAGGTGAGTACCTGCTTGGCATGGGAGACTCAGATATGAAGACATTTCTTGTGAACAGAAAATACGTCAGAGATGCTTATCTAGAGGACCTCTTTCACCCAAACTGCAAATTTCCCAGCTGCATATCACTGTGAGACCAAAGTTTCCAGTCTCCCCAGTATGAGATTCCTGTTTGCTTGCTCAGGAGCCCTGCCTGGTCCTGAGTCCAGGAATCTGATCACATTCCTATGGGGGGAGGTGGAAAAGGAATGACTGGAGCAAGGACTTATAGAGGACACTCAAGGATTTGGAATGTACTTCTCGTAAGGGACAGTGCCGGAGAGCTGAAGAGGCAGGCTCTGGCAGCTCCGGGTCAAGAGGCCAAGAGACAGGCACTCTCAGGAGACTCAGATGTGGGCTGACTTTGTCCACAGATCGTCATCTGTTCCAGACCTCCTCTGGCCACTCCAACACCAAGGGACTCCCAGTTACTAAGCAACGCCTGCCATCCCCATCACATCTCCCCTTGTTCCTTAGCAACCCATGCATAACCCAGTTCCAGTTAGGGGTTGGTATCTATAAATGATAAGTGGATGGGTGTTGCTCAAGGATTGTGGAGAGATTTCGGATTCTGTATCAGTCCATGTCAGTGTCATAATGAAGGTGACCAGATGCTCTGCTTTGGGAGGGACAGCCTCAGTTTCCAATTTGTGTGTCTTCTGATAATTACATTTCCAAAACATCCTTTGCAGGTCCTAGACCCCCTCACTTTTTTATTCTAGCTGCTTTCACTGCTCACTCTGTCTCTGTCTTCCACACTCTCCTTTCTCCAAGGTCATATTTACAGCATTCCATTTCAAGGGGATCAGATGGGTTTCCACTTCTGACTGTTCTACCTTTCCTAAATGAGACAGCAAATTCTAAACACTGCCATGACCCTGGGGGACTCCTCTCCCTGAACCTTAGAGCATCAAGTGTCAGGGGAATTGGTCTCCTTGACTGGGAAGGCCGCAGGAAAAAGACGACTCGCTTTTTGTAAAGACAGAGAGCCCCCTGCTGGAAAGCCGGAGTTATAGCACTTCTGAGAAGCTGTTCCCATCTCTTAGCAAGTCTGTGGCTCTGCCCTCTCCGGCCTACAGCAGTTCTTACCAAGCCTTGCTGTCTAAACTTTACACGAGGTGGTTTGCAAAAAAAAAAAAGCCACCCTACTTGTAAGGAAAAGCAGCTCTGGCCTGTTGCAGGTAAACTGTGGGTCGACTGGTCATCGATAAGGTTCCCCTTCCTACTCAAGGCCCCTCTTTCCCAGGGCCTGAGATTGAGCAGCTTCCAAGGGCCCAGGCTCAGGTTCACTCTCCCCTTATTCTCACTCACGCCTTACTCTGGAGCAGTCAGCTGAGCCAGCTGGGTCAGAGTTGAGCAACAGGTCCAGGGAGCTTAAACTGGCCTCTGAGCCTGGCACTGCTCACCCCGATTCCCCTTTCCCTGCTGATCAAACCAGACGTCCAAATAGGGAGGTGGGGAAGCCAAATGGACACACTGTCAATCCAGTCCCACCATGGAGGACCCAGTCACCCTGGGTCCAAAGAGAAAAGAGAAGGGAAGAGAAAAGAAAATGGAAAGAAAACAAAGATGACAGGAGAGATGGAGAGACATGGAATAGTTAGAAACAACTAAAATCAGGAAAGAGGGACTTGGGACAAGTCAACTGGATCTGAGTGATCCGGGGCAAGTCTGCTCCGTCCGTCCGCAGTTGGGTGAGATGAGGAGCTGCACTGCGTGGCCCTATGGGCTCTGACAGCACCAACAGCCTTGTTATGAAAATCAGGGGAGCAATAAAGACTGAGCTGCAGACAGAGACAAGGAGAAAAGATAAAAAGGACAGAAGGTTAAAGAGGAGTAAAGGTGAGCAACTCCAGGGTCAGGGTCCCCAACCTGGGCAGCTTCACTTTAGGCCACACCATCCTCGCCCTGGGCTGAGGTGGTGCTGGCTCGACCTCACCTGTTTGTGCTGCTCTCTTTCCCGAGTGTGGTTCAGGAGCCTCTGCCGTGGAGGCTGCAGCTGAGTGTGAGGGTGAGAGTAGGCTGGGTCTCAGGCACTGCTGATTCTATTTGAAAAACTCAAAGATTCCTGACATGTACAGTTCTAAAATTAAGAAAGGTGGTGGTGAGAAAAGGCCTCCCCCACATCTGAGGAGGTGGTGAGGGGAGCCGGGGGGACAGTGCCCGACTTGTTGTCTGAGTAATATTCTGCGGAATGCTGCACAAACCACTCACCAGGGACCCAGTCCTGCCAGTACGGCTGTCCCCAGACCCTCATGTACCCTGGAAACAGACAGACACACAGGTTCAGGCAGGCTTCAGGCCCCACACTGTGGAGGAAAGGGTGGGCAGGGCAGGCAGCCTGCAGGCTCATCTGGCTGGGGAGGCAGAGCTGGGTGCAAAGCCACAAAGACATTTCTACTAGCACCAAAAGGAGACCACAGGCTTGTCCCAAAGCTAGTGAAGCAGCCCCTCCCTGCCAGATCGGTCCCTGCCATAGGACACGAGACTGCTGGCTGTAGAGCTCCAGGTGCCCTTCTACATCCAGGTGTCCACCTACCACCCAGGCTGTCACCTGGGTGCAAATGTGCCAGGCTGGGCACTGTGTTAAGTACTGTGAACAGTGAAACGATGAAAGCGCAGTTCCCACCCTCGACAAGTTTATAGTGTGATGGAGGCCTCAAAGAAATGCAGTGCAGGATGCTACGTGTCAAAATGAAGGTAGGTTTGAGGCTCAGGGGACATCCAAGGAGAGCATGGGACAAGCCACATAGAGATGCCCGTGGGACATTTCAGGGGAGGTACCCAGGCAATTGGGTAATCATTCTGGCACGCAGGAGAGCAAGTTAGCGATCAGTAAATAAAGGAGAAAGAGAGGAGAGTCAAAATCGGAAGTGTGGTAGCCAGCCTCTGAGATGGTCCCCGTGACCCCAGTGGGCTGGCCTTCACGCCCTTGTGTAGTCCCCCTCACGTCATACCAAGGTTGGCAGAAGCAACAGTAAGTCATTTCCGGGGTTAGGATGCATACAACTGAGTGTTCCATCTTGGGCCTTACTGTCTTCCTTTCTGTCTTGGATCGCTCCTGCTGCCATGTTATGAGTGCCCCTATGGCAAGGCCCACGTGCCTGCCAACAGCCACACGAATGAGCTCGAGGCCAACTGCCAGCGGGGCCACAGCCTCATGCAGCAGCTTGAGCCAGAACCCCCAGCCTCCCTGTTCTCATCCCTGACTCTCTGAAACTGTGAGATCATAAACATTCAAGCCACTAAGTGTTAGGGTGACCTGTTATACAGCAATGGATAACTAGAACAAGAATCTCAGAGACAATTAGCTCACTGAAGAGACAGAGCATAAAATCCTAACATATAAGATTTTTAAAAAATAGTAGTCACAATTAAAACAGTTGCACTGATAACATGAACAAACAAATCAGAGGAACAGAAGGGAAGGCTCAGAAACAGATACAAACACACCTGAGAATTTATATGATAAAATTGGCATTTCTAATCAGTGACCAAAAAAATATAGATTTATCAATAAATGATGCTGAGGCAACTGGGCAGCTCTCTGGGGGAAAAGAAATTAAATTAGATCTGTGCCTTTTATACCACACACTAAATAAATTTCAGATGGATCAAAGATTTAAATGTAAAAAGTGAAACCATAAAAACTACAATAATTCTTTTTAATTTCTGCATGGAAAAAACTGCCTAAGCAGAGTCAAAAGAGAAGTACAATTTATATAAGGTTGTAAAATAGATAAAACTAATATATAGTGGTAGAAATCAGATCAATGGCTTTCTGATTATAGGGGCACAAGAGTATTTTCTAGGGTGATGGAAGTGTTCTGTGTCTCGACTGGGATGGTAGATACACACACACACATTTGTCAAAATTCCGGGAACTGTACACTTAAAATGCACACTATGTTGTGTGCATTTTATTGTATCTACTGTATACCTTAATAGAGTTGACTTTTAACAAGATTTTATTTAGTTTTTTAAGATTTTATTTATTTATTTTTAGAGACAGGGGAAGGGAGGGAGAAAAAGAGGGCAACCACATCAATGTGTGGTTTCCTCTCACATGGCCCCCACTGGGGACCTGGCCTGCAACCCAGGCATGTCCTGACTGGGAATCGAACCGGTGACTCTTTGGTTTGCAGCCTGCACTCACCCCACTGAGCAACACCAGCCGGGGCTTAATGGAGTTGATTTTAACAAGAAAAAAAAAGGGGTGGGGGACAAACCAAGGGTAAACACCAGTAGATCTGATGTCTTTAAAAAAAAAAAGATTCCTCCATGAGAATTGATAGCCCAGGATCCTGGACTAAACCCAACCCCTTTCTTTTCCTGTGGTGACCCTTCCCCAGCCTCTCCTGGGCATAGATGATTCAAAGCTGATTTTCTGCAGAATGAGAGACTATCTTCACAGAGTTGCAGTCCACATGAAGCCCAGCATCACTCTGCTTTGGCTTCTATAGCAGCTTGACGACACTCTTTGTTTCTGGGATGGTGGTATCCCCTAAAATTCATTATCATTGAAAGCTACCCCCTCCCCATGTGATGGCATTTGGAGGCAGGGCCTTTGGAGGAGGATTAGGTCATGAGGGTGAAGTCCTTGTTAAGTGGAATTAGTGCTTTTATAAAAGAGACTCCAGAGAAGTGTCTTGCCCCCTGCCAAAGTGAGGACACAGCGAGAAGATGGCAGTCTGTGAATCAGGAAGCTGGCCCTCACCAGATCTCTCCAAATCTGCCCTCCAAATCTGCCGGGGCCTGAACATTGGACTTCCCATCTCCAGAACTGTGAGAAATAAATGTTTGTGGTGGAAGCCACCCAGTCTATGGCAACTTGGCATAGCTGTCCGAGCAGACTAAGACACAGTTTAGTCAGTTTGTTCAGGAGTTGTTTGCCTGGTCATTTGGAGGATCAGTTGGCTCACAAAGTGGGGTGATGAGGGAAGCAAGAGAGATTTCTCTGTGGGCAAAATCTGAAAAGGAGAGGGGGAAAAAAGGAAAGACCTGAAGTTCATACAATACATTTGAGGAAGATATTGACCATAGCCTGACATAGTGAAACTTAAGACAAAAAGTGGGAGAATGTAGAAATAAGGAAAGTGATATATCTACATTTTTCCGGAGAGGAAAAAAAAAAGATGATGGAGAAGAAAGTTTTGGCAGTGACCTTTTACCTCCTCGAGGAAAACCCTTAGCTCGCCAGGGTTGATTCTGCCAACCTGGTTGGCTTGGTGGGTGTCCCCTCCTCCCTCACCGATCCTTGAGCCCAAGTGCATTCCTCCTGAAGCTGCGCACTAGGTCAAAGAGGACGACCTTCCCAAACAGAGGAGAGGACCAGTCTTCGGTCAAGGGTATACAAGTAGCTGCACTTCCCTGCTCCAACCTCCAAACAAGCTCTCAAGGAAAGCCCTTAGTAGCTATGGCATTTGGTAGCCCTGGGGTAATGTAGTAGAAAGACAGGGACCTGGCTAGAGCCCCGAAGCATGGAAAATGTCACCAGCCCCATGGTGGCTCACAGGAGAGTTATGCAAGCCCAGCTTCAAAGACTACATTTTGAGGAAGACTTATGTGTGTTTTAAAACAAAAATGAAAATTTCCATTGCAACATTTTATAACCTCCCTTCAATTCATTCCCCGCTCACCCTTCCACCACCACATCTCACAGCCTTGACAAGCTGCAGAGGCATTTATCAGAAGTCAGCTTGGCAGTATGCTATGCCCCCAGTATCTGGGCCCCCCAGGTTTTTCCTTTTAATTTGCTAAATTTGAATTTCAGATAAACAACAATTTTCTACTCTAAGTATTCCCAAATATTGCATGGACCACACTTATACTAAAACACTGATTCCTGGTTTCTTTGAAGTTCAGACTTACCTGGGCATCCTTTATTTTATCTAGCAACTGTGCTCATACACTTTTACCCTAGTGGGGATGATTCTCCGTAGAACAGTGACAGCGCAGCTTATTAATCGATCTGAAAAAAATCAAAATTGAATAAATTTTGCACATCACCCGGGAGAAAGATGAAGACAAATTATTTAGTTAAATGACACCAGTAATACATATATACAATCTCCTTGTGACCACTTTTAAAAATACAAATAAGGCAAATGTTCTCCATTATTAAGCCACCAAATCTTTTCTAAAATTAACCACAATTAATAGCGTGTTCTTCTAGAACTTTTGATGCATTTGCACACATATATGTAAGTATAGAGCATGTAAATTTGTTTTCTGCGTTCGCGTGTATTGTGCTGTAAACACTGTGCCATTGCTCTGCCGCTTGTCACACACAGTACATCCAGATCTACCTCATTTTTTAAAAAAGCTGCAGCATATTTCACAGAATACACATTACTGTCATGCAGCAGTTCTCAAAGTGTGGTCCGGGAACCCTTGGTGGATACTTTTAAGGAGTCCATAAAGTAAAAATTCCTGTCATAATGATAATGAAGACATTGCTTTACCCTCACTCTCACACAAACTACAGTGGAATTTTCCAGAGACTCCATGATGTGCGATGATGTCATTGCTCTGACAGCTAATGAAATGTGTGTGTGTATATCTTACGTTTTCCAAAATGTCCTAAAGAAGTAGGTTTAGGGTATAAACCTACTGTGCTTTTTCAAGAAATTAAGTCTGTTCTCAGACTCCTACTGTGCTCTTTCTAGCTATATTCAATTATACTTGCTGTAATTTCAGTATTGTTGTCCAATAAACTGTTATTTTAAAATTCTGAAGTTTTCCTTGCATCTACATGGAAACACAAGATATATACATGCTTTATCTTGTTTTTCAATAATACTGTTTTAATATTTTTCAAAAATCTTTCTAAATTTTGTGATTTATCAAAAACTGGGCCCTGGCTGGTGTGGCTCAGTGGATTGAGTGCTGGCCTGTGAACCAAAGGGTTGCCAGTTCGATTTCTAGTCAGGGTGAATGCCTGGGCTGCAGGCCAGGTTCCCAGTTGGGGGCATGTAAGAAGCTACCACACATTGATGTTTCTCTCCCTCTTTCCCTCCCTTCCCATCTCTCTCAAAACAAGTAAATAAAATATTTTTAAAAATTGGTATTTTAAGATTTAATAATATTTTATTCTAACACATAAGAAAATTTAACATTTTTTTTCTTTCTTCTTTTTATATTCAAGGATTCACTACTAGCTTAAGAAAAATAGAAGAGCTTGCTTCCTCCACCCACAACTGCAGCATCCCTGTCTAAAAATACTGAAAAAGATGAAACTGACATATCAGAGAGTTCTCTGACTAGTGACAATGAGGAATATACTCCAAAGAAACTGTGCAAAACTAGATAAGAAACAAAAATATGACGAAATCTACATTTCACTCAACTGTGTCAATATTAATAGTTTATCTTATTATGTCTTACACAACAGAACATTGTGAATGGTATTATAACACTAAGTAGTTGTAGCATCATTTTGAGATCAATCATTCAGAGATTAGAGAAAAAGTAACTGCATATTTTAAATATACTTAGGATGAGCTCTTTCAAAGCTAAAACCTATTTCTTAAAGCTTTTCTAAGTGGAATGAAAAAGTGACTGACGTATCTTGCAGGGTAAGTTACTGGATGCATTCGCCGGAGAAGGGCACACAATAGCTGAGGAAAATAAAGCCTTGCCCGCTCATATGGCCCCCTGCCTGCTGGAAGAAAAGGCAGGGGAAGGAATCCTGAGCACTGCCTCTGTGCCCAGCACAGGCACTCGTCCTGTTCAAGATCCAGCTGCAGGCACGAAGACCGAGCTGATCACTTGTCTGAAGAATTGCACTTTGGGCTCACAGATGAATGAAACAACATACATGGGGGAATTATGCTGTCTTCTTGTATTTAGCCTGTGTCAGCACCAACTAATTGTTAGAGATATTCTTTCTTGTGAATACATAGCAACAAACACAGGTGGTGGTGAAATTTTCAGTGTCGACTAACTTTTTCGAATATCACAATTTCTCACTTTAAATGTAAATGGGTTAAATGCTCCAATAATAAGAAGAAAAATACAGAGGAACATAGTTAAAAGAATAAAATGGCAATAAATATGTAACTATTAATAATCACTTTTTAAAAAAATTTATTGTATCTTTCCCATTACCATTTAGTCCCTATATATCCCCCTGCCCCGCTCAATCACCACACTGTTGTCCATGTCCATGAGTCCTTTTTCCTTTTTGCTCAACCCCTCCACCCCTTCACCTCCCCCCACCAATAGCTGTCATCCTGTTCTCCATCTATGAGTTTGTCTCCATTTTCCTTGTTAGTTCAGTTTGTTCATTGGATTCCACATATGAGTGAAATCATATGGTACTTGTCTTTCTCTGACTGGCTTATTTCACTTAGCATATTGTTCTCCAGGTCCATCCATGCTGTTGCAAAGGGTAAATTTTTCTTCTCTTCTATGCCAACTAGTATTCCTTTGTGTAAAGGCCTCATAGTTGTTTTATCAACTCATCTACTCATCATATCAATAGATGCAAAAAAAGCAGTCAATAATTACTTTAAATATAAATGGCATAAATGCTCCAAGAAGGAAGAGGAGGAGGAGAAAGAGAATCTTATGGTTTCTTCTGAAACAACAATTTTGATATTTCCACTGAAGACACAAAAAGCAATACTGAGTAAAGCTGCTGGTGTTTAGCACAAAAAAGACAGCAGCCCCAAACTGTTCAAGCAATCATTATATTCTTCACTGTCATGCACCTGCTGCTTAAAAAAAAAACCAGCCAGTTTTATTTAAGATTACTTCATTAAATCTTGATCCTTGAAAATGCATCATTTTAACACTCTTTGCAAAGAAATGACAAGTAAACATAAAACATTTCTGCTGAAGAACAAAGGTATCTCAAGAAAAAGCCCTGGCGCAGTCATTTGGGATGTGAGCTGAACTTCCTGCTTTTCTCATGTAACACTATTCTCGCTGGAAAGAATGACTGACAGACAAACTATGATTATTCAGATTTGGGTATGTGGCAGATATTTTCTCAAAAAGAACAAAGGAGGCTGTCACTTGGAGGAAAATAATTGACAATATTTGCTGCCACTGTTAAAATTTGAACTTTCCTGCACAAATTAGAATTGTGGAAAATCTGTATCTGCCTTCTTGAGTTTGACAACTGACACTATAAGATTTTCCCAATAGATCAATTTGATATTAATAAGTGTGTTTTTTATAATGGAATGTGTCCACATTTGGAAGACCTGTGTATCTGAATGAACCAACATTTTCCAGATGACCAACGCGTGATGTTACAAAATCATACATGGATGAAAGGTCTACTCAAAGTGCAAGATAGACCAAAAGAATTCTAATATAACAGAGTACAAAAAAAAATTACTGATATGGTTTCAGATTCTACAGTGCAACTAAATTTTAAGAAAGTATCATTTTGCACGCATGTAAAGTACAGCATATGGAATATAGTCAGCAATATTGTAGCAGCTCTGTGTGGTATCACATGGGTACTAGACTTATTGGGGGCTCACTTTGTAAGTTATATTAACCACTATGCTATACACGTGAAACTACTCTAATATTGTATGTCAACTATAATTGAAAAAAATTTAATTTTTTAAAGAAACTACCCTTTTGCCCTGGCAGGGTAGCTCAGTTGGTTAGAGCACTGTTCTGATGTTCCAAGGTTGAAGGTTTGATCCCTGGTCAGGGCACATACAGGAATCAACCAATAATTACGCGGAGAAGTGGAACAACAAATCGATGTTTGCTCTTTCTCTCTCTCTCTGTCTCTCTCCCCACTAAAAATCAATAAATTAAAAAATGCTTTTTTTAAAACAAGAAACTACCATTTTGCTGTCAAAAAATATTCACAATCATCTGAAAAAGCTAATACTCCTCTATTTTCTAATTACATATCTGTACCAAGCCAGATATTCTTCCCATATATACTTCCATTCAAACAGCATATTGTAACAGATTAAGTACAGAAGCACGTACGAAATTCCAGCTATCTTCCATTAAGCCTGACATTAAAGAGAATTTTTGAATATACAACAATGCCCCCCTTCTCACTAATATTTTTATTTTAGGAAATACAATTATTTTTATTTAAAATGGTATTTATGTAGAAATGTAAACTGGTATAGCCACTACAAAAAACAGTATGGAGTTTCCTCAACAAATTAAAAATAGAACTACCATATGATCCAGCAGTTCCACTTCTGGTAAATATCTAAGTGAAGCAAAACCATTATCTTGAAGAGGTATTTGCTCTCCCAAGTTCATTGCAGCATTATTCACAATAGTTGAAATATGGAAATTACCTGAGTGTTTGTCAATGGATGAATGGATCAAGAAAATGGGATATAGCCCTGACTGGTATAGCTCAGTGGGTTGGGCATCTTCCAAGAAACCTAAAAGTCGCCAGTTCGATTCCTGGTCAGGGCACATGTCTGGGTTTTGGGCCAGGTCCCTAGTTGGGGGTGTGCGAGAGGCAACTGATTGATGTTTCTCTCCCTCTCTGTCTCTCTCCCTTCCTCTCTCTCTAAAAGAAAATAAATAAATAAATAAATAAAATCCTTTTTTAAAAAGAAGAGATATAAATGTGTATATGACACACAGAGACACACACACAATATTTCATCCTTAAAAAAGAAGGCACTACTGTCGTTTGCTACAACATGGATAAACAAGAAAGGCAGTATGACAGACAAAATAAGGCAGAGAGAGAAAGATAAATATTGTATAGTATCACTTATATGTGGAATCTAAAGGGGGAAAACATTGAACTCATAGATACAGAGAAGAAAAAAGGTGGTTTCCAGAGGCTGGGGGGTGGGGGGTTGGAAATAGGGAAAGATTGGTAAAAGGTACAAACTTTCAGCTATAAGGCAAATAAGTTCTGAGGGTCTAATATACGTAAAACAAGGCAACTGTAGCTGATAACACTGTATCACATCATTGAAATTTGCTAAGAGAGTAAAACCTAAATGTTTTCACCAAGTAAAATTTAAAAAGTAAATATGTGAGATGATGAATATGTTAATAAACTCAATGAGAGTAATCCTTTCACAATGTATAAATATATCAAATCATTACCTTGCACACTTTAAATATTGTACAATTCCACTTGTCAATTACACCTCAATAAAGCGGGAAAATGTTATTTATGTGAGCATATAATGGGTTTATTATTTTTAATGAGTAAATCATATTTTTTCATTTCTAGTTTTAATTTCTATTATAGTAAATATTGACAGATATAACTCTCATTTAAAAAAGAAAATCTCTTTGTGGAGTCCTCAACTTTTAGGAACCTGTAAGGCCCTGAGACAAAAAAGTTTGAATTTTTTTTTTATTTAGCTGTACCCCTATCGGCAGGCATTTAGATTATTCCTTTTTTCCTGATAAGCAATCCTGTAATAAGCCTCTCTGTATGTATATTTTTGTGCACAGTATAAGAAAATCTTTTTAACCAAGGGAAACATTCTAAATCGAGGGAGTCAGTGGTTACCATGGGTGGCTCTGATTCACGGATAAAGGACAAAGGACAGGGTAACAGCCCCTGACACTGGGTGTAGATAAATTAGGAAATCCCTGGGTTTGTCACTTTCAGTAGAAAGCCTAGTCAGAAAGGCTGTGCCGGACACACTACGGCGAGGCCTGCAGAATCAGACACGGAGATGTTGGCACAAATGAATAGAACACTTGACAGAATGAGAGCATTCAGGCTCTCAGCAGCACATCGATGTCCTCTTCTGTCAAAAGGAGGTGATGATACCGTCCGGCATTATTGCATGGCTTTAGTCAGGTAATATCTTGACTAAAGCACGAGGAAGCATGCCAGGGGCACACCAAGCGCTGACAGCGGAAACTCCCTTTCCCCTTTCTCTTCCCTTTCATCACATGGCTGGACGCTGTGCTTCTGGAAACCCCCGTGCTGGAGCACAGAGAGAGCGCAGTCCTAGTCTCACCCCCTGGGCCACAGGGGATGCCGGGAAGATGCAGTCTCTTGCCTGGCGAAAGTTCAGAGAAGAGAATCTGGTGCCATTGCCCCAAACTGCTTGGAGTCCTTTGTAGGAAGAGGTTTCCTTTCCACTCAAGTTTTAAGCCCAACCTGTATCTGCCTGAGAATTCCTGAAGCCACTCCCCACCGGCTTCCCCGCCCTCGGCCTCTCAGATCCGAGGAGCCCACTCTGCAACCTACAAGTCAGAGCAGTAAACTTGTGATGGCCCCAAAGGACAGCCAGGACAGATGGCCAGGCCCCTTGACAGAGCTCCCCTCAGATTCCCCTCACCCAGTTCCTGCCCCGGGGAAAATTACTCAGAGAGCAATGCTCCCCACACAGCTAGCACTTCTTGCACTTCTTGCCATCCTCGCCAGGGGCGAAAAGCTCCGACTTTCTCCTCTAGCAATCCCCTATCTACACCCAAGTCTTCCTGAGCTGAGTACAGGTCAGGCTACTGGAAATTACAAGTTGTTAATGGAAAGATTGAGCATGTCCTCCAAAGCTGCATACTGATGAGCCTGCACCCCCATCCTATCCTCCTCTTTCTTAAGAATACATTGTATTGATCCTAGATATTGACTCAACTGTTGCTGAGTCATAAATTGTTTTTCTAAACACCAGAAAGGTGTGCGTTTCACAATATAATATACAGACATTCCCAGAACTCTGCTCACCCTCGATGCTCCCTCCCTCGCTCCCTCCCTCTCAGTATCCTCGGCTCTTTCCCGAGTTTCCAGGTCTAGGTGCAAGGATTAAGTTAGCTTGCCCCTGAACTTCATACACATAGAAAAATTAACTCAAAATGGAGCACAGATTTAAAGGTAAAACATAAAATTATAAAGCTTTTAGAAGAAAACATTAAAGAAACTTTCTTAGTCTATTAATATGGTAAATTACATGGATCGAGTTTTTAATATTGAATGAGTCTTAACTCCTTGGTTGATGATGATAACGATTTTAATTATTGCTGAATTCTGGAATCAAAAAATCTGGAATCATCTTCTAGAGGGTGGGACCCTTGTAATACAAGCCTCCCCACTTGGTGAGTGTTCTAGAAACCCATCTGTATTAGTGTATCAGCTGGCATTGTTGTGAGAGGCTGCATTCAGCTTCAGTGAATTTTTTTTGAGCAGCATTTGCCCACCTCATGATGGGTGATTTATGAGCACACCTGCCCACACCACACCGAGTGTTCAGCAGATTTTGACCAAAAACAGCATGACCCTTGTGCCCCACCCTCCCTATTCACCCTCTCTTGCCCTCAGAGACCTTTTTTTGTTTGTTTCCCCAATAAAAAAAAAGTACTCAAAGGGAAAAGATTTGCCCATAAGGAAGAGATGAAACAAAAAATGGAAGAAACACTAAAAGACATCAAAATCAACAAGTTCAAAAACTGTTTTGAGCAGTGGGAAAAAGGTCTCAATAGACGTATTGCATCAAATGGAGAGAGTACGTTGAAGGTTACTGAAGTTTAGACATGTAAGAATAAATACAAATTTTTTAAAATAAATAAATTCCAGGTTTTTAGGTCCCTCCTCATATTTGCTAATATTTTGTTAAGTTTTTAAAAATATTTTTAAGATTTTATTTATTTTTAGAGAGAGGGGAAGGGAGGGAGAGAGAAAAGAAGAGAAACATCAATGTGTGGTTGCCTCTTGCACATCCACAACCCAGGCATGTACCCTGACTGGGAATTGAACCAGCAACCCTATGATTCACAGGCCCATGCTCAATCCACTGAGCTACACCAGCCAGAATTTTGTTAAGTTTTTTTGTGACTATATTCATGAAGTATATTGGGCAGTTGTGGATTCCTTTTTTATTTTCTTTTTTGTACTCTTTTTCTGTGTTTAGTATCAAGGAACTATTATCTTCATAAGATGAATTGGAAAATTTCCCTCCTTTTTCTTTTTTTTTTTTTAATAGATTATGTAGAATTGGTCAAATCTACTTAGAATACTCCAGGGGGGACAGGTCTTGATTTTCTTTCTTTCTTTCTTTCTTTCTTTCTTTCTTTCTTTCTTTCTTTCTTTCTTTCTTTCTTTCTTTCTTTCTTTCTTTCTTTCCTTTCCTTTCCTTTTTTCTTTTTCCTCCCCCCTCCCCTCCCCCCTCCCCTTCCCTCCCCTCCCCTCCCCTCCCCTTTCCTTTCCTATCCTTTCCTCTCCTTTCCTGCCTTCCTTTCACAATGGTTAATGATTAGGGAAGTGAGCCACTTATCTAATGTAAGGTTCAATGTTGCCTTATTTGATTTTTTTAATTTTTAAAAATTGATTTCAAAGAGAGAGAGAAACATCAATTTGTTCTTTCACTTCATTCATCCATTGGTTGCTTTTGTATGTACCCTGAATGAGGACTGAACCTGCAACCTTGGCATACTGGGATGATACTCTAACCAACTGAGCTACCTGGCCAGGGCTTTCCTATTTGTTTGTATATTTCTATAATACTAGTAATTACTTTTACTGTGTGCCATAAACTATTCTAAGCACTCTGTAAATGTCAATTCTTTTAATCCTATACAACCATTTTAGGTAAATACTGTGTTTAGGCAAGAGGTAATGATGGCCCAACCCCAAGCAGTGCTTCTGGGAAGGGAAAGGAGGGAACAGTTGCAAAATCTTGCAAAGCAAGATTCGGTCTTTCTAATTGTTTTGATGTGGGAAGCTGGAAAGAGAGAGGGAGGTCAGTGCTGGGTTCAGCCTATTCTGTGGAAGAATGTTGGTGTCAGCAACAAAAATGGGGAACAGGAAAGAGTTTGAAAGGAAATATAAATTCCACCTACTGGACATAGTGGTTTTGAGATGAAGGGAAAGAAGGCTTCTAATTGGACTTACCAACAGGCAGTTAGAAATGCAAAACTGAGAAGTCCCACATGGGGCTATGGATCTGGGTGTTGTCCACAGAGGCAGATAGCATTGCTAAGGGTGGGGGGAGGGGTGGGGTCCACAGGCAGAAGAGAAAACCGAAATAAAATGCTTGAAAATTGTGCCGTTATTTACCTATTGTCTCTTAGGACCTCGGCCACACTGTTCTGTGATGTTGGGGTTGAAAGTCTGCAAACAGCCTTTCCCAGACTCTTGCCAGCTGGCCTCATATTAAATTCTACTAGTGAAAGGCACTGATGTGATTGGTAGGAAGTCAGGTAAAAGAAGAAACTGCCGTCTTGTTTATGGCTCCCGTCAATGTCCCTCCAGGGTGGCTCTAGCCCAGGGCTCAGCAAACTATTTCTGTAAAGGGCCAGATATTAACTAATTTAGGCTGCAGACTATATGATCTGTGTTACAACTACTCAGCTCTGGCACTGTAGAGCGAAAGCGGCTACAAACAATACAGAAGAAACAAGCGTGACTGTGTTCCAATAAAACTCTATTTATAAACACTGAAGTCTGGATTTTTAAAACTAATTTTTATGTAACATTTTTCAACCATTTAAAAATGTAAAAATCACATTGTTAGCTCACGGTCTATATAGAAGGCCAAGCTGGACTTGGCCTTTGGGCTGTAGTTGGCCAGGCTCTGATTCTTTAGGCTGACCTTCACCTCTTCAGAGACCCCAGCACCAGTCATACAGTGCCCACTCCAGAGGCCCCAGCACCAGTCACAGTGCACCCCCACACAGAGGTCTCAGCAGGAGCCATGGGAGGTTGCTCCTGAGCCCAGAGGCTCCGGTGGCACTCTGTCCTCTCTCTGTTCCTCCAGCCCCGGGGTAGCAGTATTTCCTGTAGTTACCATATCTGGTACCCTATTTCCTGCATGCACCCACTCTGTTTGGAATGCCTCGCATTAACTCCTTCTGCTGGCTGGACCCAGACTGACAGGGAAATCCTTCCATTTTAGGGGTAAAAAGAGGAAAAGGAAGCTGAAAGAAGGAGGCAGAGAGGTGGAAGGCAAACCAGGAGCATCTTGAAACTGAAGGGGAAAGAAGTTGGAGAAGGAGCATGCGGTGAGCAGCAGTCGCTGCTGGGATAGAGGCAGCCTGAGAAGAAGCTAAGGATTAGAGGGCCAGGAAGAACCCTGTGACCTTCCAGAGGCAGCCTCCAGGGATGACAAGGCTAGGAGCGAACTGGAGCCAGATGCGGCCTCCTCTTGCAAGAGCAGCTCACAGGCAGGCAGCTCATGGGCAGGATCTGATATGGTGCCTCCTGGGCCCCTTACCCCAGTGGTGCCTATTCAGGACTGTTGATCACTTCCCCTCTGGCAAATGCATGGAACAGCCACCTTCCCTCCTCCAATAACCCAACCCACACTGCACCCTTGCAGCCCGGTCTCCAATGACAGAACACATCTGGGCATCTGGCTGAGAGTCCCTGCTCCTGCAGATAGCCTCGTGAGGGACTCGACCCTCACAGGTAGGCAAGCACAAGAGGATTACTGCCAGTCACCTCCTCAACCCCTGCAGAGGGCTGGCCAGAACACAACAGCCAGGGACACCTCTGCAAGGGCTGTCACTACAGGTACAGAGGGCTGTAGGTGTTTTCAAAGCCTTCATGATTTTTAATTCAGCAAATGTTTATTCAGCACCTTTTATGTGCCAGGCACTGCTCTAGGTGTTGGAGATATAGAAGTGAGTAAAACTCACTGGGAGGCAGGTAATCAATAAGGAACACATAAAAGGGCAGGTGCTGACAGGTGCTCCAAAGAAAAATACAGCGAGGTGAGGGGACCAGGGAATGTGTGATGGGGTGTCTGTTTCATACAAAGGGCCAGGTTAGAAAGGCAGAGAGGCCTGAAGAAAGTGAGGAACTGGAGAATATTCCAGGAGATGGGAAAAGTGAGGTTGGAGGCTGTTCAGTGTAGCTCAGAGAACAGCAAGGAGGCCAGCGGTAGCTAGAGTGGACCAACTGAGGAGAAAGGTAGGAACTGAGTAAGAAAGGGTCGGGCTCCCACACCACGATGTGGAACTGAGCTGTTGCTCTGAGGATCGAGCAGAGAAGTGACACATTTGATTTTCACTATGAAAGGTTTACTGTGGCTTCTGTGTGGGGAAGAAACTACAGAGGGGCCAAGGCTATCCTTCCATTCTTTTTTTTTTAAAGATTTTATTTATTTATCTTCAGAGGGGAAGGGAAGGAGAGAGGGAGAGAAATATCAATGTATGGTTGCTTCCTGTGCATTCCCTGCTGGGAACTGGCCTGCAACCCAGGCATGTGCCCTGACTGGGAATCGAACCGTGATCTGGTTCACAGGCCCGCGCTCAATCCACTAAGCTACACCAGCCAGGGCTATCCTTCCATTCTTTGAACAATATTGCTATAAATCGGGATGGAAAATCAAACCCCACAAACACAGGCTGATGTTCAACTGGCTGGGTACAAGAATTAAAGAAGGAAAGCTGTAGGTCAGAGTCGGCCACACCCTAAACATGAATTACTAGTGTAATGGCATGGGACAAACCCAAAAGCCAGATAATCCTGGATCAAGTGGATGGACATCTGACCCACGAAGACCAGAACACTGACTCTGCATATACGGGGCCTCCTGCCACACAGCTGCCTGGGGTTTACAGAGCTTTCCACCTGCTCTGCTGCCCGGGCTGCATGTGGGCCTGTTCCCTGCACAGGTGCTTTCTCCCAGTGTTTTTCCTCCTCCTCTGGCTGTGCCTTTTATGCTCTCATTAACTCAGCAACTACCATGTGTAAAACTTAATGAAGAATGCCATAGGAGAGAATCTGATAAAAACTTGAAGCTCAAATCTTTTATTAATTTGCCAGGAGAGCTATGTCTGCTTTTGGCACAAATCTATCTTGTTAGGTCCTTCTGGTTTATCCTCTAGCTGAGGGCTTTTCTCCATCTCTCACAGAGAAACCCATCTCTCATGGTGGGTTTCCTATATATGAAGCTCAATGGGACACATACCCTGCCAGACAAAGGTCTTCCCAATAGTCAAGAATCCCTGGATTAGCTCTGGCTCAGGACTGACAGCCTAGTCTTGGTCTGCACAGGAGTACAGACTATCAGGGCCAGAGTTGAGCAAAACGGTGCAGGGAGTCACGGGGTCTTCTTTAACTCCTCCCCCATCACCTTAAAAAAATAAGCCCTTCTTTTTCCAGCAAGCTCAGTCCCTGCCTTGTCAGAGCCAGGCCAAAGCTTGAGGGCCCCACAGCACTCCCCATGCCCCCTCTGTAAGGCCCTGGGTATAGAAAGAATGTAACCTTGAAGCAGGAGACACTAGGGGGCTGAATCAGGACAGGGTCCTGAGCCAGTTCCTACACTGCAGAGAGGCAGAAGCAGGTCCCTTCTCCCTCTTTCCGGTCTGGGAGATAACAACCTTGAGCATTCCCAAGGAGTCTATGGCTCAGTGTCCAGCCTCCTGCTCGAGAGCCCCAGGGAGAAACCTGAGGACTAGACACAACCAACCAAAGGCTGAGAGAGGCCGCAGTGGCTAGGGACGAGGCTCCTGGCCCAGAAGCTGTGGCAGAGAGCCCCATGGAGCAACCTGACATCTAACTACCTGGAGCTAGACAAAGGAGAGGAGGAGGAGGCCAGGCCCAAGAAGTACTGGGCCAGTCCTGGTGGCACACACTCTGCCAGGTCCTTTCCCACTGTCCAGTTTCATTCTCTTAACCTGTGAGGCATGACTACACCCGATTCCACAGAAAAGAAAATGAGTCTCAGAGCGGTTACTCAGCTTTCCCAAAGACACACAAACTGCAGGTTCCAGCCTGCTCAGACTACTGGGAAAGGGGCCCCTGCAGCCTTGTCAGGGGTCCCAGACACTTGTGCAGAGCCCGTGGACGAACTCAGGCCCATGTCAAATCTGTGGTGAGGAGAGGATGGTCACTGGCGAGCAGAATGTCAAATGACTTCACCCCCCACCTCTTCAGGGACCCCAGACCTTCTGCCGTTCCCACCCTGAGGCCTATCAGATCCCAAGCCCATCTGATAATGGTATCTATTAGCATGAATTCATTCCAAAGGGAGAGTGGGCCCAGCCCAGCTGAGGCTATCAGAGGCCTCTTCCTCAACTGCTGGAACCTCCAGGACTTGCCCCAGCCTCCAGGGCTTCCAGTGTCTTTGTCCTCCTCCCACCAGGTTTCCTCCTCTTCCCATACCTCTGGAACCTGGCATAAGGAATAGTCCTCAGCTCCCACCACAGTTCTGCAGCGCCCCACACCCCACCTCCTCTCTCCCTGCTTGCCTCCTCCTCTCCAGGGTTGAGGTTTGGCTGGCATAGCTTTAGATTTGAATTTCAGAACAAATGCAGAGAACCAGGGCTCTGGTCACCCAGGGGGACCTGGAAAGGCACTGGCAGCCCCCAGGATCATGTGGCAGCCTTTGGCTTCTTATTGCTCCTGGCCAGGCTGTGCCAGAGCTGTCCTAGGCTGCTCGAAAAGAGATCCAGAAAATGGAGAGAATTTGACAGTGGTGAGGTGTGTGTGTGGGGGGGGGGGGGGGGGCGGCCGGGCGGGGAGGTGTTCAATGAAGACAAGAGCTCAGAAATCAAATCTGAACTGAGGGCAAGGACCAGAGGGCTTGATGTGTCACCAGTCAAGGCGAAACTGTCAGTCTTTCCAAAGTTTTTCAGGCATCCCCTGAATAGAGGCCTATCCCCCTGCCACCACTCCCTAAAACCACCCTTCCTGTCAACAGTTTGAGGTTCCCACTGTCATGGGTGTCTGAAGACCAGAAAGAGAAATGAGTCACTTGAATATTGGACAGAGGAAGGGACCACATAATGGGCTGAAGGTAGTTTATTCAGTACATGGTGTTGGGAAAATTGGACAGATATGTGACGAAAAAGGAAACTAGACCACCTGCTTCCACCACACACAGGAATCAATTCAAAATGGATCAGAGACTGAAATGTTAGACCCGAAACCATAAAAATCCTAGAAGAAAACATTGGCAGCAAAATCTCAGGCATTGCTCTTAGAAATATTTTATCAGATATTTCTATCTGATATTTTCTATCAGATATTTCTATCTGATACTTTCTATCAGATATTTTTATCACCCCAGGCAAGGGAAACAAAAGAAAAAATAAACAAGTGGGACTAAATCAAACTAAAAAGTTTTTGCACAGCAAAGAAATCATCAACAAGATAAAAAGATAACCCATAGAATGGGAGAACATATTCTCCAATACATCTGATAAGGGGTTAATATTCAAAATTTATAAAGAACTTACAAAACTCAACACCACAAAAACAAGCAACCCAATTAAAAAATGGGCAAAGGACCTGAATAGACACTTCTCCAAAGAGGACATACAGATGGCCCATAGACATATGAAAAGATGCTCATCGTCACTAATCGTCAGAGAAATGCAAATTAAAACCACAATGAGATACCATCTCACACCTGTCAGAAGGGCTATCATCAATAAATCAACAAATAGCAAATGCTGGTGAGAATGTGGAGAAAGGGGAACCCTTTTGCACTGTTGGTGGGAATGGAGATTGGTGCAGCCACTGTGGAAAGCAGTATGGAGATACCATACATGAATGAACATGTCCAGGGCAGTTCCTGCCTTAGCATAACAGGGTGTTGCCCCAAGCAGGCAGGGACCCACCAAGATTCCAGTGATCAGGAGATCAGCACAAGTGGTCTCTCCATAGGGATCCTGGGGCAGGATCCTCAATCACTATTTGGCTATTTGGTCAGGAGCCAAGGTCAGACCTGGAAGTGTGAAGGAGTTTCCCTCTTCCCCTTCCCCCAGCAACAGGATCACAGCAAGGCCAGCAGCCACACTGCCCTGAAGCCAAGCAAGGAAATGCCAGCCATTGCTCCTCCTACCCGCTGGGTAGGACCAGGACAGCTCCAGAACTGAGGGTGGAGGGGAAGTTGGAATGGTGTTGTTAGGAAGAGATCTCTGACAGGGTGACAGAGCCACAAGGAAAAAGAGCTGGGAGGCTGAGACAAGTCTTTCCAGGTGGGGGGAAAGCTATGGGTATGTTAGGATGCACAGAAAGAGCTGGCTGCCCACCTCACCCAGTTCATCTTCTCCAAGAGCAGGGTTCAGGGGATCTCCACGGAATAGGTGCAGTGGTTTAAAAACACAGCCTTTAGAGACCAAAGGAAATGCTCTAAAGGCATAACACTGAACTTGGTAGCAGTATGGCCTCGGGCAGAGGTTCTCAAAGTGTAGTTCTTGGTCCAGCATCATCGGCCTTGCCTGAGAACTTACAGAAATGCAACTTCCTGGGCCCCCACCCAGATTTCTAAGTCAAATTCTGAAGGTGAGGTCCTACACACTGTGCTGGATCGAGCTCTCCAGGTGCTTCTGCAGCATGCTAAAGTGTGAGAATCGCTAATCTAGGACATAGTCACCAAATAGTCCGGGGCACAGTGTTCTCATCTCTAAAATGCAGATAATGGTGCCTACCTCATAAGGTTACTGGGAGAATTAAAAGAGACACTACGAATATAGAAGTTAGCACAGGGCTTGGTACACAGTAAGCCTTCAGTGAGTGTCAGTATTAGTGTTAACTCCCACCTGATCTGTAAAACAAAAAGAATCCAGGGCCTAATGTTGCCCTCTTCCTGGGCCACCGAGTCAGTGTCATTTGTGAAGTGCTCCAGTGCTGACAGGGAAATAAGGGTACGCCTCCCCCTGAGGTGGGGGAGGGAGGGGCAGGGTGGGGGGGCTGTTCTCGGTGTAGCCTGGGAGGGAGAGGTGCCAGGAGGTTGTTCAGGCCCCAGCTGGGAAGTACCAGCTGTGTGAAGGTGTCAGGTATGAAGCTTCCCTCTGCATCTCCCACACCACAAATAAGAGACATGCTGGATGCTCAGTCTTCATTGAAAGAGGAAATCAACCTCAGTTTCTCTGTGTCTCACCATGACTACCTATTCCAGGGTTGCTGCAAAGCTATGAATTGAATAACAGACTGGACAAGTAAATGTGCTTGTGCAGACAGAGACTTGTGCAGACACAGAGCCCAGGAGGGGCTAACCTCATGCTGTGAATGCCCGTCTTCCTCCACCTAACATTGTGCAGGAACACATTCTGGTCTCTATGGTTACCAGGAGCAGCCTTGCCCAGGAGGATGTGGAGCGTAAACAGCTGTGAGTCTGTGGTTGCCATGTCCATGTCCGGAAGGCGGCATTGCACAAGCCCGAGAGAAGAGAGGGTGGAGCACCTGCCGGCTCCCTGGGGCACTTGGAGAAGCTTCTTTACCTGAAAATGAATTTCACAGATACAGAACCCCCCCTGCACTTATTCTTGGCACACGGAATTTTAAATAGTCATTCTCATTTTTCCTCAAAGATGTCACTTTTAAAATATATTTTTAATTTTTCTATTTTCATCAGAGTCGACTTGTTAATCTGTCTTTAACACGTGCTAATTTCCCCTTTAATAAGGAAGTTCTGTGATAATTAGCAACTGCAGCTGCAAGAGGTGAAATTCCTCCCTGGAAAATAAGGTGGGTGAAATACTATGTTCAAAGTGAGCATCAGAAATGAAGAAACTTAAAGCCAAATGTCTTGTAGTCACATACATCTAATAACTGTAGCTTAACCACTAGGTCTCAGGCAGCTGCCTCCTTCCCTTCATGCAGCCTCCAAACAGGGATATTGGTGATGATCACAATTTCCTGCATCCTCAGGTTGTCATTTTTATAAATATAAACCATTATTATGGGATAAAACAGAATAGTAGTGTGCCATTTAGAAATTATCAGGTTTCTTTCTTTATATTTGATGTTCCAAATGACTCTGGCCTTGACGCTCAGCCTTGTAGATCCCGAACTCCATTTCTGCTGTCGGGCCAGCCTGCACTGCTGGGAGAATCTCGGGGCCCTAACTGCACCTCCCACCCACATGTGGACAGGGGCTATGACAAAGCAAACTGTGATGTAGACTTAGAGCAGTGCCCTAGTCAAAAGTAACCTGGCTGGGGTCTCCACCTTTTGGGCATCTTACCCCTGCCTCCACCCGTGGTCAGAGGTACGTGCTCCTAGACCTGGGGTCAGCCTGTCTCCCCATGATCCCTTGATCTTCTGCTCCCTGTGCCAGACATATTCACTTCAGTGTGAGGCAGAGTACCTCAGTGTGTACCCACATTTAGTACAGCCGCATGACTGCCCAGGTGGTTAAAGCACTTCCTCACCCCATCCTACCCCAAGGAACATCCTACCCCAGGCTCTTTCTCTCAGCTGCACTGGATGATGCAGAAGACCCAGCGCCTTAGTCTAACCCCCAAGACCACCCCTGCTTCGATCACCAAGCAGCTCTCTTCACAGCCACCATAGGACGCAAATGGGTTTAGGAGGGAGGAGGGGTATCAGAAGATGTTGGGAGAAGGGAGAAGATGCTGGACTTTAAGGGTCATGGATACCCCTTTCAGAATCTCACCAAAGTTATTGTCCTTTCCCCAGCGGGGAGGAGAGGAATGGACATCCTTGCCCCATTTTCGGAGGATTTATAGTCCCTAAGGCCCATCTTGGAGTTCCTGCAGAGAAGGGCGGTGGTCATCAGGTAGGGGAGGATAGCCATCCAGAACATTCTGGAACCATGATCTGAGGAGCAGAGGGAAGCTGTGTGTCCAGTCAGCAGTGGCCAGACAGAGGAAATGCAGTGTCTGGCTGCTGGCCATTTTCACCTGCTCTCCCACCTTCTGGATCTCTGGCCCCATCCTGACACCTGGTGGCTGCCTCTGGGATGAGGCCAGAGATCTTGCCCTCTCCTCCCTGCCCCAGGGGCAAGGAGAAGGTAACTAGCGAATCCCAGCACTACAGGAAGGTGAATTTCCAACCCCACAGGACCCAGCCAGGGTCCCCCAGAAGTATGACTGTGTTTCCCAGGGGTCCTTCAGGAGGATTCACTCCACTGCAGTCACCAGACGCCTTTTCAATGTTAAGCGTGGCAAGCAATCAAACACAGGTGTAAGAAGAGAGCACGTTTTCCCTGTCAGGTTGGCAAAGGTGTGTGTGTGCATTTACAACCAAAGACCAATGCAGGCCAGGGCGATAGAAGTCAAGGGGGTGTGAAGTACAGCACAGGGAATGTAGTAAATAACATTGTAATAACTATGTGTGGTGTCAGATGGGTACTAGACTTATGGGGGTATCACTTCGTAAATTATATAAATAACTAACCACTGTGCTGCACATCTGAACTAATACTGTATGTCAACTGTAATTAAATTTTTTAAAGTTTTAAATAAAAATTAAAAAGACAGGTCAGAGCACAGTAAGACCAGCACTCTTATGCACATGGGTGAGAATATAAATTGGTACAGCCATTCCGGAAGTGATTCCAGCAAAGTAAATCCAAACTCTTACAAAGTGTTTCTTTCTTTAAAAAAAAATATCTTACCTATTTATTTATTTTTAGAGAAAGGGGAAAAGGAAGGAGGGAGAAAGAGAGAGAAACATCAGTTGGTTGCCTCTCGAACACCCCCAAACTGGTACCCAGCCTGCAACCCAGGCGTGTGCCCTGACTAGGGATCAAAACGGTGACCCTTTGGTTCACAGGTTGGCACTCAATCCCCTGAGCCACACCAGCCAGGGCACAAAGTGTTTCTATCCTCTGACCAAGTGATTCCACTGTTAAGAATCCAGCTTCACAAAATCAAAAGACTTGGAGTTGACATAAATGGCAGAAGAGAAAAAAAGATCAGCCAAAAGCGATCATGGCTGAAGCTAGAGGATGGCAACATAGGAGTTCTCTGTTCAGTGTTTTGTCTACTTTGGCATATGTTTGAAATTTCCATGATAAAACATTCTTAAAGAAAAGCATCAGAGAGGCAAAGATTTGTATAAAAGATACCAATTTTTAATAGCAAAAACAGTGCAAATGGCATAAAAGTGCTATGCTAGAATAGTAAAGAAACCAAGCTACACCCAAACAGTGGAATACTATGAAGTCATTAAAAGTTCACACACGTTTTAATGACATGGAAAAATGCTTACGGTGTAATGCAACATGAACTCGTAGGACACAAAATCGTGCATACAACATTTAACTAATCATGTTAAATAAAAATTCATAAAAGGGAAGACTATATGAAAACACACTAGATTGTTTGTTACACACCAAGACTTTGGGTGATTTTTATTCTTGATATTGTGCTTTATTTCCCCAATTCTACAGTGAGCTCTTTACTTGTATAAACAGGCCCAATAAGTTGCATTTGTTAAAGTATTACTAACATGGGAATCTGATACATATCCAAAACCAAGGGCTGCCATAGATTAGCTGTGCAACACTGAGCAAATTAATTAACTTCTTGGTCTCAGACTCCTCAACTCTAAAACTGGCATAATGCCATCGTATTTCTCAAGCCACCATTTACTGGACATTTACTATGCATGAGGCAGACACTATGCCAAGTGCCCCCCACCTACACACATATTGCCACACATACTACTCATACATGATCATTTCAATATTCGCAATAAGCTCTGGAATAGGTTCTGGTATTCCCATCTTCGAGGTACACAAACTGCAGCTCAGAAAAGTTAGGGAATACACTCAGGCTTACCTGGCTAGTCAGCAGCACAGTCAGGGTTCAGACATCGGTCAGGCCATCTTTGAAAGCCCAGCTCTTGGGCTGCAGCCTGGGCTGCTCACAGTCACAGCTCCGTGGCAAGGACTGAACGGAGGAATGCAGGTGCAGTGCCGCACACAGCACCTGGCTCCGAGCACAGAGCTGCTCCCTTTAATGTTGCCTCCCTTTTCTGTGACCCCCAGATACTGGTAAATTGTGGCAAAACAAAGCTGTATACCCTCAGGGAAAAAAGGGATTCTGTCCAAAAAGAATAGATTATATAGGACCTGTAGGAACAGACCAGAGGGATGCTGAAAGACTGCCTCACTCAGGGAGCCATGGCGGGGCTGGGACTGTACGCCCCTCATGTCCTAACAGTTCTGTCAGTGACTTCTTCAGGGCTTCATCAGGCCCCACACACCTTCATATGCAGCTGAGAATTCAGTATAGAGTCACTCTACCAACCAGGTGTCAATCTCACCTTCCACTCACCCTGCCACCCTTCCTCCCTAAAGAACAGGGCACAGGGCTCACCAGGCCCATAGACTGGTGCTTCTTTTCTTAGAGAAAAGGAGAATATTAAGGCCTGAGCAGAACAAGGCACTGTGTGGAGAAGGAAGGCTTGAATAGCTAGGAGTGAGCCATGCAATGCAGCTGGTCCTGCCCCCAGAAAGCCCTTCTGGATTCATCTGAAATGCTTCTTGCCCCTGGGAGCCAGCCTAAGTTAGGTTCCATCCCTATCCTTGTTTCCACCCCGTGGACCTCTCAGAGCACTGAAGTGCTTGTTAGTTGTCTGTCTTCTCTGCTAGACAGTAAGCTCCCCGAGAACAGGCACCGCAGCATGTACCACTGTATCTCTGGCCCCTGGCAATGTGCGTGGTCCCCAGTAGACTATGTAAGTGTTTGATGAAGGGAGGGAGGGAGGGAGGAAGGAAGGTCTTCACTACAGATCTTGTCCCAAATGGACCCATAGCTGTCCTGTTCCATACTAAGCACTGAAATGTGGTCCCTGCCCTAGAGGCTTCCCATGTTTCTACAACCTCATATCCACCTTCAGGAAATCAAAGTGCAAGGGAAAGTCCTATTGATTCCAAATCTTGTGCTCTTTATTTTATCAAAGTTTTCAAAATGGAGCTCCCGAATCTAAGGGTGGTTCTCAAGTACATGGAATCCTAGGAGGAATTATAGGGCTCAAAAGGCCTGAGGTCTAGTGTTCTCATCCTAGCTCTGCCTCTTCTGTTGTGTGACCTCCAGGAGTGACTTCCCCTTTAGGGCCTCAGTTCTCTTCTCTGTAAAATGATAGGGTGAACCAAACCTTGTATGAAAATTAGAGAAATTGAGTGCACTTGACTATTTGTGCCGTTGAGGGTAATTGGACAGTGTCTTCTTCCTAAATGCGTAGGGGCAGCACAGATGCAGTGGATAAGTCAGCTGAGGGGGGCAGGGAAGAGAGTATGTGCCTATTTCCAGCTGTGAACAGTAAGGCCCAGGATGTGCCACCTCTCTGGTAAGCAGCCAAGGAGGGGTGGTAGGCTACAGGGGAGCTTGCCTCAGGAAGGGCCCATCCAAACATGCCTATGTGTCTTTGCCTCTAGGTTTGAAAAAGAGAGGACCCTTAAGCCCCAGGACCTTCAAGGCACCACCAAGCATGACCTCCTGCTTTGCTCCCAAAACAATACACCCTCATGCCAGCCCTCCCCCTTCAGAGGAACTACCCAGGGAAAAATAGTTGGTCCGGGGTGGAGGATGGCCAGACTTGGAAAAGCACGGTTGGTGTAAGGCTTCCTGGCAAGGCCCCATTTCAACCTTCCCCAGAAAGTGCAGGTGGGGGAGCCTCCTGGGTTCCCTTGCAGTGGCTTCTTAGGGAGGACGGTGGACTAGGTGGACACAGGTATCAAAGGTTTCCTGGCAGCTGGCAGGTTTATCCTTCTCCCCAAAGCTCCACAAACACCACTCCCAGCCCTCCAGCCTCTGTTTGGTCTCTTCCAGCCTGGATTTCTACGCCCATGTCTGCCCTTCCCCATGCGAAGCTTTCTTTCTCCCTTCACAAGCCTTCTCTCCCTCTCCCCCCCCCCCTCTTTCTCTCCCTCTCTCTCTTTCTCTCTGCACATATGTGTATATATTTCTCCCTCCTCCTCCTCCTCCTCTGCTTCTCTCCTCCTTGCCATCCTTCACCAGTCTCAGAATGGGTCTCCCTCCCTCCCTCCCCGCCAGTATCTGCCTCCTCAGCTCTCACCCCTGCACCTCTTTCTTTGTATTCCTCTCGCCTTCTCCCGGCCTCGCCAGCGTCTTTCTTCCTCCGCCTGGCTTTGGCCTCCCCCAGCCTCCCCATCTTCAGCTCAGTCTCCTCCCCTTACTCTTCTCTCCTCCCCTCAGCCTCACCCCACGCCCTGCCAGAATCCCAGGGGTTTTTTCCACCGTGGGGGTCTCTGCCCCTCTCATTCTCCCATCTACCTGCCTCCTCCCTCACGGCGGGATTATCAGGCATCCATCCTCTTCTGCCTGGGCATTGCCCCCACCACCGCTATCAACGCCACTGTCTCTTCTGTCTCCTCTCCCCACCCTCTCTTTTCTCTTCTCCCTGCCCCTTTAAATCTGCCTGGCCCAGCCTACCCCGTGATGCTGGGATGGAGCAAACATTGATTTGTGCTGGGATAGAATCGGAATTTTGATATTTTTTTCTCTCCCAACCATAAGAAGAAAAAATATAATAAAAACACCCCCTCTTGGTAGTCCCCTCTCCCTTCCCACCCAGCTCCCTGCTCGTCTTCCCTATCTCTAGCCAAGGCAGAATTTTTTCCCTACACTATTCTCATCTTCCCCCACCCCAGCCACTACCTCGCCCCCCCACACCACCTGGTCCTCCAGCTGGGGAGAGGGGGGACTCTCTCCTGCAGCTCCCCCATCTTCGCTCTCTGGGTTGGAGCAGTCTCTCCGGAAGGGGAGGGGGCTTGGCTTGTCGGGGCGAGGTGGGAGTGGAGGTATCCTGCCATGGACGCCGTGCCTGGGAGGAAGCCTGAGCCCCAGCCCACACGGTGAGTAACCTACCCACTCCCTCCTGCCTGTCTGCCCATCCCTACCCTCGCGTTTGCCCTGCAGAGCCTCCCCGCATCCCCATCCTTTCCCCCACCAAACCCTTCTGCCCACCTTGCTCAGATATCCCTGCTACATTTTCAAACCCGCCGCCCCCCCTTTGCCTGGGAAGCCAAAGAATCGGGACAGAGGGGTCCTGACAGCAGACAGCAGCCAGGGAAGAGGGTGGCCTAAGACTCTGCCCAGCCCCCTCTCGTAATTCTTCCCCCCAAAACTGCCATCTACACTCGACACTTTGGGGTTGGTTCTAGATCGGAGAAGTGGGACTCCCGCTTGGGGTTGGGAACCTCAAGTCATGGGAGGAGCCCTCAACAAGAATGGAGGAGTGGAGGAGCCCCCGTGCCTCCAAAGCTTAGGAGCTGCTGTAAGATGCTGCCAAAGGTGGGGGGTTGGGGGCGGTGCTGATGCCCCGGAGCCACTGGGCCAAGGAGCCGCGGGCAAAGAGGAGGGGCCTCGCTCACCACTTCCCCCCTCTTTCTCCGCAGCCACTCAGGATGAGGGTCCGGCCCTGCCAGCCCGCGCTGGGGCCCCCCCGCCCGGCCCCGGTCTAACTGCCCCCGCCCCCAGGCCTCGCCCGGCTCCCAGGCCCCCAGCCGGCTCTCCAGCCCCAGGATGCGCTGAGCCGCCGGGGGGCTGAGGCCGCGCCAACTACATGCATGTCCCCCGGGGGCAAGTTCGACTTTGACGACGGGGGCTGCTACGTGGGGGGCTGGGAGGCGGGGCGGGCACATGGCTACGGCGTGTGCACGGGGCCCGGCGCCCAGGGCGAGTACAGCGGCTGCTGGGCACACGGCTTCGAGTCACTGGGCGTCTTCACGGGGCCCGGCGGACACAGCTACCAGGGCCACTGGCAGCAGGGCAAGCGCGAAGGGCTGGGCGTGGAGCGCAAGAGCCGCTGGACGTATCGCGGCGAGTGGCTGGGCGGGCTGAAGGGGCGCAGCGGCGTGTGGGAGAGCGTGTCCGGCCTGCGCTACGCCGGGCTCTGGAAGGACGGCTTCCAGGACGGCTACGGCACCGAGACCTACTCCGACGGAGGTGCGGGGCCCGGCCCACTACTGTCTGTCTGCTCGTCCGCGTACGCCTCCCAGTCGGTCTGGCCCGCGTATGCCTTTCCCCGCCATAGCCCACCCCCACCCCACGCCCCGCTCTTTTCCCTTACGCCATCCCCATCGACATCCCCCGAGCCCGTCTTTCTGCCCTCCCCTCCCACCATCGCACACGCCTTGCTCATTTGTCTGCCCCCTGCTGCTTTTACCTCTCCCCAATCTACCTGCCCCTCACCGCCACACCGGCCCCCCACCCCGTCTGTAAGCCCCTTACACCCCTCTGCTCTGCCTGTCCCCTCACATTTCCTCCGTCGGCTTGCCCCATCCTGGTCCTGCTTCTTTGTCACATGGCTATCTTATACACCCCGTCAGCCCGTTCCCCACACCCTCCGGACTGTCTGTCCTCCACACACCCCAGCCTGCCTGCCGCTTCCCTTTCTCTTGTCCACCTGCACTGCCCAAAGCCACAGACCTCCTGCTACTTGTCTTTCTTCGCTCTGCTTTTCCACACCTTCCGACCCGCCCTGGCCTGTCGCCAGCCCTACTGCCCTTCCCCGACCTCCGCGCTAAGGCTTCCAGGGGTGCTTGGAGCCTGGGGTGCGAGGAGCAGCAGGTCCTGACTCTTTCTCCCCCTCCTACCCTGTCCGCAGGCACCTACCAGGGCCAGTGGCAGGCCGGGAAGCGCCACGGCTACGGGGTGCGCCAGAGCGTGCCCTACCATCAGGCGGCGCTGCTCCGCTCTCCCCGCCGCACCTCTCTGGACTCCGGCCACAGCGACCCCCCAACGCCGCCCCCGCCCCTGCCCCTGCCAGGCGACGAGGGGGGCAGCCCGGCCTCTGGCTCGCGGGGAGGCTTCGTGCTGGCCGGGCCGGGAGACGCTGACGGTGCGTCCTCCCGCAAGCGCACCCCCGCTGCCGGCGGCTTCTTTCGCCGTTCGCTGCTGCTTAGCGGGCTCCGCGCTGGCGGGCGCCGCAGCTCCTTGGGCAGCAAGCGGGGCTCCCTGCGTAGCGAGGTGAGCAGCGAGGTGGGCAGTACAGGGCCCCCGGGCTCCGAAGCCAGCGGGACCCCGGCCCCGGCGCCGCCCGCCCTCATCGAGGGCTCTGCCACTGAGGTGTATGCGGGCGAATGGCGCGCCGACCGGCGCAGTGGCTACGGCGTGAGCCAACGATCCAACGGGCTTCGCTACGAGGGCGAGTGGCTGGGCAACCGGCGGCACGGCTACGGGCGCACCACCCGCCCCGACGGTTCCCGTGAAGAGGGCAAGTACAAGCGCAACAGGCTGGTGCACGGGGGGCGTGTGCGCAGCCTCCTGCCGCTGGCCCTTCGGCGGGGCAAAGTCAAGGAGAAGGTGGACAGGGCCGTCGAGGGCGCCCGTCGAGCAGTGAGCGCTGCACGCCAGCGCCAGGAGATCGCCGCTGCCAGGTGGGTATCGGGTGCAGGGGCCAAAGCTGAGCTAAGGGAAGAAGGTATCCTGGAGACAGGAAAGGGGGTTGGTGCCTAAAAGAGGACCAGGACACACGGCCTAGGGCCTAGTGGGGAAGAGCAAGCCTAAGGCCAGGCCGTTGTAGCCTTGGGTGTTTATCTGAGGCTACAGGTGGATATGGGTGTAACCGTGGGTGGTCGGGTATTTGAGGGAAGCCATATTAGATTTTAAGTGTGTCAGTGTCCTTTATGGAGACGTGTGTCACTGTAAGTAGGATTCAGTGAGCACTGCCTTTTGCAGGCCCAGAAACCTCGTAGAACTCAGACATGTTCCTAGTCTTCCTCTTCTTGCAGCTGGTCCAGCCTCCAGGCCCCAGGCGAAGAGCAGCAGCCCTGGGGAGGGAGATGGAGTGTGTATTCCTAACCACAGCCCAGCCTGCCCACAGCCGGGTATCATTAAAACCTGGAGTCTTGGCGAGGTCCAGTTTGTACAGCTGACCTCTCCACCTAAAAAGAGAGCCCCCTCTTAGTTGTACCTCCTCTGCCTCCCAGTCTTTACCCAATGATAAAGATTTGTGGGGAGGAGGCTTTGCCGGTAAATGAAATTTTTTTCTGTAAGTCAGATTATATTTCCATGCATCGGGAACCTTGTCATTTAAAGCAGGGCTGTCCAGTAGGAACATAATGTAAGCCAAATACATATTTTTAAATCTTCTAGTAACCATAAAAAATTAAAAGAAATAGATGAAATCAATTTAAATAACATATTTTATTTAAACCAATATATCCAAAATACTATCATTTCAACCTATAATCAATATAAAATTATAAATGAGATCTTTTACATCCCCCCTTTTTTTTACTAAGTCTTTGAAATCTAGTATATATTTTATACTCACAGCATGTCATTTCAATTCAGTCTAGCCACATCTTAAGTGCTTAATAGCTAATACGGCTCATGACTACTGGAGTAGATCGCCCAAAGCCAAAGAAAGCCAAAAGCCCATTTTCAGCATTCACAGGTCCCTGAGTTATGCAGTTCATCCATATGAGGTTTTATATATTAGATTTTATTTAAAGGGGAGGGCACAGTTCAAGGATTTTGTTTAGTTTTAAGACTGTTTCAGAGGATAAGAGTTCAAGACATATCTAAATACGCTTCAATGGGTTTGTATGATGGGTGACAAGGTGTGTGTGTGTGTGTCCATGTCACATCCAGAGTAGGTGCCTGAGCCAGAGGATGTCTATGTGTACACATATCTGAGTGTCTGGAGGGTGAGAGTTCAGGGCCTTAAGCCATGGGTGGGGGAGGCAGAGCACCAGGGAGCACTTTCCACTAGATGGAGGGGGGCATATGCAGGAAAAACTGTTTTCAGTAGCTAGAGGATCAGGCAGTGGGAGGAGTCTGGTTAGTCTCCCCAGCAACAGGCCTGGCAAACCTGATTGGCTACGAGCTGCCATGGAAACAGCAGAGCCTCAGCAGCAGGTGCCTCTGCCAGGTAGCCTGAGCCTGGCCTGATGCCTAAGTACAGACTGGATCTACTGCCTAAGATTTGATCATCCATCCCCTCCCAGTTCAAAAACACAGGCTCTTGTCAGTGTTGCAGTTTCTTTACCGCCAATAGAACTCAATGTAACACGAGACTGTGATCTTCATCCCCTGCCCTAAACCAAGACCAGCTTAGTTTCAGGACAGGGGTAGTCGTGTTCATATAGCGTCTGAAAGCCCTAAGATGGAAGAACAGCGTTATCTGGGGTTCCTCCAAGCAGGCTCTAGAGGTCCTTGACCCACCAAGTTTGATGGGAGGGGGCTGACCTATCTTCCAAGGTACATACAGAGCAGGTGGACCTGAGTCTGCAGTAGACACCACCACCCTCCTCCCTAGCCCCACACCCAGACTGCCTCCTAGGCCAGAGGAAACAGACCTGGGGCCAGAGGAAGCCATGGATCTTGATCCATTCAATCCCATTGCCAGTATATCAGTCAGGATTACAGAAGTCATTTAATGATTACAGGGCATCTACCATTAACAGCAGGAGGTGAAAGGGAAGGGAACATTGAGAAAGTGCCTGACCTCAGAGGGAGAACTTGGGAACAACAGCAGGGAAAGAACTGGGTAATGCTTCAAGGTACCCTGTACCTAAGGAGCAGGGTAGTGTAGGAGGGGGCTGTAGAAGGGGACTAGGAGCTTACTCAAAAGGTATAATCAGTGGTGAGAAATCATGCAGGTTGGCAGGGAGAAGGAATAGATAATAGCAGAAAGGGGGGACCCACCCTTACTCCAGTTCCAGACATCATAAGATGAGGTGGGGCCAGGGGACAGTCACAGTGAGGAAGGGAAGAGAATGGTGTAATAACAGAAGAGGTTAAGAAAAAGCAACATGTGAAATTCTCATGGCAGGAAATCTGCAGAGAGAGGCAGGATTCAATCATGGCTAGCAGTGGCAACGGGAAGGGAAGCAAAGGCCCTCACATGGGGAGAGAGTGGCTAAGAGCAAGGGTGGGGGATGAAGCTGTTACAAGGGCAGGACTGAGGGACAGGAAAACACCCAGGACTCCACAGAGTGCTGTGTGACCCCAGGGAGTGTGAGAGGAGTTGTTAACAACAGGAGGTGCCAGTGGCAAAGAGGGCAGGTAGGCATAGCTTATAAGCACCAAGCAGGTGCATCTGCAGAGGGCTGTGCTAAGAGAGCAAGGGCTCACTTGTCTATGGGACAGGAGAAGGCAGGAACCGCATAACAGTTGAGAGCGGCTGGGGAGGCCTGGCCCTGTGGCTTAAAGAAGGGAAGTGTTACTGCAGGACGAGATGGTGGAAGGGTGTGAGAGGACCAGGAGGGTGTGATGACAGCAGGCACAGGCCAGGTCTAGGAGAAGAAACTAGAGGCCAGCTGCCCTGCTGGGCTGGGCTGGGGATGTGTTGTGGGTAGGGGGGCATGGGCCAAGGGGCTGGAGCATCTGTGCAGGTCTGCTAAGTCCCTGTCCCTGAAACCTGACAGGGCAGCAGACGCCCTTCTAAAGGCAGTAGCAGCTAGCAGCGTTGCTGAGAAGGCTGTGGAGGCTGCTCGAATGGCCAAACTGATAGCCCAGGATCTGCAACCCATGTTAGAGGTCCCAGGTGAGGCATGGACAGCCTGGGGTGGGGGTTGGGCCCACTGGGGAGCTGGAGGATAAAGGGGAAGGGAATCTCCACAGTAGGCTAGGGATGGGAAAGCCAAGGTATGAGGGTCTGAAGGCACAGAGGGTGGCAGGGTAGGGAGTAGAACTGGGAATTGATAATAGGGTACTGAGGACAGGGGGCTGGGGTCTTGCAGTGAGAGGCTATAAGCCTGGCAATACCAAAGTCCTGGGAGGTGCCCAGTCAGGGGGATAAAGCTGGAGCTTTTGCAGTCCCAGGCCAGTTAGGCCCCTCTGATTCTTAGCTATCCCTGCCCCAGGCCGCAGACCCAGGCAGGACTCAGAAGGTTCTGACACAGAGCCCTTGGATGAAGACAGCCCTGGGGTGTACGAAAATGGACTTACCCCCTCAGAGGGCTCTCCCGAACTGCCCAGCAGTCCTGCCTCCTCCCGCCAACCCTGGCAACCCCCTGCCTGCCGGAACCCACTGCCTCCTGGAGGGGACCGGGGTCCCTTCTCCAGCCCCAAAGCTTGGCCTGGGGAGTGGGGGTGCCCAGGTGAGCAGGCAGAGGAACTAGCTGGCTATGAGGCCGAGGATGAGGCTGGGATCCAGGGCCCAGGACCCAGAGATGGTTCCCCACTCCTTGGAGGCTGCAGTGACAGTTCCGGAAGTCTTCGAGAGGAGGAAGGGGAAGATGAAGAGCCCTCGTCCCCCATGAGGACCCCAGGGGCCTTGGCACCTGAGCTCGTGGCCACACCAGTCCTAAGGGGTCCACCCTCAAGGGGTCCTGAAGCTGGGTGCCTGATGGAAGAGCTTGAGGAGCCAGCTGCAACCGAGAGGCCCGCACAGCCGGTGAGACAGACACCTTCCATGCCTCTTTGTGCCCTCTGAGTCTCAGCTCCTCTCTGGCCCCTCTTCTCCTCAAAGCCTTGCCTCTCATCCTTTCCACGCCTCTCTCTGATCCCTTGAGGGACTTTGATCGGGATTCTGCTTTCTCTCTGCCTGCCCAGCCTTAAACCATATCCTACCTCAAAAATTTTTTTAAATTAGAAAGCTGGAAGAAACCTTAAAGATCTTCATGTCCAGCTCCCTCTCATGACAGAAAAGGAATCTCAGGCCCAGAGCACTTAAAGTAACTTGCCCAAGGTTACAGACTAATAATGAACAATACAGCCAGAACGTTTTTCCCTGTTCTCCTTCCATATCATTTCTGGCTCCCAGTTTCCTACTCCACCCCCGCCCCCACCTCCACACTTTCTCTCTTTGGTGCCCAGAAATAAAAAAGGAAGAGCTTGTACCCTCCCTACTCTGACTCTCCCTCCCTCTCCTGGGAAGAAGAGAAATAGGGGAAAAAAAAAGTCAGAAAACCAGGAGGGGTGGAGTTTCCCCAAAACCCTCTATTTTGATTGGACTCCAGGCCTCTGTTTCCTAGCAACCACATCCTCACCTCTTCATCCCTTTCTGCTTTACTGCAGTACCGGCTGCTGCTGCCAATCAATGTATGCTACTAAGGCCAGGCACCTTCTGCCTGGGCCACGTGACATGCTGGTGGGAGCAGAGTGGAGGGAGGAAGGGCTGTTTCTGATTTGAGGGAGCCAGAGGGAACATGCGGCCCTGGATGGGAGAAGAGGGGTATTTTGCAATCCAAAACAAAGGCTGATGCTCTGCTCTGGCCTCTGACCCTGGGACCCTCCAGCTTTGCCACTTTGGCCACGGCAGGAAGATGGGATCTGTCGCTTGACCTGGCCCTCAGGGACTGAGACTGCATTTCTCCTTCCTCTCTAGGGAGCTGCCAACCCCCTGGTGGTGGGAGCCGTGGCCCTCCTGGACCTCAGCCTGGCATTCCTGTTCTCCCAACTCCTTACCTAAGGCTCCTGCCTGGCCTAATTCCGGCTTCGGTTGCTGCCTCTTCACTCCTTTGACCTGCCTTTTTCTCTTTCCTCCTTCTGCTTGTTTTTTCTCCTTTCTTTCTCTTCTCCCTTTCCTTTCTGTCTCCCTTTGTTTTTGTCTCTTGCTTTTTCTTCCTGCTCTCCTTTCAGATTCTCTCATTTATTCTGGATCTGTCTCTGTCTTCCTCACTCCATTCCCCAACCCAACCCCTCCTCCTTTCTCTAGATTGTTTACATATGAAGGGCTTTTCTTGCTCAGAGTCGCTCTCTTCTCTGAGACACACAAATCTAAGTCAGACCATTGCTCCACACCCTCCCCACCTTTTCTTTAGACCGGAACTTGGATGAGGGTGGGAGTTTGGTATCCTGAGGAGTCTCCTGGAAGCTGTGTAGAAAGGAGGAAGAAAATGGAAGAGTGACCATACTGGGCAAGACACTGGTTGAGCTGCCGTGGCTCCCTAACCTAGGGACCTGGTGTCCCTCTGAGGCCTAGTAAAAAAGCTGGAGGAGGTACAGCCATCATCTCATGACTTTGGAGGATCGTATCTCCCCTCCAAGCACTGAGATAGGTTCTTGCCTAATTCCATCCTTCCCTGAAAAAGATATGAAAGGAAATGAAAGCTAGAATGACTCCCTAGCATCTCCCACTTTTTCCCCTCAACAGCCAGCCCCTCATCCAACCCCCTAGGGTGGCATGCCATGTCAAGAGCAATGTATAAAGGGAAAAAAGAGGCCAGGGCAGCCACCTCCACCCAGTAATCCCTCCCAACCTTCCCTCTCCCCTCCAAGTTTATTTGGTTGGTCTGGACTCACTTGTGGCCTTTGATTAAATTCTATAGGGCCTGAAGAAGACATTACTACTGCAGAGGGTTCGAGGCACTTGAGCAAGGACCCCACTCCCCAACTCTGGCAGTTGTGGTAGGGGAGGCAGTTTTGGGGAATGGAACCAGACCAGTTAACAGGACTCACAGGGCAGCAAAAGTTGTGACAAGCTTGATCTCTATGAAGGTTATATTTTTTCCCACATCATATCAGAATATTGTGAAATGGGTAAACAGAAGGAGGGGATCACAGGAAGCCAATATATCACACACTTTCCAGGCAGGGCAGAGGTGGGAGTCAAAATGGGCTGTGAGGTGGGTGGAGAGGAGAGCCCTGTTTGAGGTTGTGGCTGATCCCTGGCACTAACTTTTCCCCTGGGGGCAGGAAGCCCTAGGAAGAGGGGACTGTAAGGTCCCCAGGGGATCTTTCCTCCCTCCCCCTGCATGAGGCAGAGGCAAGCTGCCTGTCAAATCCCTCCCTCAAGGAATGGCCTTGCCTGGGAATGCCCACCACACACACCCTCTTCTTTTTTCTAGTCAAACTCTGTTTACTCCTTGGACTGCCTCCCTTCCTCCTCCCTTCTCAACCTTTACTTGATTTCTATTTCATGGAATTTGGGACTGAAGTTAAACTACAACAGTGCCGCCAACACCAAGTCTTGCAGGAAAAAAATACAAAGAAATTTAACAAAAAAATATATTAATAAAAAAGTTCTAAAAAGGGGGGGATTGTCATTTCCAGTGGGGTGCGATGCCTTCAAACCCAAGCTCTCTTGAGGATGCAGGGGTGGTGAGAAGGTACGAGAAGCCCTCGGGGAACCGCAGGCCTTTCAGACAGTCTCTAGGCTCCTATGTAGTCAAAGAGTCTTTCAAAAGTCCAAAGCCTGAGGCCAAACGACTTAAGACCGCTCCGCTGGGCGGCCCTGGAGGGGCGGGGTCCCGTGATGGGGGCGGGGAGAGGGAAGGACCAGACCAACACCAACCCCCGCCCCGCTAAGTACCAGGAAACGCCGGGGGGAGAGGAACGGCGTTGAGACAGAAGCCAGGTGAGGCTGGCGTCCTGTTGTGGGGAAGCTGGGGCGCCTAAAATGTGAGCTTGGGGAGGAAACCAGCGGAGTAACTAGCGAAGGGCCCTGGAAGGAAAGGAATGGCTGAGCCAGAGATGAAAAACCAGGTGGGGTGGAGAGAAGCAAATAGGCGGGGTCCCGGCGCAGGCTCGGTAGGAAAGGGTGCAGGGTTGGCCGGAGACGCATGCGTAGTGGGGATCTCCTCCGACCGGGAGGAGGGGGCGGAGTTTGGAGACACGCGGGTAAAGGTGAATGAGTGTTCAGTTCTAGAGTAGCCGTGAGACCCGAGCCTTCAGGATCTTGGTACTGGGCGAGCCTGGGCAGAAAAGCCAGACACTCCCGGCCAGAGAGGGTTAAAGTCCTCTCCATTCTCGGGCTCTATTCCCCGCCTCCCTGCTCAGGATGGTGGTGCCTTCGCTGAAGCTTCAAGATCTAATCGAGGAGATTCGTGGGGCCAAGACCCAGGCCCAGGAGCGGGAAGTGATCCAAAGGGAGTGTGCCCACATCCGGGCCTCGTTCCGCGACGGGGACCCTCTGCAGAGGCACCGCCAGTTGGCCAAACTGCTCTATGTCCACATGTTGGGCTATCCTGCCCACTTTGGACAGGTACTGGTCAGGGATGCCTGCCTTCAGGGATGAGAAAGGCTAGTGGGGCAGGGTCTTGGACCTGCTCACCTATGTGTGCCCCTGCTTTTTAATACTGCTATGTTCTGAGCCCTCACAGAATGTGCTGCAGACCTTTTTCCCCATCACATTCCCTATTGGTCAGCAGTCGTACTGAGCCCTTCCTTCTCTGGCCAGCCCCCTCCCAGGCACCTCCTTCTCTCCTCTCCCATTCTTCTCAATTCCTATCACCTTGAAACTACCCACTAGCTCTGACTAAGCCTATCCTTTTGTCCTACGGAGAGTGATGGGATATGGTGCCCCCACAAGTTAACCTGGTGTTAAGGAGGAAAATAGACAATGGATGTTAGTGTCTCTGGCTTCACTCCTCTCCCTTCGTGGTCTGCCCCTTCCCCTATAGATGGAGTGCCTGAAACTGATTGCCTCCCCCAGATTCATAGACAAGAGGGTGGGCTACCTGGGTGCCATGCTTCTACTGGATGAGAGACAGGATGCCCACCTGCTTATTACCAACAGCATCAAGAAGTAAGAGGGTTCTGGGAAGCACTTGGAATCAGGGCAATGGGAGAGTGAGGAACTGGGAAATCCCAGGGGACTGCCTGCTGTAGGCACTGAAAGGACTGAATTCCTCAAGTCCTTTGGGAGGCTTGACAGACTGTCCTCCCAAAACTGTGCAGTGACCTGAGCCAGGGCATCCAAGCGGTACAAGGCCTGGCCCTGTGCACTCTGAGCGCCATGGGCTCTGCCGAGATGTGCCGGGACCTGGCCACTGAGGTGGAGAGACTGCTCCTGGGTCCCAGCCCCTATGTGCGCAAGAAGGTGAGATGGTGGGACTGCGGGCACTTGCTCCTCCAGAAGCTGTCCCTTTTGCCACATAGCTGAGGTGGGGGGTGGTCCATCCTGAGCCCCTGACTTCTGCAGGCCGTTCTGACTGCAGTGCACATGATCCGAAAGGTCCCTGAGCTCTCTGACATCTTCCTCCCAGTTTGTGCCAAACTGCTTCACGAACGCCACCACGGTAAGGCCCCAGGGCTCCCCATTTCCTGCCTCAGGTCTGGCTGTGGCCAAAGGTGGAAACTGGGACAGGAAACTTAGCTCATTGGAGAAGGGTAGTATGTGCACACACACAGTGGAATCCCCTGTGCCCCTCGCCCACCATTCACTTCCCCTGCCCTGACCCCAGGCGTCCTGCTGGGCACCATCACGCTGATCACAGAGCTCTGCGAACGAAGCCCTGCAGCCCTCAAGCATTTCCAAAAGGTGGGCTGGTGAAGGGACAGACCCTGGGCCAGGAAAAGAGGGGCAGCGGGGTTGGGATGGGGCTGAAGGTTGAGAAGATGAGGAAGAGTGCCCAGATAAGGCTGTGGCCTCCCTCCAGGTGGTGCCCCAGCTGGTACGGATCTTCCGGACTCTGGTGACAACGGGACACACCACAGAACACAGCATATCTGGAGTCAGTGACCCCTTCTTACAGGTGGGCTGATCCTTCTTTGCTGTATTCCTGGAAAAAGAGCTTGGCTATAAGCCCATGGCCAGCGGTCACCTCCCAGAGAAGACTTTGACTCAGTGTCTTGGGCAGGGTGGCAGACACAGGACTGCCCAGGTCATCCCAGGACCAGTACAGGGACGGTATACCTGAAATTCAGAAAGTCCAGTGTAGTAACAATAAAAAACAGCTTGACCCCCAGTGCCCTAGCCTCACATACTCTGATCCCCTCCCAGGGCCTAAGGGACCTGTAGAGGGGAGGCAGAGGGGCAGGGAGGCTCTAGGAAACCAGCCAGACCCTTCCCAATGCTCTCCTCAACGTCAGATTTTTCTCTTCATCCCCATGACTCCTTACCCTAAGAACTCCTCTCCCTTTCAACCTTTAACCCAACCTCAGGTCCAGATACTTCGTCTGCTTCGGATTCTGGGCCGGAACCACGAGGAGAGCAGTGAGAGCATGAATGACTTGCTGGCCCAGGTGGGGAACTGGGAAGGGGCACTGGTTGTGTGCTGCTCTGAGATCCCACCAGCCCTGGGCATCCCTAATGTGACAACCCACCATGAGGAGGCCATATAGTCTCTGTTTCCCTCCAGACTATGATCTCCATGAGGACAGGGGCACAGTCAGTATGGTAGATAGTGGGTGTGGGCTCAGGGAGCTTTGTTGGGTGGTTGAGTATTGAAGGACATTGTGGAAAACTTCCAGAGACCTAAGAAGAGGACAGAACCCCATTGACATGCATTTTCTCTCCCATCCAATCAGGTGGCCACTAATACAGATACCAGCCGAAATTCAGGCAGCGCGGTCCTGTTTGAGACTGTGCTCACCATCATGGACATCCGCTCTGCAGCTGGCCTGCGGGTATCATAGGCCTCTCCCATTGCAGCCCCGCCCACCCACCCCAGCCAGGGAGACAGGTCCTGTGCCAGGCTGTCCCCACTCCCGAATGAGCAGATTACTCCTTCCCTAACTATCCCTGACCTCTGCCTCCCATAGGTTCTAGCTGTCAACATTCTTGGCCGCTTCCTGCTCAACAGTGACAAGAATATTAGGTATTATATTCCAGTTGTCTGTCCGGGCTGTGCCACTGAGCCCCTGGCCCTCTGCCCTCCTTCTTCCAGAGTCTCCCAATTCATTCCTATCCCTGTATCCAGGGCAGAATGGTACAGGGAGGGGGGCTGCTGGCTATGGTGTGATGGGGCCTCTCTCATGCTGTCCAGGTACGTAGCCCTGACATCACTGCTGCGACTGGTGCAGTCTGATCACAGCGCTGTGCAGCGACACCGGTCCACTGTGGTGGAATGTCTTCGGGAACCTGATGCCTCCCTGAGCAGGTGAACAAGACAGAGGGCCCAGTTCCTGGTGGCCAAGACCTGAACCAGCTCAGGGCAGCTGGAGTAAGGGAACTAGGAGACAAATGCCTGGGAAGGGCAGGGCTTAAAGGGCTACCCCATATAGACACACAGCTCCTTCCCCTGCCAGGCGGGCCCTGGAACTGAGCCTGGCTCTGGTGAACAGCTCCAACGTGCGAGCCATGATACAAGAGCTTCAAGGCTTTCTGGAGTTCTGCCCCCTTGATCTACGGGCAGACTGTGCCTCAGGCATCCTGCTGGCAGCAGAGAGGTGAGGTGACAGGTGCCCGGGAGGCAAAGGGTAGAATCTGGGGAGGGTCAGTGCCGAGGCTGAAATGCTATATGTCCCCTAGGTTTGCCCCAACCAAGCGATGGCACATAGATACCATCCTGCGAGTGCTGACAACGGTGAGGCCGGGGCTGGTCTGAGGCCTGGGTGGGAGTAGACAGGGCTCACCACACTGACTTGGCCATATTCACTGCTCCAGGCGGGTGCCCATGTTCGGGATGATGCAGTGGCCAACCTGACCCAGCTGATTGGCGGGGCCCAGGAACTACACGCCTACTCTGTGCGCCGCCTCTACAGTGCCCTAGCACAGGACATCTCCCAGGTGATGTTCCCACCACCCAGGCTCAGGGTTGCCCAACCCTCCCAGCCCTTCTTGGGCCCACCACTCCTTACACCTGGTTCCCAACAGTTTTCCCTCAAAGTCACAACTGTCTACTTAGTGGGGGAGACACTCAAGGACAGAGCCCTGTTTTTAGTGAGAACTCTTGGACTTCTGTCCTGATTTTGGTGCCTACTGGCTTCATAACCAGATGACTAATTTAACTTTATGCTCAGCGCCCCCAGTTTTGTACCCTGCCAACTCCCTGGAGCTGTTTGGTGGATCAAATGAGATCAGTAAAAGCTCTTTCTGCATGTTTTAGACTTTATTATTACCTAAATGCTGAGTGAATTAACAAATGCAGCCAGTATCTATAGCCCCCCTGTCCATGTTACTTAAGTAGGATGGGCAGAAACCATCCACCGTTCTCAAGGGAGGGACCCTCATTTTATTCGCCCTGCACCCACTGTGCTTAGGCCATATAGTTCTGATGCTTGGCCACCAGAGGGCAGAGGAAGCCCAGGAGCCAGGACAGTGGGGGAACAAATTATAACTACTCCTTGTGCCAAGACCCTTCCCTTTCCCCACCTCTGCAAAGCCCACCATCTCTGCACTGCCTAAAGGGATGTCACAGGGTCTGGAAGTGAGGAGGGGACCCAGCATGTTTCTTATCCATGCAGCAACCACTGGTGCAAGTGGCAGCCTGGTGCATTGGAGAGTATGGGGACCTTCTGCTGGAGGGGAGCTGTGAGGAAACTGAGCCACTTCAGGTGAGATCTGCGTCGAGGGTAAACTGCAGAGGGACTTGTCAGGGGAGGCAGGACTGGCCCCAGGGTCACTACCTGTCCCCCCCGCCCCCGGCAAAGGTGGAGGAAGAAGAGGTGTTGGCATTACTGGAAAGGGTGCTGCAGTCCCACATGTCCCTGCCAGCCACCCGAGGATACGCCCTCACAGCCCTCATGAAGCTTAGCACCCGACTACGTGGGGACAACAAGTAAGAAGGGGTCCCAGCCCCTCTCACAGACCTTCTTCTTGGTGCCTTCAGTGAGAGATGTCTCTTCACTGTGGCCATCACTTCTGAGTTTCTCTCCAAGCACACACCCCAATACCCCCAAGGCTTACGTTCTTCCTTTTGAGCCAACTGTCATGGGTACCTCCCTGCTCTGTGGGGCCTCTTCCTTCTCTGCCACATCATGGAGGTGAAGGGCAAGGCAGACTGCCATTCCCACTCACACCGTCCTGTGGCCCAGCCGCATCCGCCAGGTGGTGTCCATCTATGGGAGCTGCCTGGACGTGGAGCTGCAACAGCGGGCCGTGGAGTACAACACACTCTTCCAGAAGTACGACCACATGAGGTGCGGCTGGCACTCTGCCACAGCAGAGGCCCCAACCCCTGCCCTCTCCAAATGTGCTCTTCCTAAAGTCCCCTTCTGGGTACAAGGGTCTCAGCTTCACTTGTGCCCTCCTCATCCAGTCAGATCCTCTCACCCATAGTTCACTGAAGCTAAGCTGGCTTCCAGACCTTGCTCATCTGAAAACCAGCAACAGTGTGCCATCTTAGCAACCAGAGGGTACTTCCAACCCACCATGTGCTCAGGGCTCTTGTGCTCTTGCCCTCCTCCCACATACCTCTTGTAAAAAGCACAGGCTCCACCCAGAGGGACACCTACATTCCATCCTCTCAGGGCTGCCATCCTGGAAAAGATGCCTCTTGTGGAACGAGGTGGCCCTCAGGTTGATGAGGAAGCAAAGGAAAGCAAAGAAGCAGCCCCTGTCTCCACAGATCCCCAGGTAAGACCAGAAGCCCCTGGGGGAAGAGGACTTGGCAGGCTTCCATTCCTAGCTCTGGTCCTTCTGCCCTTTCCTCCAGGCCTCAAAGCTCTTGGATCTGTTAGATCTCCTGGATGGCACCTCTGGGGATGCCCGGCAGCCTCCCCTTCTGGATCCCTCCCCAGAAGGCACTTTAATACACCTGCTGGACCTTCCCTGTGCTCCCCCAGCCCTGGGTAAGGCTCAGTAAAAGGGAGATGTCTTGGTGGGGGGGGCACTTAGAAATGTGCTCCTTCCCCTTAGCCAAGGACTGAGGTTCAGGGACCCTCTTGTCTGCTGTACGCCTCTATCACATCCCCATCTAAGTGGGTAAAAGGCTTCATTAATTAGATCATGTGGTCCCCTCCTGGACACCCGTCAATGTGTTTGCTTTATTCTAGATACCTTACCCTGGCCTGCGGGCCCTGCTTCCTCCCCAGCCCCTCATATACTTTCCTACTACTCACTCCATTGGCCCCCTCTCAGCTCCTCAGACCCTCTCACCTCAAGCCCTTGGCAATTCATGTTCTTTTTACATGGAACATTCTTTCCCAAGCACATCAAGTGACTGGCTTATTCTGTCTACAAGCCTCAGCTAAAATGTCAGATACTTCCCCTACCACTCCTGTTTTAGTTAGTTCCTCCCAGTTATTCTGGCCTAGTTTATTTCCTTCTAGCACCAATTATGGTTTGTGATTATCTTGCTTTCCTGTTTATTCTCTCCCCCAACTAGACTGTCAGCTCTAACTTCTTGTCCACTTTGTCACCAGCACCCCAAGTAGTGCTCATGTAATTTTTGTTGGATAAATGAATGAACTCATCTTTGGCCCATACAGTGAGCGGCTTCTCTCTTCCTACTCTAGCTCACATCCCAAATCTCAAAGTGTTTGAGCGTGAAGGACTACAGCTGAATCTGTCTTTTGTTAGACCCCCTGCGACCCCTGCTTTGCTCTTAATCACAGTCACCGCTACCAACGCCTCAGAGGGTGATGTCACCCACTTTGTTTGCCAGGCCGCTGTGCCCAAGGTTTGTAGAAGACCAGGATTCAGAGGTGGCCTAGATACTCCAGGAGAAAAGGCCACTAAGTAGAGGAGGTGGGTGGGAATGAGATGAGAAGGGAATGACGTAGAGATGAACACTTGGGGAGTTATGGGAAGAGGGTTTGAAACTATTGGGTGTGCAGGGCTTGCCTGAACCCGGCTAGCTCTGCCCAACCTCCTATGTTCAGAGCTTCCAGCTGCAGCTACAGGCCCCCAGTGGGGATACAGTTCCAGCTCAGGGTGGCCTTCCCATGACCCAGCTCCTCCGAATCCTCAATCCTAACAAGGTGAGCTCCAGGAGTCCCCTGTGGATAAGAGCCAGGGAAGGGAGAAGTCATCATTGCTAACCCTGGTCTCCACTCTCCTCTTCCTAGGCACCCTTGAGGTTAAAGCTGCGCCTCACCTACACCCACTTTGGCCAGTCGGTGCAGGAGATTTTTGAGGTGAACAACTTGCCTGTGGAGACATGGCAGTAACTCAGCCTCCACTCAGCCTGAAATTCTCTTCGAATTTCAAACCCCTGGGCTCCCAGCTACTTGGACCCTACGTCTGAGGCCTACCAGCAGATGGCACTCTGGTCCTGTGCTTGCCACTGTGGAAACTCGCGGGTGGGAGAGCTGCTCCTGTCTCCCACAAATAATGAATGCCCAATAAAGCCTAAGAGGGGAGAGTCATATTTGTGTATATTTGAAGTAGAAAACATATATGAATAACAGCAGGGAAAAAGTCAACATGAAGTACGTTATCTTCCCTTGGCCTTAGGAACCTTTTTCAACAAAGGAGGGTTTTCTTTCTACCCTTCTCCACACTGGGGAATAAATTTGACCCCACAAGAGGCACTCTACCATCTGGGCTGGAGCAGGGCACAGTGGCAAGATCAAACCGGAATTCCTAGATTTCCAACAGGGAATCCCATCCATTTCCCAACCTGCAGCTATTTACCCCAAGGCAGGGAAATCCCTGCTGCCTCCCCTCGTCTCTAACTCAGCTGTAAGGTGGTTTAGGAGCCGCTGGCAGAATCAATGGCATCGACCAAGGGAGGGGGGGTGGCAAGGGATTTTCCTGTGCTTAACTACTGATCACGGCTAAGTGGAAATCCTATAAACACGAGCGGAAATCAATGGAGGCTGCTTAGCGGCCAGGGGAGAGGGGCGGCCCACAGATTGCGTTTGACGGATGAGGGAGAGGATGCAGCCTGGGAGGTCTCAACAAAGGATAGCTGAGGCTAGGGTGAAGGAACAGACAGGCCTGGTGAGAGAGGAGTCACTGTGGAAAGGGAAGCAGGGGAACAGGCACAGTGAGCAAAGGAGTAAGTCCATTGGGCCGAGTCTCTTCATTGTTGTTGAGGAAGTAACACCCTAGCCCAGGCTCTTGTCAGCATCTTTAATCCCCTGTGGCTTCTCACTGGAGCTGTATACTTCTAGCAGGTGATAGTCCTGAGGCCGGAAGCGTTGTAGGTACATGATCAGCTTGGCAGGTGCCCTCTCCTGTGCCAGCACACCTACAGGCAAAATGAGAATAAGGAGAGAAACAGACAGAGCTGCAAATGCTTCGAGTCTACTCCCTGCCCATGCAGCCAGACCCCAAAGTTTTTTCCAAGGCAACACAGGGATACAACGCCATCCAACCAGCTTGTCTAACCCACCAGCCCACTCCCTGATTGGCCTGTGGAAGTGGGGCCTAAAAGGGCCACTTCGGGCAGGAATGGGGCTGGGAAGCCTATAGCATGAGAACTTCTCCAATAAGGAGAAATGGTGAAGAAGCACTGAGGTGCCATGAAAATGGGTGCCTGAATATTGACTCATTTCTTTTAACTTTAAAAAAATGTTTGTTTACTGATTTTATAGAGAGAGAAACATTGATTTTTGTTGTCCTACTTATTTGTGCTTTCATTGGTTGATTCTTGTTATGTGCCCTGACTGGGGATCAAATCCACAACTTTGGCATATCAGAACAAACCTCTAACCAACTGAGCTACCCGGCCAGGGCTCAACTCATTTCAGTTATTGCTCCTGTCCCCCAATCAAGATCAAAGTCCATCTAGGCAGGCCAAAGCTCACTGGCTTGTTAACGAAGTACATGCAGAGAAGCACATGCAGAGAAACAACCAAGGGATGCAAATAGAAAAGGAGAAAGAGAAACCAAAGAATGCAGAAAGAAAGGGAGAGAAGCAGGTATAGCCATGGTGTGGGATTCACATTGAATTATAGCCTCTGTGGTGGGGCCATGATAAGCCAGTGTCTTATTGGTAGTACCTGAGAGCATGCTGGGCACATAACAGGGAGCTCAGTGTATGTTTGCTGAGGAGGTGAAAGCTGTAAGGCACCATGGGATGCACAGCCCCATACTTGTGTGGGTGAACTGTCTACAAGGGCACTAAGCCTGGGAAAAGAAAAAACAACCTGCCAATGCTTGCCCTGCTGTCTGTCCCACAAATGCAACATTATTGCCTTTTACTCAAAGCTAACAGGACAAATTAAATGAAGATCTAGGTAACTGTAAAAATGGAGGGAGAGGAGTTGGAGGAAGGGAGGGGGATTGAGGGAGTGAAGCAGAGAACTGACAAATGGAACTGAAGGACACCTGGAATAGCTAGAGGTATGAGAACTAAATAAGACAGAATGACTGGGGTAGATTAGAGATGGTTGGAAGAATTAAATCCAGATTAGACAGCTACTGCAAAAAAGGAAACAGGATTTGACAGAGCCCTAAGCAAACTGGATCTTGGAGAAGACTGCTAAAACAATTGCCATTAGAGAAATAACACCAAGACCCTCCCCACTAACTGGACCAGTGGGTACACCCAGAGGAGGAACAGGAAAAGCACAGAAGGGCCTGTCTCCCTCACCAAGCATGCTGCTGAGCTTGTCGATCTTCTCTAGGGCAGCTGGGACTTCAGCCTTCTCGTGTACCAGGGCCTCTATTTCACCCACAGCGTAGCCAAAATCAGCTGTATCCAGGTCCACCACAAGCGGAGGCTCCTCTTTATCACCTCTGGATAGCACCAATTTCCAGGTACTGCGATTAGTCACAAAACTGGCTACTTCCTGCAGCCTCAGTGGGCCCAGCACAGCAGTCACACCCCCAGCTCCCACGACCTCAACCCCCAGCACCTCAAAGAGCTGGGCCACAATTGCAGACTCAGCTGTGAGTTCCCTGTACTCATTGTGGGGTCCTGAGACACCTGCTGGTCCAGGACATTTGAGCTCCCATCCACTATTTTCTCGCTGTCGCAGCCAGTGGTCGGCCCGCATGAGGCTCAGCTCAGGGGTGTCATAGTAGTTGTCTCGGAAGGTGACCCGGTGCTCCAGGGTGCCACCCAACTCTTGCAGGCGCTTCTCTGTTTCTGGCCCAGGAACGAACTTTCGTTCTACCTCAATCAAGCCCTGGGCCATACTACCTGCAATCAATCAACAAACATTTGCTCAGCTCCCAAGGGTGCTCAGCCTTGCAGGGTGACAGCTCAGCAAAGAGCCCCCCAACCCTTACCCCTGGAAAAACCTATAAGACACACACTGTCACAGAGTTCTCTGTTGGTGCTGTGGCCCCTTCTCCCTGCCTCTGTGATAGAAGGCCCCCGGCTGATGTTTTAAGACTAGAGCAGAGACAGATCTTCAGTAAGATCCCTTGCACTGCTGATGATGCACTCCATCCAAAGGGCTCTCTGGAAAGCAGGCCGCGCGGCCTGTGTTCTTTCTACGCTCCTCTCTACACCTTGTTACTCTGGGAGGCAGGTGGCTCACTGCCAGGGATGACCCCGCCCGACCCAGCCCTTCCCAGCCCTTCCCAGCCCTTCCCAGCCACTCCGCGGACAAGTGGAGCCTTGGATCTCACCTCAAAACCCGAGAGTCTCCCTCTCGCGGGACCTGGAGATGGGGGATGAGAGCCCTTGCCACTCCCGCGAGGAATGCCGGGAACAGTCCCTGGCCCCGGACCGTGGCCCGGCTGTGCGCACCCGGCCAGTCCCACCACGGAGCGGCCATATTAGACCCGATGTAATGGTGCAGGTGCAGGCCAGCCCGAGAGGCCTGCTAGGTTTTAAGGCGCCGGGACCTTCGAAGTGGGACCGAAGTAAAGCAGTCCCTCTGAGCTCAGCAACTCAGTCGCGCCCTTTCTCTGCTCCCAGGGGTGGGCCAGGTCTCTGGCTTCAGGCTGTACCTGACACCCTGGGGCCTAGGCGCATGCTGGGAGATGTAGTTCCAAAAAGGAGGCTTTGCTCCCCTCCCCCACCATCGCTATGGTGACAGGAAAGCTGTGATTAGTGCCAGAGAGACTCTATCTGCAGTTGAACTGGGGCTGTGAGGAGAGTAGGGTGGGAGGAGCTGAAGCCCTGTAAGCAAATAGGCCCAGAATACAAGCCACTCATTCAGACACTGTTCAGCATATGTTTTATTGACTATTAGGGCGGCCCACTAAATGCAGGCCACTGGCAATGGGCTGGAAGAAAAAAAAAAGAAAAAGAAAAGCATAACTAAGACCAGTTTAGTATTCTGAAGTGTTAGAGGGGGGTTAATACATCCTGGCATGATTGTTGAGGGTAAGGGTGGGTGGGAAACTTTCTGAGGAAGAAGTGATATTTTGGATGGGAACTAAAGATGTGATGGAATTTCAACAGCTGGAAACTCAGACGAACACAGGAACAGCCTGAGCAAAGACCCAGAAGCTGGAGAGCACCTGGCCAGTGTGGAAGATGAAGCTAGAAATACACTTGGAAAAGGCCTTGAGTGCCCAGCTGATGAGTTTGTCACTGAAGTTCCAATCCCAGAGCAGGCTTTGTCAGAACTAGGAGAAATACTCATGGTCATTTAAAATACAGGAAGACATGGGGGTAGTCCTTTGACTGCTTTGGGAGGCAAATTCAGGAACCCTCCTTATACCTGGAGGAGTCAATGTATGTATGTCCCTTTGGATATGGTAGCTTGCTGAGGAGCAGTGGCTCTTACCAATTGCCGGACTCCTTTCTAAATGATGGGTGAGAAGTGCCAGCTTCTCAACACCTGTCCTGACCCTAGGACATTTCTGAAAACACATAACCATGGTAAGTATTCTGAGGAGGACACTGGTTTACAGACGTGGTATTTTAAATTTGGGATGTCTTGGATGCAGGGCCCCTGCCCCACACAATGACAAGCACCAATGGGCAGCGAGGGGAGGGACGCCACACACTGGCTTGCTTTTCCATTTGTCCTTTGCTTTTCAGTTGTGTTGTCCAGGGGAAGAAGACATAATCTCCTCACTGAATTATAAAACCGAATCCCAGTGGGCAGAGGCAGCAGTTTAATGAAAAAGAAAGGCCAGAATTCTGAGCCAGACAGAACTGGGGTTAACTTCCAGCTTCACTTTTTGGTGTTTGCTTTGGGCAAGCTACTCCACCTCCCTAAATCTCTCTTTTCTCTTTGGCAAAATGTGGACTGCCTTACAGTTTATGTGTGAGGATTAAATGACAAACTGTCACATAGAAGAGATTCCAAATGTTAGTTTCTCCTTTGTTTTTTCTTATGAACTCCACGGTTTTTCTTTTCTTTTTTAAGAAAAGTGGGCTATAGCAGCAAATGTGAGCTCTGGAGACAGACAATTGAAGTTTGAGTCCTGGCTCTGTCACATATTGACCCACCGTGTGACCTTGGACCAGTTAATTAACTTGTTTGTGCCATAGTTTCCTCAACTGTAAAATGGGGACTAGTTGTAAGGATTAAATAAGTTAATATATGTAATAGTGCTTGGAACTGTCCCTGTGCACTCCATAAATCTTATCAGTTATTGTTATTATAATATAGTAGAATTTATGAGTTAATAAGCTGAAGATGAGCCCAAGAAGCCAGAATGTCCCCTCCCCCCAACTCTGGGCATTCTGTGTGTGACCGCATGGAGGAGGGGAGAGTGAGTGCTCAGAGACTTCAGAGTAATTGCTGTAAAAGAGAAGGTTCTAGTACCCAGTTGGAAGGAAGGAGGACTAATAAGGCAGGAAGAAGGGAGTGGAAAAAACAGAGGTCTCAGGCGGCTCTGGGAAGCTGACAGAAGCCAGGGCTTGCTCTACAGATGACTTAAAACACACGTATGGTTTCTGTAGGCAGAAAGAAGTGGAGGAGCCTGTCTTCTTTGCAGTCACGTGCTTGGACCTGGCGACAGAGTCTGGATGGACGGCGGTGGGCTGGGGTGCAGCCCACGATTCAGCGAGCCTGTTGGATTCGGCGCGGGGTGGTGGGCGGGCGGTGGCGAACGGACTACAACTCCCGGCACTCACCACGGCAGGCGGGCGCTGCACCTGCTCAGTGGGGCCGCCCCGGGCGCCTGGGTATTGATTATTCCATTGTGTGGGACGCCTCGGTTCCAGCCAGTGAAAGAGGCGGAGGAGTGAGGGTGAGGAGGAGTAGGAGAAGGAGGAGGAGGTGGGCGAGGAGGAGGAGAAGGAGGAGGAGGAGGCAGGGAGCGAGCGAGTGCCCTGGGTGAATCAATGGAAAGCCCCTCACGAAGCCGGGAAAACACTTCAGCCGCAGCCAAATAGCATTGATTATTTTCCTTCACTTCCCTCACCGCTGTGAATTTATTTATTTATTTTTTCCATCTCCGTCCCCGACGCCCCGGAGTGAGCGCTGGAGGGAGGGAGGAGGAGGGGGAAAAAAGGAATCAACACATCGGAGAAGTCCCTTCCAAGAGCTGCCCCCTCCCCTCCCCGCCTCGCGCTGCTCAGCGGCCGCGGTTCGACTCCCGTCCCTGCTTCCAGCTGAGGTGTAAGTGCATCGATTTCCGATGCTGCTGGGTTTTGTTTTTTTTTTTTTCTCCTCTCCCTCTCTTCTTCCTTTCCTTGCTCTTTGGAAGCTTGAGACGGAGGGGAGAGAAGGCGCGCCGAGACTGTCGCTGGAGGGCACGCAGAGGAAAGGGAAGGGGCTGGGGGAGGGGACACGGACAGACTGACGGACTGACGACAGACCTGGAGCTTCTGGACAAGGAGGGGCAGGGTGGGGGAGGGAGAGGGCTTGCCAGGGGGATGGAGAAGAGGGGTGCAGGGGTGGAGGAGAGACGGGGAAAGGAAAGGCATAGAGGCTGGACTGGGAGCCAGCAGGACAGACGGAGGGTAACGAGAGCCTAGACGGACTACGCGGAGCTGTGTGGGGAGCAGGGATCCCGGAGGGAAGGGGAGGCCGGGTGAGTGTGAGGGCTCAGAGCTGTCAGCCCAGAGGGACCTGGCTCTTGGCGGTCCCCCGCGGGCCACGGGATGGGGAGAACCGCGGCTGGCGGGCGGGCTGATGGATGGGCTAGCGCACTGTGGGTGGGGGTGGGTAGGAGGGGACGTGGATACCCTTAATCTTCGATCTTCGTGTGTGTGTGTTTTGGAAAGGTGCGAGGGGAGGGGAGGCCACTACTCCATTCAAGGTGAAGTGTGTCTCTCCTGGCCCCCTAAGTCTCCATTCGCTCTCTCTGCCCCTCTCTCTGAGTAGCCCTATCATTTTTGAGCACTTGACCTCTCATGCCTGTAACCCAGCTGATCCCTACCCATGTGTCCCTGCCTCTTGATTTTGCCATGCTTCACCTCTTTCATTCTCCCCACCCATTTCTCTCTGGGTCTGTTTGTCAGTCTCTGCATGTGATTTTTCCCATCCAAGTGATCCTCTCTTCCTGTGTGTCCCTGTCACTATGTGTCATCCCTTGGCTGCCTGACTCTTCTTCCCATCTAGGACTACATGCCCTCTCCTTCAGGGTCTCCATGGATTTCTCTGGCCTTTTCAGGTTACTTTGGAGTTTGCTTATCAGTCATGACTGTGGTGGTCTCTGGTCAGGGGCCTGGGAGAGTCAAGGGATGGAGCAGACACGTCTCCCCCAAGGACTCCAGTGTCCTTTCAGCACAGCCAGGACAGCCTCCACTTCCACCTTCACCGGGAAGCTTTGGAACTTGCTAGCATTGTTGACTGTCCTCTCTGCCATGTGCTTCTCTCCCTCACCAGGACCTCACCTCTGGTCTCCTGTCATCTGCCTCTCCCAGAGCTCCCCACCACAGACCTCTTGCTGACTTGATTTTCCTCTCTACCTTCACTTTACCATTGTTTATTTTTTCGTTTCCCCATTTTGTTTCACCCATTTTTTCCATCCCTGGCTCTCATGATCTCCCTTGTCTGTTCTCCACCTTTGTTCCCATAATTTGTGGTCTTTCTACCTTTTCTCTTTGGTTACCCTAAGTTCCTTTTATCTCATCCTCATCCAGCATTTTAATTCCAGCTGCAGAAGGTACCAGAGAGCGAGGGTCTGGGAGAGGTTGGGAGTATGGTTTCTGAAGGCACATAAACAGGCCAAGAAATCAATTTAATGGGTTTCCGAGGGCGTATAACCCCTTCATCAGTCAGGGCCATTATGTCTGTTAACTGTCAACTGTGATTTTGGAAGGGGGCATTCTCTAGGACTCTGAGCTCCACCCTGTTTGGTCGCCCCTAATCCTTCAGTTTATTCTAGTGGCTTCTTCACCTTCCAGTTCTTCATCCTGCAGTCCTGGTATTATCATATTTGGGTTCAGTTCAGCATGATTTTTGGGGGAATCAGTTTTCATTAGCGTGACAAAAGCTATCTTATGCAGGAGGTTAGATTCATTCATCCTAAAGAATGGGAAAGGTGGATAAAGAGTCTGGAAAGTTTACCTCATTTTAAGCCCATCACTGTTTTTCCAGATATCCTGAGCTTGGAAGGGTAAAAGGGGGAGGTAGATATGGACAGAAGATGGAAGATTTCAGAGATGAATAGATTTACAGAAAGGAAGGAGAGGCTGGCTGCAATAGATGCATGAGGTAGAGAACTGCATGCCATGAGGACCAGGCAAAGGAAAGGAAGAAATCCTTGCGGAATGAGAGGCAGGGGAGGAACCAAGGGGTGATTAATGAAAAACTAGGAGAATGAAATTTAAAAATAATTTAATAGTGATACAGAAGGAAAGAGGGAGAGAAATAATAGAATATTCCTGAAGAGGAGGTCAACAGAAAAAGCAATATGAAATGAATACAATGGTAAAGTGGGGGAGGGAGGAACTGGAGAATGAGTGTGGTACAAAGAAGGTAAATGGAAGGCAAACAAGGAGTGCTGGAGCAGACCAGAGCTGTACAGAGGGGGAAAGAGGAGAGAGTGAGGTATCAAAGGAAACAAATGCCTCTGGTGTGAGGAGGACACAGCGCGCTGACAGCGCTGCAGGAGGGGTGATTTGGAAAGAAGGCAGAGCAGAAATACCACTGGGCGAAGCCCCAAAAGAGAGAGAGATGCCAAAGGAGAGGGAGAGAGAGCATGCAGAGCTATCTGGTAAAGCAAAAGGGAGAGAGAGCCTCATGAGCATTCATTCCTTTGGCCAAATCATTCAATATCCCACCAAAGGCCTTTGCATTTCATGCCCAAGCCAGGGGAACACAAGCAAAGAGATGAAGAAGTAGAATTCCTATTTACTTTAGCTGACAGGAACTTGAATCTTTCTAGCCCCTTGAGAACCAAAGACCTCAAGCCTCTGATGTCATAAATTGTTAGCGTTGCCTTGGCAACCTGACAGGGTTCCTCCCTCCATGATGTCAGAGCAGCTGGTGTTACCTTGAAACCCATAGAGGAACAACTTGCTGCTTTGCTGGGGAGTTGTACATTAACTGGGATGGGGCCTGAGTCAAATCTGTAGGATTTCTGGGTCTGGTAGCTTGACCTGTCTTCCTGGAGCTGTTCCAAGCTCAGAATGAGGTCTTGTTTGTGAGCGCCTGAGGTTTGCTAGGGTCTGCGGGAGCAAGGGGAAGGAACCTGGGGAAATGGGGACATGGAGAATGCGATGGTCGGACTGAAAGGCAGGCAAAGAGAACTGAAAATGGCAGTTACCGAATGTGAAAGAAAGGCTCTGTGAGCAGGGAGGAGACATCAAAAATGTAAAATGCACCTCTTTGGGTTTAGGAATGGAGACTGAAGCTGGATATAGAGAAGATCAGGGATCAGAGCTGTGTGAGGTATAAACTGAATAGAGAAAAGGGAAGGTTTCTGAATTGCCAGGGGGCATGGTGGAATTTGACTGTAGGGAAAGAGAAAAAAAAATGGGACTCCTGAGTCAGATGGACAAAGCCGTCGGTGAGAGACCCCAGGTTAGTCCTGATGGCTATATGAACAGGAGCTGCATCTGGCTAGTTTCTGGTTTCTAGCACCTAGGGTGGTGTCTGTCACACAGAAGATGCCTAGTAAATGTCTGTTGATCAAATGTTTACTAGATAGGAAGAGGCTAAGGAAAAGAGTCGCTCGTCTTCCTCTCACCCCACCCTTCAGGCCTATGCCTGTGTAATGGGTTGAGCTGGGAAATCAGAGAGAGGAGCAAGGGGCTGGAGGAGAGTGAACTGAGCAACAGCGAGGCCCGAGAGGGCCGGCTGGGTTCAGGGCACACTTGGAGGCAGCCAGGGTGGACTCTGGGGACTGATCTGGGGAATCATTGTAGAGATAAAGGGAGAAAAACATGAATGAACAGTCTTAGGAGCCCAAGAGGAAGATGCAGAGGAGGGTAGAGAAAGAAGGTGGTTTCCAGAAAAGACTGAGAGTTATTTCCAAAGACACAGTTGGCAGATTTACATTCAGAGTAGCATCCCCACCCCACCCCACCCCCAATCATGAAACCACAGTTGAATCGGTCATGCCCATGTTTATACATTGGTCACAAATAAAGAGTTCATAAATCACCACCAGGCCCATCCTAAACACCCTGTTCTAATTCAGGCAGTTACAAGGAAGTCATTGTTGGCTTGGGCCGAAAGTCAGAAAGAAGCACAGACCTGGATGTAAGGAGCCCTGTGAGGGATGGGTTTGACCCTGACTGCCCGCTGTCGAATGAGTTCAGAGGTATCTAGGCGAAGAGCGGAGGCAAGAAATGCAGAGCTCACCACAGCTGTGAGTGAAATCTGCACACCAAGGGCAGTATCAATACACAGAAGCCCCAGAGAAAAGAAATGTAGCCAGTCAGGGATTATAACCTGTCCTGTTCCTCTGGTGACCAGTGAAAAAAGACCCTGAATGAGTTGAGAAGAGCAGGAAGGAGTGAGTGAGCTGGGAGACCTAGGGGCTATGATAAGAAAGGCCAGCGCAGCTGGAGAAGGGGCCGGTGGGTAGGGGCCTGAAGGGAGGACAGTGGCAGCTGGATGCACTGTCAGTGGCCGCCACAGACTTCGGTCACTCATATTTTGCAGCAGGCGACAGGCTGTCGACACAGCGGTCCTTTACCTCACCGTTAGAAACTCATTTCATTGATTTTTCCATCTTTCTTCTCTGGCTTCTCAGTCATCCCACCACTCACTTTCCCAGAGCCCCGTGCCTCTCTGGGGAAAGTCCCAGGGGACACCTGCCCACCCCTCCTCCACCCCAGGCTAGTGAGACAGGGGTAAAAGATTTGGAGGTGCCTTCCAGCAGTCTGAGATAATCCCATTGGCTCTTAGTGTCGCCCTCATGTAGGAACGAGTCCAGGAACTCTGTGTATAGTTGTTTAGGGTACCCAGTTAAGGGTGACAGGGCAGAGGTTCACCTACTTTCCTGTGACCAAGCTGTACCACTAGCATGTTAACTGCATACACCTGGAAGAAGACATCTTTTTCTAATTCCTCCTGAGACAGCTCAGCACCTGTCAAAAGAAATTTTTTTTCAGTTAAATGAGAGCATAGGAGCCTGCCTCTAGTATTTGGGCAGGAATATGGGATTACATTAAAGCTACGGTTCCAGCCTTGAAATCACAGCAGGGCCACCCACTGGAACGGTGCTCATTAGCAGGATGTAAGTAGCGAGAGTTCTCTTTGGAGAGAAGAGGGTATAGGTATGCAGCATGTGGTCCTGTGTTAGCATGTTGACGTGAGGAGTCAGTGGGATGGGGTGGGTGTGGGTCAGAAATGTTTACTTCATGTGTGGGCATTTCCCTAGTGCCTCCAGTCACAGCCAGCTACCCTCAGCTTCTCCCTTTGGGGCTGGGATTGGGCCGAAGTTCAAGAGTCAATTGCCAGTCATTTGGCTTCTCAGTGAAGGAGGGCAGAGGGTGGGATGGGAGTGTGAGACTGTTTCCCTGAGGAAACAATGGCATAAATGCCATTTCCAGGCTCAAATTTTTCATTCCTTGTTTTGTTGGTTGGTGACCACCCCCACCTCAGTCTCAAGCCCAAGCCTCTGGCTCTGTCCTTTTCCTCTGGTCTTGGGAAGCTGTTTCACTGGAGCCCAGTGTGTCTTGGGTCTCGGATATGGGTCTGGATTCTGCTGCTTCCCCTGACATTACAGTTGTCTTCCTTTCTATCCAGCCACTTCCATGTTGTGTCACTCACCTACTGTGGTCATGCCTCCTTCCTCCCATCTCCAGCTTTTTCAGGCTATATGGTTTCTGAAACCTAGAGTTAAATCCTGGTGCTTTAGGGAAAGGAGTGCACCTGAGGTTGGGAAGAGGGAAGAAAGGGAAGGCCTAGAAAGAGGTTCAGGGTGGATGGGGCATGGAGGAGTGGGAGAAGCCAGACAGGCAGAGGATGACGATGAAGGGGAGTCTAAAGTAAAAACCATGTGACTTCCAGCCGGGAGAGAGCCAGAGAGAAGGCCACAATTTAAATGAAAAAGGGAGAGGGTGGTAGGCTGTGGGGATTGCGAACAAACTGGCAGAGATGAACCCGGGAGCTGGAGCCCCTGCAGGGAAATGAAGGCCAGGAGGAGGAGGAGGAGGAGGAGGAGCTGTGTTTGTGGGAGAGGCCTAACACAGCAAAGGCAGGCAACGGTCTCAGCCTCCTGGTCAGTCCTGAGTTCAAGCTGTGCTGGCTTTGACCCTTGTGGGAGGAACTGAAGTGGCAAATTAACGACAATAATGAAGTCACTGCACCTTGTTTGTCTTTCCTGGTTTCCCTCTTGAGATTTGTCCTTTGGCCAGAACGGGCAACTTGGGGGAGGGGAGGGAGAGCCGCAGAGAAGGGCGGGGGAGGGGCACAGAGTAGGAAAGAGGAAATGGAGACCGGGAGGACAGACAGACCTGCAGAAGGAACAGGGACTGGGGATGGAGGAGAGACACGGAAGATGCAGAAAGAGGAAGGAAGGGGAAAGAACAATGGGGAGCAGGAGAGGGAAGCCTGGAAGGAGGAACAGAAGAACCGGGGAAAGAAGAAGTGGACTGGGGAAACTGGGAGCCAGAGGGACAGAACGTGGCCAGGGCTGAAAGCGCTGCAGCTGGTGGGGCCAGGGGGCGGGGCTTCATCTCCATCTCTAATGGCTGTGAAATGAGGTTAGCTCCATTAGAGGCGGTGAGAGTGTAACGAGATCACACTCATTAGGGCTGGGCCATCCCAGTAATTACCACCACCCCAAACACGCCCGCGCCAGCCTAGCCTTTGAGCACAAACAGGCATGCGGCAGCAAACCAACACTGGACATCCCAAGACACCCTGCCGCTCACCAGAAGCCCACAGTCCATACCTGGGGCCTGAGAGCCAGCACCTTCCTAACATAGAAGAGGTACTAAGGACAGGCTACCCCCAGGCCCTCAGCCACATGCACAATCAAAAAGCAATAAACATACATGTACACCCCAATTCAGGAAATCAGGCATGTGGTTGAATAATTACTGTTTTTATTTATTAATCACATACAAACTGCCAATCTCAATAATGATCATCTCAGTGGACATAGCTCCATGAGGAACTGTTTCCCATTCTATATCTGGACTTTTTAAAAAAGATGTTATTTATTTTTAGAGAGAGGGGGAGGAAGGGAGAAAGAGAGGTAGAGAAACATTAATGTGCCAGAGACTCAATTGCCTCTTGCACACCCCCAACTGGGGACCTAGCCTGTAACCTGGGCATGTGCCCTCATGGGGAATGGAACCAGTGACCTTTTTGTTTGTAAGCTGGCGCTCAATCCACTGAGCCACACCAGGCAGGGCAAGAAATAGGCTTTAAGCAACCCACCTGAGGTCATTTTTAAGAAGCATCACAAATGAACACACACATCACCATCAGTCAAATAACTCAACCTTTGATAATCTGTCTAACCCCAACCCCAAACACACACAATGGCCATGGCCCCTGCATAGACTATGATGTGGATGGTGCCCACTGGAGTTGTACAAAGCAGTGGGCTTGTTGGGCCCATCTTAAGAAACAGGGAGACAGCCATCTAACACTTTCAAGCTCAAAGAGTAGCATGACAATATACTTAATGCATAAGGGCAGCGTGACAAACTCAAAGTCTATTCAAAATGCATGCCAGCCAGAGTTTAGAAGCTAACAAATTAACCCAAGAGCAGAGTGTAAGCTACCTGAGTCCAATCTTGACACTACTTCTTTCCAAGTGTGAGACCTTAAAACATTTTCAACCCATCTGAGTCTGTGTCCATGTTTGTAAAATGGGAATAGCTGTATCATTTCATCAGACTGTAGTGGAGGATTAGGTGATGTGATGCTTGCAGAGGGCTCAGCACAGTGCCTCACATGTCGCAGAGTTCCCTTGTGCCTACTTTAAGCATCTTGCAAGGTGTAAGACAGAGCCTCCTTGCTCCATCCCTCTCACTGGAATACACAACTTGTCCAATCTGATGCCAAAGCAAGGGGGCTTCAATATTTACATATGCAGATCAGGATCCAGCACCCTACCCCCCCAACCTGCCTTCCTCATCCTCTCCCTTCTTCCTCCCTCAGCTCTGCCTTAGCTCTTTACTCTTTATGTCACTCCTTTTCCTGCCATTCTCATTTTCTCTCTTTTGGACAAAATTTATCTTACACAATGTAAGCACTCCCCAAATATTTGGGGGGGGGAGGGAGATGTTAAATGGAGGGAGAGGATGAATTAAAATGGAGGGATAGGAGTACCTTCTTTTTTAAAAATATAGAAGGTAAGATTTAGAGACAGAGAAACTTCCAGTTTTAAATGCAGGGAGAAGTCATACTAGTTTGGATCCAAGTATTAGCTGCTTCTGCACCCAGGCAAAGCGTGAGCCTGGGCAAAGCTTTCAATCCCTGCTCTGAGATAATGGGGCATCTCTAGCCCAGCAGTCAGGAGGGCCAAATGAGAAATGAAGTCTGCTGCTGGGTAGACTAGACTTATATCCTGCCCACCTAAGGGTCTGCCCTCCAGTGATCCGGGCAGAGGCTAGAGCATGAATGCTGGTCAAGAAGGGGCAAGGCAGAAGGACAGTTGGTAGCCAACCTGCAAACACTGCACTCCGCTCTGGGAGGAGATAGCCAGGACTGAAGGAACAGCCCTAATCCAATTCAACACCCAGTGTATGCACTTGCACAGGTTATTTAGTCTAGTCTTCACCACAGCCAGCAAGGAAAGTATCATTATTCCCATTTTCCCAGATAAGGAAACTAAGATTCTTCTCCATAAGTAACTCACTCAGGTTGTGCAGCTGGTGAGTGGGGGAGTCAGGACTGACTGAGTCAACGTGAATCCAAAGCCCAGGTTCTTCCACTGCCTTGAAATACATAGCTCACCTAGTTAGAGTGTATTTGCCGTTTGTACCAAACACTCCCCACTACACAGGCGGCACACACTCCACCTCTCCTGTTTCTCTTCCCCTCCTCCCCATGGCTGTCCCATGGCTGCTTCCTCTTGAAAGCGACAGGTTGAGTCAGAAAGGAGAGAGAGGTAAGGGCAAACTGAGTGTGGGAGAGAGCAGTGCCTTAGGCAAGAATTTCAGAGAGGAAAGAGAAAAGGTCCTAAAAATTGGCTCTGAGTTAGGGAAAGAAGGTAGACTGAACAACTGGAAAAGTGAAGGGCAAAAATGTTTGGAAGGCTCTGATGTGGGAATCATTGTATGCAAACTTTAAGCTAATGTGTTGGTGCCCTCTGGCAGGCTCTGCTGGGAAAGCCTTTGGCTTGTTGGGTTTGGAAAAATGGAAGGAGAGGGGTTTTTCGTTTTTGTTTTAAGGAGGGGAGCCCTGAGGAGAAAGCCAATCTGTCCTTGTCAGGCCTGTCCTCTCCTGAGTGATGTTCCCTCTGTAACCACTAGGGGGCAGTAGTGTTTCTTTTCCTCTCCCAGAGGTGAGAGGGGGCTTTACCCAAGGGGAGTCCTGGCCTTGAGAGGGCTCCGGAGGGCAGGCTCCTCCCTAGCTTTGCCTCTAGTTCTACCCACCAACCTGAACCCACAACCTGGCCCCTTCTTGGGTGAGGGGCAGAGTCTCTCCTTCCCCAGACCTCATGTTTTCTGTCGTTCCTTCGCGTTTGTGCCTTTGGCTTCTGTAATTCGCTGGTTCTGAAACCTCCCCGTAATCTCCCTGGCTTGTGTGGTCTCAGAGCCCACCTTTTCAGCTGCCTACAAGTTCACATCGAGTGTTTCTGCCCATCTCCTAACATCTTCATCTCAGTAGCTTTCTGGGTCCCTACTAACCATCTTGGAACCTCCTGGCTCCCTGGCTTCTTCCTGTTCTAAGTACTGTATCTACCCCTGAACAGGGCGCACATGTCAAGAAATAGGAACTCTTAACCATCTACTTACGGGTGCCTTTGTGTCCCCACCTCAGTGATTAGGCAACAGTTCCCTAGCTGGACTTTGAAAGTAGCCTCTTCCACCAGGTGGAAGAGGGCAATACCAAAAGCAAACAAAAACTCTTTTATTTCTCCATAGCTTTCTCCTCACCCTGTGAGGGCAGGAAGCATTAGAGAGGGACATGGAATGAAGGGACAGCAAGGGCGCTCTGGAGACTCAGGCCTTTTAGGGTAGGAGTTGGAGGGTTCATCCTGGGGGATGACTGCACCTCAGAACTCCCCACTCTCCCTTGTCTCCAGGCCTGCTTCCTCCCATCCCCCTCGGTGGCAGCAGCCTTGTAATTTAAAGCTCTCTCTGTCGCCTCTAATGTGATCCTCTCGTTTTATTGACTCTCTCTGCCGTCTGTGGCGCCCCTTCACATCAATCTCTGTTCTAATCACACTGCCGCCACTGCCTGCTCTGTCTCCCCTCACCCGCTCCTCATGGCGCCCCCCCAGGCTTGCCTCTACCCAGCTTTCCTTCAGACTGCCCGACAGCCTCCACCTTACACCTGATCCACCCTCTTTCTCCTTCCCTCCTCCAGAGGGAAGAATTCCAGAAGCAGGAATGCCAGGGACTTGGAGGGGTTGCCTTCTCCCCTTCCACTGCTACGATGTGCCCTGAGGGAGAAAAGAGGCCCTTAAGGAAAGCCCAGAACTAAAAGAGGAATGGCACTGGTCTGAGGGAGAACAGGACTCTAGGTGGGGGGTGACTTTTAAACTAGTCATCTGGTTCTGCATAATCCCCAGAAAGATACTAAACTCAGTTTAAGGTAAAAAGGGCAAAGAAAGGGACACGGAGATTCAGAGAGGAAAGGAAGAAAAGATTGAGGAGGAGGGAAATGGAAGGAGGAAAACAAGTGAAAAAATAATTGCTGCAGTTAAAGGTTTGTAATAAATAGTGGGTGATGGGAGAAGCACTGAGAAGGAAGGGGGAGGGGGAGTTGGGGGTGCAATGTGGCAGAAATAAATTTGCAATTGAAATTCTTTCCTGAAGAGGAGGAGGGGCAGGTTGGAAGGTGGGGAAGAGATTTGCAAGTTTAAACAGCTTCTGACCTACCCTCGGCATTCTGGGTCTCCTACACAGGCTAGCCTAAAGCTAATAAGCTCCTTTGGTTTCTAGCTAAGAATCAACTGGGTTCCCCCGCCCCACCCCGCCCAATCTTTGGGAAATCACAGCTTTGGAGAGAGGATTTGGGGCTTAGGTCTTCCTAGCCCTCCTCTGAAGTTTGATCTGCAGTTGTGAGTTGGGGGCCAGGGAGAGGGAGCTGATCGATGTGATAAAGGCAGGATGGGCCAGGGGAAGAGAGTACTCACCCTACTCAGCCCTCAGTGATGGGCCCAGGAGAGGCCCTTCTTGTCCGGCCTCAGCCTCGGTTCTTCCCTTCAGGTGGGGCAGTGAATGAGCACTGGGCCCTGCTTTGAGGGTGGGGGACAGTGGAACGTTAGATCCACACTCACTTATCATCCCCACTCTACCCCCTGCACCCCTCACCCAGCAAATTCCGTAGGAGGAATACCTTTCTCCCACAACTTCAGGGCTTTTTTCTGGTTATTTAGGATAGACTCCCCTCCATCTAATTCCTTTACTTTCTTTTTGGTTCTCCCACCCTTTTCATCCACCCTTGGCCCAGGTGCTGATTTGCATTTTCATTACCACGCTGATCCAGTCCCATGTGGAGCCCCTAAAGGACTACTACTTCATGCCTGGCTGGCCCCGGCCCCTGCCCCAAGGACGGGGAGAGAATGGGGAACAGGGCCTGAAGGCTAGGTGGGGCCAAAGCAAGACCCACTCCAAATTCAGGAATCTGGAGGTGAGGGTTAGAGGTGGCCCAAGGAAGGAAGGGTCATACACCTCATCCCTTCCTTAAAGCACTCTGGCCCAAGAGCTAAAGGTTAAATCATTAGAGATCTGCTGATTCTAAGAACTGGAAAGGTTGTGGGCCACTTGGGACATTAGGAGAAGTATGCGGTGGTGAGGCTTGGTACTTCTTTCTAGTCAGTCAGCCAGAGGGAGCCCAGGGACCCTCATTTCTAGACCTCTGGAGGCCCCTGCGTTTTGCCTGCACTGTGTCTGAGGGACAGTCCTACTGGACGGAGGAGCCCAGGCCACAGCTTTGGATACAGCCCTGCCCCGCCAGTCCTTTTCTAGCTTCGCCACCTGGAGCTGAGTGACCATCAGCAGCCTACTGCACCTGTTTCTTGGCTGCCTCATTTGTCAAATAAGGTTGTGAGATTAAATGAGGTGATGTAAAGCATTTAGCACAGTGCCAGGACCAACCTTAATAGCCATTAGTAATTGTTACTATTAATATCTTTTGTATCTTTGGGGAAGCTAATCACATAAGAACTGTTGTCTTTCAATCGGCCAGGGGAACTCCCACCAATTCCGCACACTTGTGACCAGAGATAGGTCTGGCAGGTGTTTGCGAGCAGCATGGTGCCTACAGGCTAATAGAAATTTCACTGTAGCCTCTCTGGAAAGAAGACCTTGACTGAGGGAAATTACCTCTTCAGTGCTTAGAAAATCTGAGGGTCTTTCCCAGAGCTCATTCATTCAGTAGACATGTACTGTCTATGAGGCAGGAATCTTTCTCAGTGCTAGCGATAAGGCAGTGAATAAGCAGACAGTTCCTGGTCTCAAGGAACTTCCCTTTTAGGAGGGAGAAATCAGTAAAGCAGGAAATATCAGGTGGTATAAAATCCCTAAGAAAGTAAACTCCCAGGGTTGTTTAGCTTCTGTAGTGAGGAAAGGCCTGTTGGCTATATTTGAGCAGAGACTTGAATGACAAGGAACCACCAGGCAGAGGTCTGGGGGAAGAGCATTCCAGGCAGAGGAAACAGCTTGGGCAAGGCTCTAAGGCAGACATGAACTTGGTGTGTTCGAGCAACAAGAAGGCCAGTGGGCTAGGGCTGGCCAGCCAAATGGCAGTGTGGAGAACAGAGAAGCAGGCATCAGATCAGATAGGCCCTTTTGCAAATGCAGGGAAGGAGTCCAGATTTTATTCACAGGGCGGTGAGAAATCATTGATGGGTTTTAAGCAGAATATAGTATGATTTACATTTTATTTATTTATTTTTAAAGAGAGGGCAAGGGAGGGAGATAGGGAAAGAAACATCGATGCGCAAGAGATACATCAATAGGGGACCTGCTCTGCAACACATGTGCCCTGACCAGGAACTGAACCAGTGGCCTTTTGGTTCACAGGCCAGCACTCAATCCATTGAGCCACACTGGCCAGGGCTGATTTACATTTTAGAAGATGATTCTTTATGAAGTTTGCTTTAAAACCATACAGGAAGGAGGGGGGATTGGGTGAGGATATATACAAGACTGGCCATGAGTTGGTGACTATTGAGGCAGGGTGATGAGTACAAAAGTACTCTTTATATTTTTGGTTTATATATGTTTGACATTTTTTAAAAGATTTTTTTAAAATTTATTTTGAGAGAGAGGAAGGGAGGGAGAAAGAAAGGGAGAGAAACATCAATGTGTGGTTGCCTCTCACGGGCCCCCTACTGGGGACCTAGCCAGCAACTCAGGCACGTGCCCTGACTGGAAATCCAACCAGTGACCCTTCGGTTTGTGGGTCAGCACTCAATCCACTGAGCCACACCAGCCAGGGCTATGTTTGACATTTTTCATAACTGAGAGTTAAATGAAAACTCACTCTGGTTGCTGGGTGGGAAGAAACTAGATTGGAGGGGCAGTGGTTGAAGTGGAGGTCAAGGGGGTATCCATTGCATTAGTTCAGGAGAGATATGAGAATGACTGGGGCCAGGATGGTGCTGGTATAGACAAAGATAAATGGGGGGAGGGGAGTTCACATGTTTAACAGGTTGCTGTCAAATTGCATATGGTGGGGCAAGAGAAAACTTTTAGGTTTTTAGCCTAAGCAACCACATAAATGGTGGCACCAAATCCTGAGATAGGAAAGATGGGGAAGAATAAATTCAGGGAAGCAATAAAGAGTTCTGATTTTAGACATGTTAAGTTGGAAGACTATTAGACACTAAGTGAAACTTCAAGTTGGCAAATGGGTACCTGAGCCCGGTGCTCAGAGAAGAGAGTGGGACTAGAGTAGCAGGAGAGCTAACTGCCTGTGTCTCCCCTGCTACCTCTGACAGCACTGCCCTCTCTGTGTTTCCCCTACAGGGTACTGGCTGTCACGCTGAAATGAACCCCCAGCACTCCTCCGTCTGCCATGGCCACCCTTAGCGCATCCTCCTCTACTGCTGGCACCACCCCACCCCCTGAGCACAATGCCCAATCTCTGCCTCCAGACATCTCTGCCCCTGGCACCCCCCCTAATCCTGTCACCAAAGATCCCCCTGCTGCCTCTTCGACCTCTGAGAGCATGAGGCCCTCAGAGCCAGGGGGACAGCCCCTGGAGTCAGGCTGTGGCCTCATCCCACCAAAGGAGATTGGGGAGCCCCAAGAAGAGCCTGGCTGTGATGGCTTCCCACCAAAGGACCTGGGGGTGGAAGAGGACCAGGAGCAGGAGGAGGGAGAAGGAGGGCTCCCGCCTGTGGACCTAAGTAACCATTTATTCTTCACAGCTGACGGTGAGGCCTGCCTAGTGGCCAAGTTGTCCCTGCCAGGTGGCAGTGAACTGCTGTTACCAAAGGGCTTCCCCTGGGGTGAGGCGGGCATCAAGGAAGAGCCCAACCTACCCCAACTGCCCCCTGCACACCTCACTGCCCTTCACATCCAACATGGCTTTGACCCAATCCAAGGCTTTAGCTCTTCTGACCAAATTCTGTCCCATGATACCTCAGCACCATCTCTGGTCGCCTGTGAGGAAAGGGATGGAGCCTTCTGGAGCTACCAGCTGGCTCCAAACCCACCTGGAGATCCCAAAGATGGCCCCATCGGGAGCAGGCGGGGAGACCACAGGGCACTGTTCTGGCTCTGCCTCCTCTGCCGCCTGGGTTTCAGCCGGCTCCAGGCCTTTATGGGTCATACACAGTCTCATGGGGTGAAGTTAACCCCTGCTCAACACCAGGGCCTGCCAGGCAACCCAGCTGTGCTCCAGGAAGGGGACGAGGGCTGCATGGCCCTCCTAAGCTTTCTGGAACCAAAACCACCTGCTTGCCCGCCTTCAGAAATACCCCTGGACAACAGCAGCACAGTGAACCTGGAGGCGATTGCAGTCCAGACAGAGGAAGGCCCCCCTGAGGCAGAAACCCAGGCCCTTGTACTGCCCACAGAAGAAGTCATGGCCCTCAGTCCACCCTCTCCATCCACAACCCCAGCCATCTGGGACCCCAGCCCAACCCAAGCCAAAGAATTGCCAATGGCAGCAGGTGAGGCAGGGCCAGATTGGTTCCCCGAGGGCCAAGAAGAGGATGGAGGGCTCTGCCCCCCACTCAACCAAAGCTCACCCACCTCCAAGGAGGGGGGCACTCTCCCCACCCCAGTGGGCTCTCCCGAAGACCCCAGTGACCCACCCCAGCAATACCGCCTGGCTGACGACTTCACGCCAGCCCCTGCAGCCTTCCAGGGCCTCAGCCTGTCCAGCCACATGTCTCTGCTACACTCGCGCAACTCCTGCAAGACACTTAAGTGTCCCAAGTGCAACTGGCACTACAAGTACCAGCAGACCCTGGATGTGCACATGCGGGAAAAACACCCTGAGAGCAACAGTCACTGCAGCTACTGCAGTGCTGGGGGGGCCCACCCCCGCCTCGCACGGGGAGAGAGTTATAACTGTGGCTACAAGCCCTACCGCTGCGACATCTGCAACTATTCCACCACCACCAAGGGCAACCTTAGCATCCACATGCAGTCTGACAAGCATCTGGCCAACTTGCAGGGCTTCCAGGCAGGGCCTGGTGGGCAGGGAAGCCCCCCAGATGCGTCGCTCCCACCCTCCACAGGAGACAAGGAGCCCAAGACCAAATCATCCTGGCAGTGCAAGGTGTGCAGCTACGAGACCAACATCTCTCGAAACCTGCGCATCCACATGACCTCTGAGAAGCACATGCAGAATGTCCTCATGCTCCACCAGGGGCTGCCGCTGGGCCTGCCACCTGGGCTGGTGGGGCCAGGCCCTCCGCCCCCAGGAGGGGCTGCCCCTGCCCCTCCCCCCGAACTCTTCCAGTACTTTGGGCCACAGGCCCTAGGGCAGCCCCAGGCTCCCTTACCTGGCCCTGGGCTGAGACCAGACAAACCCCTGGAAGCCCAGCTGCTTCTCAATGGCTTCCACCACCTTGGAGCGCCTGCCCGCAAGTTCCCCACACCTGGTAAGCTCCATGGGCTCTGCTTCTCTCCCCATTCCAGGGCCAAACTCCATTCCCTGAGCTCTTCCCAAGGGCCAAACCCCCACTTAGGTAACCCCGGTGCCCTCAGCACTGTACTCATTTACCCACCACCCACATTCCCACAGACTAAATGGACCCTGCTCCACTCCTTCTCGGGCCACTAACCCGTCTCTGTCCCCTAGCCCCTGGCAGCCTCTCCCCGGAGACCCACCTGCCTCAAAGTCAGCTTCTGGGCTCCTTGTCCGATGGCCTGCCCACCTCACCACCCCCAGATGACAGCCCATCACTGAAGGTGTTCCGCTGCCTTGTGTGCCAGGCCTTCAGCACGGACAACCTGGAGCTGCTGCTCTACCACTGCAGCGTGGGCCGCAGTCTGCCGGAGACTGAATGGAAGGAGGTGGCTGGGGACACCCACCGCTGCAAGCTCTGCTGCTATAGCACCCAGCTCAAGGCCAACTTCCAGCTCCACCTCAAGACTGACAAACATGCTCAGAAGTACCAGCTGGCAGCCCACCTGAGGGAGGGGGGTGGGGCCATGGGTACCCCCTCCCCCACACCCCTGGGAGATGGAACTCCTTATGGGTCTGTGCTCCCCCTGCACCTGCGCTGCAACATCTGTGACTTTGAGTCCAACAGCAAGGAGAAGATGCAGCTGCACATCCGGGGTGCGGCCCATGAGGAAAATAGCCAGGTCTATAAGGTGAGGGGCAGGAGGGCCTGGGGTTTGAAGGGCAGAGCAGACAGCCCCCAAGGAGAGGGCAGAGGAGATGGGGATGAATAGGCAGAACGGGAAAGTGATGGAAAAATCCAGGTGGCAAAATTGGAGAAAAAGGCACATATGCACCAAGGTAATACACTATTCAGAAAAAAAGATGCTGAGAAAAAGACCACAGATGATGGACTCGGATGAAGTGATTCCAGTACTTTATTCAGCTTTTTTGGTATTGGGGCTTGAGGGTAGAATCCGCCACTGCTCAGTCCATCTTATCACCAGAAGATTGAGAACAGAACCAGATTCCATTCACAAACTAGGAGAGATCCAGGATAAGTAGGAAGAAAAAAAGATTGGGGAGAAAAAGCTGTAATACTCAGATGGCCTTAGGAAAGAATAGAGAGGCTCGAAAGCTCCCTTGGGGAAGGCAAAGGAGTCCCCCAAGATTTGGAGGCATCTGTTCCTGCTGGGCCTGAGCAGTCTCTTTCCATTTTTCCAGTTTCTGCTGGAGATGGAGGGGGCAGTGGCAGGGGCAGAGCTGGGGCTGTTCCGCTGCCTGCTTTGTGCCTGGGAGACACCCTCCCGCCTGGCAGTACTGCAGCACCTGCGCGCACCGGCCCACCGTGATGCCCAGGCTCAGCGGCGCCTGCAGCTGCTACAGAGCGGCCCTGCAGCCGAAGAAGGGCTCTCAGCTCTTCAGAGCATCCTGAGCTTCAGCCATGGGCAGCTCCGGACTCCAGGTGAGAACCAGGAGACTGGAGGGGAAGGGCTGGGCAGGGAGAGCAGTTGGCATGGGAGCCAGGGGGCTGATGAGAAAATTATACAAAGAAGGAGACACCAGTCTGAGGGCACTCAGTAGCAGGTGGAAAGTTGCTGTGAAGGGGTGACAAATCCGGATTTCAGGAACAATGGGGTGGCCACAGTGAAGCGGGGAACGAGAGGTTGTTGGAGGGAGGAGGCAGAGAAGGGCAGGAAATTTGCTGGGTGGACAAAACAGAACAGGAAGGGAGATGAGGAAGAGTCACCCAGTGATTCCAAGTAGTGGCCAGTGTCCTAGCAATGCTGGGTGTGGGAAGTGGGCAGGAGCTGGTCAGGAAGGACAGAGAGGCAGAAAGAAAAGAATGGTCCAGGACATATTAGAAACTGATGGGAGCTGTGGGCCTGGCCTGAAGGCAAGCACAGATGGGAAGCCCTTGACAAGCTCCCCAGTCTTTCCTGTCTCCTCAGAGGTCTTCAGCCTGAAGTCTGGGCTTGGGGACCCCCTTAGGCAGCTCAGGTTGTACCTGCAGAAACTGGGAAGGACCCACCAGGTGCCATTTATCAGAGGGTCCAGAAGGGCCTGGGAGGAGCTGTCAGAGGTGGGCACAGGTGTCTGGGCTTCATAGGGCTTCACAGAGGCCAGTGGTAGGTGAGGGTGAGGGCACAGGCAGCAGGAACCAGGAACAGAAAGCATTGACTGGTGCTAATTGAATTGCCAATATGCTGGCTGGAGTTAAGTGCCGGAGGGGCCCAGATCAATAGCTAACGATCCTGGCGCAAGGCTGAATGGAGTTAAGGAACTTTAACACTTTAATTAGGCCGCCACCGAAAATAAATTCCTACACATCTGTCAATTCTTACTTGAGTGGTAATCTCCTCTCCCAGTTAGACCAGCCGCCTCCTGCTCACCGCAGCTGCCTCCATTCAACCTCACCTTCCTTCTTCAGCGCCCCCCGCTCCACATTTCTGGGCTCCTGGCCTCCAGGATCAGTCAGCACAAGGAGCCGAGTTTGGTCCTGTTTCTGTGACCTACCACTGGACTTGTTTGCTCGTCTTTTTTTTAATGATACTTTGTTACTTTTTAAAAAAAGATTTTATTTATTTATTTTTAGAGAGAGGGGGAGGGAGGGAGAAAGAGAGGGAGAGAAACATCAATATGTGGTTGCCTTTCACATGCCCCCAACTTGGGAGCTGGCCTGCAACCCAGGCATGTGCCCTGACTGGGAATCAAACCGGCGACCCTTTGGTTCACAGGCCAGCACTCAGTCCACTGAGCCACTCCAGCTAGGGCTGTTTGCTCATCTCTAAGTGACAGGGGCTGGACTGCCAGAGATAATTTCTTGGGCCCTACCAATTCTAACACTAATTTTTCCCCTTGTTCTCTGTATTTCTTTTTGTCTTCCCCTGCCTGTTGATTCATCCATCCGTTTTATTTCTCATTGACTGGCTGCTTGTACTGCTTTCTCTGCCCTGTCTCCTCCTGTTCCTGATGCTTCATCCTTGTTAAGCTGACTCTCTCCTCATTCTACACAGGGAAGGTTCCTGTTACCCCCTCAGCTGAGCCACCCACCCCTGAGAAAGATGCCCAGAACAAGACAGAACAATTGGGTGAGTTGCTCATCTGGTTCATTCCCCTCCATCCCTTGCCCTCCACATCCCCAATCCTAATACATTCTGAGGTGCTCATGGGACCTTGCAATAATCCAGCCACCCAGCAACGCCTGTGCTAAAGGAGCCAACGTGATCAAAAAAAGGACACAGAGGGAAGGGAGAGCCATAGAAGCTGGGTGCTCCTGTTCTCTTTGAGGACCCTAACCTGGCCATCCCACTAACCTGGGGACAGCCCTGCTGAGCCAGCCTCCCTCACCGTACCCCATGTAGCCCTGTACTTTCCTGCCCTTCCTCCCTTCTCCCAGAGCCCAACCCCCTACCCTGGAAGCTCTGTGCTACAAATCAGGTCATCTTAAGAGCTGGGGGTCTGTGAAAGGAAGCAGGAGGTCTGTAGAGTCTCTCAATCTCTCCTTTCATCTTCAGCTTCTGAAGAGGCAGAGAACAAGACTGGCCCCCCTGGAGACAGTGCCAGCCAGACCACGGTCAGAACTGGGGTAACTGGGAAGAGCTGGAGGGGGGCGGTCTAGTTTTCCTGAGATCTGCTCATGTTCTAAAGGCTGAAATTCTAATCAGCAGAGCTTTACAGAGATTTCAGACCAAACAAAGGCAGACCTAATTTTGTCATGCTTGTGACTTACTGCACTCAGAATACAATATTTAAGATATTCCACCTAGGCCCAGTTATGGATGTTTAGCACCCACAGGGGGCAGAGCTGGCCCCCAGGGGTGGAGTGCAGAGGGAGATGACAGGAAGGGACTTTGAAGGTAAAGGTAAAGAGAGAAACTGTATTGAAGACAGGAAAGACTGGAGGGAGGAGAGGAGGAAAGAAGTGAAGACATGAAGAGAGAAAGGCAAAAACAAAAAACTAGCTACTGCCCAGCTCTTTATTTGTTCTGAGCAGAAATACAACTAGATATGTATGTTCCTGTCCTCCAGAAAGCCCTGAGCCTGGCACCTCCTCCCTGAGAGTAGAGGCACCAACCCCGATGATTCACCCAGACAGCAACCTCTGCAAATCTCTAAGTCTCCAGGACCCAGGCCTCTGCCTGACCTAGCCACGCCCCAGGAGTTTAACTTTGTGGCCTGAAAGTATTGATTTTTGAGGGGACTCCCAAACTTTGGTCTTGAGGTGCCATCCTGTGCCTTACAGTTCTCCAAACTGGACTGCAATGTGCAGTATTTTTTTTGTCTGTCTTCCTGCAAACTACTGCAGTAATGACTTATATGCTCAGCTTCCCACTTCCTAACTCCTGTTCCTGCAGCAGACCCAGTCCAGATGTCTGCTCCTAGGCCTAGGTGCATTGAGATGAGCATCCCCTTCCTGGCACGCAGGCCTGGACTGATGGCACAGGGGGCAGGAAAAGGAGTGAGCCAGGGAGACAAAGCAGGCTGGAAGTCAGGCAGTCAAGTGAGTAAGGCGGGAACAGAGTGTCCTCCAAGGCCCCACCCAGGCTCCCCAGTCCCACCCTCCAGAGGTGTGGGTGGGAATGCGCTAACAGAGCCAGGTCAGAATTTTCTAAACCACTGGGGGAGCTATGGTGGTTGTTTACATTAAGAAGGGAAGAAAAATAAAAGAAGGAAGGAAAAGAAAGTGGGAACTGCTGAGGCTCTGAGGGAGAATGAGCTGGCTTCTGAACAGAAAGGTAGGGAGGGACCCCACCTGAGACACTTAGTTCAGGGAACTTGGGGAGGCACTGTGGGCCAGGATGAGGGAGACTCGGCCCAGGAAGTACCAGAGGGAACGGGAGCCATGTCAGGGAGAAGATACAGGCAGTGTGAGGGTGGATAAGGAAAGAAAACAAAATCCCGCGGAGGTAGATCCAGGGTCATACTGTCATCTGGAGAACTGAGGAGGGCAGCAGGGCTGAGAAAAGACAGGCCAGGATGGAGGGGAGAGGACCAGACAAAGGATGAAGGCAAGGTGGTAGCCTCGCTTAGGACTTTGTCACAGTCCATGGGAAAGGAGGGAGGAGCCAGCTTTAAGGACCGTGGCTGTGCCCACAGTGGTGCCTTCCTCTTGGGCTCTCCTTTATTGGTAGTGGGGGATTATGCTGTGTCCAGAACCCTAGAGGTTGAGTAATGGTAGGTCCCATGCATCCCTGACACCCCCTCCACCACCCATCTTCCCTTAGGTATACTGCTGTCCATACTGCAGCTTCCTGAGCCCGGAGTCGGACCAGGTGAGGGCTCATGCACTCTCCCAGCACGCAGTGCAACCCACGTACCGGTGCCCACTGTGCCAGGAACAGCTGGTGGGCCGGCCTGCCCTGCACTTCCACCTTTGCCACCTTCACAATGTGGTGCCTGAGTGCGTTGAGAAGCTACTGCTTGTGGTGAGTACGGGCTGGGTGAGGACCCATCCAGGGGACCCTGTCAGGGCCGATAGGAGGGGCAAGAGGGGAGGCAGAGGCAGGGGTGTTAGGTGAGGGTGTTGGTGAAGGAAACAGCATTTCACAGATTCAAAGGTAGATTTTAGAGTTGGCGGGAGCCTCAGAGTGGAGCTTATCTAGCTGCCTCTACTCGTCTGTGAGGAAGCTAAGCATTTCCTTCCCTTCCATTAGGTCCTGTAAGAGCTATTCAACAGCAGGCCCAGCTGCCAGACAGGAGAGGTGCAGCCCAGGCCCTCTCCTTTGTGGGAAAAGCAGAAGTTAGTGGGAGGTTTGTCCAGAGAGGAGGCTGGAGCTGTGGAAAGGGGCTGGGCACAGGCACAGGGGTAGCCGGGGGTGGGAGGGAAGTCATCAGGATTTCTTCCATTACAGGCCACAACTGTAGAGATGACCTTTATGACCAAAGTGCTGCCTGGGCCCTCTCTCAGCCCTCTGGGGGATGTCCCTGAGCCCCTGGCTCCTGGGCCAGAACCTGCACTCAACAGAGACCAGGCAGCAGGTAAGAAAGGGGATGGCAAACCTCCCAAGGTGGCAGGAAAGGGGACCTGGGCTCCACAGACAAAGAAGGTCTGAAGGCAACTGAGTCCAGGATAGTTGCTGTAGATACTAAGTGGGTGGGGTCTGACTCAAAGTTCACTTCTCACTGCAACTCCTTCTCTCCCCTAGAAGGCCCTCACCTGACCCCAGAAGCCAATCCCAATCCTCTTCCTGAGCCTCCCCTGCCCTCAGCTGAGACCCCAGACAAGCCCACAGGAAGCCCTGACCAAGGCCCCTCTCCAGCCCCATCTCCAGCCCCATCTCCAGCCCCTCGACCTGATGCCCAGGCTGAAGAAATGGTTCCTCCACCCCCTACAGCTGAGGAGGAAGAGGGGACTGCTGGAGAGCCCCGCCCTACAGAAGTAGCTCCAGTTGACTCTCGCCACCCTTTGACATATCGGAAGACCACTAACTTTGCCCTGGACAAGTTTCTCGACCCTGCCCGGCCGTATAAGTGCACTGTGTGTAAGGAATCCTTCACACAGAAGAACATCCTCCTGGTCCATTATAACTCAGTCTCCCACCTGCACAAGATGAAAAAGGCTGCCATTGACCCCTCTGGCCCTGCCCGGGGAGAGGCTGGTACGGCACCTGCCACCCCTGCTGCCACAGACAAGCCCTTTAAGTGCACAGTCTGCCGAGTCTCCTATAACCAGAGCTCTACCCTGGAGATCCACATGCGCTCAGTTCTGCACCAGACTCGCTCACGGGGAGCCAAGACTGATGCCAAGGCTGAGGGGTCAGAGCGTGGCCAAGAAGAGCCCAAAGAAGAGACTGAGGGGGAGGCGGGTACTGAGAAGAAGGACCCCAACCCCAGTAGCTTCATATCTGGATTACCCTTCCTGTCCCCTCCTCCCCCTCCCTTGGACCTACACCGATTCCCAGCCCCACTCTTCACCCCACCGGTCCTGCCCCCCTTCCCTTTGGTGCCCGAATCACTGCTTAAGCTCCAGCAGCAGCAGCTGCTCCTGCCCTTTTACCTCCATGACCTCAAGGTGGGGCCCAAGCTGGCACTAGCTGGGCCTGCACCCCTGCTGTCCCTGCCAGCTGCCACCCCTCCTCCCCCGCCCCCACCCCCAAAGGTTGAGCTGGCTGAGCAGGAATGGGAGCACCCCCCTGTGGCTGAAGAGGGAACCGAAGCAGGGCCAGCCTCACCCCCACAACCAATGCCCAGTGAGGCAGCCCGCACTGCAGCCAAAGCCCTCCTAGAAAACTTCGGCTTTGAGCTGGTGATCCAGTACAATGAAGGGAAACAAGCAGTACCCCCTCCTCCAACCCCACCCCCACCAGAGGCCCTTGGGGGTGGGGATAAGCTGGCTTGCGGGGCCTGTGGGAAACTCTTCTCTAACATGCTCATCCTCAAGACACACGAGGAGCATGTCCACCGCCGCTTTCTGCCCTTTGAGGCCCTGAGCCGTTATGCTGCTCAGTTTCGAAAGAGCTATGATAGCCTATACCCGCCCTCTGCAGAGCCCCCCAAACCTCCTGATGGGTCTCTGGACTCACCTGTTCCCCAGCTGGGTCCACCCTTCCTGTTACCAGAGCCTGAGACAGGGGGAGCCCATCCTCCCGAGGAGCGAAGCCAGGCAGGAGGACGCTGGCCCCCAGAGGAAGAAGAACACTCCAGAGGGAATCTTCCTCTCCTAGTGCCTGCAGGCCGTCGATTCTCCAGAACCAAGTTCACTGAGTTCCAGACCCAGGCCCTGCAGTCCTTCTTTGAGACCAGTGCCTACCCCAAGGATGGGGAGGTGGAGCGGCTTGCAAGTCTCTTGGGCCTGGCTAGCCGTGTGGTAGTAGTGTGGTTCCAAAATGCCCGCCAGAAAGCACGAAAAAATGCCTGCGAGGGGGGACCTGCACCAATTGCAGGAGGTACTGGGGGCGTCTCTGGCTGCAGGCGCTGCCACACCACCTTCTCCTGTGTTTTTGAGTTGGTGCGACACCTTAAGAAATGCTATGATGACCAGTCCCCGGAAGAGGAAGAGGAAGAGGCAGAGAGAGGGGAAGAGGAGGAAGAGGTAGAAGAGGAAGATGCAGAGGAGGAACAGGGCCTGGAACCCCCAGCAGAGCCTGAGGGCCCATCACTAGAACTTCCAGACAGGGAAGAGCTGAGCCAAGCAGAAGCAACAAAGCCAGAAAGCAGAGAGCCCGAAGGGAGGGCTCCTCTCTCGCCTTCCCCAGTCCACACCTGCGACCAGTGCACCACGTCTTTCCCCAACCAGGACCTCCTGACCAGTCACCGCCGACTACATTTCCTGCCATCTGTGCAGCCCAGCACTGCCCCCCACCTCCTTGATCTGCCCTTGCTGGTGTTTGGGGAGCGAAACCCCCTGGTGGCAGGCACTCCACCAGTGCCAGGGCCACCTCTCAAACGCAAGCATGAGGATGGCAGTCTGTCCCCCACTGGCAGTGAAGCAGGGGGGGGAGGGGAGGGTGAGCCCCCCAGGGACAAGCGCCTGCGTACGACTATCCTGCCGGAGCAGCTGGAGATCCTGTACCGCTGGTATATGCAGGACTCCAACCCAACTCGAAAGATGCTCGACTGCATCTCTGAGGAGGTGGGGCTCAAAAAGCGAGTGGTGCAGGTCTGGTTCCAGAATACTAGGGCCCGAGAAAGGAAAGGCCAGTTTCGAAGCACCCCTGGGGGAGTGCCCAATCCTGCAGTCAAGCCCCCTGTCCCACCCACTCCTGCTCCCTTCTCCAAGTTCAACCTCTTGTTGGGCAAGGTGGATGATGGGACAGGGAGGGAGGCCCCAAAGAGAGAAGCACCTGCTTTTCCCTTCCCTACAGTCACCCCTACTGTGGGGCCCCTGCCTTTCCTTCCTCCTGGGAAAGAGGCTACCACCCCAACACTAGAGCCACCTCTACCTCTCCCACCTCCTCCTCCTCCTCCTCTCCCCCCCAGTGAGGATGAGGGCCCAGAGGAACCTGCAAAAGCTTCTCCAGAGAGTGAGGCTTGCAGTCCATGCGCAGGGGATTTAAGTGATTCCTCTGCTTCCAGCCTGGCTGAACCAGAGTCCCCTGGGGCTGGAGGGACCAGTGGGGCACCTGGAGGTGGGGCCGGGCTTCCAGATGGAATGGGGCAGCGGCGCTACAGGACCCAGATGAGCAGCCTGCAGCTGAAGATCATGAAAGCCTGCTATGAAGCCTACCGCACCCCCACCATGCAGGAGTGTGAGGTGCTGGGGGAGGAGATTGGGTTGCCCAAAAGAGTCATCCAGGTCTGGTTCCAGAATGCTCGTGCCAAGGAAAAGAAGGCCAAACTGCAGGGGGCAGCAGTTGGCGGGGCTGGGGGCAGCAGTGAGGGCCCCTTGGGAGCCCAGCGCACCAACTGCCCCTACTGTGATGTCAAGTATGACTTCTATGTCTCCTGCCGAGGCCATCTCTTTTCCCGCCAGCACCTGGCCAAACTCAAGGAAGCAGTCCGAGTCCAGCTGAAGAGTGAAAACAAGTGCTACGACTTGGCCCCAGCACCTGAGGCATCCCAGGTTTCCAAGGCCCCACCTGCCAATACACCTGCTTCTATGCCCCTTGGGGCTGCCCCAGCCCTGCCTCGCCTGGCTCCAGTTCTCTTGTCCAGCCCAGCTCTGGCCCAGCCTCCACTGGGCAGCTTAGCTTCTTTTAATTCAGGTGAGTGGAAGGTTGGGAGGAGCTGGAATTCAGAGAACATTTCCCTCTAATGTCCTTCCTTTTCCTTTTTGACTCTTCCCATCTTCCATCTCCTGTGGCCTGCCTTTGTTCTAGGCTCTTGGGGGAAAGAAGGGAGGAAAGGGAGCGCAGAGGCTAGATGGTGGGAATGGGTGTGAGGCTGGAGGTGGGCTAGAGCAGGAAGGATGAGGAGCCAGGATGTGACTAATCCATCATTCCTTTATCTTCCTAGGCCCTGCAGCCTCCTCAGGCCTCCTTGGCCTCGCCACTTCGGTCCTGCCTGCCACCGCAGTGGTCCAGACTGCTGGGCCAGGCTGCCCCTTACCTCAGAGACCTGTGCCCAACCAAACCAACACCTCCACAGCAGGCACCACTGACCCCACCCCGGGCCTGCCTACTGAGCCCTCTGGGGACAAGGTCTCTGGTGAGCGAAAGCCAACTGCAGCCCCCACCAACTCTTCCACTGATGCCCTCAAGAACCTCAAAGCATTGAAGGCCACTGTCCCAGCCCTGCTGGGGGGCCAATTCCTGCCCTTTCCACTGCCCCCTGCAGGAGGGGCCACACCGCCGGCCGTCTTTGGCCCCCAGCTACAGGGGGCCTACTTCCAACAGCTTTATGGCATGAAGAAGGGGCTATTTCCTGTGAACCCCGTGATACCTCAGACCCTCATCGGACTGCTCCCCAGTGCCCTCCTCCAGCCTCCGCCCCAGCCTCCCGAGCCCACAACCACAGCCCCTCCAAAGCCTCCTGAACTGCCCATTCCAGGGGAGGGGGAGGCCGGGGAGGCCGACGAGCTGCTGGCCGGCAGCACTGGCATCTCCACCGTGGATGTGACCCACCGCTACCTGTGCCGCCAGTGCAAGATGGCATTTGACGGGGAGGCCCAGGCCACGGCTCATCAGAGATCCTTCTGCTTCTTTGGGCGGGGCTCTGGGGGTTCCATGCCCCCACCTCTGCGGGTGCCCATCTGCACCTACCACTGCCTGGCATGTGAGGTGCTGCTGAGTGGGCGTGAAGCCCTGGCCTCCCACCTGCGCTCCTCGGCACACAGGCGCAAGGCGGCCCCACCCCCAGGGGGCCCACCCATCACCGTCACCAACGCAGCCACTGCTGCCACGGCTGCCATGGCTTTTGCCAAAGAGGAAGCAAGATTACCTCACACGGACTCCAACCCAAAAACTACTACTACCTCTACACTTCTAGCTTTATAAACAGATAAACCAAGATCCTGGGAGAGGGGAAGTCCTCAGGGCTCCTTCTCTAACCCCAAGGGGTGTTTGGTGGGAGCTCAGATCCCTCACCCCAACCTTCAGCTCCACCCACCTCATGGGAATCTCTCAATCCCACCCTCAGTGGGCTTCCCACACCCCACCTCCAGCAGAGTCCTGCCTTCCCCCCATCAGACACCTCTCCTCCACAACACCTTGCCCTGTCTTCATAGACACATACCCTAATTTGTCATCCTGATCATTTATTCATGTCTGCCTTGCCCACTATACCCAGAATCTATCCTTGATCTTTCTACAACCTTTTCCCTGCTGAATTCCCAGTTCCCCTCAACTCCTATAAACACACACACAAATACATGTGTCCCATGCTGTTCCACTGAGAAAACACCAAAAGAAAAAGAAAAAAAGCAGATAAAAGGAAAAAGAAAACCCAAGACAAAGAAGGGGGAAAGAAAGCAAACCACCACTCCCACTTCTTCCTGCCCCCTTGTCTGAGCATCCTACTGCTCAAAAACTTTCCAAATAACCCAGTTGGCTCCCAAGGTTGGAGCCTGGGATGGGCAGGGAGCCCACAGAACTAACCAAACTTTAGGCTGGTAGTGGGGAGGAGAGCTCCCGGGTCACCCTCCTCACACCCCTCCCTTGTAACTTCCTTGCCTGACAGGGGAGCCCCTGTGGCCTAGACTCTAGGGGAAGCTGCCACCAGGAACCCCTCTGCCAACCCCACCCTGCACCCTGGGAACTGCAGTAACTTATTCTCAAAGGCTTTAAATACAGAGATCCTCTCAGCAGCCGTGGGCCTGCCCCTTGTCCCAGCCCTGCCATGTGGGGGTCCAGCCTCTGGGACCGGCGCTGCCCACCAACGGCAAATCCAAAGTTCTTAAAAAAAAAAAAAACTGAAACACACACACACAACCAAAAAAGAGAGCACACACATGTGCACGGGAGCAAGAGATGGAGAGACCAGAGGAATGAACTGAAGAGAAACAAACTTGGAAAATACTGGGGGGAAAAAAAACCCCTGAAAACTCTCCCATCAAACAAGTGGTTTTTTTCCTGTTTGTGTCGCTTCCCATTTTAAGGGTTTCTTTAAAGCACCTCATCTTTGGAAGATCAAATGGCTTTAAGTCCTTGCATGGGTGCGGTGACCCTGGAGACAGCAGTGCAGCCTTGCCCAGGTCATGCCCAGCTTCAGGTGGGAGCTGGTAATGAGGATGAGAGCCTAGAGACTGGGAAGGCACATCCTTGCCCCTGAATTGAGTATCAGGGGAGGTAACGTTCATCCCCTCATTCCCAGCTGTGAGTAGGAAAGCCAGTGCTGCCAAAAATATCTTGGCAGTTCCAGGAGGAAAGGGGCTGACAGGGCAGTTTGGTTTCTGGATCTTGGGTGTGCTTTTTCACGTAGCTAACCACCATTTCTTCTCATTCACCCCTTCACAAGCCCCTACTCCTGTTACCCTCCCTAGCGGCCCCTTCACATTTTTGGTCACTTCTTAAACCTCCTTGCCTTTGGGGACGCTTGTTCCCTATCTGTGTACTTCCTCCTTGTCCTCTGTCCAGGCCCCTCTTCCCTTCAACCTAGCTCAGCCCTTCCAGTAAGCAGCAGCTACTGGGCATACCCTCAAAGGAGTCAGGGCCCATTGTGAGGCCCATGGGGGCCAGAACTGACGATTGCAGGGGGACGGGTGGGCAAGGAGATGACTGAAGCACAAAGTGGATCTCTGAACCAAGAGAAGAGGAATGAGCTAGGACAGGGCTCCCCACCTCTGTCCTAATGGTCTCTGTAAGCACCAGGTGGTACACACAACAACACCAAGGCCCAGCTAACGTGGCATAGGGTGGAGAAGCAGGTGTTTTATTTTGGTGAAAAAAAGCCCACAAAGCTTTCTCAGTCCTCCAGATTGTTTCTCCTCCTGCCCTTGCCCCTAAGAACTCCCGAGGGAGTCTGCTTTCAGACTGTCTGCCTTCAGGTGTCTTCCACTCCCGCTGTCCATTTCTCTCTCTCTCTCTCTCACACACACACACACATATTCAGGTGGCCCTGGATTTAGATTTCCCAGTCTGTCACTCGATTCTGTGAACATGTTAACACCAAAGCAGTGGCTTATGTGCAGAAAAGACAGACAGGGAGAGGGGAAGGGAAAATGGCTTTCCCTAGTCCCATGAGTTCTGCAAATCTCACTTTGGGTCCTCTTCATTTCTAAAATTAAAAGCTCCAACTCTAGCAAACTGGGGTGGGGTGGAATTAGTTATTCTGATGGTGACAAAAATGCCAGTTACAACTGCAGGCAGGAGGAGAGAAACTATTGTCCTGTAGTCCGGTTCTTACTGCCACCACCCCCCACCTCTCGACATCTCTTTCCCTACCGTCATCCCTACCCTTTTCTTCCTGTTGAATTCTGTGTATAAAACTATTTTCTTAGTAGCATGTGTATGAGGAAAGAAGCTTTTTCACTCTGTGCTTTCTGGGAATGTGACTCATGTATCAAAGTTGAAAACAAAACCCCCCAAAATTAGGAACAGGTAGGAGGAAAAAAAGGAAACCTTTTAAAGAAACCTTGGCAAACACCTAGTATGGGATGATTAGAGGTATGGTGTCATGCATTTTAGGGGTTTACAGCCAGCATAGCTTGGCTTTAGTTAGAGCCATTCTCTTACACCAGGTACCCTGGCCTGGAGATACCAGGTACATTCACAATAGTAGACAGGAGCAACTGTCCTTACCAGGAACCCTGTGGCTTAGGACACAAGAGCCTGGCTGACTGCTGACTCAGGTCAGTCAATCAACATGCTTCTGGAGGGTACACCATTCCAGATTCCCAGCAGCTGGAAGCATCCCCCCAACACCTTTCTGAGACCAAAAGTCAGCAGCAGCACTCCCGCTCCAGAGATGCACAGTGAGCTGTTCTGATGGACAGAAGGCTGAGTCAGCACAGCCCTTCGCAGACTGCTAGAGGTGAACTCCAAGTCACCTGGGTTAAATCGCGTTGCTTCCCCTGTGGACCAGTAAACCCAACTCAAGCGCCTGACACAGCAACACCTATTTTGTAGAACACTTCACAGACAGCCCTAAAGTGAACCTGAACTGACAGTTCCTAAGGTTGGTCTTCCACGGCTTGGGGCAAAGGCCCAGGGTGACATACATGGGTCCTACACCACCAAATTCTGGTCTGCCCTACTTATTGCCAGGGTCAGTATCAGAAGGTAGGAGGTGCAAATGATCTTGGCTGTCTTTGCTCTAAACCAGGTCTGGGTAGGGATGGCTTAAGGTACTCAATTCTCAAGTAGGAATAAAAATCGAAGTCTGTAGAAGAATATGAGAAAATCTGAAGTCTTAGTGGCCAAATGGGGCAGAGTATGCAATAGGACCACAGAAAAAAACCTGTTCCCCTCACTGTCTAGCTCCTTGAGTATACTTACAGAAGCATGCACAAGAACAACAACAAAAAAAGTCAGTTATTCCAGGCACAATAGCACCCACCTCCTTAATTCCTTGTATTTTTCCATAACCACTTTCAGGGCTTAGAGATCACCGATTCCCCAAATCTTCACCACCGTGATCTGTTTTAAAAGTTTTAAAAGACATTCGTTGAGGCAATCAATCATTCACCCCTGAGTAGATATGCACACCTGAAGTACAGAGCTCTGTATGTGACTGCACCAACAAAACAAGCAAGCACACCATCAGCCGGAAGCAAAACTGCATAGAGAGAGCTGCAGGGATACACATGAATGCCAGCAGGCATAGGCCCCATGGGCATACAGGCACAGGGACATGTCCCAGACCCAGCACCAACACTCGCCCAAGTAGAAACACCCTCCAATACATGGAAAAGCTTAAACACAAGGTAGTGTAGGCAGTGTCATGAAAGGTGACCAAATGCTGAACATTAATCCATGGGGAAAGGACCTTATATTCCTTTGGAGTGTGACACTATGGAGGGGGTACTGTGGAAGAGAAATCAGGAGGAAACTTGGGGGAAACGTATGCAACACAGGGGTAAACCGGGCTGGGACCCTGTGTTACAGGAAGGGCCAGGCACTAGGGAGCATTTCTCTCTGGGTTGTGGTGGAGAGCTCAAACTGCCATTGGGGAACAATAGTGAGAAACTTATAAGCCAGGAGGGAGACATTTCTAGAGGACTGATGGGGGAAGAATGCCCCCCAATACCAAGGAAGCTCTGGCTACAACAAGGAGGGTACAGACCCAGCCTATGGGTCTACAGAATTATACGCTGGAAGGGTCAGATGAAAGAAAAGCCAGGAAGAGGACATGGGGAGAAGACCTAGACTATGACTCATCAAGTTTTTGGAAACGTGGGAAGTGATCCCCAGGTTCACTAAAGTTAGAGACTAACTTTATGGGGAGAACACAAGATTGAGTGAGTACCCACCTCCTCATTCTCCATATAGACGACCCAAACAGCCGTCCACACAAGGACGGACAGTAGTCTGCCTGGTGTTTCTTGCAGCTCCCCAACCATGGAGAGGTTATCTGGCTAGAAGCTAGTGGGGAAGCAGGTTGGTTATCCGTGGACCAGAAAGAAAGTGAGGGGGAAGGTGACCCGAGACCGACTCATATTCCTACCAACCCTACAATGGCTAGACCACCAAAACGAGAAATCAGCAGGAGCTTGGCATGGCCCACAACTATAGCCCCTCCCTGAGACCCAACCTGCATCATGTCTTCTCAACTGGGAGGACCTGCACTGTGCTCACTCCTGGACAGTCCACCGAGGGCTCAGATGACAGCATCTTCTGCAACTTGCTGAGTATCAGCAGTAGACTAGGCACTGCACTCTGCTCACCTACTCCCAGGACTGGGACCCTGACCTGCCTCAAGAGAGAGGTGTAACTAGGATACATCCTGTATGGAGCCACAGAATCCACACCAATCTGACAGGACCACAGACAGCAACTTCCTGACAGTGATTCTCAGTGGTGAGGCTTCAGAAACACGAGGTAGACAACCATCATGTTACTGCCAACGGCAAGCATGGATCTAACCCACAAGTTAAATCTGCCTGAGTTCACTTCACAACCGCCCCTTCCTGCTGCCCCACACATCCACACATCCCACAACACATATCACATGTGTGACGACATAAAGGCATGCCTATAGCTGGGGAGGAGGAAGAAAGATTCAAAAGGCATGATCACTCCAGACTAGATCAACTGTCTACAAGGTGACTGCCATCTCTTAGAACAGTTTCTCTAAGGTTTGTTCACCTGTGTCATGGTCACCTGAGCGCTTCATAAAATGCACATTCCTGAGCCGCACCCCAGACTCACTGAATCAGAAACTCCTAAAGTGATCCTGTGTTCTCTGGAGTGTGAGGGCACTAATTTAGTGTTTACTCAGTCCCATTTACATCTGTGATGTGCCCCCAACTCTCCAGCCCAGAGCCAGCCCTGCCACACCAGGGGCTGTCACACAGGGGCCTAGCCTCACCTCAGATTGTCTCCGTTACCCTGACATCCCCCACCCCCTCCAATATTTTGGAAATCTGACTGTGCCTTCTGCTTATGTCGGCTGTCCTTGCATAGAAGAAAAGTTATAACCATTGTTCACTCACCCCCTTGGCTGGCTGAGCACACTGTTTTCTCCTCTGCTGTGGAAACCATCTTGCTCCTTCTTTTCCTTTTTTTTTTTCCCACCTTGCTTCTTCTAAAGCTTCATTCCAAGTCCTGAGATGCTGAAATCAGAACTCCCCCAGCTCCAAGTAGCTCAGCCCAGCACGGGCAATGGCTTTACTTCCCTCTGGGCAGGTCCTGTCCCCCAGGAGAGCTGCCCAGCCTCCCCCACCACCCAGAGCCAATTCTACCCGAAGAGCTTCCTAGTCACTGCCCCACAGTCTTCGGCTACCCAGGAAGCAAGGAAAGCCCAATATGCTAGAAGTTCTTCCAGGTGGAGGCCCGAGGTCCAGTTTTGTGGGACTGCCGATAGCACTGCCTCTGGAGGCACAGATCTGATCTGTGTCAACACACATGCTGGGATTCTGCTCCTGGGGGCCTGCCTCTTTACCAGGGCTCACTGCTGATTCATGGTCTGCCTTCTGGGGTGAATTTCAAGACACAGACATTCATCCAACTCTAACTGGAGTTCCATTGAGAAATTCCTAAACAAAAAATCTCCTTGAATAGAATTTCTGGAATGACAAGTCCAAGGTGCCTTTGTCTTTCTAACATCTGCCTATCTCTAGACCTAGAGCACCTTTTCATCTTTCTAGGACAGTTACCAAATATGGGCCTTTTAAAAAGGGGGAAAGAAGTGGTTCCTCTCAGTCCCAGATCAGCCAATTACAAGGCACAGGGCAGAAAGAAATACAAGAGCAAGCCACCTCATCACCCAATAGCAGGGCCTGAGGGTCTCTCCTTCCTACTTTTTCCCTCCCAATCTCTTCTGGCACCATCTTTGGGACAACACAGCTGGCTTGCCTCTCTCCAGGATCTCATTTCACCCTCCTAGGATTTTTTCTATCCTTGATGACCAAAGAGTAAGTACAGTGCACTGGCCTGGAGCCTTGGGTGGGACTCTCACCTATGCCCTTTTGCCTCTGTGCTCCAGCTTCTGTTGAAATAGCTGCTTAAACTGAGTGTGGCACCATTTAAATCCCTTTCTTGGGGGCTGTAAGGGTTGGCGAGAGGTGGCTGTCCAGTTGGAAGGAAGGGGGAGTGGAGATGGGCTGGAGAGAACTGATTCAGCCCCACCGAAGGGGCACCCTCTCGTGCCAGTCTCCAGCACAGAGCTCTACTCAACGCCTGGCGGTGCTGCCCCCTCTCTCACTGCCGCCAAGTGGCGGTCACGAGCATGTTTGGCGGCTCTGGGTTTGCCGCAGTACCAGGATCTGAGACACTGTTCACATGCCAGTGCAGCTCTGCCAAGCGTGGCAGCATCTAGTTGGTTGGGTGCCAAGCAATAGGACCCAGGTGGTAGCAGAGAGATGAAAGAGGGGTGGAGTGGAGGAAGGGGGAGGAGAGAAAGGCCCCAGGGAGAAAAATCAGACACCTCACTTGTTAGAGTGGAGAGTCCAAATGGGATCTGCAGAAAGATACCCTTCCCATTCTAGACCGCAGTTCAGCAAGCAAGTCCTTCCCTCCCCACCACTCCCCCACAGCAACATGTACAGACCAGGCAAGAGGATCTGGCCATCTTCAGCAGGAAACTGGCTGGTGGCCAGGCAGGACTGCCAGCCTCTCCATCCTTCTTCCTTGGGGTCTTGGCAATGGCGCGCTTCCTCCTTTGTGTTCTCATGCCTCTCTCCGTCTGTTGCTCCACTTCCCATGTCTAAGGGGGAACGGGAAGGAGGTCCTGGCAGAAAAAAAGTCTGTTCTCCCAAATAGTGCATGCACACGCGCGCACACACGCACAACATCTTGTCTCCTCCGTTCTCACTCCTGGCACAACCCTCTCAACCAGATTGGCAAGAGGCACTGCCACCCTCCCCCATTCCTCACAATGCCAGAGCCTGTGCCAGGTTCCTTCGGCAGTGCCAATACCCACCTGCCTCACACCCAGGTCCCCTTGTCTCTCCCTCAGTGCTCTGACAAAGGGCCAGACTGCCAGCCCCAGTGAGCTCTCCTTGGGGAACAGTGGCACAGTCCCTCCTCCTGGCTCATAGAGGTTTCCTTGGCACTTCCCAGGCCACCCTCTCCACCTCTTTACTATCCCAGATTGGAAGGGGACTACCTCATAGTCCACCCGTTTCTTAGAGCTGAGCTCTAGAGGAACAGCAACATCAGCAACATATCCCTGCCCCTCCTCTCTACCTCCCGGGGCCCGTTTCCACTGCCCCAGCTCGAGGCACCAGCTTGACAGATGTGATGCCAATGGCTCCCAGGTACCAAGCCTTCCTCCCAGAGCACCAGGACTCCTGCCGATGCCCCCCTCCCCACTTGCCTCCTTCCATCTCCGCGGGCACAAGGGTGGCAGCTGTAATGTCAATGCCTACAAGCAGGCAGCATGAAGCAACTCATGTACCCTCTTCTGCCCTCCCAGGCCCCAAACCTCTCCCCTCCTTCTTCAACTCCATCCCTCTGTCCTTCTGGTTGGACACTAGGTTGGCAACCGCAGTGCCAACCCCCGCCCAAGCTCAGGAGGCTCACATACAGCACGCGCTTATGCGTACATGTACATGTGCGCACACACACACACGCACACACACGGCCCCATGAGTGCCAGGCAGCAGTGGCAGACACACACAGCAATGCGTAGTGACTGGTATACCCGAGGAGTCAACCAGATTCGGCACCTGATCCAGCACCCATTTGGGATTGGGTGGGTAGGCGGGCGGGCAGGCGGGCGGAGGGGTGATGGAGGCAGAGATGGCCCTAGGTTGGCAGCCGATGGAGCTGGGAGAATGGAGGGAACAGATGCTCTTTGCCCAGCCTCCCTCCCTCTCTCTCTGAGATCAGTGCCAAGCTGGGGGGATGGGGAGAGGGAGGATGGGGGAAGGGTGGCATTTGGAAAGCTGGCAGGGGGGGCGGTTGGGTCCGCCCAGGCTGGGCAGTGCCGGCACTGGCTGCCGCCTCTCCACTCTGCCATCTGTCTCGCTTCTCTCCCCATCCCCCATTCTCTCTCTTTCTCTCTCTCTCCTTCATCCACAGCAAAACGAAAAGAGGAAAACAGGGTCCTCATTCTGCCCACCCCCAACCTCTACCAGACCCCCTCTCCTCCTTCCCACAACTCACCACACCATACCACCACCAAGCCATCTGTGCTCTCGCTTCCTGGCTCAGTCACCGGTCACCTTCTTTCATTCGCCTTCGCCCTCACACCAAAACGGGTGCAATGTTTTTAAAATATATGTACATATATTTTAAAGAGCAACTTAAAAGAAAAACTCTTTTTTCTTTGGGAATGTCCTATCCTTCTGATTCTGGGTCCTCGGTGCCAACGTGTATGGCAGGCAGAGGGAGGGACCCTGTCCTCAGCTGGTGCCCATGAATCCCATGCCAGGGAGGAGGGGTGGCTGGGGTGGGGTGGGGGTGGGGTGGGGTATCGGGAGAGCGCTCCTCTCTCTGCGCCTGTGGTGGCTTTTTTTCCCTCCTCTTCCACTTCCGGAGCAGATTCAAATAGATCTAGAGCCTTCCCCACCCCCAGTTCCCAGGGCCCCTGTGCCCTTCTCTCCCTGCTTTTGATTTTATTCCTCGATCACCCTTTCCTTTTTGTGTGTGTGTATGTGTGCGTGCGTTTGCATCCATGGCGGTGGGCACCGTGCCAGCCACCGCACAGCCATCTGCGATGCCTTCTGCAGCCTCCGCTATTTCTCCCTGCCACCTCCAGCCCCCAACTCCCCTGCACCCCAGCTCCTCACCCCCTAGTCCCCAATCATTAATTAGCCACTGAATTAATTAAATCGAGAATGCTAATTAACATTCCTAAAGGGCAGGCTGCCAGGCTGGGGGGGGGGCGGCACATAAAGGGGGTGTAAAGAGGAGATTGGGATGGGGGAGGAGGAAGGAAAGCCTGTCTGCTTAGGAGAAGAGGGAGGAGATGGGAAGAACCCAAGAGAATGAAGGAAAAAGAGGGCAAAGTGTCGGACTGAAGCATGGAAAATGGGGTATAAAAACCGTCTGAGTCCAAGTGAGAGCAACCCAGCCTTGCCTGCCTGAATGAGACATGGCCAATCCCTCGTCCCCAAGCTCACCTTTCCTTCTGGCCCAGCCTGGAAAAGTACATATTCCTAAAGTGGGGGACTCTGGCAGCCTTTCCCCCCATCTCGTCTAGAAAACCAACCCCAAACCAGAGAGTCAACTGCTACTACCTGTCACAATCCAGCCACAATGACCCTCAGCCCAGGTGTCGACTTGCCCTTTGCAACCTTCTGGTCAAGGTAAAGGGGGCATTCTGTGAGCATCTGCTGCAGAGAAACGGAGAGGATCAATATGGGAAACCATGATGGGTATCGACTCAATAAGAATTCCATAACAATTAGCAGAAAAATCACTGGTGACACCTGCAATGCTGCCCTAGGAAGACCAAGATAAAAAACTGTCTTTGGGATTCCAGAGTAGGAAAAGTGGACACTCCTACCCATCTGGAAGGCCAAGAATTTGGGAAAAAGTGAGATGTAGTGTTCCAAGGAAGAGAGATGCCACGGAGTGAACTTGTTTCACTCTATGGGGGTGCTCTATGAAACACTAATCTGATGAGTGCTCGTCAGAAAAACAGATCCACAATTGAATTAGTTTGGGAAAATACTGTATATTCCCCCTCTTAAAAGATTCAAAATACGTATCAGTATGTTAGAGGTTCTGAGAAGTCTTGTTTAAAAAAAAAGGAGAATGAAACCTTTGAATATGTTTAACCCAATGATTCTCAAAGTCACTGGGCCACGGAACCCTCATGTTTAAAATGTCTGATTTACTTAATTCTATTCCCACAGAAGCAGTGTTCCACTGTGGGGCAAGCTCTATCTAGTGATTGGAGTGGTTATAGCCTAGAGGCTGGCAGACAGATGAGCTGGCCCCAGGTCAGCTGGATCTAACATTCCATATACACAGGGATAGCACCCAGGCTCTGGTCTTCCAAATGTAATTCAGGAAATCACCACACCAGCTCACGGTAGAGAAACCTCTTCACCCTTCAGAAACACAGACCTGTACTTTCAGAGCTGGGAAGAGACCACAGCAACTATTAAGCCCAGTTTCTTAATTTTACAGTAGAAGCAACTAAGACTCAGGGAGGTGAAGTGACTCATCCATGATCACAAAGCCACTAGATGACAGCACTGACATTAGGACAGAGATCTCCTGACTCCAGGACAAAGCCTGCGTGGGATTTGCATTTGCTCTGGAGGAGCTTCATGAAGACCCTCTTCCCTCTGCCAGCTGAGGCCTAGGCCTGGTCTTTCCCACCCTGCCCTTTGCCTTCCCCTCCTTTGGAAGCCTGAGACATCTACCTGCCTCTGGAAGGTATTCTGTATTCCTGTGGACGTGGAGATGGGGGCAGGAGTTTCACAAAATCTCCCCCAGTGTTCCTGATATCTGGATTCAGGGCTTCGACCTCTCTAGGATGACCCTGCCCCCACTTCATATCATTGCTATCAACCTAAACTTGTACTCCCATCACTGCCTCAACCCATTCTGTTCAGGAAACCCCAAATGTCTCCTGGGCCACCCCCAGTTGTATTCCCAGCACTTTCCTCCTTCTATCTTCTCTTTGGCATCCGGAGTCCCTGAGGTCGCTTAACTGCTCCATCGGAATCCTCTAGAGGACAGGCTTGGAGGCACAAGCGACTCACTAAAGTGAGGAGACAGGAGAGCCAGCCTCAGAACCCTTCCAGGGCCCACAGTCTGAGCCCTCCTTTTCTCCCAGGCCCTTTGGGGAGCTAGAGAACTATAGAGATAGGTGGAGTCTAGCTCACTGCAAAGGCTGAAGAACATTATTATGTTGTTTTTGCTTTCTGGGTCCTGCTGTGTGAGCCAGCACTATTTCACATCCACCCTTCCAGCACACAAACTCCCACAACCTCACAAGGATGACTCTCTTCACAAGATAACTGGCCACACCATTTTAAAGAGAGAGCTTTGAAATATATGTAATTATGATTTGCCAAAGAGCTCTACATCCAAATTTCCAGGAATGATGAGGTCCCTCGGAGCTCTACAAGTCCACAAAAGCACCAGAACACTATCTCTTCCTTCCCTCCCACATTCCTGACACACAGCCCTTTGGCATTGGGACGGCAGAGACACTTCAGAGTATGACCCACTCTCCACCTGCTGACCACTTCTCTAGCTGAGGAACCATCTGATAAAGGGGGGTAAAGTGGAGTGAACTGCCCAACCAGAGACAGCAAAAGGGAAAACCAGGGTGATCTCACGGGACACATAAATAAAAGCATTTTAGGGCTGCTTTTGTCCTTGGGCAGCATCTTTGTTAAGTTATCCCCTCTTAGAGGTCAGTAAGAGAGGCCAAAGTCCAGCTCTTCGGGGTCATGGATTCCAACCCAGGTCACATCCCCTTCGAGAGCCCCTTTCCTCTATCTGACGCCTAGGCTCCGAGCTGTTGTCAGGAGCAGAGGCACTCCAGAGCTGCAATATAAATGATGATTATTCTGTTATCAAATAACATTGCTAAGCCTGGCCAGCTCCCTACAATGGTGTCAGCAGAGGCGAGCTACAATATCCAATATTGATAAACTGTATATTGTCTTCTAGAACCATCACTCTGCCTGACAGCCACTCTCTAAGCCTCACATCATTAGCAGCAAAGAGGGGGAGAGACTGGTTGGGGGGCACGACTAGGCAGAGAGAAAGCCAAAGGCAGCCAGGAACCCTGGGGGAAGATGAAACATCTTCATTGCCCATCACTTCCACACCCCACCCCCAAGGTGAATCAGAAGGCTGTGCCTTCGGGAGGGTTAATCTCAAACAAAACTGCCCAGAAAAATCTAACAAAGAGAGCAGGAAGGAAACTACAGTGTGGTCCCATCTCTGCCACACCTTCTGCATGGCACTCGACTTCCCTGCATTTCTATTAAAAAGAAGGGAATGAGCCTAAGGTCCCTTCCAGTGACAACCTTCTCTATTTCTTTTGCTTAGCACATCTTCTAAGGCTGCTGTCAGGTCCTGAGCACTAAAAGAAGTAGGGTCATGGTAGTAAATATTAAAATTTATTTTTAGAGAGAGGGGAAAGAAGAAAGAAAGAGAGGGAGAGAAACATCAATGTGCAAGAGATACATCAATCAGTTGCCCGCAACTGGGGACCTAGCCTGCAACCCAGGCACAAGCCCTGAGACTGGGAATCGAACCTTCGACCTTTTGGTTTGAAGGCTGGCACTCAATCCACGGAGCCACACCAGCCAGGGCATGGTAATAAGTTTTCTAGGAAAATGATTTGAGGCCTTGAGGCCTAGACTGAAGGTACACCAGGTCTGCTCCCCAGGCCAGGGCCTTTGTGCCATCTGTCCTCTGTGCAGGTGTGCATTTTGCCAGAGAGCAGCATGGCCAGTGCCCGGCCCTTCTCATGCCCCTTCCTTCCTCAGGAGGCTTACCCAACCACCCTATTTAATGCTGGTGCTGCCTCCACCCAGCCCCTTCACCCTGCTCTACTCTTTCTTTTTTCCATTGCATGCATTACCTAATAACATACTATATAATTGACTCATTTATTATGTTTATATTTTTAATATTGTTTATTTATTTTTAGAAAGAGAGGGAGAGAAACATCAACGTATGAAACATGGATCAATTGCCTCTCACATTGGGGACCTGACCTGCAACCCAGGCATGTGCACTGACAGGGAATCAAGCCAGCAACCTTTTGCTTTGTGGGACAACACTCAATCCACTGAGCCATGCCGGTCAGTGCTATTATGTTTATCGTTTATTTTCTATTTCTCACCTCTGGCATGTAAACTCTGCAAGGGTAGAATCTTTGCTTTGTTTGTGAGTGTATCCCAAACACAAATAATAGTGCCTGACACATTGTAGGTGCTCAAATGAATGAAGCTAAGGTTACAATGATACATGTTTTGGTCAGACCTGTCTAATTCCATCATTTAGGGCTGGGAACAGGGAGAGATGAGTCATCACTTCAGTAGTCTCTAACTTCTCTGTCTCCATCACAGCCTTGGGGACGTGCTGGTCAGGAAAACCAGATGTTTAAGTGGGATGTTGAATTTCCCAAGTAGCTTCCTGACTTCCATTCAGTAAGAATGCTTAGCCAACTTTAGTCTGCTACTGGAGGCTATTCGAGACTAAAAAACCAACCTCTAAAGCTGTTTTTCTCCAACTTATGTAAGCATGAGAATCACCTGGTAAGTTTGTTGACAATGCTTATTCACAGGCCACCTTCCAGAGACTGATTCACTAGGACAGGGGATGGACCCAGAAATATGCTTTTTAACAATCCTCTCATTCCCAAAGGTGGCTGTAATAACAAGTATTGGGTCAGGTCACACCTTGAGGAACTTTGTTGCAGACATGTAGCTAAGGTGACTTATTAAGTGAGCCTTACTGCAGTCTCTTCTCTGAATCTACCTATCCACTATACAGTTCTGCCCAGGATTAGGAACAGAAATGGACCTGTTCAGTGGGCTTGCCATTTTCTTTTCCACCAGAGATGCAAAAAATTAAAACAGCACTTGGAGAAACAAGGAAAGAAAGTGGAGGACAGCAAGGTAGAGCTAAGAAGAAGTATATCTCATAGATAAGACCATATCCCAAAGTGTCTTAATGCTCTATCTTATATTTTTGACAGCCTCTTTAGAAATTAAGTTTAAATATGACATCTGGAGTCCTGGCTGGTATGGTTCAGTCGATTAAGCGCCAGCCTGTGAACCAAAGGTCACAGGTTCGATTCCCTGTCAGCACATGCTGGGTTGCGGGCCAGGTCTGTAGATGGAGGCATGCGAGAGGCAACTGATTGATGTTTCTCTGGCACACTGATGTTTCTATCCCTCTCTTTCTCCCTCCCTTCTCCTCTTTCCGAAAATAAATAAATAAATAAAATTTAAATAAATAAATATGTCATCTTGAAATATAAACATATAAAAATGATCAGGTCTAGAATAATGGAATCTGCCCGTTTTACACAGAGAAATTCAGCACATATTAGGCGGGTGGCCTGGGACTGAGCTGAGTCGGGGTGCCTCCAAGTGCCAGGCCCAATCCAGACTCTTGCTCTGCCAGAACTGAAAGGGACTCACCGTTACAACCGTGGAGGCACTACCCCGTGGGGCAACTTTGCCTGTCCAGAAAAGGCGACTTCTAAGCAGCTGTTCTCAAAGGGATGACACAATGACCATCAATTGAACCCCAGCACAGAAACCCCTGGGACCTCTAAGATAGAGGCCAAGGCAAATGGAAATGAACCATGAGCAAGAAGGGAATTCATGGCTGTCCCAGGGTCCTAAGAGCTGCGCGAAGGCTCTGGGAGCCTAGGGAGAAAGGCATCTAGGAAGAGGGTACAAACAGGGTGGGCGATACCCATTAGGTATCCTTTCACATCTGATCCCTTTCTTCTTTGGTTCTTCTACTCTTCAGGAACTTGTTAGAGGCAAGCATTATTCCGGCCCATTCCACAGATAGGAAAGAGTGAGTCACTTTAATTTCCTACGTCAGATCCCAGGACTAGGGATTGAAAAGGAGCCCTGGGTTCTCTCTACCTCCACTAGGTTAACATCATAATCATCTGTACCTGGAGGTCTCCCAAGGCCTACTATATTTCTTGCAACAACAATAATAATTGTAACCAACATTAATTCCTCTATATCAGGAACTATTTTGACTCATCTCATTTAACAACTGTGCAAGATAGGGACTGTCATTAAACCCATTTTATAGATGGAGAAACTGAGGCAAGGAGGGGTTAAGTATTGAGAGGGGCAGCTGGAGTTACAACCAAGCAGCCTGGGCCCTAGAGCCCATTCTATTAACTGCCTTGCTCACCCGGTAATTCTGGACCTAGAGATGGGATGAGAGTTACCCTAAGTGACAGATTCAAAACTAGGCCTAAATGTCCTGAATTCCAAAGTACTCAAGTCCCTTACCACAAAACCAAGAGCAGAAAAGAACTTTAAAAAGTCCTTAAAGTTCACACAAACTCTCAGGGGAGTTTTTAGACTCTATCTGAGTTGGTTTCCTAGTATCCTATTCTGGAAGCTCTGAACCTGGAATACTTCTGGTTCAGTGGCTCTCACATTTGCATATTTCACTATCATTCAATCAATGGGCACCGATTCTATGCCAGGAACTGTGTGCTACACCCGCAAAAGAACAACAATGAGCACAAGGAACCATAAGCAGACTGTTGCTGTGCAGCATAAAGTAAAAGTCAAAGATATACAGGCAACAAATCAGGAAGGGCCTTCTGTGTATAACACATTGAGAATGTGAACAGGTTTTCAGGAAGATAGAGGTATAGGTAAACATACCTTGCCTCCACACACAACTACAGCTAAAATTACAACTACACTACAAAACACATATCACCCAGATTCATCAGAAAATTGAGCTGTATGGAATTTCAACAACCAAGGATTTAAGGAATCCATATTCATCCACACAGGTAAGAGGGGCGGAGACACAGACTGGCATAGAGACGTAGAGTGGTGCAGAGACACAGCAGAACAGGTGGTCCCAAATTCATGTGTGGTGGACACCTCAGGAACAAGCAATCCCAGCCCCACACCAGACCACCCAGCCCAGGGTTCCAGCACCAGGGAGATAAGTCCCCATAACTTCTGGCTATAAAAACCAGTGGGGGTTGGGGCAGCATAATGAACTGCAGGATTCTCAGGAGACTCCTCTTAAAGGGCCCTCAACAGACTTAGGACTCAGGTAGACCTACCCTCTCTGGGATTCAGCATCAGGGCAACAGCTGGAAGGGCACAAGTGGCATGTGGGGACAAGGGGAGAGAGTGAGGTGATTGCCGGCAGGGTGAGTGCTAGGAGATAGCTTTTTCCCAGGAAATCTCCAGAGGCCAGGCAGCAGCATTGTCCCCTCTCTGAGCCCTCCCCCAACACAGAGCCATAAAAGGATGAAACGGGTTGCCCTTCCCTGGCAATTACCTAAGGCTCCACCCCATATAGGTGCCATTTACAGGTGCCTTTTCTATAATAGGCCACACTACTAATGCAGAGAATCTGAACAGCTCTACCTGATACACAGAAACAAACACAGGGAGGCTGCCAAATTGAAGAGACAAAGAAATATGACTCAAATGAAAGAACAGAACAAAACTTCAGGAAAAGAACTAAATGAAATGGAGATACGCAACCTATCAGATGCAGAGTTCAAAACCCTGGTCATCTGGATGCTCAAAGAAATCACTGGGTACTGCAACAACACTAAAAAAGAGAGAAAAATCTATAGGGAACTAACAGTGGAGGGGATGAAGCCTAGAATAAAATCAGTGATTTGGAACATAAGGAAGAAAAAAGCATTCAATTAGAAGATTAAGAATTAAAATGAATTTAAAAAAATGAGGATAGGCTAAGGAGCCTCTGGGTCATCTCCAAACATACCAACATCCGAATCATAGGAGTCCCAGAAGGAGAAGAGGAAGAACAAGAAATTGAAAACTTATTGAAAAAATAATGAAATAAACCTTCTTTAATTTGGTGAAGGAAATAGACATACAAGTCCAGGAAGCCCAGAGGGTCCCAAACAAGTTAGACCCAAAGAGGACCACTCAAGGCACATCATAATTAAAATGCCAAAAGGTTAAAGATAAACAGAGAATCTTAAAAACAGCAAGTGAAAAGCAGAGAGCTACCTAGAAAGGAGTTCCCATAAGACTGTCAGCTGATTTCTCAAAAGGTACTTTGCAGACTAGAAGGGACTGGCAAGAAGTATTCAAAGTGATGAAAAGCAAGGACCTACAACCTAGATTACTCTATCCAGCAAAGCTATCATTTAGAATGGAAGGGAAGGTAAAGAGCTTCCCAGAAAAAGTAAAATTAAAGGAGTTCATCATCACCAAGCCCTTGTTATATGAAATGTTAAAGGAAACTATAAAAGAAAAAGGTCAAAACTATGAATATTAGAATGGCAACAAATCTATAACTATCAACAACTGAATCTAAAAAAACTAAACAAGCAAATAAACAGAACAGGAACAAAATCATAGATATGGAGATCATTTGGAGGGATATCAGCTGGGAGGGGGAAAGGGGAAAATGTGCAGGGATTCAGAAGTACAAATTGGGCCCTGACTGGTGTAGCTCAGTGGATTGAGCACAGGCTGAAAACCAAAGGGTCACCAGTTCAATTCCCAGTCAGGGTACATGCCTGGGTTGCAGGCCAGGTCCCCAGTGGGGGACACGTGAGAGGCAACCACACATTGATATTTTTCTCCCTCTCTTTCTCCCTCCTTTCCTCTCTCTCTGAAAAGAAAGAAAGAGAGAGAGAGAGAACACAGATTGGTAGGTACAAAATAGATAGGGTCATGTTAAGAACAGTATAGGAAATGGAGAAGCCAAAGAACTTATATGTATGACCCATGGACATGAACTAAGGGAGGGCATTACTGGAGGGAATGGGTGTACCAGGTGGAGGAGGGCAAAGGGAGAAAAATTGGGACAACTGTAAGAACACAATCAATAAAATATATTTTTTAAAAAAGTAATGATGATAAGATTCGTGCTTCAAAGAGATTATTTTGGTGGTTAATTGGAGGCTAGATCTGAATGAAGATGAAACCAGAGGCAGGGGTAACAGGAGGTTGGGGCTAGTTGAGGTTAGAGACAATTAGAAACTGAACAAAAACAGCAGTAACAGGAAAAGAAGTAATATCAGCTTTCCTTAACTGATGGTATATAGGGGTGAGTGGAGAAAAAAAATCCAGAATAATGCTCAGTTTTGGCACTTGGAAAATCAGGATATTGGAAACACCTACAGGGAAAGTGAATAAAAGAAGTACATGTGATGAGAAAATGATGGCATTGGTTTTAGACATGTTACACTATCATCCAGGCGAAGTACCACCCATCAAGGGGATGCATATAGGAGTTGGAAGCTCAAGGAAGAAATCTGAGCTGGAGGTACAGATTTAGGAATTATTAGGAAACTGGTGTTGACACCTTGGGAATGAATGGTGTCACTCAGGGAGAAAATGCCAAGTAAAAATGAACACTAAAGGGATGGGAAAGGTGTTCAAGCCAAAAGACACCAAGAAGGAACAGAGAGATTCAAAGACAAATGGGAGAGGGTGGGTCAAGGAAGCCAAGAGGAAGAGGGTCAAGAAAGAGAGAGATCAGTAGGTCAAATGCTGGGTCCACTGGGTTTGAGCAAAGTCAGAGATCTTGGGAACACCCTAATCTATCTCATCCAGGTTGTTGATACAGAACACTGCTCAGGATTGCTCTGTTTCATGATCGCCATTTTCATGATCGCCAATACCCCTGACACGTCCAGTGGATTCACTCAGTTGATATTACATAAGACCTTACACAAATGGTGTGCCCAGAGCACACCCTATTTATAGCGACTATTTGAACATGCCTGACTCCCTTCCAAACTGTGAGTTCCTCCATAAGAGGCTCGTGTCTTATCCCAAGGCTTCTGCTCTACCACTGCTCTGCTACTGAAAAACAAAAACAACTTATTTATTCATCTTGGAGCTCAGTAAAGACTTGTGTCAGAACAAGCAGTAGTGCTCCAAGGGACACCCTGGGCAGGGTCACCTGGAAGTCTTTTGAGGGCCAAGACCCTGAAGAAGGAGCTCATGCATTAGACCCAGGACCCTGGAAAAGTTACTGATTCTGAGGACAAATCCCCCTGGGGCTCAGTACCCTCATCTCTAAAATGGTTGTAAAATGGTCCAAGTGATTGTGAAGATTAAATGAGCTAATTTTCCTAATGAAAACATTTTATACTGTGGCTGGCACTTAGGAGTAACTCAATAAATGCTAATAAATATTCATTCCTTTCTCTCCTTTATAGACTTCAAAGACTTTCAAACCTATGATTTCACAAGAGTCTTAGAACCTAGAGAAAAACAGGGAAAACCAGCTTTAAAGAAGTTAAGTACCTTACTAATAGTTACCCAGAAAATTAACTGCAAAGCCAGGATTGGAACCCAGGACTGCTAAGTCTTAGTCTTCCAGATTTTGTTGTCTATAGTACATAAACATCCAGGATCTTTGTATAAGTGAGTAACCTGAAGTCTTAATACAGTAGCCTTAGTCATAACTGGACAAACCTACAGAACTTCCTCTAGGGAACCCAAGCACTCAGAACCCTCTTGGCATCCCCCAGCATGACAGAACCCAGGACCAAGTGCCAGAGCAAAGGAACCCAAGAGTTTTATTTCTCACATCTCTTCTTCCAAACATTATCTACTTTGTCTGCATTATCCTTGACATAGAAGCTGAATCCAGCTAAGCAGACTTCTAAAAGTCTTTTACTTAACAGAATCTTTTCTCAGCCAGAAGACAAGGCCAAAGACCCACAATGTCCAGGGCTTGCTCTAATCGCTATACTTCATTCCTCTGCTTCTGAAATGCCAGACTAAAATGTACCATAAGGCAGCGTTCAATAGGTAAGCCATCTCTAAGTATATGTATGTTAAATGGTGATAATGCTATGGAGAAAAATTAAGCAGGGGAGATAAGGATGTGTGTAGGATGGCAAGGGGCAATTTTAAATGGGGTGGTCATAGAGAAGGTGACATTTAAGTAAAGATCTTTCTCTGAAACAAAGATAAGATCAGCTCAAAACATAATCTGCATGTTATTTAGCCTTTCTAGGCCTTAGTTACTTCATCCTGTCCCATTATGAGACATGAGCAGCCTATGGCTTCAGCCAGGGGTAGAGAAAATTATCCTGGACCATGATCTGAGTTCCATTCCCAATTCCACCACTTACCAGTTGAGTGAATTTGGGAAGAGTCAGCCTGTCTTTCAGTTGCCTAATCTCATCCAAAAAGAGAGAATGATATCCACCCTACATTAATATATTCATATATGTCGTAAAATGGGACAAGGGCTTTCCAATGGCATGGGCCAGACTAATGATGGCATTCTGCATTTAGTTTACCATCTCCCTCCCAGGATCCTAACATACTATATATTTACACACACTTAAGAGCTGAGGGAGTTTTCTTTTATTTCTTCAAGCAATTCAATACCACTTTACTAAGGGCCTCAGAAATGGCTTTCCTTTCATTGATAACTCTTAGTCAAGTGTTTATCAAGGGCTTTACTAAGTAGCTAGCTCTAAGAAAGGAGGTATAGAGTACCTATTAAAAAAAAAAGATGTAATTATTGGTAGCTCAATTCCTGTCATTAATTGTTTTAATAGAAATTTCTAAATCGCTTATCCTTCCTACTTTTTGGTCCTACAAGCCTGGCCCTGAACCTTGACCTTGGGCTTCTGGGATCAGGAAAGGAGTCTCTATGCCTGATTCCCATACTTTCCTTGCTCGTGGTTGGTGCTCAATAAAGTTACCAATTAACTAATCCAGCTTTAGGTCAGAGAACTGTATAAAAGCATGTGATGACTGTCCCTACCCCTAGGTGTGACTGAATAATGCTATCAAGGCTTCTGCTCTACCAAGAAAACTCCTCTTAGATACAAGTCTGTATTGGTTCCAATAAAAACTCTCGAGAGTACTGACTCCACCATAGTATCAGGTTTCCATAAGATCCTGGGTCTATAGACAACTAAAGTGTGTAGGCCCCCCACCACTACCACCCAGGCCTGAATTGAGGCCCTGAAATACCCCTGACACGTCCAGTGGATTCACTCAGTTGATATTACATAAGACCTTACACAAATGGTGTGCCCAGAGCACACCCTATTTATAGCGACTATTTGAACATGCCTGACTCCCTTCCAAACTGTGAGTTCCTCCATAAGAGGCTCGTGTCTTATCCCAGCACCTAGCACAGTGCTCAGAGTTAGTGCACGCCTAATAAATGCAACCTGTTGTGGATACCACGCTGCCCAAATTACCCATGCCCAGAACTGCTTCTCTTACCTAGGTGAAGATATTATCTGGGAAAGATACCATGAGAAATCAAACTAATTAGCAGTAATTAGCTGATTTCATTCATTCACTGTCTCCTAATAGAAATAAGGTCTTTTGGGAATGGAAGTAGGAAAAGATCAAATATGGTCAAGAAAGGCAAGTAAAGGTCCAGAGCACAGGGTACCACAGTGACAGGTTCTAGCAGCCATGCTATTTATTTCTAATTTTTAAAAAAATCCTCACCAAAGGATATGTGCATTGATTTTCAAGGCAGAGGAAGAAAGAGAGAGAAACATCAATGTGAGAGAGAAACATTGATCAGGTGCCTCCCGCAGGGGCCCTAACAGGTAACCAACCTACAACCTTTTGGTGCATGGGATGACACTCCAACCAACTGAACCACCCGGCCAGGGCAGCAGCCATGCTATTTAGCACAGGATACAAAAGTCCCCAACAAAGCTCAAAAAGGAGTGGAAAAGTGTTGTGAATTTCATCCATCCATGGAAATCTGCAAAGGATTTAACAATAAGGGAACCAAGAATTCCCAGATATTTGCATCTCTTTGTTCAGGCCAGATTCTCAGCCTCGGACCTTCCAGTTTCACCTCCTCCTCCCTTCTTCCCCCTGCAGATTGCAGAAAAATTCCAGAGGCCAACCAGCCATTTTCTTCTCAGTAGCTCCTGGTTAGGAGGAAACAGATTTGGCTAATAGGATACTGGCTCAAATCAGCCTCATCCATTTGGAAGTCCTGGCCAACCAGAGCCTTTGAGCACAGTAGGAAATAAGGGGGAGGGAGTGGAGGCGCTCCAAACACATTCCTCACTGTTCATAGGCAGAGCTAGACCAAGAATCACTGGTTTACTGCCAGCTTGGCAAGACCTTTTGATAAGTTGGTCAATTAAGTCTCTCCAACTGAATGCTTCCTCCTTTCCTATACCTCTGTAGGGCTCCTATCTCAATTCTCTCTATATACACAAAAAAGAACAAAAAAGGATGTGTATGGGGGAAGGGAGTGGAAGGGTGGTGGCAGCATAATTTTTCTTATCTTTTTAAATAAAGAATGAGAAACAACTACATTGTGAGGTAGTAGAAAGAAAACTTGGCTAAAAGTCAAGAAATCTAAATCCAGGCCCTGGCTCTGCTACTCACAAGCTGGTGAACTTGGGCTGCCCACTTCACTCCCCTAAGCAGGTTTCCTCATGCAAATTAGGATGCTGGCCCATGCGTTAACCACATATACTAAGTGCCTTCTATATGCTATACACTATAAGAAATGTTTTAAATTTTTTATTTATTGATTGATTTTTTTTGAGAGAGAGGGCTAGAGAGAGACATCAACTTATTGCTCCACTTATTTATGCATTCACTGGCTGATTCTTATATATGCCCTAACCAGAGACTGAACCCATAACCTTGGTGTACACAGACAATGCTCTAACCAAGAGCCATCCGGCCAGGGTTAGAAATGTTTTATATATCATTCCTCATAAAAATCCTATTAAGTAGTTATATATTCATTTTGCAGATGAAGTAACCAAGGCTCAGAGAGGATAGGTGACTGGCCAAAAGTCCTACAGCTAGAAAGTGGTTGAATTTCAAGGTCAGTTTTATTCAGATTCCAAAACCCATTGAACCATATGCCATTGTTAAACAACTTCCAACCTCCCTTTCATCTCTAATGCTCTGGAATTTTTTGAATGACCCCTCACTGTCACTTTTTTTTAAAGTTTTTATTTATTTATTTTTAGAGAGATGCAGAGGGAGGAAGAAAGAACATCAATGTGTGGTTGTCTCTCAAGCGCCCCCTACTGGGGACCTGGCCAGCAGCCCAGGCAAGTGCCCTGATTGAGAATGGAACCAGCAACACTTTGGTTCTCAGGCCACTCCGCTCAATCCACTGAGCCACACAAGCCAGGGCCTCACTGTCACTTTTTATTTCCTTCATCAGTTCATAGCATCAAGATCTGGAAGCTAAATTACCCAACTTTCACTTTCCATGGCCACAGAGGCAAACAGTCCAAATTATTCAAGGATTCCAGATCCCAGGGCTGAAAGAGGCCTCTTACACATTTACTCTTCCATTACTCACCCAGGAGAAAAATCAAGGAAGGCCTTAAGGAATAGAAGGCTTCCCAAATTAGTCTAACTCCTTTCTTTTTTCTCAAATGGCTATTAAAGCAACTGAACCTGTTATTAATGTAGCAAATGATGTTTATTTCTTCTAATACTTTAATGTTAGTATTGTTTATTTATTTTTCTTTGTTATTTACCTATTCCTATGTATGTGATCCAAAAGTCAGTAGCACTTGAAGTTGCCCGTGCCTCTTCACATCAGCAGGCTCGTTTTCACTGTGGGTGTAGCCAACGCTGCCCTGCCACCAAAGGCCTCCTGATAATGTCACCCTTGAGTGACTTTCACTCAAGGTATCCTGACACACCTTTTAAACAGACAGCAAAAAGGGAAAAATAATAGCTACTAAACAAAGTATTAAAACAGAAAATAAGCAATTTTTTAAAACAAAGTGTTATATAATCCTTCAACTTGCCTCTCCTTGTGCCAAAAAAAATTGAGAGAAGCCGTTCTGGCTATAAGCAGGGTTATGCCTAAATCATTCCTGACATATGAGCCCCTGCAAAAGGGAGACACAAACAGCATGAGGATGTGCCAGAAGAGACACAAGATTAGACAATTAGACTCTTAAAAAAAAAACTCTTATGTATCTCAGAGAACAGGTCTAGGACAGAGGTCAGAAATAATAGGGGAAAAGTTACCCTAGAGTTTAATCAAAAGAGGTCTGTCAATATTTGGCTTCTTCTGCAAGAGACCATCCAGAAGAAGCAAATAACATATAAATTCACAGGAAGAGCTGCGCTGTGACTGTGCCAGCGAGGGAAATGGCACTGTTTCACACAGCTGGGAAGCACAAACCAGGTTCAACTTGTGGAGGGCAATCTCAGGCTCCATGAACATTTCAAAATTCTATCTAGAAATTCCATTCTAGGCATTTATGAAAAAGATAATTCAACATTCTTTACAACAGCAGTGTTTATAATAATCCCCATCCTTGGGGAAATAGTTACGTAAACCATACACACAGAGTCATTAAAAAATTGAGAAAGATCTTTAGGTAGAAACATGGCAAGATTTTCAAGTTAAGATAAAAGAGCAAGTTCCAAATCCCTATATATAGTATGTTCCCATTATTTAAAATAAAACTACAAACACTCACAAAACCACATGTTTCTGTAAATCCCTAAATGCACGAGAAAGGGTCCAGAAGGTGCACGATTGATACAGTGGTAACATATTTGGTAACAGTGGTTGTAAGAACTGAGGGAGTAAAGGCCAAGGGGGTTTCTCCTATCTTTACTATTTGGAATTTGTTTTAGAAATGTATTCCTGTGCAGTGAATAATGACAAAAATACCCCCCAACCATAAAAGTGAACTAAAATATAAAGGCTACCTTTATATGTGAAATGAAAGATGTCCAAGATATGTTTTTAGTGAAAAAAGCAAGTTGCCAGACACCAGGCATAGTACAATCTCATGATGAGGGTGAGAGGGAAGAAGGGAATGAAGCCAGCCTGGAGAAGAGGCCTGAGTTATAGTCTTCATTCTGTCACCTCATGGTCTCTTGACCATGGGCTAGCAGCTTAATCTTTCCAAAGCCTTGGTTTAAGAATTAACTAGCATATAGGGTGCTACTGGGTTTAAGTGAGAATGTATAAAGTACTTTCCATACAACCTGGCAGAGATAAACACTCAGTAAATGGTAGCCATTATTTGTATTAATAACAATAAATTAAGCATCAAAAATTAGATCCCTGAGAGAATTTCAAAGAGAATCTTTGATACCTGATTATGATTTAGTCTTAACACTAATCATTATTATTTTTAAAATTACTAATTCTGTGAGTTTCGGTCCTCAAATTTTAGAGCTGGAAAGGATCCTAAGAGTTCATCTAACTCAGTGCTTCCCAAATCTGGCTGCACAGTAGAATTAGCAAGGAAGCTTTAGAGGGTAAAAAAAGGCTTTCCAAGGCTCCACTTAGGCTGGATTAGAATTTCTGAGAGGTGGGGATCGAATGAGCTCTATTTTTTACAAGCCTTCTGTATCTCCACATGGGTTTATACAGGCACAGAACACCTCTGGGGAGGGGAAATGAGGGATAAAAGTGGAAGGAAATCTTACTGTATTCCCTTTGTAGTGTTTAAACTTTTCAGCTATTCAAAAATAAACTCTTTTAAGAAACTAAATAACAGTAAGCTCCTTTAGGTGGATCTAATGCAGTCAATCCAGACCAGAATGAGGGACCCTCATCCTTTGCTCCAGAAATTCCACTTCAGAAAATTATAAAGATTTCTGTATAAAGATGTAGGTAACCATCATAGAAGAAAAAACAGCAACAAAAAGCCTGGTAACATCTTAAATGTCTAACAAAATATGGTTTTATAAATTATGGTATATCCATAATGAAACATCACTTGCTCATTGTTTTAAATTTTTAATTTATTTTTAGAGTGAGAGAACAAGTGGGAGAAAAAGAGGGAGAGAAACAAGGTTGTGCAGGAGAGACACATCAATCGGTTGCCTCTCACATGTCCCCAGTGGGGCACCTGGCCCGCAACCCAGGCATGTGCCCTGACTGAGAGTTGAACTGGTGAACTTTCCGTTCACAGGCCAGTACTCAATCCACTGAGTCACACCAGCCAGGGTTCACATGTTCATTATTTTTTTCTCTGATTTTTTAATAGCATAGGAAAATGTGACACAATGTTAAGTGAACAAAACAGGACATGAATGGATGAATGGCTTAATCATAATTTTGGAGTGGGAAGATAGTGGAAAATGGCTATAAAAAAGTGAAAGGAGCCTTGGCAGGTATGGCTCAGTAGGTTGGGTGCCATCCCTCAGGCAAAGGTCGCCGGTTCAATTCTTGGTCAGGGTGCATGCTTGAGTTGTGGGTTCAGTCCCCTGTCCCCTGGTTGGGGCATGTACTAGAGGCAACCAATCAATGTTTCTCTCTCACATCAATGTTTCTCTCCTTCTCCTTCTCCTTTTCCCTCCCTTTCCCTCTCTCTAAAAATATAAATAAATTTAAAAAGTGAAAGGAGCCCTGGCTGGTGTGGCTCAGTGGATTGAGTGCCGGCCTGTGAAGCAAAGGGCCATTGGTTCAATTCCCAGTCAGGGCACATGCCTGCGTTGCGGGCCAGGTCCCCATTTAGGGGTGCATGAGAGGCAACTACACACTGATGTTTCTCTCCCTCTCTTTCTCCCTTCCCTCCCCTCTCTCTAAAAATAAATAAATAAAATCTTAAAATAAATAAAAAATGTGAAAGGAAATACAATACATTTTTTAAAAAAAGCCTGTGACTTTTTCTCTACATTTCACTCCCTCTCCTCAGCCCTGGCCCCTCTTTAGGAACTGGCATCAAATCCCACTGAGGAGCCTAAGCACCATTATCCTGTCTAGTGACCCACCTCACTCATCACATAATTACCTTGCGCTCCATCATGCTTGTTGTAACTTTAAAAAACAGAAGTTCCCTTCATAGGACAAATATTTGCCATAACAAGGAGTGTCACAGATTCTAAAGCAACATTTATTCCCTGATATATGGCTGTATGTTAGTCAACACAGTTGAATAGTTACAAGCACCTAAAGTTTTGGGCTAGTGAAATATGTAACTCACCCTAAAGACATGGTTTCTACCTTTAATGTCCTACAATCCCTGTGGATAGACAGGACACATATGTAAGAAAGAGTAAATAATAATGTAAGAGGACACAAAAGGCAGTACAGGCAGTAGGTGCTAAAGAAGTTCAGGCACATTTGCACACATACACACAGTTACTGCACTTTATTGAATACATTTTTTCCCCTGAATCAAAATATAAACCCCTTAGATGAAGTTTTCTTATTCACAGATTATATGAATATATGAATATATTCATATACATGAATTATATTCATGTATATGAATATACAAATTTAGATTTTTGTATCTAAACCTAATGAATGCCTAGTGTGCCCGACAGCTAGCAGGTACTTCATAAGTGTTCTTTAATTAATCATACTCTATGCTCTGCACAGTTAAATGCAGTTACTTTTTGAGTGAATTAATATTTCAGTATGAATAATAGCAGAGAATGCCATCTAAGTGAACAGTGGTTAGGGGTATAGACAAGATGGTACTTGCTCCCAGTGTATTTCAGACTGATAAAGGCTGGGAAACACTGTGGCTGCCATCAAGAGGCTCTGCTAGCCTCACAGTCTCCTCCCAGATTTCAGTTCTTAGTGGGGGACTAGACAGGGAGAATCTAGATTTGTGCTGAATGTAGTCTTCTTTTCTTTTCAGAGGAGAAAAGCAATGACAAGCCAAGCTGTCCCTCTTTTTTTTCAGTGACCTTAATGAAAAACATGGTGCCAGCATTACCCTTGTCAAATCACACCCCAACTTCTCTTCTGCTCCACATATAACTCCAACCGTTCTCTGGTCGCCTCACTCCTTAGTCAAGGACCAAAGCCATGCCAGCCATCAGACAGGCACCTTTCTCAAGTCCTGGCTAGGACTCAGTGCCCCAAACCTCCCGGGGCAGTAATTATCTAATTTGAAGGGAAGATTCATCCCTAAAAACTTGGCAGGACCACAAAGAGCAAACTCAAAGTTCACCCTGCATGAAATAAGGGAATGGAAAAGGAATCCTGAGTTTTCCCATCCTAGATTTTCTTGGTTCTCCAGGACATAGTACACACTTAAGGATTAATATTTGCCTATTTAGGAAAAAAAAAACACCTTCAAAGTTCATCACTTCCCCTAGCTTTGGGCAAACTTTAACCATTCTAGACAGATAAGAATTTCTCTCTCAAAGAGTTCCTCCAGTAGGGCATGCCACGGCAGCCTTGTGAGGAGGAAGTTCTCCTTCAATTCTAACCTAAGGCACTGCTATTAAAATTGAGATTTATTTCTTTAGAAGACATTTAAGGCAGCAAATTAGCATCCTCTGTATCATTATTTCTCAGGTTATTCATGCATGCTAATGTTGGAGAGACCCTCAGCTCTACCTCTAATCTTTAGAGGCTCAACGCCACTTTCATTTCTCCAATGTTAATGTCTAATTATTTTCCTTTTTAAGAGATTCCACTCTCCATGACTTCCATTCTGTCTCTTCATGCCTCTCTCAGGTTTCTTTCCACTCTTACAGTGCCCTTTCCTCATCAACCTTTTATTCCTCTTTCCTCTACATTCCCATCCCTAAATCTCCTATTCTAAATGGACAGAAGCCTTGCTTTACCACCCCCTACTTTTCTGACCTCGTATTCTTCCCTGTAGGAATGTTTAATTAGCATGTGGGATTTAATTAATTCAGCAGCTAATTAAAAATGGGAGAGGAAGGGTAGAAGAGGAGGAGGGTGGGAGAGCTCGCTCGCCTCAGTGCAGAAGGCACCACAGATGGTTCTGGGTTGGCTGGCACCATGCCACCGCCCTCCAACCCCCTCCACCCAACAGCACACACAGCGAGGGGGGAGGGGCAAAAGTGAGGGGCATAGACTGGCAGAGCCACTAGACAGACTCATTCAGTCCTGCCGCTGCTTTGTACTGGGAAGAGACAGAAGGAGAGGGCAAACGAGAGAAAGGGAGGGAGAAACATGACAGACACACACTCAGGAAGAGCAAAAGAAGCGGGCGTTGGAACCGAATGACACCTCTCCTCTTCAACACTGGAAGAAGCGAAGAGCGTCTTCATCCCAAAAGCAAGCCAACATCTTGGCGTTCCCTGGCTCCTAAGGACCACTGAAAACAAGATGGGAAAAGATAGCCACTGATACTCTGGAAAAAAAGTGATAGCTTACTCTGACCACCAGGGACCCACTCTGCAGCCATTCTTCCCATACCACGCTGCTTCCTCAGCATGAGCAGGAAAGAGCGCTACTGAAAATGAAAGATGGGGAGTGGCAGGAGTGGGCACAGATGGGCGACGGTGTGCAAGTGGACAAGAGGAGACTTAAAGGAAGAGGAATGAAGGGAGTACATGAGAAGGGAAGGGAGCAGTGGGAGAAGGTGAAGGAGAAGAAATAAATAATGGAGAAGGAAGAGGAGAAGTCAGGGGCAGAGCCATGCTTTGTTTGCCATGATGGATAAAGAGGGCCGGAGTGTCTGTGCAGAGGATTTCCACCTACTGACCCTGCCCAGCCTAGGCCAGGCAGAAGGGGAATGGCAGCACTGCAGGGAGGGGGCAGGAGCAGATCCTTCTGAGGGCCAACCAAAGTGCCGGAGACAGGGAATATCCTGCAGCACCTTCCTAAATACTGGATATTTCTGCCAAACCAGGAATTTACCAAAAGCAATGGAGAAAAACTTCCAAATGAACAGAAAAGGAGGCTAGGATGACAGGAGGCTGCAGAATCCGCTTCCAGGAGCTCCAGCGGGGAGATGGGTGAGGAATGGGATTTTCAGCAGCACCCAGCTGGCGCTGTAAGGGTGTCAGCTGATACTGAGGGAAATACTCCATGAGGGCAATGATTGATTTGATTGAGGATCTGAGGGTTGAGAAAGAGAGGAAAAGCTGGGTTTCAGAAAGCACCCCTTGGGTGGGAGGCATCTAGGAAGCTTTGGAGCTTACAGCCTTGGGAGGGGATAAAGGAGGGCAAAAAGGAAGTCTGCCATCAGTGATAGATTATATAAGACTCGACTGAAAGAAATTGAAGAGGGTGTGAAGCCAGATGAAGCTTTTCTGGTGTTAACTGCCATAGAGCTGAATGCAATGGCAGATAAGGGTCATCGTAGTAAAGAGACAGGGTTTTCCTGGCTAGGAATTCTGATTTGATCTCTTTACCACCTAGGGCTTCCTGCAAGAGCTAGCAGTGAGTGAATCAAAACTGGGAGAGAGGAAGTGGAAACTCAGTGGCTTTTTATTCTCCAGAGCTCACCTGTGGGGCTAAAGCCAAGGCTGGCAGATAAGACAAAGCAGTTCTCAGAGTAAGCTGCTACAGACTAGGTCAGAGTGGAAATATATGAATGCTTTCTGAGTTTATTTTCTAGTCTAGGTTTCAACTAACAATAAAAACTATAAGAACATTTATTAATATAGCCACGATGATAGCTTTACACTAGAAATTCTATAAGATTTAGGATTATCAGCACTAGTAGGAGGAAATAGGTGGTCCAGAGAGCCTTTGTTAATTTTAGTGGTCCTAAAGACTGGAGTTAGTTGCAAATGAGCAGAGTCCAGAGTTTCCAGCATCCAGCCCAAGATATTTTTGAGGGGAAAAAGCTTAGGGAAAGGGGTATATTAGTTAGCAGTAAGGTCAAATTGAATCTGAAATGGAAAATAGAAGCCAGGGCTTTGGAAATCCCCTACCTTGGCACTGTCTCGGCAGCTCCGGCAGGCTGGACTCTATGATACCCAAGGGGAATGTCAACCCCTTTTTGGTGAGCCCGGTACCTCACCTGGTCACACAGCCCCTCTCCCACCTTGGATGCTCTCCCTCAGCAGCCCTGCCGAGGCTAGCTTAGACACAGAACCTGACTTGCTGGGGGTGAAGTGGGAACATTGGTTTCCAGGGGATTGTTAACAAAAAGTCTAGATGTCCAAGAGGATATAGGTTCTAATACCTGCTTTGCTACTGGTTTATCTGTACAGTTTTGGATAAATCACTCCCTTCATAGGGCCTGAGTGGAAAAAAAACAAAAATCAACCAATTTTAGCTATAGCACCAAAGCATCCAACAAAGAAATAGTTACAACTTAATTTATAAGTTTTTTCTGTAGAAAAGTACTAAAGCTGGAAAGCCCTACCACTCACTGCAACAAGTATTTATGGAGCCTTGCTTTTAAGAGAGGGACCTTAACAGGGACCCACCATCTGTATCACATGAGTCCATGACCCTAACTAGAGTGGCCTGAATAGGACAAGAGAGGTCTCTAAACAAAGAGGCCACTGGCCCACATGCTTCCCAATGACTTATGAAGGCAGGAGAGGCAGACAAAAGAGAGGTTTCTACAGGCACCCCCAAGGCTCAGATAATACAGTGAAGGGTATGGTGTTCTAGTCCATTTTTCCCTGTGGCTCTTTCAGGGGCTGTGCTGGGCAGGCCAATTCTGCCTCTCTTCACAATCCAGAAGTCAGCCTTGGCACACACATGCTGGGGAGATGGAAGCCAGACATTAAGCTGAGGAAAACCTCCTCGTACCAGGGAATGAGGAAAGAGGCCACACTGTCCATGTTGCAGATAATTCCAAGGCAAAGACTCAGCACTATTACCCAGGGAGGTACTATGACGCCATTATTAATCCATAAAAATAAGTCAATAAGAGAAAATTAGCCATCCTAGAAATTGGTAACTTTATAGACAACAACACTGCTGAGTTAGCTGAGGGGTCATACTGGTCACTTAATGAGTAATCTCCGGATAAAATTAAGCAAGGTGGGGCCAGAGCTAGGGAAATGGTCTGATGAGTTTGGGCTACATTCTGGAAAGACAAAACAATAAAGGGAGCTATGGCTGAGTGGGACAACCATGTAAACTTGGCAGAGATAAAGGATGGAACGGAGTAACAGAAGGAGGAGGCAGGCTACAAGCGCTAAGATCCTGCGGCCAATATTGTGCTCAGCGGTGTCCAGAGAGCCAGGGCGCCCATCACATGCCCTAGCTGCCCTAGCAAGAACCTTCTGAGGACTCGGGAGACCAGTAGCAGGACATTTCATGAGAAACCACAGAACAGCTTTCAGAGTATGGTTTTCCTATGAAGTCTTCAAAATACAGGATAACAAAAGCAGAGCAATCCTTAGCAATTGAAACCGAAATTTTTGGATGAAGCCCTTATTATCTCAATTCTCGTGATTCCCTATCTCCCATTTCGCCAGCATGTGGAATGGAATTCTATAAATTCAGATAACACAGTGTCCCTTAGCAGCTGAACTCTCACTATCCAAATCCAGAAACTGAATAGATTTGAAGAGCAAAGGATTCCTTTACTTCCCCATCTCCACTCATTTCCTTCACAGCGTCTCACCATGCTCCTGAACTAGCCCTCAACACTGACCCCCAAGTTCCCGTCACCCTGTTCTCTTCTAGCCCACTCTCATCTACAGCCCCTTTTCATTAGGAGAGTCACCTGTAAGATGCCAAAGGTAGAAGAGATAAAGAAAAACAGTAAGAAAGAGTGTAGATTTTAGATTGGGCTGTAAGATGGAAATCCTGCAGAGAGAGAGAGAGAGGAAGAGAAAGAAATAGAGACAGAGAAAGCAAGAGAGCTGGAACAGGGGGGATGGGAAGAAGATGGCACTGCGGAAAAAAGAGCACCACAAAATTAATTTGAGGAAGGGAACAGTAGAGGAGACGTTGGTGGAATAACAATCAGGCAGTAGAGGGCTGGGGAAAGCGGGTGGGCGCCAGGGACTGTGGAGGAATGGTGTTGGAGAGGAGGACCCTGCACGCAGAGCAGCAGCAGCACCACCACCTATGGGCACGGTGAAGAGTTACAGACAGCAACAAAAGAGGCCCCCGCCTAGGCATGGGAGTCTGGGGTGCAGGTGGGGAGGCAGAAGCCTCGGCTTGTGCCCTTCAAACCCCTCAGTAACACAACACACAGGCTAGAAGAATAAATTCTATATGGTTCTCTTGGGAGGAGAGGGACTTAACAAGGTAAGGGAGGGAGGACAGAGAACTCCTGGCTTTTTCCATTCCAAAGGGTTTTTCCCCCTCAGAATTCAGGCAGAAGAAAAAGGGTATGAAAGGGGAGAAATGCAGGTTCAGAAAGGAATATGTGCACCTGCTTCTCCTTTCATTAGTTTGAGAAAGGATTTCATCTTTATTTCCAAGTGATTTCCTTTCCCCACTGGATGTGGGAGTATAGCTCCCTCCCTGGAGCATGGATGCCCCTCATTCAGCTGCTTCCTCCCAGCATAGGCTTGCAACTCCCAACCATCATTAGAAACCCCCAGGGAGCCACCAAGCTCCAAGAAGGAAAGGGAAGGGTTCCCCCCCACCCATCAAACAGACCTGGGGGGTGGGAGGAATAGGGTGGAAAGAATGAGAGAATGCAAACTGCACTGCAGAAAGGAGGGGAGAGAGAAATGTGATCAGTGGTATTTGTTGTGCTTCCAAGGAGGAAGGATCCTTCACATTTTTAATAATAATAAATACATGAGGACAGATTTGCCAGCACTGCTCTGGCTCCTTGGGAAGCGTGGGGGGAGGGGAGCCAATGCAGCTGCAGCACAGACCAGTATCTCCCCTCCCCTCCCCCACTAGATAGTCTCAGAACTGCAGCAGCCTCCCCCTCCCCCTCCCACCGCAGTCCTCCCCATCACAACCCACCCCTTCCATGATCCCTTCACATTGCTCTGCCTCTCCCTCCTCCGCTTCTCCCTCTCTCTCTACTCCCCCCAACCTTAGACTCAATTCTTTCAGCACTGGTGCTCATTTAATACAGTCTTACCCTAACTCTCAGAAGCCCTAGCACCCACACACTACTCCCTCAATCCTGAGGCCCCTCCCTCTTTCTACCACGCCCTTCACAGCTGACAGCAATCTCCCCACTCCAATACCCTCACAGAAGTGATCCAGTACATATCAGCATTTCCTGAATTCCAACAAAAAGGACTGCATTCCCCTGATTTTTACCTCAGCCTCCTTTCTCACAACCTTAAATATAACGGCCATCAAATGTGCTTGTGTTCAGGGGGTGCCAGGGCCTCGGGATGAGGTGACTACTGCCACCTATTGACCCAAATTTGTTCAAGATAGACCTTTAATACACTTCTTACACAGTGACACTGTTATTTCAAAAGCATCAATAGCTTAAACATGCAAAGGCATGGCTCTTGGGGTTTCTCTGAGACCCTCTGAACAATGAGATCAAAGAAATACAAAAGCAAGACTGGGCAGAGAGCCAGCACAATGATGCCTCTCTCCATGCAGAGGCAGAAAAAGAGGCTGAGCCCAAGGAATGAAAAAGCAACTTTAAGTCTTCTCAAGGGTCTATAACCAAAGAAGAGTAGGAGACAGTTTTTCTCAATGACTGTTAAAACCTTGTGCATCACAATATGAGTGATGTTACCAATAGAGCAGAAGGCAGGATTTCACTCATTTGCCTCTGTTAAGTTGGCCAAACCATTGGGTAAGCCTACACATGAATCTGAGGTTTATACACCTAATAGATCCCAGGAAGGATGGGGACACTCGGGACTCCTGTTTACACTCACTCAAATCTACACCAATCAGAACTGGAGCCTGGACAGCTAAACTGAGCTCTGCAAAAGGGCAGGCCTACACACACAATTCTCCGCAGTTTAGCTGAGAACTTTTACCAACCCAAAACGAGAATGAGCTTGAACTCTCCGTGGTGCTGAAAAGGGACATAATCACGCCAGGCTTTCCTTATAAGCAAAAGGTATTTTTCTAATAAGGTATCCATAAGACCATGTGAACTCCTGACAGACATTTCTCCAAGGCTTTATAAAATCATAACAAAAGCTTTAGAGGCAAAAACAGGTCTTGGTCAAACCGTCCTCCTTACCCCCTCAGATGAAAATACCAAGGCAGAGATGCTAACTTACTCGTCCAGAACAAAGCCAAGACTCTTTATCATCACATGAAAAAAACTGAACAGGTGCTCATAAGCACTAATGATAGACATTCCTTCATGAGCACTGGGAAGGAATGATCTGTTGTTAGCACTCTACTGAGGAAATCTGACATTCATGTGGTCTGAACGATCAGAACTGAATTTATGAGCAGGACTGAGAAAGAAGGAAAACAATGGCCATAAAGAAACCCTCAAATTCTAAGTCTCAAGTCCCTGGCTCTATCTACTACAGAGGTTTTCAAACTACATTCTATGGTGTTGTAAAGGTTCCTTGGAGCTCCTCAGAAATCTCAGGGAAAGGGGCCATGAGAACATGGAGCTGCAGGACCCCTCATTCCCACTTTAACAAAAGTAACCTCCCTTATGCCTGTTTTACACATTGAAAATCCATGTAAAACTTCATCAACAATGTACTCTAAACATTGATGACTTTGGGGCAAATATTCTCAGATTTTATTCAACTTTTTGTTGGAAACCTTTTTCAAATAATGCCTGTCATCTATGAGGGCAGGGACAACAAGATGTCCTTGGATCACAAGACTGAATTGAATTAACAGAAGATCCAGGAAGGGAGGGAGGAATTTTTGTCTGTTCAGTTTGCTGCTACACCAAAAGGCCAAAACAGTGTCTGGAATTTGTGGTTTCCTTTTAGGCAAGTCCTAGAATAGAAATGAGCAGCAGGGAGGGGAGAGCTTGAAGTTATAAACTACCCACCAATATTATTATTTTTTTAATTCTGAAGACTTTCATAACTCAGGACACTTGAGGTCCTCCACCCTCCATGTTCCACAAGCACTGGTTGTAACCTTGGCCAAATAACCTAAGTGTCTCAGTTTCTTCATTAACAATATAGAGATGACATATATTTTGTAAGGATTAAGTGTAAAGCACTTAGCTCAGCATGTAACATAAACAGCTTTAAAAAATTTTTAAAGAGCACCTCCTTTCTCTTGGCAATTCAGTTCCTACAATCCAAGAAATTTTAATAAATTAGAAGCAAAGGCAATAGTCCTAAGCAAATGTAGTGGTCCTAAAGCATTTTTTTACTGAACCTCTTGTTCAGTTAGTTCAGCCAGAAAGGGAAAAGAATCTCTAAATCTGTATTGTGCCTCTTTGCTTAGTTTCATTCAAGGACATAGAAGCATGAGGGCCCTGGGCATGTCAGGCCCCTCAGAGAACATGGAGCTGCCAGAGACTAAGAGGACCCAGAAGTGAAGGCATCTTGGTGTCATCCATGAGAAACAGCTTTAGGCTCTTTGGTTTGGAGGGAATCTCAGAGATTGTCTAATACATATATTTTTCAGCTGAGGAAAATTAAAGACCAGAGATCTTAAGTGATCTGCCCAAGATCACAGTTAACAGAAAACATTACTAGGCTATCTTCTAACTACTTTCTACCAGGATGCTGCTGACTGAAAACAAGACCCCCACCCAATCAAGCAGACCAACAGAAATCCAAATTCACGGGAACCAGAACCAACGAGGTTTTAGTGAAGCAATGACCCAAATTATAACCCTCTTCATGACACTACCCAGGACGGTCAAATTTCAAAATCAGGTGTTCGTGAGACCCCAAGCCCTTAAACTCCAATGAATTAACTCCACAGATTCCTCAGCTTCTCTATTCCCATCCCTCTTTTTACTTTCTGTATTATCCAAGGCCTGAGGGATCTCTCACTAACAGGCCATTCTCTGAAGAGAACAGATCTCAGGTTTGTAACTCCCACCAGTCTCCAGACTTGGGAAGACATTTTTGTGAGAATTTCACTCTTTTGGTCTTTAAGCTAGAAACTTGCTTTCTGTCTGCTTGCTGGAATTCTTTTGCAAGCTGTTTGAAAAAGAGGTGGCCTCTACTGACTGGTAAACTGAGGCCTTAGTTGAGAGAGGGTCAAAGAGGCTAAAAAACACAAGATTAGACTGACTCTTCACACTCCAGCCTTTTCATTTACTCAACTCCTCTCTCCAGATAAACTCTAACTCTCAATAGGTAAGCTAAGTTCAGTTCTGTGTTCATGCTATTTTAGAAAGAAAAAAAAATTCAGGAAAGTGGTGACAAGAGTTAACTCTCACTGATGAGGGAAGGTTCTAGGTTGGTTTTGATTAAGCAAGCACCAATTGAACTTTTCTGAACCACTAATGCCATCTGGTGGCCAGCAAGATTATAAAACTTAAAATCCATGTATTTCAGATTATCTGTATAACAAATCACATAGGAATTTGGGACAATGTGAGTTGGAAGAGTTGATTATGCTACCCTAATCTCTCACTTTTTTGTTAAATAACCAATTTCTAGTTTCTATTATCAAAGAAAACTATATATAGCCAAACTTGTCCCACTCCCCCCAAAATCTCCTTTCCCTTTTATCACCCTCTCACCTAAAACACTCCCCACAAAGCAACTGAGTCACACACGTGCAAAAGGGCTTCAATTCGTAAGTACAATCAATTTTATTAATAAAGGTCTTTCCACACATCCAGAGCAAACAATTAATAAATTCCAAGGGGAAAAAAAACTGCATACAGTGAAACTAGAAGTATCCCAGGATAACAAAACAATATATAAATATGTACACCCATAATCACCGCCGCCTCCGAAAACCTGAAAGGAAGGGAAACCAAGAATGAGGCAAAGGACAGATGGGGACGCTGAAGGGACAGAACAAAAAGACACCTAGAAAGAAGGGCTCAGCAGGGGTGGGTCCCCTATGCTCTACTCTGTATCGTCCCAGGACAAAAGACTAGAGGTAGGAAGAAACCGAAATGGGATAATGGTTCCTTCAAGTGACACTTTTATAGCTCTACTTAAGGAAGCCTGAAGAGGAGTTATGGGACCTTAGAGAAAGAATTCAAAAATCTCTTTTGTGAATGATACGGATTTTGAGCTTGGGAAAGAAAAATAAAAGCCCACCTCTAAAGAAATTAATGCCCAACATGGAAGAGATATTACAGTGGTTGGTAAGACCCAGGATGGCAAATCCGAAGCTGACATCCCAATTCATACTCTCCACCCTGCACTTGATCACCTAAGTCCGAGGCATCTACTGACCTTTTTTCTTCCGACCTTTCTTAGGTATCTTCTTCCTCTTCTTAACAGGTTTCTGATCCTGGAGACAAATGGAGAAGTGAAGGAATAGCAGTGCGCTTGCATGCTAGTACCCCCCAAGTCCCCATGGTAAGAAGACCTGTGTACTTTTGGCTAAAAGCATGGAAGTCACCCACCACCACTGTATCACAACCTCACCTCATCAAGATGAGGGGTTCCTCCTGTCAAAGCACTGATGTCACTGAAGTGCGTGAGAGAATGAAGTTGTGAGCTCATGACACTTGCTCGTTTTCTCCGTCCTTTCTCTCGCTTACTGACACTTAAGCGCACCATCATGCTCTCCTCATAGTTAATCCTGCCAAAGGAAGACACACTGTTTCCAGTATGCTCAGTGAATAAGACACAAAGCTGCAGCCCAGAACCTGGGCCTAGACATTTACTCACCCCTTATTCAGACAGTTCTCAAGAAGTTTCAGAGCACAGCAATATAGTACCTAGTAAGGACATACTCAATGCTCACTACTGAGCTTCCTCAAGGAAATATCCTTTGTGCTAGAACTTCCCTCCTCCCTAGAGATGACAGCCCAACCACAGAAATATTTAAACTATTGTATCAGAAAATTCTTATATTTCGGATTCATAAACAGCATTAGCTACATGGGCCCTTTCACTCAAACCTGTCAACTGGGCAAAGTCAATGAGTTTGTATTCAAGTTACAATCACTTTTCTACTCCTCTTTCCTGAACTTATCTAGCACTCTCGATGCCATTATTAAAAAACTGCTTTTATTGCCTTCAGAACAAAAGTGAGAGCTGTGACAATGAAATACAGAATGTTAAAGCCCTACGAGGTGAACTCCATGTATTTCTCTTCACATAGCATTTGCTCAGCCTAAACAGTTGGGGCAGGGATTGGATTTTTTCCCTAGTTATTCTGTACTTCAAACCCCTAATTCTTAGAAACCTCTCTCCCAAGCTTTCCACTCCATTTTCTATATAATGTGGGCTCTCTTGGTACCAGACTCAATCATATTCATCCAAAGCACGAGAACAGGTCTTTACAGACTAGAAAACAATGTCTGATAGCAAGGACTCAGACCTGTGTTGATCCTCCTGACTCTGGCGAGTAACATGAGGATGACGGGCATCACGGATTTCCTCTGGAGCATCTGAGTACTGCTCCTTAAGTTCACGAATGACAGAGCTGCTCAATGCTCGCTTCTTGGCTCGTTCTAGACGCTTCTTTTCCCGCTCAGCCTCTGTTTCATCTATGTGATAAGAATTAGCAAGGGTTATCCCAGAACAGAGAAAAGGAGAAGAGAAACACATTTCACACAGAGTGGGTAGTAGCCACAGTTCATACCATAATGTACTGGAACCAAGCGTGGTGGAACATATTTCTTAACTGCTCCATTTGCAGATTTCTTCCCTGAAGCCCCAGACTGGCCTTTCTCTGCTTCATCTTCCTCATCCTCAGAGCTCAACTACAAAAAGAATATAATGTCCACAAACTTAGGAAGTGTTAGTTGGATGGGTGATTAGAAAATCCAAAGCTGGTGTAACCTGGGGAGGCGGACATATAAACAAAAGGGAGAAGGGGGATTCTCAGACTCAACACTCTAAGGCTGGGATCAACAGTAGTGAGGGAATCCCAGGAGCAGCAGGATCACCACAAAGCTCATTAAAGCTCAGATTACTCAGGAAAGTCGGGGTAACGCAACCCCTTACCTTGCTCATCATACTGCTGGGATGAGGCTTAAAGCGGAGTGGGTCATTCTCACCTGAAACATTACAAAAAACAAAATTTTTTACAAGATTTTGGACTTTATGATAGACACAACATAACCTTACAGCTTCCCCCACTTACTGAGGCTGCCTGTCACTGCAGTCTTGACCAGTTTATCAATCTGATACTTCAGTTTTTGGTCCAAGGGACGAAGTTTTTCCAAAACCTGTAAAATAGTTAAAAAGGATCACACTCCCTTCCCAAAGTTAAGCACATACCAGAGTCCCTATATTAAGTTGCCAAATAAAGCACTTAAAATACGCAGAAACTAGAACAAATGAAGAGAAAAAATACTTTTTCATTTGGTTTCCTCACTTAAACATAGTACACACTTAAATGATAGCTATCGTGTGCTAGTCCTGGAGTTCAGGATTTGGGAACCTAGAACTCTTAAGATGCCAAATACTTCACACCGTACGAATCTCCACCAGTCTCAGAACTGCAGCATGTCCCTGAAGAGACCCTCCTGAGGCTTTGTCCAGGATGAGATGGCTCAAATCCGTAAGGTACATGAGCAGCAGCTGGTCTTTCACTTCTAAGAGGCTGAGGCCCTGAGTTGAATAAAACAGTAAAAGACGCAAAGTCAGTTTTAGCCAGAGAATCAGGGGGCGAGCCTAGGGTAAAGAGGGTAATTTTTTCCAAGTTCAAGTTTTTCCCAGTCAATTCATATAAGGTATCTGGAGAAGTCTTAAGGCAGTGGCTGTACCTAAAATGGCCACAGAGAAATTATACTAACATGAAAGAAGCAAACCTCAGAGCACTACTGAAACACAACAAGCACAAGAAAATCAATAAAGCATCCCCCCAAATGACTGCTGACAGACTTCTCAACCTCAGAGCTATTAACATTTGGGGAAACAGATAATTTGTGGAGCGCTGTCCAGGCACTAGACAATGTTCAGCGGTATCGTTGGCCTCTCTTCACTGATGCCCCCTCAAGTTGTGACAATCAAAAATGTCTTCAGAGTCCCGGTGTGACTTGTACCGGCCACAGAAGCCACCGGGATGATTCCGGGGTATCTCATAAGCCAGGAAATGGTTTAGTGTCAACATTTACTTAGTAGCTGGCAAGAATCTGAAGAAGCCCACCCAGGACCATTCCATGGACCAGGATCTAGTGTTAGTATAAGGGCAGGCCCACTGTGCCCAGCCAGCTCCTTGCTTTGCATCAGGTGAATGTGGTGACCTCCCAGAAGACAAACACTTTATTTTAAAGATCACTGACTAGCACCTGGAGATGTTGTTTATTGGAAACGACATCTAATAAAAGGCACACTCCGACCTCACTGAAAACAGTCTTATCAGGTACCCAACCATGAATGGACATCTACCCCTGTCTGTGGATGTCAAAGACTCTTCAAGGATAAGGAGCCACTGACACCAAAGGCAGACAGCTACTCCAAAACACTGACAAGGCCTGTATATCTACAGATTGATAATGAACTCAGAAACCATTTTCTTTGATTATCTTTACCTATCCATTAATGATATTTGTCATAATAATAGTTAGACTTGTTCTTTGGGTTTTTCCATATAGTCCAACTGTTTGATTACTGAACACGTGTGAGACATCTGTTAATACTCTTCTTGACTAATATAAATGCTACACTAAATGCCATATATAAAAAGATGAGGAGGCAAAATTTGGATGCTGATATCTCACAGGATAGAAATGATCCAGAGATTTTCTTCACAATAAAGACCCTAAGACCTCACTGCCTTCCATTTACCTGCCTTTCCCTTTTCTGGGAAAAATTCCACCTCGACCCAGATCCCGTGATTACAGTACCGCCCCATCCCCAGTGGTCAATAAGATGTCAATACTGACACTTCCTAGGAATGAGCCTTCCCAGTGCTTTGAGACCATGCTACCAAATCAAAAGGTTGATCATCAATGCATCCTTCAGACTGATTTATGACCAAAAGGGAGAATTGTGGAGAAAAAAAGAGGTTCTATGAAAAGGAACCTCACAGGGTGATCTAATCATAAATTCCTAACTGGGCAGGTCATGACGGGTGGGGGGGGTCACAACCTAGACCTGTAACTCCTTTAGTGAAAGGTTCTAAGGCAGCCCTGCCCACTGCTCTTGCGCATTCAGGTTAACTCTCCTTTGAAATGTGAGAACTGGGACATTAACCCTCAAGACAGCACATAATCTTGATAACTGTCATATAACACAATCCCTGCCTCACTTTCTCCAATCTTCCTTATATCCCCTCCTTAATTTCAAATGCATAGAAGAAACTGCAAAACTGTTATTCTTGGGAGCATCTGAGATCTTATTCCATAGCTTATGTCATTAGTTTGGCTCAAATAAATTCTTATAAAAATTTTTTTAAATGTCTCCATATACTGCTGAATTCTAAACTAATTTAATCAAAATAATTATTGATTTTATCCCCAAACAATGCAATTATATGATACAGGTAAAAACAATGACTTATACATACTGACATGCCTATCGTACTAACTTAATTCCATGTCAACACACTCTCTACACTATGTAGAAAGTGTGTATAATAGCGTTTCAACTAAAGATGGAGAGTATGATGTACACACATTTTATATGTATGGAAATATGTCTAGAAAATAAAACCCAATTAACAACTGCTATCCCTGGAGATCAAAATGAGAAAAAGGAATAAATGGAGTGCTTGTACTTGAAGCCCTTTTTCCACTAAACATATATTACTTTTATAATCAAAGAAATTTTCAAATAATGCACACTAGTAGTTATCTCAAAACAGTGATTATATTGGTTTTTAATTTTCTTCATGTTTTTACGTATCTTCCAAACTTCCTAAAATTAAAAAAGGAAAAAAAAAACCTTGCTAAAATTAAAAGTTTATTATATTTACAGGCATAAAATTAAGCAAATATTATGTAAGTTTATTCTTTTTAAATAAAAGAAAGTAATATGTGAGCACTGACAAGTTGTGTGTGTGTATATATATATATTTTTTAAAGGACTCGCTGTTTCACAAAATGAAACTAAGACAGTCCACAGACCTGGGAAGACCCATGTCAGACAGGTTGAATACTCTGCCCGAGATTATATAGTAGTAAGAGTGGGGCTGGGATTCAAACTCAGGCTTACACCTTAGGTATCAGACTCTACTACCTAAGCCTCACATATCTTTAAACCAAAAAGATAAGCTCTTAAGATCACTACTAGTGTAGAACAGGAGGATAAGCAAAGGAATTAAAAACAGACAAGTCAAGTTTTGAATTAGGTATTTAATCACATATTGGGTAAGTTATTTAACCTTCTAACATCAGTCTCCCCATCTGTATTATGAACAGTATTTCTTTCCCATGTCAAAGAGTAATTATGAGGCCCAAACTAAGACAACATGAAAGCACTTTGAAACCTACAAAACACCTAGTAAAAGCTAGCAAATCTCTGTTTAATGAAGAAACAAATATATAATGAACTAAGACATGCTGGGAGCCTCTGTCAAAAAGACATTACAATGGAACACAGCATGGTACCTAGAATAAAGACAGCCAAGAATTTGAGAAGCAGGCTCTTCTGACATGCTTGGGCACTGTCAAGTACAAACTGGGTTACAAGCCCATGAGAGAAACACAAAGAAGGAAGAAAAATCAAAGACTGGAAAAAAAATCAGAAAATATAAAAACAGACAGGAACAAAGTTTAATGATGAGAAAAAGCAAAGAGAATATATTAAAAACGCTATTAGTTCTCTTTCTAAAGCATGAAACTGCTTTCTAAAGCATAAATCCCATGATTAAAAATCCTTCAATGATTCTTATTATCCCAATGTCGTGATTTTCATACTTTTGTTGACCTATGGAATGTTTTGCTTAAATAACAGCTTAGGACAAAAGCTCAATATATAAAACAGATAACACCAGATTTTCCAGTCCAAGCAAGTAGGAGGGATCCAGAATCCTCTGTCTGTACTAACCATACTCAATGATCCCTGAAAAGGTTCTACAAAACCTTAATTTATAAAAACTACTATATTTCAATTTTACGATACACATTGTCATATTTTCACATCTTTGAAATCAAGATGCATCTTTTAATCAATGGTATCTTAGCATTTTGTCACAGATTAACAGGCACTTTTTCTTAGTACTGTATGTAGAAAATGAATGTTATGTCCTCAGTTAAGACCATCTCACATTAGATAAAATACAACAGTTAACTCCTCAGTTGACAAGACTTTTCAGACCTTTCCATCTTATTTCCTACCCCTAACACACATGCGCACACACATACAATGTAGATCCAACCACAGTAAAGGACTTACCTCCTTTCCCAGAACATCACCATGCTTTCAGGACTTTATGCCTTCACACATCTGTTTCTTTCTGTACCTCTGATGCCTATTTATTCCACACAATCCTGTTACCTCTTCTGAGAAGTCTTCCCTGACTTCCTCTGCTTCTTTGACAATTATTTAATCTCCCTCTTTGGCTTGTACAGTACAGTGACATGGCTGCTACTGCTTATACCTACTTCTTTGATCTGTCTTACCCACTAGACTTCAGTGCAAAAACTAGATTTTTTTCATCTTTAAAGCTTCAACACTTAGGACATACAGACACTCAATAAACCAATCATGAAAGAGCTGTTGAGAACATCAAGTCAGGGGATGCTTACTCTTTATCTATGTCTTACCTTCTCTGTAGGATAGGCTCTAGCTTGAATTTTTTTTGTCAGAGCTTGAATGTGTGCAGTTACAGCCATTGCCTGAAATTAGTCCAAATAAAACAGCTGACTAGAATACATCATGATCTCTGTCAGCTGTGAAGGGCAAAAGCTAAACAATGCCACCTAAAAATTATCTTAAACATCGTCCAATATACAATTCTATCTTCTTTTCAGTTCTGAGAAATAATAGGAGAGATGGTTTCCGATACTTCTTCAAAAGGTAGAAAAGACTTCCATTTCTTCTTAAAGCTAAAGAAACCACCTTAGCAAACCCATGGGGAGGCCATGGGGACTGGGACAGTGGTGATGGGTTGTAACTCCATCTGTACTGGTTGAACTCGCAATGCATAGAACTATATAAACGTCAATTAGCTGGGCTTGCAAAGGGCAAATCACATCACCTTTCCCAGCGTGGGCTTCCTTAGCTTTAAATATAAAGAAAATTGACTCAGATAATTTTTTTCTTGAGCCTTCGGCATTCCTTTGGATGCAAAAATCAATTACTTTTCATTATAACATGAAAAGGTCTTCATCAAATCATTTTGCTCTTAATGGTATTGGGTAGCATTCAAATATATGCCCCCAAATCACCAAAGTTTGGAGGTGTGGCACACAAAGTCAAACCGTGATTAATCTATTCCAAAGAGGTGACTACTCACCTGCTCCTGAAGGTTTTTCAAAAGCGCCACTGCACTTGACAGGTCTGACTCCAGCACTTCCTACAGGTGGGAGAGTAAAGAAAAAACATTCCTTCCTCAAGATTATGAGATGGAAAAGCCCCCGCTTTCTTTCAGCACCCTGACTTCCGGCCTTCCCACTCCTGTTCACAAGTATCCTCGCCTCATAGCGGGCCAGCCCCTCAAAGAGCAGCGGTAAGTCCAGCCCCGTCTCCCTACTGCTACTTTTCCCCGCGCTGTGTCAGGGAGGTTCACGACAATAATTTGCCTGAGCCACTTAGGGTAAAGGAAACGTCCACGACAGCAACTCGAGAAAGGTAAGATACCGCACTCACCGGAGCCGCCATTTTCACAAAGCCCGCCTCTTCCGGAGCCGTACTTCCCGGTTGAGAGACTGATCTACAACCAGAGCTTCAAATCTAAGCCAATAGGAATAGGGGATCTCTCACTTCCGCCCGGAACAGGACGTACAAGAAGAAGGACCAGGTCCAGCCAATGGAATAGAAGAACTGGTTAAATCCGTCAGATTTAGGCAGAGACCTAAATAACGTAAAGATGCTCTGGGAAAGAAGCATGTGATTAGTAAGTTCAGTAGAATGATTGAAGCTGAACCAATAAAAACTGGGAAAATAATTGATTGGCCCAATAATTAGAGAGGCCCAATGGAGAAAAGGAGTTAGCAGAGGTAACTGAGAGCGCATTGGCTCCCGGATGCCGCATTCCCAGAGTCTTTTCACGATGCTTCCCGTGCGGGGCCTGAACTGGCCTGTAGGTGGCAGGCCTCCGCGTAACTTTGAGGAAGTAGCCACGTTGTGCGGCTGCCCTCTGGGGCTGGTACTCCACCTCAGGCCATGCGAGATTGTTCACAGACTCTAAGGCCCTTTAATGCAATTTTGTGACCGTAGTTCTGTGTGACCACAGAGAAGTCACTCAGTCAATGAGCTTTGTTAATCTGCAAATAAGAGAGTTGAGCCAGAGAAGCTGAGGGTTTAGACACAGAAAACCAGGACCCTCGCCCTAATAGAGCACGCAGAGGGGCTCTACGGCAAAAAACAAAACAACAACAAAAAAAAACCCAGATGCTGCCCCAACGCTCCGCACTTCTACCAGTTTGGGGACATGAAAGCGTGTACATTTTACAATTAAGGAAGCCGGTTCAGATTTACGGGACTTGCCCCTGGTCTTAGAGGTTGGCAGCAGAACTTGATTCAAATCCAGCCCGTGCGTATTTCATTATGCCCTTCAAATTTTCTCAATGCTCTCAAATGTGGCAGTCCACTCCTGCTTCTCACAGGTAAAGTAAGTTGAATGGGTGTTAATTGTTCCCCTCATCTGCCTTAGGAAAAAAGCAGTGCGAGGGCAGATGATGGTCTTGAATTCATCTCGCATCTGCACAGTGGACCTAGGACCAGAAATCAGCTCTTCTGATTTGGAGCGGCCTTCTGGAATAAAGGAAGTACTAACCTCCATATCTCAGTAGCCAGGATGAGGAAATCCTGGTCTCTAAATCTTTTGCTGGACCCAGGAAGAAGAAGGCAAGGGGTATCCAATCCTCATGCCTCTGCTTCTAACATTTGCTGCTTCAAGCCCAGCATGCGGGCTCAGGGTGCTTTAACAGTCAACAAAGCGTTTTTGTACCATTTGTCAGGATTTGTTTTAGGAAAAGTTTCCATTTCAACATAACTTCTCTAATTAGGTCACAAATAGTCTTTTCCTTTCCTTGGAACTTGAAATTTAGTTTGTTTGTATCCATTATATCAATGACAAAACTAATTACACTGCCTTGTTTTGTTTTTGATTATTAAATACTTGCCAGCCATTTTGTTACAAGAAATCTTGGAGTTAACAATACAATAAGTCTTTGTAAACCTCTTCTAGGACCAATCAACAAATGTTGGAAACGAAAACAAGGGCATGAACTTGCAGTCATTCATAACATTTGCACACATTGGGCTGGCCAAAAAGTCTGTATGGTTTTTCCATAAAATAAAAGACACATTTTTCATTTTCACCAATAACTCTATTGATTTGGATATTTAGAGTATGTCGGCTATCTCTGTGTGGTATAACATTGATTGTTCTCAATTAATGTCTCAATTTGATCACTATCAACTTCAACTCATCTACCCGACCAACCGCGGAGGGAGCATTTGTCCAGTGAGAGAAACCATCTCCAGCACAAAACTTCACAAACCACTTTTTTTTTTTTATTTTAGAGGAGGGGAAAGGAGGGAGAAGGAGAGGGAGAGAAGCACCCCCACTGAGGACCGAACCCTCACCTCAGGCATGTACCCTGGCTGGGAATCAAACTCACAACCTTTCGGTTTGCAGGATGACACCCAACCGACTGAGCCACACCAGCCTGGGCTTGCAAACCACTTTTGACACGTTCAGTCAGTCACAGCACCTTCTCCATACACTACATAAATCTTTTTTGTGTTTCACTGCATTTTTACCTTTCTTGAAATAATAAAGCATCATATGCTGAAAATGTTGCTTATTTTCTTCCACCTCCACTATTAAAATGGCTACACAAAAATTCACCAATTTGGTAAGTTTTTTTTCAATGCATGCTGATATGACAGCTGTCACAATACAATCTAACAAAATTGTTTTGAATCAACTTAAAGACAACTAAGTGCCACTCAAGCCATCTTATGGAAAAAAAACCAAATGAACTTTTTGGCCAACCCAATACACACTGAGTAAATTTTTTAACAGCTTTATCAAAATTTAATACACACACCATATAATTCACCCATTTAAAGCATATAATTCAATAATTTTTAGTATATTCACTGAGTTGTACAGATATCACAATTTTTAGAACAATTTTATTATTCCCTAAAAGAATGTGCCCAACAGCAGTTACCCTCCCTTATCCCCCACTCCTAGTCCTATGCAACCACTAATCATTGTGGTCCTATAGATCTGCTTATTCTGGGCATTTCATAAAAATGGAATCATACAGTATGTGGCCTTTTGTGACTGGCACTTTCACTTAGCATAATGTGGAGTTTTTTTCAAAAAACATTTAAAAGATTTTATTTATTTATTTTTAGAGAAAAGGGAAAGGAAGGAGAGAAAAAGGGAGAGAAATATATGCAAGATCAATCGGTTGCCTCACACCCCCCCGCCCCAAATGGCAACTTGGCCTGCAGCACAGGCATGTACCCTGACTGAGAATTGAACCTGAGACCTTCCAGTCTGCAGACTAGTGCTCAATCCACTGAGCCACACTAGCCAGGGCAACATGATGTTTTCAAGGTTCATCTATGCCATATCAAAACTTTATCCTTTTTTATTGCTGAATAATATTTCATTGTGTAGATATGCCACATTTTATTTATGCAATCATCAGTTAATGGACATTTGGGTTGTTTCTAATTTTTGGCTGTTGTAAATAGTGCTATGAATATTTTATACAAGTTTTTTTGGAGAGATATGTTTTTATTTCTTTTGGGTATGTATACCTAGAAGTGTAGTTGCTGGGGCATGTTTTAATTCTGTTTAATAATTTGAGGAACTTGTAGACTATTTTCCAAAGAGGATGCACCATTCTACATATCTACCAGCAATGAATGAGTGTTCCAATTTCTCTACATTCTTGCCAACACTTACTTTAATCTGCCTTCTTAATTATAGCCACCCTAGTGATTATGATGTAGTATCTCATTATGATATTGATTTGCAATTCCATAGTGGCTAATGATGTTGAGCAGCTTCCCGTGTGCTTATGGGCCATTTGTATATCTTCTTTGAAGAAATATCTATTCACATCATTTGTCCAATTTTAAGTGGGTTATTTGTCTTTTCATTCATTATTGGTTGAAAGAATTCTTTGTGTATTCTGTATACAAGTCCTTTATCAAATACATGGCTTAAAAATATTTTCTCCCATTCTGTGTATTGTCTTTTAACTTACTGGATGTGTATCATTTGTACCACTTGAAGCACAAACATTTTTAATTTTGATGAAGTCCAATTTATCTAATTTTTCTTTGGTTGCTTGTGCTTTAAGTGTCATAGATGAGAAGCCATTATTTTTTTCAAGATTATGGAGACTTATGTTCATGTTTTATACTAAGAGTTTAGCTTTTACATTTAGGTCTTTGATCCACGTTGAGTTAATTTTTGTGTATGGTGTGATATAGGGGTCTGCCTTCATTCTTTTTCATTTTAATATCCAGTTGTCCCTGCACCATTTGTTGTAAAACTATTCTTTCCCCCATTGAATTGCCTCATACCCTTTTTGAAAATCAATTGACCATAAATGTACAGGTTTATTTCTGGACTTTTAGTTCTATTTCATTGATCTATCTATATGTCTATCCTATACCAGTACCATACTATCTCAATTACTGTACCTTTGTAATAAGTTTTGAAATTGGGAAATGTGCACCCTGGCCAAGTATCTCAGTTGGTTAGAGCATTGTCCTGATCCACCAAGGTTGCAGGTTTGATCCCCAGCTGGAGTACATACAAGAATAACCAATGAATGCATAAATAAGTGTAACGACAAATTTCTCTCTCTCTCTCACTCTCCCTCCCTCCATCCTCCCTCCATCCCTTCCTCTCTCTCTAAAATCAATCAATAAATAAAAATTTTACAACATGAAATTGAGAAGTGTGGGTCCTCCAAGATTGTTTGGCTGTTCTGTGTCCCTTGCATTTTCATATGAATTTTAGGATAAGTTTGTAAATTTCTGCAAAAAAGCCAGCTGGAATTTTGATAGGGATTGTGTTGAATCTGCAGATCAATTTGAAGAGTATTGCCATGTTACCATAATTAAGCTTTCTGATTCAAGAGCACGAGATGTCTTTCTGTTTGTTTAAGTCTTTTAAAATGTCTTTTAATAATATTTTCTAGTCTTCAGAGAGTAAGTTTTGCACTTCTCTTAAGAGTTTTATGTTTTTATTTTATATTGATTTCCAATGGCTGTTTTTACAAATTACCACAAACTTGGTGCCTTAAAGCAACAGAAATTTATTCTCTCACTGTTCAGAAGACCAGAAGTCTGATATCGCTTTCACTGGTCTGAAATCAAGGTGTTGGAAGGGCCATACTCCCTTTGGAAGCTCAAGGGGCTTGTCCATTCCTTGCCTCTTCCAAGCTGGTAGCTCTAATACCTGCCTCCTTGGTGACATTGCCTCTTCTCTGTGTGTCAAATATCCTTTCTCTGCTTCTGTTTTATGAGGACACTTGTGCTGGGGCCTTGCCTAGTAATTTTAAGGAGAGAATGGAGAAGAAGGGAGGAGACAGGACATGTTGAAGGTGAAATCTACAGAATAATAGAAATAATGTTAGGTCCCTTTCTCCTGAAATTCTTCCTACTTTTCATCTCTAATTCTCAGCTTCTATAGGCATTTCTCTTCATTTCCTATCTGTGACAACAAATCTAGAATCCCCTATAGAAATAAATCAGCAAACTTAATGTCACTTTTTACCACCTAGTCTATAAAATCAGTTACATCACTTTCCCCTCTCAAAACATATTAACAGAGCCCTAGTCAGAGTAGCTCAGTTGGTTACAGCATCATCCATCCCAGTATACCAAGCTTGTGGGTCTGATTCCCACTCAGGGCACGTATAAGAATCAACCAATGAAAGCATAAATAAGTGGAACTATAAATTGATGTCTCTCTCACTTGCTCTCTCTATCCCCCCACCCTTCCTCTCTCTCTCTAAAAAAAAAAAAATCAATGAAAAAAAACACATTAATGGCTTCCCAGTTCATGTAGATTAAAGTCTAAACTCTCTTAATTTGGTTCATAAGGTCCTTCATGACCAGCACTCACCTGCCTTACAGGCTCTTCTCTTGCCACACTTCCCTGATTACTCCCATTCTTCAGTCACACTGAATTCATTTCATTTCCTCTTAGGCCCTCAGACATGCTGATCTCTCTACCCAGCTCTTTTTTCCTTTATCCACTCCAGCTCATCCTTCAAGTCTCACCTTAAAAGTCATTTCCTCCAGAGAGCCTTCCCTGACCTCCAGTCGAAATTAGGTAGCCTTACTTTGTGCTCCAGGACCTCTTCCATCATATTACCTGGTATTTCTTCCATTATTGTACCTGTCATACTATACTGTCACTGTATGTTGCTTGTCTGCCCCTTGTGGTAATCTGTGAGGTCCTGAAGCCAGGACAGTTCCTGCCACAAAGTTGGTGCTTGATCAGTACTGGTGGAATGAATATTCATTCCTGGGCTGTGGTGAGGTGTGCTCCCATTAACATTGTCATGCCCATGAACATGAGCTGTACAGTCAAACTGGAAGGAACTGGGATCTGGAAATATTATGCAGGGCCCACTGACATGGAAAAGACCCCAGAGAACATGATCACTGCAGATGCTAGATGGAAGTCCAGACTAGCCTGACATCAGATAAAAGTAGTTAGTCCATTAAAGCACTCGGAATCAGGAAGATGTTCTAATAAGAGGGCACTGGGACAGATTTGGAAAGCTAAGCAGACAAATGGTAGTAATAGATACCACTTATTGAGTAGTCACTATTCATTGGGAGCCATATATATAACTTCTTTTTTCCTATCTTTATTGAGGTACATTTGATAAATAAAAATTATATGTATTTAAGATGTACAGCATGATGTTTTGATCTATGTATACATTGTGCAATGATTACTGCAATCAAGGTAATTAACATCTATCACCTCATATCTTTTTCTTTTATGTTTTTTTTTTCTTTCTTTTTGGTGAGAACAATTATTATCTATTCTCTTAGCAAATCTAGAGTATCTAACTAGTAACACAGTACTGTTAACTCTAGTCACCACCATCTTGTATTGTACATTAGATCACCAGAACTTATTCATCCTTCATGTTAAACTTTATACCCTTTGAGCAACATTTTCCTCATCTTCCACTGATTGAGAACCATCATTCTACTCTCTGCGTCTAAGAGTATGGCTTTTTTAGGTTCCATGTATGAGTGAAATCATGCAGTATTTGTCTTTCTGTGTCTGGCTTATTTCACTTAGCATAATATCCTCCAGATTCATCCATGTTGTTGCAAACGACAAGTTTTCCCTTTTTAAGGCTAATGTTCATATATATGTCACATTTTCTTTTTTAAAACTTTTATTTATTTATTTTTAGAGAGAGAAGAAGGGAGAGAGAAAGAAAGGAAGAGAAACATCAATGTGTGGTTGCCTCTCGTGTGCCCCCCACTGGGGACCTGGCCCACAGCTCAGGCATGTGTGCTGACTGGGAATCGAACCAGTGACCCTTTGGTTCATAGGTTGGCACTCAGTCCACTGAGCCACACCAGCCAGAGCTATATCACATTTTCTTTATCCCTTCGTATTTCAATGGACATTTAGGTTGTTTCCATTTTTTGACTATTATAAACAATTCTGCAATGAACATGATGTGCAGATATCTCTTTGAGATAGTGAGTTCATTTCCTTCAGATATACACCAAGAAGTGAGATCGCTAGATCATCTGTTCGTTTAATTTTTAATTTTTTAATGAATCTTCATCCTGTTTTCCATATTCGCTATACCACTTAACTTTATATACATACTCCTAAAGCCAAGTATATGTGGTAGGTATTACCATTCACATTTGACAGGTAAGATTCAATTTTATGCTGCGATTCAAAGCATTAGTTCCAAAGCCTGTGCTCTTTCTTCTACATTAGTGCTTCTTAAAATTTAATGTGCATTAAATCACCAAGGGGGGAGTGTCTTGTTAAAATGCAGTTTCTGTTTGAATAGGTCTGGGTTGATGCCTGAGATTCTAAAATTCTAACAAGCCCCCACTGATGTGGATGGATGTATTAGTTCATGGGTCACACTTTGAATCATAACACTCTGCATAATACTTTACTTTTTTTCTCAAAGAGTTTGATAGTGGAGCCAGGGTTTTTGAACACAGGTCTATCTGATGTTAAAACTTACTCTAAACCATTAAGATATGCTGTTTTCTTCTATTGGCAGAAAACAGGGCCCCCAGCTTTCAGTCTGGGGCTTAAGGGGAAAATCTAACCTCTGATAAGTAGACAGGGACCAGAAAAATTCAGAAGGTTACCAAGAGAGGGTCTCCTAGCAAAAGAAACAGGACCAGGCCTCCGTTACCAGATTGGGGCACAGGGTGGGACCCAAGTCCTAGGAACAAGATAGAAGCTAAGTTTCTAGATCTAGGTTACAGCAGCAAGGATGACTTGATGTTGAGACTCAAATGTGGGCAAAAACTCATTCTATCCCTCTTCCCTGAGGCCTGAAATGGGGCCAGATGCAGGGGCAAGACTGATTCTACAGGTGTGATGAGACACAGGAGAGGAGAGAGAGGACAAATGATGAGAACCAGGCCACGCTTCCCGCCCTCCTCTCTAGGATCCTTGGTTAGGCTTTCCTAGGACTCACCAATTCTTTGGGGCTGTAGACCCCATTCCCTGGGTTCTCTTTTCCCACCCTCTATCTCCTGATCTCAAGCCTTCATCCCACTTTAGTCCTCCACAAGTGCACTCCTGTTTGCATGACAAGATAGTTCCATATCTCAGGCCCTTATCCTACTGACCTTGCTCTGTCAGGATATATAACAATTGCCTTTGATTGTTCTTTCCTTATTTTTCCGCCCTGACTGTTCCCTTTGATTGTCAGGGCATAGGTCTCTGGGACACAGCAGAAACCAGAAGTGCTAGCATTGACTCATTCTGGGGTCTGCAGTGGGGAGTGGCAGGTCCATGGGAGCAGCACAGAGCAGGGGGAGAACAGGGAGCAGGGTGTTTCAGATGCTTCTGGGCTTATGCTTTTGCATCAGGAATCTAGCCATCCACAGTACACCAGCTGTCAGCTCAAGGGCTGCATCAAAGTCACCAACTATATTAGGATCTTGGCCAGAACTTTTGATTGACTTTTGGCTAAAGGCCACTTCAGAGCTACCACAACAAAGGAGAGGTACAAATATGACCTAAAAGATAAGTTACAGAGTCCAAAACAGAAACAACCAGATAAATTTCCAAGCATGAAAAATGGGACAATTCAGAATTGGCTTTGCAAAAGAAATGATCAGGTATCATTATGTCAGTGTTACTGTTGTGAAAAAAAAATTGTTTTTCACAGCAGAGACAGATAATTGCCTCTGCTATCTTAGAATAATTTCTCATGACCCTAGAGCCCACCACATACCTCCTGTCATTTCTGCTCCCAGGCAGAGTGTCTCTGTCAAGTGACCCCATTCTCTAAGAGGAGGATGTCCAAGGGCAAAGAAGAGGCAGAAAGGGAATGTTAGCAGGCTTCTTCTTACAGATTCTTTCTCTCTGATTCATTTTTAATTTGATTTTTAAAAGATCTTATTTATTTATTTATTTTTAGAGAGAGGGGGAGGGAGTGAGAAAGAGAGGGAGAGAAGCATCGATGCCCAAGAGAAACATAGATTGGTTGCCTCTTGCACACGCCTAGACTGGGGATCGAACTGCCATGAAGGCATGTTCCATAACTGAGACTGAAACCTTTTGCTTTACTGAACGATGCCCAACCAACTGAAGCACACCAGTCAGGGCTTTTTTGGTTCACTTTTGATAGCAGATTAGTGTGTAGCCTCTGGAGACTCCGATAATTATCCAAATGCATGTTACTGGAGGAGGGAACCCTGGAAATCCATGACTTGAAGCCTCCAAAAACTACAAACATGTCATTTTTGTGTATCCCAGTTAGAAAAAACTGGGCATATATTTTATACATACACATAAAAGAGTCTGGACAGATACACTCCAACTACTAACCATGGATATCTTTGTGGAGTGGGACTGTGAATAGCAGAATGTGATCCACCTCTTTTGCTTTATAGAGAATTCACTGTTTGAATTTTTAAAGTAATGAGCATTACCTTTTTAAAAAAATTTTTTTAATGTTTTATTTATATACTTTCAGAGAGGAGAAAGAGAGGGAGAGAAATATGAACTGGTGGCCTCTCAGGAACCCCCAACTGAGGACCTGGCCCACAGCCCAGGCATGTGCCCTGACTAGGAATCAAACTGGTGACCCTTTGGTTGACAGGCTGGTGCTCAATCCACTGAGCCACACCAGCCAGGGCATGAGCATTACCTTTTTAAAAATTCATTTTTAATGATGTTGGCATACAATATTATATTAGTTTCAGGTGTGTGATCATGATTCAATATTTATATAACTTATAAAATGGCCACCACAACAAGTCCAATAATCATCTGCCAGGGTACAGAGCTAGTATATTATTGATTCTATTCTCTGTGCTGTACATCCCTTCTCTGTGAGCATTACTTTTATAATTTGGGGAAAAGAAAAGGAGGAGGGAGAAGAGAGGAAGGAGAAAGAGATTTGAGAGAAAGAAGAAAAGATAGAAAGACCAAAAAAAAAAAAAAAAGCAAGCAGCGTGAGGAAGGGAGGGTGTGAGGGAGGGGGAGAGAGGCACGGCCTCCACCCCATCCCTGAATAAGACCCAGGGAATCTCATCTATGTCCCTTATCCTGCAGGAGCAATTGGAACCCTCACAGGAATAGCGGATTGCAGCTGTTCGCCCTCACTGGTACATTATTCATCGTGTATTTTAGTTAGATTTATCCAAGTTGAGAGAGCTTGAGATAAAAATACACATAACAACTTTTGACCATTTAAAACATCAAAATAATGAATATTATTAAGGAAACTAGAAGCAAGAGGGAGGACAAGAGGAAAACATAAAAAGAACATATTGGACAAGAAAGAAACAGCAGTTTCAAGTTAATAGCAACAAACCCCAGTCTGCTTAAAACCCTGGGGGCAGCTTCACTTTGTCTGTGCTATGACAACCTTGTTTCCTAGAGGCTGTGCCAGAAAGGTGGACACAGCTGCCCTCATCGCCCTTATTTCCTCCAGAAAACCGACGGTATTGACCCTGGCCATGCATATGGTTGCTGAAGACCCAGCCCTTTCAGGGACCACCTCCAGCTCAGCCAGCCCATAAACCTCCCCAGTTGCCCTCTCCCCTCACTGCTCTGCCCTTACTGACAACACTTCTGCATTCCTATATATCTAGAAGTGAGATTGCTTTCAGTTATTTTGCACATGTTAACTGCTGTCACTCTGGACCTGGAATTACATTGACCCTATATTCATTGATCTGAAAAACTTTTTGAGGACAAACAGGCTTTTGACCAGCCATTTTACCCCTTTTGGTGTCTAGGTGTTGCCTGTTCCACAGAGGGTGGGCAGTGACCTTCCTGTCCCCTCCGGCCACCTCTCCATGTTCTTCTCCAGTGACATTGCCAGAAGCCATAAGGACCGTGGTTAGCAGATGACCACATAGGCACGTCTGTCTAATTCTAGCCAAGGGCATGGAGGAAAGGACAATGCCCAGGGACCTGTGGCCTCTCCTATGAGAGGATGCAGGGCTAATAATAGGAGGGGAGATTAGGGAGGGATTTGAACTGTGTTGTTATCTGACTGGAACGGTGTTTGAGAGCCTTTCTTCCCAGCCCTTCCAAGCGTTGCACCACTCCCTCCTCTGTCCTGTGACTATGGAAGAGTGCTCACAGTCTTTCACCACTTCTTTCTCTCCTTTCTTCTGCTCTCCTCTGTCAATGCCCATCTATTCCCCTCTCCTCTGTCTGTCTTCCTTTCCAGCCATCCTAATACCTCATTCTTTTTCTTCCCATGTTCCTGTCTCCTGCACCTATTGTCCCTACTTCTCTGCCTTGCTCTGCTTCCTTCCACCACCTCCTAAAAGCCCTTCCCACTTGTCCTTCTTCCCACTTCCAGCTCCCTTCTGGCCACTTTGCCCCACTCTCTCTCCTCCCAGGATCCTCACTCTCTTCACCTTTAGGAGCCAGATTTATTTTTCAGACCACTGGCCTTTGTCTCCCTTTCCTAACATACTTAAACCAGTTTCCTGTCCACTCCTCCCTCTGCCCCATTGCTAGGCCCTCCCTCAAAGCTGAGCTGGACAAGCACAGTAACAGAGGCCAGGGTGAGCTGACAGCCTCCACCCCCTTACAACTGGCAGTCATCACCCCCGGACAGCAGGCATAGGGACACCTCTGAGAACAAGACCCAGGACGTGCAGGCCATGGTAGACACCTCCCCAAGCCCAGCCAGAGCTATTCTTAGGAACCCAGTACCACAAAAGGGCCTTTTGCTTTGTTTTACACCACCCCCGTGGAGCTGCTTTTGGCAGCCAGGGCTGTAATCTCAGAGACAAGGGTCCCAGACACAAGTAAGCCAGGCTGGAACCTGTACCCCTAGCCCTGAATTCTCAGAGCCATGAGACTCTGCCCTTGGGGCAAGGTCATTAACACCCCACCCATGATACACAGAGACACTCAGCTGCACAGCTGTGCCCCTTTCTGCAGTCTTGGCCTATTCTCTGTGCAGCTAAATTCCATTCTGCTAGCCCTATCCTAACTGGCGTGCCCCTCTCTCCAGCTCCCCACAGACCCTTTCCTGGCTTTCCCCCACTCCCAGCAAACCAACTACTTCACCATCTTGTTCCCTTTCCACTCTTCCTACTCAGGATGAGCGGGTTCTTTTTATCTAGTAAGTCCAAGGCCATCTGATAAAGGTCGTTCTTGCCTTGCTGCAGGTAAGGAAGCTAAAACCCCAGCTCTGGTCCCTGGTCTGGCCCATGGTTCCTAGGTATCACAGATCTGGCAATCAGGCTGCCTGCTGCCCCTGCAAAGCTCCCTTGAGAGAAAATAGCAGCCAGTTCCCCAGGCTCCTCCATTCCAAAGAAGACCCAGGGAAGTCACTCACCACCCTCCCCAATGGCTGGAAGGACCTGCATGATGTGTGCAGGTCTGTGTGTTCTTAATCAGTTTCTAATAGTTGGGTAGAACTTCAGAGCATGTGTAGCAAAAGACTGGAATTAAAGTCTGGCATAAACCCAGGCTTCCACTTGCAGCAACAGGAATGCTACAGGGTTCTGCAGCATAGGAACGTCAGTGAAGGATCAGCTTCCCTTTCACCTTCCATCCTCTTGGAATACCAGCAAGAGCCCTGCTCTCCGAGACAGCAATTGTTCCACCACTAGGTTATGGGTTGGGGCAGGTAGAGGCAACCATACCATCAAACAAGAAACATCTTTACAGGTAAAATCAAAATGCTGAGGCATAAGCAAGGAGAAGAAGCTGAGTCACAGGTGCTAATTGTATTTCCTGATGACTCTCTAGGGCTACTCCTTGCCCTCTGGCCCTACATTAGTCTTCATACCCTGGAACACAGGAGGCCAAGACTTTCCTAAGGCCAGTTGGTGAGGGCCAAAGGATAAGAGCCATAGTTTCCCCAAGCTGTGCTCTGAACTCCCTATATATCTGGAGATGCAGAGAGAGCTGGCTGAGCCTCATATTTGCAAGCCCACTTTATGGTAGTAAGCATCTCAACTCTCCAGGTATTTCCAGACCACCTCTTAGGTTTCCAAAATGAAAGATGGGAATAAGAGAACAGAACCAGAGCATGTAAAAGAGAATGAGGAACAAAATAAGGGCATCTTTTATCACTCCCTCTTCATGTGTTCGGGAATGCCTGGTCTTAAAAACAAAACAGTGTTACTTGGCCCTCGTCCCCTTTTACTTGCTGTCTAATCTCTTTCATTTCACTGCCAAGTTCCTCAGATGCACAGTTTACAACCGCTGCCTCCACTTCCCATTCATTCATCCTTTTCTTAGTACCTCACTGCAGCCTGGCTCTGCCCTGTGACTCTACAGAAGGCACTTGCTCCAAGATCATTCAAGTTCCTCTTCTCCGTCTCCCTGACACTAAGTCTTTCTTTGGCATCTGACACTAAGTCTTTCCTTGGCATCTGACACTACAGCCACCTGTTCCTCTTGAAACACTTCTAGCTTCTAGGAAACTGCCCGTTTCTCATGTTCCCTGGCTCTTTGGTCACCTTCTCCATTCTCTGCAAGCTTCTCTTCCTTCTTCCATCTTGGTACCGTGGATATCTCCTAGTGCTTTTCCTCTTCCTGCCAATCTTATGACTTCTTCCACTGTCCCTCAGGCACAGTCTCATTCAGCAGCCTGCCTACCAGTCCCATACTTCCAACTTCCTACAGGGATGCAAAGTATCTTCCATGGATGCCCCACTGTTACTGCTAACCACCCTAGCTAAACAGTCTTTCCTCCTGTCTGCTTAAGAGCTGGTTCCATTTTGCTGCTATCCCTGACCTTGCCAAACATCATGAAGTTATAAGTCTTCCTTCTTCATATCACGTGTCCAGTCTGTCTGCAAGACGTTCTTTTCATCCTTAGAAATCCTTCCAGCTTTGCCCTTTCTCTTTGTGTTTGTGAGCCACACCCTCTCCTGACCTTGACTGCTATTCTGTCCTCTTCTTGAGTCTCCCTGCCTCTAGCCTCTTTTTCCTAAAGCACCCAATAATACTCCTGTGAGCCCCCTCAAACTCTACTGTCACAATGTCACAGTGATTTTCATGGTAGTGTCAGTAGAAAGCACCTTGGAGCAAGATAGACTTGGGTTTGAATCCCAGCACCACACTTACTGCTTGATCTTGAATATTCTAGCCTCCCTGGACCCTGTTGTCAACCATAAAATCCAATTTAATTGACAAGCAAACGTGAGCATTAAGGGCAATAATATGTGTGGTGCCTGGCACAGGCAGGCTCTCCATGCACGACAGTCCTATCCCCTCTTCTACAATATGGCCCTACCTGAAATCTCCAGACCCCCATAGTCCAACCAGGATATGTCCCTTGGGTCCTTACTGCCTCAGCATGCCATCCCTTGCCATGCCTTTGGTCATGCTGTGACTCTGACCACCTAGACCACATTCCCATTCCCAGTGCTTCTGAAAGCCCTACCCTCCTCTTGTCAAGCCCCAGTTCAGGTGCATACCTAGAAACCTTTGACTGTTACAGCCCACACTGAAAAAGAGTTTCTCTGCCTTTGTGTTGTTCTGGATGTGGACTACACTGAGTAGCCCTGAACCATCCTCCCTTGTTTTCTAGTATTGTACTTGTGGCTTCCTGAGCTGATGGAAATGTCTGTGAGTCAGAGGCCATGGGATCCTCCTGTGGTCCCCACAAAGCTGGGCATACAGCAGGTTCAGCAAGGCCTCTGATTGAGTGGCTGACTGGGACACAGCTGGGTGGTAGAAGGAAGAATGGATGCTGGGAGGGGGGCACTTCTACCAAGTTTGTCAAGCACCAATGCTCTGTCTTAAGACTAGTACAGAAGGTAGTGGAGACTGTGTGTTATAGGTCTTTGTGCAGATATGTATATATACACACATGTGCATACGTGTGTAGGCATGTGCACTTGAGTGTGCTTACTGCATTTATGGTGGAGGTAGAGGCAGGGAGACTGGTGATGGCCCCAGGGAGGCCTACTTAAGGAAGTGGGACCTCTGAAGAAAGGAATGAAGTACGGAATTTCTTCCCCCCCTTGGGAAGGGTGCTGCTGATTACTCCGCCTCTTGGCTCCACACTGAGCAATAACCACTCACTCCTAGTAAATCCCATGCTGTCTCCCCAGCCTGGACTGCTCCAGGCCCAGCAACCACAGGGATGCCTGTAAGCAGGCCCTGGGGTGGAGGAACAGGGGCCTGTGCTGGATCCCCAGCTGGGGCCCAACAGAGAGAGCAGTGTACAAGGCTCCAGCAAATGACCCCGGGATGCTGTTTCTTAGTCTGTCCAATTATTTCACATCACAATACCCTGACAATACCCAGAAGTTGCTAGCCCCTCTGCATCCTAAGTCCGGCTCCAGCCCAGGGTGCGTCCCATCTCTGAGGGCCTCAGTTTAATCTTCGTCCCCCCCACTACCCAACTGCCATTTCCTAAGGCCAGTCCAGCTCTCCCAGGCAACTCCACTTAGAATCCCTAAGATCTTTAGCCAGAACATACACAAAAATCTAGCTGATGGTTGGCTCTAATAGCCAAGCAGCCTCTACCTTGGGGCCTCTGCTTCTGTCAGATGTCCTTGGCCAATGGTCACCACTTGTCCTTGGTCACCACTTAGCCTGGACAACTCTGGGTGGACCTCAGCTCAGCACACTGGCCTGTCCTGAGGGCTAGCCCATGGCCCACACACAAACAGTGCTACCTCTCCAGGCCTCAGGGCTGGGCTGTGGGCTCAGACTGAGCCTGTGAGAGCCTGAAGACTTGGCCTCCTGGCCATGATATTCCCAAGAGCAGCTACAATCTGGGAGAAAGAGACCACAGGATTGCTGAATCTCTCCTCTGCCCTGGCCCAGACCATCCATCCCATTTAGTGGGGCTGAGGGAGATGTGGGTCAGAGAACTGATGGCTGTGTAACAGCCCTTCCCACCTACAGTGAGGGCTGTGTTCCTGACAATAAAAGCTGCCACTGAGTGAGGGCCTCCTGTGTGTCTGGGGCTGTGCTGCACCCTCTGCCTGTACAAACTCTAGAGGTCTTTATAGCCTTAGAAGGGAAATGTGGCTGTCCCCATGTTACAGATGACAAAACTGATGCGGAGAGGTTCTGTGACTGACCTCCACCTCACAGCTGGAAAATGGAGTGAATCTTTGTGACTGACCTCAAAGGTCACCAGGCATGCCCTCTGAGGTCTCCAGCCCTGGATCCAGGCTGGCCAAGTCCATAAGGCCCCCTTTTGGGGAAATTCTACTCATCCAAACACTCTCTGATGATAAGACTCATCTTCCCAAACACTCCAAACAAAACTAAGCCAGGCCCAGGCCCTGCCCCCACCTTTTCAGCTGTCCACTGTCTATCGGAAAGCAGAGACTCTGGACTAGGGAGTGAGAGCGGGGTGCAGAAGGGTACAAAAGATTGTGGAGCCAGCAGGAAGACAAAAGAATGACAAGAAGGAGCAGCTGTTTGTAGAGGGAAACCTGAGACAGGCACAAAGCTCAAGCCTTAATCTCAGGTTCACATGGAGCCAGGGTTGAGATTCCCCCCAAGGTCAGGGATCCTGGGAGCAGGCGGATAGGAGTGCCCAGCCCACTCCAGGGTGGGTCCCTTCTCCCGTGTGCACAGACAGCTGGTGCCTCATTCCTCTTTTTGGGTCAAGCCCCTGCTTCTTTCTACCTGTCTCTTGTTCCCATCCCTTTGGATTTGGGGGCTTCTTTCCATTCTGGGGTCTCCTCTGACTTGCCTTAGTGTGCCTCTCCTCCCCCCATTCCTGGTAGTAATTTTAGCAACTTTTCCTCTGAACTCCCACTGGCATGTTCACAGCAAATGGCCCCTGTTTGGGCCTGACACTTGATCGGAGTGGTGACAGAGCCCAGACAAAGCAGGCACAATGCCGGGGAGAGGAGGGGAGGGAAGCGGGGAGAGGCAAGGGGAGAAGAGGGAGGGGTGGGGGAGACGGATCACCTTCCTTCCACTCAAGGCCTTATTTGGTCTACCTTGGTGAGGGAGCCTTCCTCCAGTCCCTCTTTATTTATAGCATTTTGCTCTGCTCTCCTTTGTCTTGTCTGCTATCACTCTGTAGTACACTCTGTGAGATCCCCACCCGCCCTCACCCAGTGGGGCCCCTGGCCCCTCACTCCCCCAACCAGGCATGTGCTGTGAGCAAAGGCACTGGCTATAAGCTCAGGCTTGGATTTCAATTCTGTAAACAGTTAGGTAGCTAGAGCTGCCTAGAAGAAGGGTCTTTATTTGGTCAGTATTAGATTCTTATTGACTAGAATGATGCCTGGCACATAGTAGGCACTCAATAAATACTTACTGAATGAAGGAATCAGCAAAACTTCTCAATTCATATAATAGTGAGCAGAAGGAAGAGAATCATGATGGAACCAAAAGCAGGTGCCAGAGGGTTGTGGGATGAGTGGGGATGTTTAAGGACATCAGACACTCCACTCTGTCTCCAGACTGGAGATCTGAGGCAGAGAGTCTGGAGGCAGGGAGGCCCAGTTCTATTCTGCAGTGGGGTGTGAAGAATAGTAACATTGTAATACCAGCAGCCAGTGCCCCCAAGCCCATCAGGAGGAAAATAAAGGACAGTTGATTTACTAAACACAGGAAAGGCTTCCCAGCTCCACGGCCACGGAGGCTGGCCCATGGTGAAGACACTGGCTTTGAAATGGCTCAGCCATGTCCCAAGTATACTCAGTGCCTGAGCCCTGGAAAATCAGAGAAGAGTGGCAGCTTTGAGCTTAGAAACCTGGAATGGGTGGATGAAAAGAGATTTTGCTGAAGCATTTCTTCCTGATTAGACTGTAGATGTAGACTTTACAATATAATTCAACAATACAAAAGTAATTAACCTCTAAAAATAAAGAAAGATTTTGCCCTTCATTGCCAATCCCTGGGGTCCCTACCAGTGGGCTTAATTCCCATCATCAGCAGGGCCTCATTGGGTCCCAGAGTTTGTTCTGCTGGACCTGTTAGCAGTTAGCGGGTGGGCCCCACGCCAGCAGCTGTATAGCTGAAGCTGCACTGGGCAAGACCCTTGTATTCATGGTCTACCCTTACATGCCTGCCCCCTTTCCCTACAGCTGCTCAATGACCCCAGGCTGTTCTTTGGTTACCAAGCAACCCCCACTGAGGCCCCCAACCTAGATTTCCCCCTCCCTGCTGTTTCCACCCCACCTTCAAAGTGTGCCTACTCTGCCTTCATTCCTGAGGCCTGCCACTGTCCTTCCAAGCTGACAACTAATCAGATAGGTTAACCCACATGTGCTGAAGAGCTGTGGCTGGAAAAGAGGGGGATTCCAAACCAAACTAGGCAGTGGTTGCCTGGACACAGAGCCAGCAAAGACTGCAAACTCAGCTCCCCCTCCACCCATTGCTGGAAGAGCTTGGCATTGGCTATGTCCTGTGCTCACAGGCTGAGCCCCAGCTCCTTTTCCTCACTGACTCTGTGGCTGCTCCTAAGGCCTGCAGGAAAGCGAGAGATCTTTGCTGTCTCTCTGCCCCACTTGCCAGAGCACCAGTCTCACCAGGTCTGGATAGAGACCATCCCACGAAACACAGAGTTTGGGTGGGCCAGGCAATGGCTGTCTTGGTTAAGGGTCTCCTTCTGCAGGAGCTGTGTTATCTGTGGTTCCAGAGTGTCTGGCTCTGGGCTAGGCATTTAGTACCTGTGGGCAGAGCTAAGAAAAGGAGTCAGGCAAAGGCTCCATCTGGCAGAACCATCTGAAAGCCAGACCCGGCCTTCTGCACACATTGGGTCCTTGTGTCATTAGACTCCTAGCCTTCTTTTCCAGCCTGCCTCCACAGGCTGGGCTCTCCCCCCGACTTGCTGAGTTTTCTTTCCACCCTTGAATCTTGCTGCCCTGACTGGCTGCTCGACCTTAAAGAAGGTACTTCCCCTCTCCATAAAATGAAGGGCTTGGACCCATCACTAATTCCTGTCTGGCTCTGAGGCTCAGTGACCTCAACATCACCTGGTTGGTCCAAGGAAATTAGCGCCTGAGCCAGAGTCCCCATCTCTAAGTTTTCTGGTCATTGTTCTTGTCACTTGGCCGGGAAACCTTCTTTAGCTGCCTCGGTCTAGCCCCCACCTTAGGGACAGGCCCCCAGCCCTGCCCTAACCTCTGCTGCTGACACTCAGCCCCTTCCCATTGTAAAGATGGATGCAGGACCCAAGCCAGCAAGCAGGGAGGACACTGTGCAAGGGGCCAGGCCAGTGCTTGGGGCAGGGGGCTGAGGGGAAGCAGTGTTAGGGTCCATGGGAGCCCTGGGGGAGGGTCAGGGCCCTGCCTGCCTGAGGTCACGGGGTGGTCGGTTGTGGTCAGTTCCCTCTCCTGCCAGCTGTGGAATGTGAGGCTTGGGAGATATTTTGGCTGCACTTAGAGCCATCCCCGCCCCGTGGAACTCAGACCCTGCACACTCCATGCCATAACAATGACGACCACTTCCAATTGTTTCCTCGCTGGAAAGGGGGAGGGGAGTGCTGTTAGAAAGGGGGGGCTGGGGGAAATGCTTCTAGTGACAACAGTCCTTTCTAAATCCGGCTGGGGACTGGGCGCAGGTGGGGGTGGGGGCACCCTGCTGCCCCATATATACAGCCCCTAACCAGGTCAGGCTCCACAGCTCTGTCCTGCACTCTGTCCTTTCTGCTCTCAGGTAGGAGCGTGGAGCTGAAAGCCTTCCTCTGGGATAAGAGGCCCCAGGTTTAGAAAAGGGCTTCTCTAGGAATAGCAAGCTGCAAGCAGGGCTTCATGCAGAGTACTGGGTCTGGTAACTGAGCACACATGTTTAGGTCTAAACATGCGTGTACGTGCCAGGGGGGAGTGGGGGGTTCATGTATTACTGGGGGATGTCTGTATCCATGCAGATGAGACCAGAATTCAATAGAGGGGTGTGCATGTGTGTGTGGTATGTGTACAATCATGCATGGTCTGACACATGGTGAGGGAGAATATGTACCTTACTACCTAAGATACAAAAATATCAAGCGGGAGACAGGTGTTTATGATCACGCCTGAGGACAAGTGGCTTCATTCAGCAGTAGGCACAGGGGAAGAGGATGGCAGAGAACGATCACTTAGGAAGTGTGAGGTCTCCAACGTGTAACTACCCATGTCCACGCACATGGAGATGCTTGCGTGCGCATCTAGGAGTCACGACTGCTGCAGTGTGTGTACACCCTGCAAAAGGAGTTCACAGGCAGGTAGTGCGGCTGTTCCAGGTCTCTGTATACTCGACAATGTGCAGCATGTGAGCTTATTTATGCTGTACATATATTTAAGGGCACATCTGCTGAGGCATAAGGACACACTGGAAGGGGGTGTGTGCTGAGGTATGTGAAGGAAAGGAGTATGTCTGTGTGAGACATGAGCAGCGGGCACACGTGTTTATTAAAGGACATGTGGAACACGTTTGGCTGTGTGATAGGTGTGTCTATGAGAGGATACCCACAGGGACTCCCCTCTGAAAGTGTCCACAAAGACTGACAGGGTGGAAGAGAATTGGCTTTCGAGTCATAATACTAGGGTTCAGATACTGGCTGCACCACTTATTGCTATGTGTTTTTGGACAAGCAAACCCTGTAATCTTGATTTCCCCATCTGTAGAATGGGGTGACTAAGAGTATGTTCATAAAATGCTTTGGAGGCTGTACAGCTCTGAACAAATGTGAGCATTTGTTGTTCATCAGATGCCTCAAGGAAAGCAAGTTTCAGTAGATGGGTATAGGCAAGGGTGGGACCACCTCCCAGGAGAAGGAAGGGGGACCAGGGCTCAGGGCTGAATTGATGTCAGGAAATCAGAATTAGTGCTCAGGGGATTAGAGGAACAGTGTGCTTGGAAAGCAAGAGAGGACAGGACCAGGGAAGCTGACTACCTCTTCCCACCTATTTACAGCCCCAGGGGAGGGGTGGGTAGGTGCTGAAGGGCAGAGCCAGGGAGCAGCAGGGAGGTGGCCCCAATACAGCCTTCACTCTCTCCAGGTCCCCTGAAGGTTTGAGACACTTTCCTCTCATAGATATTTTTGAGAAGCCAAGGTAAGGAAAGCTGCAGATGGGGTTTGGGGGTGGATCGGGGAAGATGAGGAACTCTAGTTTCTGCATGGCCTTGGGGAGAATGTCTTGGTGACCAGGAGTCCTTACCTGTGACTAGTGCAGGGGTTGGGGAAGGACAAGGGTCAGAGATGGATATAGTCAAATTCTTGCTCCCACGAGAAACCTAGGACACTCCTCCGTTTTCCAGGAGAGCCCCAGGCTGAACAAAAGTAAGCCTCCCCTTCTGCCCAGACAGGTTTTTGAGGCAGTCTCAGGTTAAGGGATAAGTTCAAGGGACAAGAGACTTGCCAGTGACCTCTCTTGACTCCTCAGCATGGTGCTAGACACTGGGGCTTCCCGTGTACAGGAGAGCAGAGGGGAGGAGAACCAGCTCCTTCTCTTGCCCACTGCAGGTGCAGCCATGGGCGATGCAGAGATGGCAGCATTTGGGGCTGCCGCCCCCTTCCTGCGTAAGTCAGAGAAGGAGCGGCTGGAAGCCCAGACCAGGCCCTTTGACCTCAAGAAGGATGTCTTCGTGCCTGATGACAAGGAGGAGTTTGTCAAGGCCAAGATTGTGTCTCGAGAGGGTGGCAAAGTCACTGCTGAGACCGAGAATGGCAAGGTGGGTGGCAGGGCTATCATGAGAAGTCATCCTGGACAAACCCCACACCTTGTGTGGACAGAGATGTGTGCCACCAGGGTCCACCCACACAGACCTAAGGAACGTCCAATTCTTCCTTCCTCTAGGTAGGGATCCAGATCCTCCAAATAGGCATTCTCATTCCCAATATCTAGTGTATCTTCTCTGTGATCCTGGGTCCTTCTCTCTCGAACACGATTGTCTTGTCACTCTCCTGCCTCCTATCCCTGCTGAGGGAGGGCTGACAGTGGCTCTGCATATGGGCTGTTGCAGACGGTGACCGTGAAGGAGGACCAGGTGTTGCAGCAGAACCCGCCCAAGTTCGACAAGATCGAGGACATGGCCATGCTGACCTTCCTGCACGAGCCTGCTGTGCTCTACAACCTCAAGGAGCGTTATGCGTCCTGGATGATCTACGTGAGTGCTCCACCTATGACATCCCTCTGAATCTGGTAGCTTCCTGGTCTGTATGTATCTACCTTCTGGAGCCAAGAGTTTCTGTTCTTTGTGTTCATGCAGTCTTGCACTCCATCCTAGTTCCTACATCCTTGGGTCAGTTCTAATACCCTGGGGGCCGGCATTACTCAGATTTAGTGTATTCATAGATTTTCCTTTCTCTTCTTCCTTTCTTGGGATCTTTCTCTAACTCTAATGCCATCCTTCCCACTGGCTACTCACTCCTCTTTTTCTACCCCTAGACCTACTCAGGCCTCTTCTGTGTCACCATCAACCCCTACAAGTGGCTGCCGGTATACAACGCTGAGGTGGTGGCTGCCTACAGGGGCAAGAAGAGGAGCGAGGCGCCGCCCCACATCTTCTCCATCTCTGACAATGCCTATCAGTACATGCTGACAGGTGATAGGCCGGCCCCAAGTGAAGGGTTTTCCTGAGGGCCAGTAAGAAACATGCTGGCTCTCTTCCTCCTCCTGAGGGGTTTGGCAGCTGGGACAGGCCTGAAGAAGGGCAGCGGGTGGGGAGATGGATGGGGGGATACCAAATGAGAGCATCATCCTATGTGGCTCCTGACTTTTCCTCCCCATTTCCTCCTCACAGACAGAGAAAACCAGTCCATCCTGATTACGTGAGTGTGGCTCCTACCCAGTTCCTTTCCAGAATCTCCCTGACCCTAGCCCCATAAAGGTCCCCAGCCCCATCAGGACTCCCAAGCCCTGAGCATAGCCCACTCTTTTCCCTCCAACTTCATGCCAGCTCCTTTTTCTTTTCCCACCTTTCCCCTTACCTTCTCTTTGCTCTCCCCCTTCCCTCTCTTATTTTCCCTCTCCAATCTCCTTCACCCAGTGTTCTCCCACTTATCATTTATCTCTAAGCTCAGTATCACCATGTTTTCTTCAACTCTTCTTTTTCTCCCACTTTTCTTTCAGAAACCTTCCCTATTCTTCTAGCCCCACCCATTCTTATTCAAAATGTCCCAGGCCCATCTCTTCTGATTGACTTTGCCCAACTAAAACTAGGTTCCAGTTGCCCAAACCCAGCACCTTCTTGTGCCATCTTTCTGGTTGCTACCCCTGACCCTGTGTGTGTCAGAGTACAGCTATGTTTGGGGTGCTAAGTACCTGTCAGCTGCCGGCATCAGGGCTCCCACTGTTGAGTAGGACCAGGTTTGTTGTCCTCAAGCAGTGTTTGTGCACTGCCTAATGAGCCCCTTAATGTCCTGACAGCGGAGAATCCGGGGCCGGGAAGACAGTTAACACCAAGAGGGTCATTCAGTACTTTGCTGTTATTGCTGCCATTGGGGACCGCAGCAAGAAGGACCAGAACCCAAGCAAGGTAGGTCTGTAGTACCCCAAAGTCCCATGCTGAAAAAGGGAAGAGAACCTTCTCACCTGCCATCCTCCTGACCTCTGCAGGGCACCTTGGAGGACCAGATCATCCAGGCCAACCCTGCCCTGGAGGCCTTTGGCAACGCCAAGACTGTCAGGAATGACAACTCCTCCCGCTTTGTGAGTGGTCCCTGACCTTGGACTTGGGATTTAGGATGGTCAAGGGATGGCATCAAATATGAGCTTTCCCTCAACTCATCACTCCTCCATCTCTCCAGGGAAAATTCATTCGAATCCATTTTGGGGCAACTGGAAAGTTGGCATCTGCTGACATAGAGACCTGTGAGTGCCATGAGTCTGCTAGGGCTCAGCCTGAGTTCATCCTTGTTCTACCCATCTTGATCGACCTCTCTCTCCTGCCCCCTCTCTGTCTGTCTTTCTCTGGGTCTCTGGACCTCAGTCTTTCTCCCTCTATCTCAGTGTGTCTGTGGCATTAGGTCTGTATTTCCATCTCTCTCTGAGACTTCCTCTGGTAATTCTCCAACTCTGTCTCTGCAGGTCTGTGTCTTTTTCTGAGACTATTTCTATCCTGCTGGGTCTCTGTCTCCATTTCTATCTCTGTGTGTCTGTGTATGAGTCTCTTGCTCTTTCTCTCCTCCTCTCCCTCTGCCTTTTGCTTGCTACATTTATCATTCATTTCTGTTTCCTTATACCTAAATCCAACAACCTTTTCTTTCTCTCTTTCTTCTCCCCTACTGTTCACAGACCTTCTGGAAAAATCCAGAGTTATTTTCCAGCTGAAATCAGAGAGAGATTATCATATTTTCTACCAAATCCTGTCTAATAAAAAACCTGAGCTTCTGGGTGAGTCAGCTACCAAATGAGACCAACTATCTCCATGGCAACCTGGTCCCTTCTCTTTGCTGCTGCTTGTTGGCATACACTGGGTTTAGGGCACTCTGGATTCAGTTCTGGAGGATGTGGGGCCACATTAAGCCCTGTCTTGTGCTCCTCTACAGGCCTTGTGCTGTGGCAAGCTGCCCAGTGAGAGCCAGGGATATGTGCCACGTCCTAACCACATATTCTTCCCATAGACATGCTGCTAATCACCAACAACCCCTATGATTACGCATTCATCTCCCAAGGAGAGACCACTGTGGCTTCAATTGATGACTCTGAGGAGCTCATGGCCACTGATGTAAGTGTGTAATGACCCAGTCCAGAGGTGAGAGTATTAGTGGTGAGGAGCAAATGGGCATTCTGCTGGCCCAGGAATAGAGCTGACAGTGGCTGTGTGTTGTTCATAGTAGTATAGACCTCCCTAAAGGGCAGCATGTCCCTATGGTCAGGGTTGTGGTAGGGTATGGGAGTGATGAGACAGGGCTGGCCAGTATTTGGTGTTCAATCAAACCAGAGAGGACTGAAAGCCATGGGACAGAGAAGCAGACAAGCCAAGAAATAAGGCATCACTAAGGAAAGAAGGGAAGGAAGTGTCCTGATAATTCCATGAGTTGGGCAAGTTGTTAGACAAACACCAGATATGGACAGATATAAAAGATCCAGGCAGGGAAGCAAGTGTGGGGCTTAGAGAAGGAGAAACAGTAGGAAACCTGCATGGGTAACTCAGAGGCTCCCCAGATGACAGATGTGACCCCTAAAACTGGGGCCAAGGCAGTCTGCCCTCTGTGTTGATACCTCTCATCTTTGTTTTGGGGTCACCACTGGGTATGGGAATCTCAAAACTCAGAGTTTTCTCCAACTGAAAAGAGATCTCTCTTACCTGCCATACTTCCTTTCCTGTGATCCACAAATATGGGGCCTTCTTACAGAATGCCTTTGATGTGCTGGGCTTCACTCCAGAGGAGAAGAGCTCCATTTACAAGCTGACAGGTGCCATCATGCACTTTGGAAACATGAAGTTCAAACAGAAGCAGCGGGAGGAGCAAGCTGAGCCAGACGGCACTGAAGGTGGGAGTCTGGGATGCTGGGATCAGCTGCGGAGTCACTGAAGGCTGCCTCTGCAGAGGAGTTATCTCTTCATCAACTTTGCCACCTGCCCTTTCCTTCTAGAGGCTGATAAATCTGCCTACCTCATGGGATTGAACTCAGCTGATCTGCTCAAGGGGTTGTGCCACCCACGGGTGAAAGTGGGCAATGAATATGTCACCAAGGGGCAGAATGTCCAGCAGGTGGGTCATCTTCAGAAAAGAAATGGTGGTGAAGACTTGCATGGTGCAGTGGGAGCTTTGAAATTCACTCTTCCCAGTGAATCTGCTCACTTGGGTCTCTCCCCTACCTTCCAGGTGTCATATGCCATTGGGGCACTGGCCAAGGCAGTGTATGAAAAGATGTTCAACTGGATGGTGACGCGGATCAATGCCAGTCTGGAGACCAAGCAGCCACGCCAGTACTTCATCGGTGTCCTGGACATCGCCGGCTTTGAGATCTTCGATGTGAGTGGGGAATAGGGAGAACAATAATGCACTC